>JAJIBD010021259.1:0-728534 GCA_021461705.1 Cryptotis parvus
ACTGAAAGGATGGCCCTCACCCACAGAACACAAAGACAGGAACCAGAGGTAGCTGGTAAAATGCCAGAGGTAACTAATAAAATGATGGCTCAACCGAGGAATTGATAAAATGATGGCTTGATAAGAGCACAGCAGGAAGGGCCTTAAGCAAATAATTCCAGGGAGGCTATAAGGCAAACATTCCCGAGAGGTTGCGTCTGATGTCCCCCTCTGTATTTGGTATGATACCTGACTGGGCCCATGCCGTGCAAATATGGAAAAGACGTATTAAGGCACACTCAGATGGGGTGGGTGATGGTTACCTGGTGCAGAGTGATTGGCTGCCTGCGCCGCAGACCTTGATGTAATATTTTAAACCTATTGGATAGTTATCGCGGGCTTTTCAGTAGCGCGGGAATTATTCCTTAAAAGATCGTCCCCTGAAGGGCTCGGCTCTTAGCCACTGACCGTTTGGGGTCACGCTATGAGCCCAGTATACTACGCTTATTAATAAAACCCCTTGCTTTTGCATAGGACTTGGTCTCTCAAAGTTTTCCTTGGTAGGTGCGGCGTTCCTAGGCTCCCAGTCAGTCACCCATCGGGTGGCCAAACCTTACATTTGGGGCTCCGTCCGGGATCCGGGAGCCAAGGACCCCGCCTGCCTCGAGGACCCTGACAAGATCATCCTGGGCAAGTGGACGCGTCCTTTAAAACTGCGATCGCTAAATTTGTATTTGGGTGCCAGCTGGCTTTTGGAGTGACTGCTGGATCGGGAAGTTGGTAGGGGCGTGAGCCTCACCTACTGTCTCCCCAGCTGTGGTGGATAGACGTGTCCTAGAACCACAGGTCACAGCCCTGGGGGACGCCCGGTGGGAGGTGGAGACCCGGGACGCCCGGACTTCTCCGTTTGGCAGGAAGAAGGCATTGCTGCTTCCTTCCATTTGTTAGTGAAATTTGTATTTGGGTGCCAGCTGGCTTTTTGAAGTGTGACTGAGACTTGAACCAACCCCCTAGACCCTTGCCCTTGTCGTGTTTGTGGAGAACTCGTTTAGGTGTGTTATTGTTGTTCAGTGTTCTTCTGTCTCTTCTGACTTTCTTACTGTACCCTGAATTTCTCTCTCCTGCCTCACTGGCCATGGGGCAGACTCCTTCTACTCCTCTTTCTCTGACCTTTTATTCAGCAGAATGGCTGACTCCGTCTGGGGGGAGGAGACACGAACGCCTCCTTCCTCCTTCCAAGTCGAGTGAGGGAGGTCCGGGTTCGAGTCCCGGCCTCAGGGGTGAGTCCTGAGAAGACCTAGGTTTGTAACCCAGAAACAGCAGGTTGGCGCCCAACACCGAGGATTCTCTTGAGCTCATCACGGCAGTACGGCAGTCTAAGAAAACCTGTTCGAACAAAAATTCCAAATCCGGATTGTGAAAGTGGTGAGTGTGGGGTGAGTCTGAGTAAAAGAAGGACCGGTCCGCGTGATTGAAGAAAGTGAAACTGTGTGAAGTAACCTCTGTCCTATTTGTAATTGTGACCTGTGTATGTTTGGTTATTAACATCATGTACCGCAAGAAATTACATTTCTCTCCTTCCCGCCTCACATAAGCTACCAGTGAGGCCCACCTACATTATTTTGGCTACTGCAGCAGAACATTGCAGTGAGTGGCTGCGAGGAGTTCCACCAGAAGGAGGTAATTCAGTGAAAATCTGCAGAGAAGGTATGCTGCTCCCTCGGAAATCTCTAGGGGAACAGGGGAGGAATGTTATAACCTTGTGTGAGTGTGTGTGCATGAGCACCCTGATAGGCGTGAGTCTGTGGCTCCACGACCTGTACCCTTAAGGTCCCACAAAGGTTCTGGAGCCCGAGTGGGCTGTCTGCTAGGAAGAACATATGGTCTATGGTGGCGCTGACCTAGTGGTCGGCCGCAAGTCACAACTGCTGAGTCCACTACTGCTAAGTTCTTCACTGGTAAACAAGCAACTGAATGGTCTCTGTAAATTGGTACCCCCTCCTTTGTCTGTCTCGCGTCACCTGTGAAGCTTGCATGAAAGGAATGGGAGGAAACTCACTAGTAAAAGATTCTAGGAAACCAAATTTCAGCAGTCCTTTTCCTTTCTCCCCTTACTAGTGAGAGAAATGGCTAGAGCACACTTGGAGGTCAATTAAAATGTAAACGAGGTCTCTAGCAGCTTTTGCCCCGGCAAAAAAAAAAAAAGGGTAAAAAGCTAGGAAGGAAAACCTCTCACCAAGACAGAAAGGCACATAATCTAGTAAGAGATGCAGCAAACATCAGCAAGGCCACAGAAAGTAGCAAGCAAGCAAGACAGAACTTTTCTTCTCCCGATCTCTGGAAGCCCATGGCAGGTTAGGTCCAGCTCCACACACAGGTTGTGGTCGTGGTGGATGCCTGGGAGGGCCCCAGGGACACCTGTAGTAATGCAGAGATCACTGATCAAGAGGTCCACAGCATGATGATTCTCTGAATTAGTGGCCAGCATGTGAGGGTTAGAGTCCCCTCTGGAGTGGCCAGTATGGGAGGGGTTAGAGTCCCCCTTGGGTTGCTTGTTAAAACAGTGAACCTCCAAAGCGTCTTAAGAATCTTTGTAATAACACGTGGCCTGAGTATATATCTAACATCCAGGCCTTCATAGTATTGTACCAAGCTTTGCAAAGAAAAGAAAAATGTCAGATTTGCTGTACGTGTGTCTTGAAAGTAAAGGAACCAGAACAGGACCCCACACCAACTGCCCAGGCAGGGAACAGAGACTGGTGCAGCTGAAAAACTGGACAAGCCAGGTCCAAACTGGTGGAGCAGGGCTATTTGCCCTGGGGAACTGCCCCTTCCTTTCTCAGTCTCTCAGTTTCTCTACCCTTCCAAAAGGGTCAACTCATAACTAAAGATCAATCAATCAACTGTATATGTATGTGTGTGCGTGTGTGGTGGCCATCAATTGTTTGCAGTTGTCTTGTCTGTGAAACGTTAAAGTGCTAAATGAAACCAAGTTGAAATCAAAAAGCAAATTGCTGAGCCAGGGATAGGCAATGTGTTCCAAACTGAGTGTTAAGCAGGAGAAATTGACATGTTCAATCTAAATCTTATGGTAAAAAGTTAAAAGGTCTAATTGTAAAACCTTTTAAGTGTTCCTGATCCCTGAAATTCTCTCTGCTCGAACTTGTGCTGTTTAAAAGGGTGGGAGCTAGAGCCAGAGTCAGCAAAGAAATAAGAACTTTGTAAGATAGTGCAGAGCTTTACCTCATAAGTTTGAAGCTAAATTCTAATGAGAAATTAGGCCGCTTTTAAAAATTAACTAAGGTACAAAAACTGTTGCAATTAAATCAAAGAAGGTCTTGTGTTTCATAAAAATTGGTAGTTCAAAGGTTTTTTATGTTGGTACATATTCGTTTTATTTCTGCAATAGGGTAATCACCTCAGCTTGATAAATCTGGTAAAATTCCAAAGTAGCCCTTGCTGGGGAAAAAAAAAAAAAAAGAAGGTGAATCTCTTTAACATTCAAGGAGCTAAAAATGTTGGTTTTAAATTTTGTGGCTTCTAAACATGAAAGATTAAAAAAAACTGTAGGAAGTAAATGACAGCAATCAGTTTTTCTTTTTCAGACTTTGTTTTTAGTCTGCCCGGTATGTGCTATTATTAAAATAGTCTTAATTCATGTGAGCTTTGCCAACAGGTATCAACCTAGTCTTTACCTTGAAAGTCTTAGTTATTCACAAGTGTAAAATCTTTACTGTTACTTGGTAGCAATCTTTTGGGTATTTTAACTTTGCATTGTTTGTGTTCCTAAAAACTGGAATTCTAAAGATAAAATTTTTAAATGTTTTCTGAATAATTTCTAATATAAAGTGAACCTTTGACAAGCATAAATTTAAAAAAACTTTAATTGTAAGCAGGTCAGCCTCTTGAATATGTATGCAACTGATTTAATGCTTTGAAGTAGTTTTGCTATACTAGATGAAATAATAACTAGCAACTTGTTTCCAAATTGGAAGATTAATCTGTACTGAGCTCTGTAAAGTAAGGCAGTTAAACCTTTAGGGTGTAACTATAAGAAGTCTAGATAATGCATTTTAAGTAACAGAAAGATAATGGATGGAAATGTCTGTGGGAAAAAGGAAGGAATTCTGTTAAAGTGAAGGATTGTTCTTACAGGAAAGTTACAGGACAGAATGAATGTACAGAAATGTGTAAAAAGGTCTGAGAACGTTAGTAAATAAACTAAGAAACTCTTTTCTAAAGAATTGTTCTAGTACCTATTTGGTAAAATCTATGGAAAAAATATTAGACAAAACGGTATGAACTCCTGTTACAGTGCTCCTAAAAATTGGTAATTAGGGTTTTGACATGGAATCAAATGAGTTAGGATACGGTTAAACTGTATGCTCTATTTCAACAGGACTTTGTGCTTCTTTTAAGCAGTTCCAACAGCATATTGGGGTATTGTACTTCGTTGTGAGTAAAAAGTGTAATGTGTGCTTTTCTCTCTTTACACCTTCAGTATGTTTTTAATGGTTTATGGCACTGTGTTGGTTTGCATAAACTCAAACAAAATATTTCCTCTCTGTAATTGGGCCTAGCCCTTTTGCAGACAGAAAAGGCAGTATGGGACCCCAAGGCCCTCTTCCAGGAAAATAGAAGTCAAAGGGATTGGTCTAAGTGACAGGAGCAGGTAGTTACAAACCTCAGGGAGACCCTAAAGGCAGGCCAGCTCAAGTATCATCTCTGCTGTGAAGAACGAGGAATCTGCCAATCTGTGATGACTGACAACTGCCTGGGCCATGCAACAAAACAGCTGCTGCAGAAGGGAATGGCTTCAGCCCCAAGAGGGATGTTGTCACACTCTGCTCAACCCAGTGGAAGAGGTCCGAGGTCATCTGTAGCTCATCATGGATCTTCAAGTTATGGCCAGGCCTGGGGTAGCCCTGACGTGACAGATAAAGACATTAAAATACCATAATTGGTGTTTGCCTACTCTGCCTCAGCCAATTCCCAGGACTTCTTAGTAACGGGTACCCTAAGTGGAGAGTTCTCCAGTCTTGCTGTGTTTATGCAAAAGAACCAGTCAGGTTTATAAAGTCATTTGGCAAAGTTAAAGCGAAGGTGGAGAGAAAATCATATTTCTATAACTTTTGTAAAGATCAAATTCTAGCTCTACAAAAGGCAATTAAATAAATATATATATATATCCAAATAGACTTGATTTAAAAGGTACCCCTTGAATAATCCAGATAAAACTTGTTTTACTAACCATAGGTAATCAGCCTAGTCTAAAAGAAAACTCAGGTTATGCATGACTTCAGTCCAACCAGGAACATCAGCTAAAAGGCAAACGTACTCTATAGAACAAGGGTTTTCAGAGTTAGCATCCAAATTGGTTGGATGTTTATTCTTAGTTCTATGAGTACACAGTCATTTAAAAATTCTAAAATTCACTTAAGAATTTTAAAAGCTTTTTAATTCTTAAGCCATCATGGTACCAATACCTCATCCAGTAACATTAGGGAATAACAATTGTCCACGGGAAGGGACAAAAACAGGGCAGTTTAAAGTAACTCAGAACTGTGTTTTATGTGTCATAAATCTTAAGGATCGACAGTTTGACTTTGTGCAAAAAATTCAGATGATCAGCATATAGTCATCTATTGGTTCTAACACATTCAGTGAGAGGGCAAGGCTTTTCTATGTTGTACAAAAAGCCAGAGAGGTGACTTAGTGTTTCTATAAAAAAATCTGGACACAAAATGTTTGCTTCAATTTTGTGTTACCTTAACTTACTGTGTTTTCTAAAACAGCAAAGTATTCTGCCCTCACTAGGGCAAAAGGGACTTTTTACTCCTCCAGGGCCTAATCATTTCTAAGTAATGTTCTTAGCCTAATTGATCTGATCTTTTCTTGCAGATAATAATAACCTCAGAAAATCTGATCCATTCATTGCATGGGACCCATTTAAAGATTTCACCCCTTGCACAGGCAGGGTCTACAGTCCCTTTGTCAGCATGAAGCAGCTCCAGAAAATGAACCTTCACCCATTTTCCCTTAAAAAATATAAGGCGGTGAAATCTCTTAAAAAATAAAACGGCCCCATGGCAGTGAAGCAACCTAGTCTAAAAAAAAGTGCGGCTTCTACGCAGACCACTCTGGAATAGTGAAGGAAGCGCGGAAAGGGTGGTTTGAGTCTTGGGGTGCGCAGTCCCCTGATATCTTGTTTCCAGCCCTAGCCGGGCCCCTCATCATATTCTTATTGATTTTAACAGTTGGGCCTTGCTTTCTTGATAGGCTACTTGCATTCATCAGAGACCGGGTGGGTGAAGTCAAGTTGTTAGTACTTAGGCAACAGCATCAGGCCCTATGAAGTGAAGGTCTCTAATGGTCTCTAGGATTAGAGAACCCCCATAAGAAAAGGGGGAATGAAAGGATGGCCCCTCACCCACAGAACACAAAGACAGGAACCAGAGGTAGCTGGTAAAATGCCAGAGGTAACTAATAAAATGATGGCTCAACCGATAATTGATAAAATGATGGCTTGATAAGAGCACAGCAGGAAGGGCCTTAAGCAAATAATTCCAGGGAGGGCTATAAGGCAAACATTCCCGAGAGGTTGCGTCTGATGTCCCCCTCTGTATTTGGTATGATACCTGACTGGGCCCATGCCGTGCCAAATATGGAAAGACGTATTAGGCACACTCAGATGGGTGGGTGATGGTTACCTGGTGCAGAGTGATTGGCTGCCTGCGCGCAGAACCTTGATGTAATATTTTAAACCTATTGGATAGTTATGCGCGGGCTTTTCTGTAGCGCTTGGGAGTTATTCCTTAAAAGATGCGTCCCTGAAAGGGCTCGGGGCTCTTAGCCACTGACCGTTTGGGGTCACGCTATGAGCCCGAGTATACTTATTAATAAAACCCTTGCTTTTGCATAGGACTTGGTCTCTCAAAGTTTTCCTTGGTAGGTGCGGCGTTCCTAGGCTCCCAGTCAGTCACCCCATCGGGTGGCCAACCCTTACAAACAACAACAGCAAAAAAACTGTATTACAAGTTCATGGATAAAATTTAGGTTTGATTAATTTTAAAATAGAACATCATTTTACGTATCACGAGAAAAAAAGCACTAACAAAATATGACATACCACCAATTATAAAACACACCCCAGTTTCTCTTCTGTTCATATGAAATCAGAGGACTTAGAAATGAGAAAATATGGTAATATTCATGCTAAAATGTAGCAATGTCATCTCAGAAAAAGAAAGAAGCACCGTAAAACCCAACAAAGACAGGGGAATTTTTAACTGTAAATACGTAACACAACTTCTACATTATCCTAGATCCTTGGAATTGTCCAATTTGATAGATTCCCTAATTCTGTGTTATATAAATTTAAGGTGTCTTCACTATCTTTTCCTTACTTGATAGTGCAGATTCCAAAGCAAATGTATTTATTTATTTATTTTGCTTTTTGGGGTCACACCAGCAATGCTCAGAGTTTTCTCCTGACTGTTTGCTCAGGAATTACTCCTGGCGTAGCTCAGAGGACTATATAGGATGCCAGGGATCGAACCTGGGTCAGCTGCATGCAAGGCAAACACCCTACCCCACTGTGCTATCGCTCCGGCCCCCTCACAGCAAATATTGACAGCACACATAGTTTTTCAAATGCGCCTTGCCAGTTTTTCTCAGAGAAGGGGAATTCAAGAAAGAGCTCCAATTCTAACTTAAAATAAATTGCTGATAAAGTATTGCGTTATCAGGCAAGGAAGAATAGGGCTAAGAAATAACTGATGGCAGATGAAATAGGACAACACACTAGGTTTATTATTTTAAGAAGAGTGAAATATTTACTCCTTAACTCTCAAGAACCTCATTTTAATTTATGAAATCACAAATATAGGGTCCTGTGGGAGAACTGGAGTAATAATATTGAGGACTAAGATCAAAAACAAAACAAAACAAAGTTCCCAGAAGGGCTACTTGGATCTTATCAGGAGAGTTCCAATAGCTGAAGGATAGACTGAAAATGTTAAGAAGTAGGCCACAAAGCAAAACGTTAACAAGCAAGGAACTTATATTTACACAGTCTGCCAAGTATTCATAAACTTCTTCCAGTGGGAAATGAAAACACCGTGTGGAATCCCAGAACGTGTGGAATAATTTGCTATCTTTCCTTTCCATTAGACATTGTTCTCTTTTATTAAAGAGAAAATAAAGTAAGGGTATGGGCAGGGAATGGTCTGCTACGTTATGTGTACCTAACACCAAGTCTCAGTGAAACCCAACTTGTGTAGGAAACTACACAAAACTGAAATAACTGGTCAAAATGTGAAGTCAAAAGAGATTTGATTTGCTTTTTACACGTAATCTTGAAGGTATGTGAGCTTATAAGACCAGAATCAAGTTTTCTGTAATTTGCTCTTTGCTTAAAATGACTTGCTATTCCAAAATATATATTTTATATGTCTGATTCTCATAATTTTGGTAGGATTCAGAAAATTAATTAGGCTTTGGAGTCTCGGGATCTCACGTTAGAAACGTCTATCCTTTAACTTAGTGTGTGCTCCCTAGAGCAGATCAGCTGCAAAAACTTGCAAGGCATTTTCATTGTGTATTGCTCCCTGTGGTCCTGAGAACCAGAACTGGGGAAGTTTACCAAGACATTCTCTCCTTCATACTGTGTGGGTTCTCCTACCTTAATGGAAGTCTCCTACTCTATAAATAATAACAGAAAGCAAATTGCTCCACACGGCCTTCATATTTTATTTCATTAAAATTAGTGCTGTGTTCCCACATAAATATTTTCTGATTCAAAATTCATTTTAAGAATAGAACAATTTTTTTCAATCACATGTTGAAAGGGACAAAATTTCTTGCAATTCAATGATAGTAATCCTACTGAATAAATAGAAAGGAAAGGAAAGAAACATTTGTACGGACTAAAATGAAACTGATGATTCTCTACCGGGAAACAGAAACTGAGCCCTCCTGGGGCTATTCCACATAAAAGCAATTGGCTTAGTCTTTAAATATAGAAGATACAGTTTGAACTTATCGCAGTCCCTTAGGGGTCCTTTTTTTTAAACATTTTATTATACCACCGTGAGATATACAATTACAATGCTGTTCACGCTTGGGGGTTTCGGTCACACTGTGTTCCAGCACCCGGCCCTCCACCAGTGCCCCCCAGCCACCACCCATGTCCCCAATTCCCTCCCCCTCCCACATACTGCCTAAATGACAGGTTCTTTATCTCCTCTCCTCTCCTTCTCTCTCTCTCCTCCTTCTCCCACACATTGTGGGTTGCACTACGATACACTTAGAAGCCATCATTTGCATTTTTTTTGTCTGTATTTAATGCTCAGTTCTATGTTAGCATCAGAACTTTAGACATTTATTCACACATGTTCCCTTCTCTATCTAAACTAACCTCTGACTCCCACACGCTTGTGGTAATTTCCACTTTCGGTAAGATCACCTAGTATATTTATGTCATGCAAATAAATGCAGTCATTCTATGTCTCTCTCCTTCTGACTAATTTCACTCAACATGATTCTTTCCATATCCATCCATTTATAGCAAAAATTTCATAACTTCATTTTTTCTGACAGCTGCATAGTATTCCATTGTGTAGATGTACCACAGTTTCTTTTATCCAGTCATCAGTTCTCGGGCATACTGGTTGTTTCCAGGTTCTGGCTATTGTGAATAGTGCTGCTATGAAAATGAAAGTGCGGATTGTGTTTCCGCTGTGTGTTTTTGGCTTTCCAGGGTATATTCCCAAGAGCGGTAAGGCTGGGTCAAAGGGGAGCTCAATTTCTAGTCTTTGGAGGAATGTCCATATTGTTTTCCAGAAAGGTTGTACAAGTCGACATTCCCACCAACAGTGTATGAGAGTCCCCTTTTCTTAGGGGTCCCTTTTGTCTGCTACCCCTTCAAATGTTCTGTTCTTCTGTGCAAGTTTCCTTAACCTTGGCAGGAAGATTCCAGTAGCAGCTCTGTTTTTGTTTATGTGATGTTTTAAATTTATTGAGCACCATTAAGTGCCTTCTTATATCTTCATTTTCATTTTTTCCTCTCAACTGTGATGTGCATTTATTAATAGCCCCCTTTTTGTAAAAAGAAGCAAGAAATCAAAGCATTAGATCGAGTAAGTAAGTGACTTAGGTCAGAAATCTCTATGCATTTGCATCTAGGCCCAGTTTTGTCCAATTAAGTTACTTGATCCTATTTTCAGAAACTTCTGCCTGCAAAGGTATGCTTCAGTGAAATGATTCTCTAAAACAAAGAAAGCATATATTCTAAGACTTAATTTCCAAGAAGAGTGAGGGAAAAGAGGAGAGAGAAATAGAGAAAGAAAAAACCAAAAGTAATTCATGTAAATTATACACACAAGCAACAATGTGTCCAGAAATTAGACTCAAGCCCAGAAGTTCCCAAACTTAGATGCTACCCACTTTATAGGGGAAAAATCAGTTAGCAATGCCCTGGAATTTTTTACATTCTTTAAGCAAAAAGAAAATGCCCCCTAACTGGCAGTTGAGGGCCTTGCCATCCACTGGGTCTTTTAATTACCCAATCCCCAATAGCCCTACAACATACACACACATACACACACATATACACACACATACACACACACACATACACACATACACACATACACACATACACACACACACACACATACACACATACACACATACACACATACACACATACACACATACACACATACACACATACACACATACACACATACACACATACACACATACACACTGAGCCTTGGTCATTCCGTTATTCATTTTGGGAAACCACTCTAGACAATACTATTGGAAAAGGAAAAACCAAGACAAGGCAAAAAGTAGTGCAGACCAGGCCATCCTGGGACTTGCTAAGGTCCGGAAAGCAACAGATGGCATGCAAATGAATGGATCCTTCCATTTAACAGATGTTCGGCAGGGCATTGGTGTGGTCTGCAATATGTATCCCATTGATCATGTACAGAAGTCACCTGGGGATCTTACTCAACTGGATTCTGCCTCTAAGTTTGAACAAACCCTAGATTATGCTCTTCTAGTAGCTCCCAAGTGAAGCTGATATTGCTACAATTTGAATAGAAAGGTTAGAAAAGAAATATGAATACAAGTGAGCTTCAAATAGCCCAACACTAAAAGCCAATGATACCACCATATAAGTATATGTCTATGGGTAAGAGTCGTTACCTCCAAGGCACTGTTACTTCATCAGTGATATGGAAATAAATGATACTATTCGATGAGTGCTATGTGCCAGGTTCTGCTGTAAAAGCATTATATAAATGAGCTCATTTTATGTTTGCATCCATTCTGTCTTATTATTCATAAATGATGGTTGAGATAACAAAATAATCTTAGATAACCTCACCAAAGTCATATTGCCAGTAAATGGCCGAAAGCGAGTTTGCATCCTAGGCAGCTTAGCTCACGAACATTCTCATTACATTGACATTATCAAGGACTGCACTGTCGAATTCTTGCTATCGTATATATAAAAGGTCCATACTTAGTGGTCAACAAATCTAAATTGAACTAAAATTACCTACTTCTATACAGCAAGGTTTGTTGTACCTAAATAGAATCTACTTATAACATAGAATCTTAAACAGATAAAGAAATTAATCCTGCTAAATCACCCGTCTCACCCCTCAGCTCACCCTGCTCTCCACACTCCAATGGACTCCAATGACAAGTGTTATAGAGTGGATATATTTCACTTAAGTTGAAGCCTTTGCACTACTTTGCAAGCTTAACTCTCTCCACAGGCATTCTAGAAAGGCGCTTGACTTAATTTTCTGTTCTAACTGGCTTGGGTGGGATATGTACCTGATGCTCTCCTGCCCACCCAAACAAGTCTTTTATTTACTTAAGCAGTGTTGTTTCCTAACTTTATACCTCTCTTCCTCCACTCTGCTAAGGTAAAATTCTTAAATTCAAAACATTCAATGCAAATATAACTCCATCTGTCATTAATACTATTGGTACACATAAACAAAATAAGAATGGATATCAATGATCTGCATATCATTCTTCTCTCTTTGTTCCTAGAGGACAATGATCATCTCACAACATCTCTCTTGCCCTCTCCTGCCCATCTTAGTAAATTGAATCAGAAGACCAAAGATTGAACTGGCATGTTTGTGTAAATTAGTAACAACTAATTGAATATAATAAGTGTTATCTCTTCAAAGCATGCAAATAGTTGTAAGGTTGCATAAAGAAATCTTCCTAGCATTTTAAATATTCTAGAAAATAAAATTACTGATTGAATAAACCCCTGGTTTCTCTTAATGACTTCACAATGATAGTTTCTTCAGTCTGCAATCATTGAATTAAAAGAGCACAATTTGGGGTGTTTGATAATTCAGAAATTATCTATTATAATTGAAATAAAAGACTTAAGGCAGTAGACATTTATTATGGGTGCATATAAATAAATTAGTAAATAGTCCAGGGGTGTACTTCAATTCATAAACTATCCAAAGTTTTAAAATACCATGAAAATCCAATGAGGAGGCCAGAGTGATAGTACAGTGGGGAGAGTGTTTGTCTTGCACATGGCTGACCCATTTCAATCCCCAGCATCCCATATGGTCCACCAAGTATGGCTGGGAAAATTCCTGGGTGCAGAGCCAGGAGTAACCCCGAATATAGCCGGGTATGAGCCATAAAGTAAAAAAAAAAACAAGTCCAATCATAAATTATCACCATTACTAAAAGACTGTACATGTAAGACTTAGAAGGTGCTTGAAAGAAAGAAAACACAGAGAAAAGTATAATTTGGAACAACGAGTACAATTTATTTTTTTAAAATTACTCCCCACATGAAAATCAAGAAAAGAAAAAAAGTGCCTAAAGTTTGTGGTCAGTCTAAATTACATTTGGAAGAATTCCAGCTAGTTACAGAGCACAGAAAAGGTGAAAATCTCCCAAGCTAGAGTACAATTAATGCTGCCTGGAGTCTCTGGCAGCATTTCCAAGTGTATTTCCACATAAAAGTACCCTGTTGGACTCCAATAAATGGTAAAATGTAAACTTGGGAACTCACTACCCAGCAATAGCCAAAAGCTCATTTACAAAACTCCATGAAGGTATTCTGGTGACTAGAGGGAGAAAGGTTCTTTCTTCAAAGAGTTCTTTCACGTACTGAACATTCTACCCCTTACTATCAACATTTTCCCTTTGTCCTGTGGTAACAGAATGACTAGCAGGTAATTTTGATTATGAAACTACATGATGAAGTTTCACATTACCCAATGAGTTAATTCATTTATTTTTGTTGGGTTTGGGCATTTTGTATGTAACGCAGAGATCAGTGATAAGCAATGCCAGAAATCCTGCTCTTTAAGTTGCATGTAAGATTATAGATGTTTACTCATATTTCTCATATAGCAGGTGTGGGGTAAAAAGCCCATGAATATAGAGGATCTTAGCAAAAAAAATAAAAGAAAATAAAAACAACCATACAGCAAATTAGAGAAAAAAAATTATTAGAGCTTAATTTGCAACTAAGAACTGTATTTGTGTTGGGGAGATGTTTCAAAACTATAGTTCATGCCTTTCATGTGGAAGCAGCATGAGTTTGATCCTTGGCACTTCATGTTTCTCTAAGCAGCACCAGGAGCAATGTCTGAGCACTCTTTTAGTAGTGCTCAGAATTAGATAAAGAGCACCATGATTGTGGCCAAAATCAAAACAGAAATAAAAAGGCCAAGGATGGAAGAAAGGGGCGGAAGGGAGGGAAGGAGAGAGGGAGGGGAGAGAGGGAGGAGGGGCAGAGGGAGAGAGGGAGGAGGGAGGAGAGAGGGAGGACGGGCGGAGGGAGAGAGGGAGGACGGGCGGAGGGAGAGAGGGAGGAGGGCGGAGGGAGAGAGGGAGGACGGGAGGGAGAGAGGGAGGACGGGCGGAGGGAGAGGGAGGGCGGCGGAGGGAGAGAGGGAGGACGGGCGGAGGGGAGAGGGAGGGAGGGGGAGGAGAGGGAGGACGGGCGGAGGGAGAGAGAGGAGGACGGGCGGAGAGGGAGAGAGGGAGGGACGGGCGGAGGGAGAGGGAGGAGGGAGGGAGAGAGAGAGGAGGTGGCGGGCGGGAAGGAAGGGTGGGTGGAGGAAAGGAAGGGTGGGTGGAGGGAAGGAAGGGTGGGTGGAGGGAAGGAAGGGTGGGTGGAGGGAAGGAAGGGTGGGTGAGGGGGGAAGGGTGGGTGGAGGGAAGGGTGGGTGGAGGGAAGGAAGGGTGGGTGGAGGGAAGGGTGGAAGGAAGGAATGAACGAAGGAACAAAGGGTGGAAGGAAAGGAAGGAACGAAAGGTGGAAGGAATGAAAGGGGAAGGAAGGAAGGAATGAAGGGTGGAAGGAAGGGTGGGTGGAAGGGAGGAAGGAAGGGTGGAAGGAAAGAAGGTTGTGTGGAAGGGTGGAAGGGTTGAAGTCTTGAAAGAACCATTTATAATAACATGTCTTGTCACTTTCTTTGAATAGCATTAAGTTCTTTACACCAAATTCCACATTTAAAAGCACTTGCATGTGTCCATGTATGCAAAAATACACACATATACACACACACCCCTATCAGTTTAGTCATAATTTTTTTTCTGGGTCATAAAAGATGTTGGTATCAAGTAACTTAATCTCATACTAGACCTGAACACAGAGTAACTACATCTGGGTCCTTGGTAGAGATATATCAACATAATTGGCATCCCTGTCCACAGATCTGAAAAAGAAACTAAGATATGTTTTCTAATATTTGGAGGATGATTGAAACAATGAAACAGTATTATCCCTTTTGCTTACTTTGAAATGCTAGAATGAACACATAATAGGGAATAATACACTTTTAACTTCAATTTTATAAACACTGAATATACTTTAAGGGCAATTGTCACTCTTAACACACAAATGAAAAATAGTTTTTTTGTAATGTACTGGGTTTTGTGTGTGTGTGTGTGTGTGTGTGTGTGTGTGTGTTTTTCACACCCGGCAATCAATGCTCAGGGATTTCTCCTGGCTCTGCACTCAGGAATTGCTCCTGGCAGTGCTTGGGGGACCATATGGGATACTGGGAATCGAACCCAGCCGGCCCAGCCCGGATCATCGACACCAACCCTGCAGCAGTTTTTTTTTTTCAATCCGGCCCAGGTATGCTGAACCAGAGACTCTCAGACATGGGGCAGAGCTGCTACTCCTGCTCTCGTGCCCAGCCCCGCCATGAGGCACCCGGGAGGCATGGCAGGTTCTAGCCCTGGCCTGCCACCCCAGCAGAGCCTCACAACAAGCCAGATGACACCCCCCCCCCCCGACTCCATGGGGGCCGCCATTTTCCACATCTGGACTTCTTTCTCATCACAACTCGACCCAGCAGACCAGTCTATCACGAGACCCCGTTTTTCAACGCCAAGCGAACCAGACTCTCCGAACCCACAACAAGCCCACCCACGGCCGCCACCAACGACCCCCCACACACCCACCCCACCACCACCCGCATCACGCCAAACCACCATGACCTAATATAATGGTTTGAGGCTCTTTACATTCCTTGAGCAAGTGGATGCCTTTGGTTCTACTAGCATGAGAGAAGACATATGGAGAGATATTGCTAGTGCCCGCTCTAACAAATAGATGATCAACTGGAAGATAGTGATAGTGATAGTACTGGGGTTTATACTACTTTATTTGATATTTGGAAATTAGACATTGGAGTTATTTTCATGACAAAAACGCAATAAAATTTTCTAAGCCTGTACCAGTTATGGAAAGTTTAATAAGCAGCAGTATGAGTTTGGACTACCTGGAATTTACTTAAGAAGCACTAAATATTATAGAGAATTTATATTTGATAATTAAAGGAACACTTCTCAAAAATTTTCATGCTAAACATGAATTCTTTGACTTTTCCGTACACTTATCTTTCCTTTTGGATAAATACTGTTTATTAATTGGTTTCTAAAACTGTATGTGTGTTGCCCAACAGTATTGGTTGCCCAATCAATTTTCAATTTCATTCCCCATTACATACAAATATACTAGATACTCATTTCTTAATTCTCTGCAGTTAAATATAATCTCATGATTTCTGCGTGGTAAGACAGGGTTAGACCACACAGGATTGGTTCACTAGAAATATTAGTGAGAAAAATGATTTGGAGTTATTTAAAAAGTTGAGTTCACTTTGACTTACAACCAACATTGCCAATAAGTGTTCTAAATATATGCATGAAGTATTTGTGTGTGATGCTACCTGGGGCCTGGCTGAAGTTCAGTGCTCTGTGAACTTTCAGGTCACATGGTCCAAGAAACCTACCAGATCTTATAGCTAATACAATAAAGTTGCAAGTTCTTTAATTCTACTGGGCAACACCCTATGCTGGTTCTACATAGTCTACCTCCTCTGTTATATGACAATTCCCTGCTATAGCATAATTGCATAATTCCAGTTCTACTTTAAACTGCATTTCGCTTATGTGACCTATCAAATTCTAGCCTTCTTTAAAAGGTATAATAATCTTAATGGTGAGATAGAGGGCAATCTTCTTCTAGAAATATATATTTTTGAGACACACATTATTAAGGAAAGTACACTCATGACCTTCCTGACTTTAAAAACAAGATTATCTTCATTTCAAGCAATAATTTATTCCCTCACCAACCTAATAAAAAAGGCGAACTGGTGAGTTGGTTGGTTGAAGACAAAGACCAAAAAAAAGCTAGACACTTGGTTAAATTGGTTAAACCAACTTGGGTTTAAATGGTTAAATTGTTCCAAAATCTTTGGGATTTTTTATCTCTAAACTTCTTCAGAGAACAAAGTTATATTTGCTTATGCTTACATTTTTAACTTGTAGTTTAAAACCTCTTCAGAGAGGCAAATTGTATGCCAAACCATGGAAGGATTCAGATCTTAGAAAGGAAA
The DNA here is from genome assembly GCA_021461705.1 of Cryptotis parvus. Classification (NCBI taxonomy): domain Eukaryota; kingdom Metazoa; phylum Chordata; class Mammalia; order Eulipotyphla; family Soricidae; genus Cryptotis; species Cryptotis parvus. Next base: position 16,911 of record JAJIBD010021259.1, read on the forward strand.
GATATTTTAGGAGAAATACTACCTAAAATGAATGTTCTGGAAAGAGAACATCACCTCTTTGGTTTATTGCAGCCTTTTGGTTTCAGATTAAAAAGGATTTCTTTCAAAAAATATGTGGCACTTAATTGGGACTTTATTTTCATACTTGTCCTTTTTAACAGTCAGGTATTTGCAATTTTCTTAAATGCCTTTTTATTCACAGAAAAGCTAACACTGGAAGGAATCTGAAGTAGTGCATTTCCGGTCAGGAAGAGAGCAGCGCACAGGGGAGGAATACATGCCCTCCACTGTGGAACTCCAGTTCAATCCCGGCACCAGAAGGCACGTCAAGCACTACTGTGTGCGGTCCTAATAGCTCCCAGCGCTGTTGGGCCCAAGTTGTACCTCATCTTTCGACCAAGCACCAAAATGTCAGGCACATTGAACTATTTCCAGGAATGGATCCTGGCCAATCTCCTAGTGTACTTACAAAGTCTGTATTTATTTAAAATTAACAATTACATTTAATTTCCTTTATTTTATTTTAATGTTAGCCAATTAAGATATGAACCTCATTGTATTTGTCTTCTTGCTATTGGAAGGATTTATAACAAATTTAAGCCACATAAGCAACACAAGTTTATTACCTTACAGTCGCAGAAGGCCCTCTGAAGAGTTCTCAGAGGCCTGAAAGGAATCTCACAGTGCTGAACTCAAGATGACAAGACTTGGAGCTCCACTTCAGGCAGAATTCACTTCCTTACTATTCAGCCATCTTAGTAGTATCAGATTCCACCTGGCAGACTTCTATTTTCAAAGCCACAGTATCTCTTCACCCTGACCTGTCTCTTTCATATCTCTTACCAACTTTGGGAAAGATTCTTCACTTTTAAAATCCATGTAATTAGATTTGACCATCCCAGATAATCCAACATAATCTCTCCCTTTCAAAGACCTTAATCTTAATCACACTCACAGAGTCCCCTTTTCCATGTAAGGTAACTAGTAAAGGATTCTGGGGATTAAGACAAGGACTTCAAGAGATGGAGAGGCATTCTTTTGTCTACCACAATAGGAATGGTAGAAGTATTAAATATATGTGCATAAGACACACGTGTGTTTATAGAGAGATAGAAGGTAGTTGTTGAAGGGCATAAGTCTTAAAGACTGGCTCAAATTTCAGGTAAATATTGCAGATAGGGCATTAGAGGGGGAGAAAATAATGTGATCCAAGAGGTGTGTGACAGATAGTGTATTTAGGAAACACTGAATAATCCCATTCAACTGGAAAACACCAGTAGAACAGTCGTGGGGATAAATCAGCAGAGATGGGATGGACAGAATGGTGAGCTAAGAACTGATTCATCCTCAGAAAGCAACAGTAAATCACTGAATATTAGTTAAAATAACCGCATTAGCACCTTCTAACAGGTCACCTGGAAGGAACTTGAAGACCGAACTAGAAGGGAGACCAGTGTTGTAGGTAGACAGTCTTCAGAGTATTGTTCTTTTGGAGCAAGTTTAGTACATGGGATAATGATAATAAAAAATGAGAAGAACGGAATGGCTCATACACGAGCAGAGCTAAGCTATTCTGACAGGTTTGTGGTAGTTGAAATTAGCACATCTAAATCTTCAGCATCATAGCAATGACCACCTTGGGGATTCATACCTAGGTTGTATCAAAATGTAATTTTTAGAAAAGAAATATGATTGGGAAAATTCTTATATATTATGTACACTATCTGCCCCTCGAGGTGTTGCAGGTGTGGCTGAGGTGCCCGGTTTCGCAGCAGGTGGCAGACAGGAGACAGGCTTGTCTACACCCAGGGCTCTGCCCCCGTGGGCCCTGGATGGTTGATGGTCTGATTTAGAAAAAGACTGGGACCCCTGAGATGAACCCAGAGCCACTGCAGAGCTTGGCATGCTACCCATGGTGTATTCAATATGCCAAAAACAGTCACAGTAATGAACCCCATTCCCAATGAATGAGACGTTACTGGTGCCCACACATGCAAATCGATGAACAATGGGAAGACAAGTGATGCAAGTGATGTTCACTATCTCTTAGATAATTTTACTGGGGATCCTGTGTTTAATAACTGGAGAAATAAATTCTAAATAATTATAGTCAAGAAACTGAGAGTCAGGGGGAGTTCTGATTCTAGCAGATGTATCACTGTTAAGATTTTCTTGGAAGGAGTATTAGGAGAGCATTTTTCCATGAGAGAGTGACATAGGATAGGGAATAAAATATATATCACAAGAGAAAGAAGATAAGTTATTGTTGTATGAGCAAACATAATTAACAATTTCTAAAATTAAGGAAAAATGAATACTTTTAAGAACTGCTCTTTCATCACTCTTAAAAGCAATCTGCATATAAAGTTAAACAAAATTACCATGCCCCTGCTGAGAGGTTACATGAATTAAATTTAGTTTGCAAAAAATTAGCTTAGTAAAGATGGAGGCCACAACCTATGGAACCCCCTTCCGACTGGGACTGCAGAATATGATTATATTGTAAAGACTTCAGACCTCTGGAATTTATTTTGACATCCTGTTACTTTCCTGACTTGATACTTCACAGTTAACTTATCCAGAGAAAAACTGGCCTGAGTCTTCATTGTAAATTTGCAGTCTGTTGGTGGTATGGCTGAAGGCCCAATTCTCATCGAGTGAATGTAGTCAATGACTGTATGTTTTTGGTATGCAGGCCTGTTTATGTGTACCAGAAAAGGAATTTCGACATAAAGGAAAAAGCCTTTAAGGTATTTGAACCTTACAACTACTGTTAAGTGTGAGGTGGGCTACCTTGATTTTACTGCACAGGTTTCTCTCATTTTTGTTAATATGAGCCAGATTCCCTTTTCTATAGACGTGGTACCACAACGATGAGTTACTGAAATGAAGAGAGCTGATATGCAGAACAGCAACAACAAATGATGATACTTCTTCAATACCAAATTTTGGTACTTGCAATTAAAGGAAAATGAGAAGTGGGCAAAAGATTTTCTGATTAGTTAATTCTGTGTGGATTAGGTAAACTATATTCCTTAGAGAGCAGTTAACACTACCACTCTACCTTTCTGGAACTAAATCAGAAGTTCTGACGCAGAGAGTATCTTCAAAAAATTAAACACCTTTCAAAACTGAAAAACTATGCCAAATATCCAGCTGTTTGACCATATGGTGAAAAACATCTGCATATTCATTTTACATTGATTCAACAAGCTTTTACTGAAGTGTTTGTAAGAAAAAAACTATGTACAGATAAACAAACTCATTGAAAGTATCACACCTGTGAAAAAGGTTTAGAGATTATCTAGCTGCTACATTTTATAACTGACAGTGAAAAGAAAATAGCACTATCCAGTAATGGGAAGAAGGAAAAAGTACTGGGAGTCAACTCCCGAGTTAACAGAATTTGTACTGACTCAACTCCTGAGTTAAATGAATTTATATTGAATTATGCTCATTTTGGTCATATCTGTGTTTTAAGATTAATTATGATATTCTTAATTTTCACTTATGGATAGACTTAAAATATTCTGGGAAAGATTGAAAACAAAAAGACAACTAATCTAAGTTACCAGAGTCCTTAGTTTGTCTCAAAAGGGAAGAAATCAAAACCTTTAACTTACCACAAAGTTCTACTGCTGTCCAACAACAATCTTTCATTTTCATAGTATACATATGAAAGAGATTTAGTGTGTATTGATGGAAAATGTATTAGCTAAGTCCCTTGGACTCGAAATTAATAGGAAAGTTTGAAGATTAATGGGACTAGAAGTACTGTTTCTTTCTTTTGGCAAGATCTTTTTGGGGATCTTCATTTTCTTAAAATAAAATATATGCTATGAATCCACCATGTCTTATTATTTTGTGAATATATAAAACATTGAAACAATACAATAAATGATTCTTTTTCTAAAGCAAAAAAAATCAAGTGCTATCAATATTGTTCATGTAAGTATTCTTAGGGATGAGTAGCACAGATTTATGCACTTATAAATATTGATGTAGCCTTAAATTTTAAAGCTTAATTCAGGAACACGTCTAATTTATATAAAATAGACTATCATTTCAATGCTATTATTTAATATTAAGAGCTCAGTTACTAAATTTTTCTTATAATCAGTCATCAAAATTTGCTGAGGTTAAAACTCTAAGTCTAGGAATTCATGAGTAGGTCTAAGTTTCTAATCTAGAAACATAAATTAGATTCAGATCAATACGAAAAAAAAGTCATGTGATTTCAAAATTATATACCTTTAACTTCAAAAAAAACCAGGTTTTAAGGAAATTAAAAGAATTTCATGTCTTGATTTCTAGTTTTAATGTATCTATCTCACTATACAATTCTAAGTGTATAGAATTTCTGCAAAAATACAGAGAATGCCAAGGTCTTTAGGTTTGAGTCCTGATTCTCCTACTTGTATTAGTGAAATCTTACTAAATGATGATTCTCAATGAACTATCCTAAGTCTCACTGTGGCTCTTGAGCAGTTGTGAAAGGAATAGAAAAAAATATTGACATTTGTGTTTTTAAAATGTTATTTTCCAAGCCTTTTCATTTGTTTCTCATAAAAACTTTAGAAAGAAATTACTAAGATCTAGAAAATTGAAGTAATTTTTCCAAGTTTTCATATTTAGTAAGTAGAAGGTAAAATTTTAAATCCATATCTATCTTAACTCAAAATTTGTATTCTACTACAGCTGAATTGTGGTAATAGTCATGTATTGTAGACAGGTGAGTATTTAAAAATATGTATTTTACATGGTTGAAGAAAATTGTAAGACCAAAAGAGATAAACTGAATACAAGTTTTAACTTTGCCATTGATTCAGCGAATAATTGTGTCATGGGGTCACTTAAATAGAATGGTATCTGGTGTTTCATGTCTAAAAGCAGCTAGACAAAAATTTTAGGTTGGTCATTTGGAAAATGCATGGCTTCCAAACTAAATTATTGCTTACCTCTTTTCTGAGATGACAGATTGTAGTGACTAAACCTATCCATATGCCAAGGGATAAACATAGTTTAAGCCAAAATCCAAATTCAAAATAATGTACTTCTCCTGTATTCATCTGATGCTATGTAAGTCTAAATAAGAAATATGACTTTTGCACATTTAGTTTACTGAAACTACATACAGCGTTAGAGAAGTGGCATTTCCTTTCAGAAGAGTTTCATAAATCTTCTAAACATACTTTTTCTTACTATTATAGAATTTAATTGAAAGATTTTGTGTCATTTTTTAAAGAAGTTTTGCTATTTTTATTATAAAGAGATACAAGCAATCTGGATTGGAAAATGAAGCAATTAGTGAAAGTAAAATTTAAAAAAAAAAGCTAAAAAGCAATCATATAAAGTTATTAGAAATAGAGAAAAGATCTACAAATGTGAATCCTTCCCTTGGATGTGGGTCATGTTATTGATTTCTGAAGTGAAAAATTAATACAGATGAAAATTTTAGAGAACTTGAAAAACTTGTCTTTTCCAATTTCCAGATAGTAACTGTGCAAACTTCACAAGAATACTTCTACAAAACCACAAAAAAAAAGAATGCTTTTTTCTACAGTTGACAATCATTTTTTATTGTGATTAGTTGAGTCTTTGTTCTAAAACTAAGAGTCTAATATCTAAGAGGAAAAGCAAAATCTCAGAGATGTGCTTACAACAATGGGTTGGCCAAAGATTTCAAAGTTCCAAGTAGTACAAGAGGGGTAGAGGCGATGCGATGTGCCTAAAATACTTCAGGTGTTACAGGGACATGTTAAAACGCAGGATGTCTGGGAATGTCTCGGCTATCCTGATGAAATCAGAGGCAGGCCCGGGTGTAAAGAATTCTTTTGCCTGCAGATATATAATTTGTGCAGTTTCTGATTTGAAAACTGGAGTAGATTTTTAATTTATGATTAAACAGATTGCTTTCACCTTTGAACAGCTTAGGTAAATTAGACTGCCCCCAAGTCACACTTGAAAAGCACCACAAGTGCTACCATCAGTTTCAATTTGTAAAATGGAGCCAATGAAATAGTAGCTAGGGGCATATTAACACACCTAGTCTTTAAATTATGCATAAATAAAAACCACCAGCACCTCCAGCAGCAAATTAATTTCAAAGTGCAAAGATTTCTATTGAGAATTCTCTGTTCAAAAGGTCAACTCGGCAATGCCAGCAGGACTATACTAATGAATGAACTCTAAAACCATGTAAGAAATAGGGGCCGGAGCGATAGCCCAGCCGGTAGGGCGTTTGCCTTGCACGCCGCCAGCCTGTGCCAGCCTGGGTTCGATCCCCGTCATCCCATATGGTCCCCGAGCACCGCCAGGAGTAATTCCTGAGTACAGAGCCAGGAGTAACCCCTGAGCATCGCCGGGTGTGACCCCCAAAAAAAGCAAAAAAAAAAAAAAAAAAAGAAATAGACATGGTTCGTAATGGCCATTATTTCTTGTGCAAGGAGCTTGGAAGTCACTGAAATGTGTTTCCCTAGAAGAGAGTGAAATTGAACTTTCTGATACTAGGCTAATATACTTAACGTACCAAAGAAATCCGAGAGGGTCAAAAAATTCAAATTCAAATTCGTAATTTCTATCCCTTCTGAAACAGAACAAAAACAAGGAAAAAAATGTCAACTGAGCAAAGATTTGAAAGGCATTAATTGAGTCTACAGATCTTTCTAAAATTACTTCTATAAATCAAATTCTACATAATAGTTCTCAAAAGCAAACCTTATCTTGATAAAACCCACTGTACATAATTTTTTAAACCTCATGGTCTTATTACTTGTGCTGTATATTGCATTTAGTAAGCCCATTTAAAGTGCACACTTGAGCTTCCTTAAAACAATGTTTTTACAAGTTCATGACCATGATAAAATATATTGCTTTTCAGAATAAATAATTTTTATTCCTATCGTAACTGTTCTTCCAATTAAATTACACCAACATTTATGGGCAATGTACTTAAGACACAGACTGTTTAATGCCTGCAGTGACACCTACTGGTAATGAGCCACTTTGAATTCTAAAAGATATTTTAAAATAATTTCATCGGTTCAAACCTTTGTTCCCAGGTTCTGAATTTACAACCTATAGCAAATTTTTGCTTTTAGTAAATTAAGTAATTTTAGCAGCTTTTGGGTAAAAATATACATATGTGTGTGTATATATATATACACACACATACATACATGCATATATTTATATGTATATATACATATACAAATACACACATACCCCAAAGCTTTTGAGTCAAAAATATACAAATATGTATGTATATTCATGTATAAATGTATATTTGTGACCCAAAAACTTTTGAGTAACAAAATAAAATGATTTTATATGTATATATATACACATATATACATATATATATGTTTGTGTGTGTGTGTGTGTGTGTGTAAACACACACAAAAAATTTCTTTTTTACAGAACAAAGATTTGGCACACAATTACTTGTGTTATTTTTTGTTGAATATAATTTAAAAAACCACTCTTTTGGTCGGTAACAGATTGTCACAAATCACTTCATTTATACTCATACAAAACCAGATGTTTCTTCTTAACTGAGGTACCCAGGAGACATGGAGTTTTTGTCAAATTGAGGAGAAAATTAAGGGTCTAGAAGGTTTGTATATGAATTGCAGATTTATAGAATGGTGCACAAAATTGCTTTCTCTGAGAGCTTCTAGATGCGATCTATATATTCCACACGGACACGGTGCTCTTTTCTCAATGGTTTTGGTTACCTGGCAGCTGAAAATCTGTAGTAGTCTTTAAGACCTCAACGGTGCAAAGCCTCCCCAAATATTATGACACCTTTTTCATCCTGACCATATTTTTCATTAACCATCTGAAAGTGGTGATCTGCTATGACATGCCTCTTTCAAAAACTACCTTTGTTTTCTGCACTACAAGAGGTAGATAAGTTACTCAAAACCTAAGGTTTCCTGATTACTCCACCACTCTGCTACTGCTACAAGTATTGCTCCTGTGCTGCTTGATTTATTTATCTTCAGTTTGTGGGCAGTGCTCAGGGCTTACTCCGGCCTCTGCCATCAGGGATCACTCTTTGTGGTGCTCCTGGGACCATTTAGGGTCTGGGGATCCAAGCAGGTAGACCACAAGGCAAGCCTTCTAACTTCTCTGTTTGGCCCTGTCCTTCATTTTTAAACTCTTATTATTCTTCAGTCTATACTACATAAAAATGTGCTCACGTGCTCTTTTTTAATCAGTAATGACAAAAATTTATATCAATAATAAAAGTGCATTAAAAAATGCTGAAAATATACTAAGCTAAACGTAATGAAATTAATCCTTAAAGTGACTCTCTGGTAGGTGTTAGATCTCAGATAAATAAACTGAACCTTAGAAAAATCAGATACTCGGTCAAGGCAATGTGCCTTAACCAAGTTAGGAATCTATAAACAAAATCTGTCTTAGGTTTCAAATATCAGTATCCTCTCTTGCCATGTAACATAACTTTGTTATATGTATGTACTATTATTTGAATTCTAGTTCCCATGTATGTCAGAAATACTCCATTCAAAATAAATAAACAAATAAGTAAATGAACAGAGACTAGAGAGATATTACAGCAGCAGGCAGCATTTGCTTTGCATATTACTGATCTGGCTTCTATCTCCAAATACCTCATATGTCCCCCAAGCACTGCTAGTGCCTTTGATCCCTGAACAGAAAACCAGGAGTAAGAGCTGAACATTGCTGTATATGGCAAAAAAAGCATTATATCCCCTATAACAGCTTCCTAGCTGTGATCACTACTTCCACAAACTCTAGAAATATGATTTTGCCTAAACATTAAAGTTTCCTATGCATAAATGATCTGTTATAATTCAGCTGACAGCATCAATTTCTGCATTTAATGCCTGTTTTTGTGACTACAAATGGCTAAATCACCAAAAGAACCTTTGAAACACTCCCAATGTTTATAATGCATTGATAATGGATACATGTAATACATGTTCCCCAAACCCTATAGAATAGAATACCAAGAAAGAGCCCTACTATACCATAAGAACTTTTTTGTGATAATGGTATTGTCCCTGTAAGTTCATTGATTCTTACACATGTGCTTTTGTGATTCCAAATGTTACTTGTATCACTTGTCTTTCCGTTGTTCATTAATTTGCTCAAGCAGGCACCAGTAACATCTCCATACATCCTGTCACATGTTAGTGTAGCCCAAGGGCATCTGCTTGCACCAGGAACACGAAGAGCCTCAGACCATTACATCAGGTCATGGGAATGAGGTCTATAATTGTTACTGGTTCTTGGCATGTCAAATATGACAGGGTAGCTTGCCAGGCTATGTCGCGTGGGTGGAATACTCTCGATAGTAGGTTCTCAGTTTGTGCTTTTATTGATGAACCGTGCAGCCGCGAGTGATTCCAAATGTCAAGAGAGCAATTGTGCTTGTCAGGGAAATGGAGGAAATTGATGTCCTTTTTGCTGAAAGCTGCTTGGAAATATAGTTTATTAATTAGAAAAGAACAAATTGCTAACGCCTGGCCCCATCTCAGGCAATTGGTCCAGAGCTTAAGGTCAGAACTTCTTTGAGTTTATTTCTGTCTAGATTTCCCTTGGTGACTGGTGTACAGCTCGAGCTGAAACCTGTTGGGCTGGTGTCTCCTGTATAAGGAGCTCCTCTGGCCCTCAGACTGTTGTGCTGTCTCCTGTATAAGGAGCTCCTCTGGCCCCTCAGACTGCTGTCAACTTTCTCGACTTGCTTGCTCATAAACGTTCTGCACAGACATCAGAATAGTACCTCTGTATAATCGCTCAAGTTAGAATGGCATGCTATACAGATTCATATGTATTAGATACATGTCCTGGTAAGTGACCAAATGTTCATCTGAAAGCATCGCATACAACCCCTACCTCACTTCTGAGTATTTGTCCCAGAACCTTCAACATCTAATTATCTGTGTTCCCTCTGAGAACTAAAGCTCGAGCCCTTCCACGGTAGCATTGATTTCTGGCCCCTAGACTCAGCTTGAGCACCTCCACCTCTCTTCTTCCTATATTACCATCATCCTTCGTCATCTATCTCCCTATGCTTTCACAGACATCAACACCTCTTCCAGGGCTGCTTCTCTAGCTATGAAACATGTCCCTGCTTCACTATTGACTGTAAATGTTCATTTCCAACGTTCACAGAAATGTTCAGAGATCTCAGTACCAAAGGCATAAAAGAGCTCTAAGGCCATTCAAAATCACATGCACTGGTTCCTAGACGTGGGCAAGCATACGGTGCCCCTCTGTTTTATGGACAATCACTAGTTCTTTCAGAGCAGACCTACTTTGTTCTTCTTTACCACCTAGCACAGGGCTTGATATATTAACTCAAGACTTAGGTAGCACAAAGGAGTAAATTTTTCTTTCTGTTACCATCCCTGGATTCTGAAAATATTGTTGAGAGAGTTAACATTTGCTACTTTCATGATTAAATATGGACACGGGTTAATTTCTCACAGTTGTCTCAGTCAATATCTACTAACCCATTCAAGTGTTTCACTCGGTGCATATTCAGGAGTAATCCCTGAGTACAGAGCAGGGAGAAGTCTTGAGTACCACCACTGTGGCCCAAAAACCAGAAAGAAAGAAGACGTAGAAGCAGCACTCTTTTATCCAAGGTCAAATTATGCAATAGTTAAATAAATTAATTACCCCAGGGATACAATATGATGATACAATATGATATAATTAAGTATATCCCTCAGTTTGGAAATAAAAACAAATTTCACCTCAACAGGAAAAGCAATTCTTTTTTTTTTTTTGCTTTTTTTGGGTCACACCTGGCGACTCTCAGGGGTTACTCCTGGCTCTGCACTCAGGAATTACTCCTGGTGGTGCTTAGGGGAACCATATGAGATGTCGGGGATCGATCCCAGGCTGGCATACACCGGCCGCGTGCAAGGCAAACTCCCTGCACTGGGCTATCGCTCTGGCCCCAAAACAATTCTTTTCTTAATACAGAACATAATTATCTGCTACCAAGTCCCAGTTTACCATTACCTGAATCATCACCATCAATTTATTCAGTGATGTCAATATCTTCTAGCGTTTATTATGCGATATTTTTTAAAGTGAGATTTATGAGTAGAAAACAATCATTGAGGTTGTTTTTAATGACTTTCCTTATTTTTCTATAAAATGTAATAAATGATAATATATCCTCTAATTTAAATACAAAAATCTACCATTCTACATTGCAGTTGGCAAAGTCTTAAGTTTGCTACATCAGCCAAGAGCCTTAAAATATATTCTGGCATCCTCAGCCAAGCATTCTTTATAAGTGAAGTATCTCAGTTGTGTTAGGAGTTACAATTTACTCTACTAGAATAAATTGTATCTATTTATCATCCATGTTAATCAACCAATTACCAAAGAACACCATTGTATTCTAGCAAGGTTTATGAGGAATAGACCATTGTACCCATTGTACTTAGTCTAACCACCAAGTCTCTGTAATTTACACCAATGACCTAGTTCTCCTCTATCTGATTCTTGCCTCAGTGGTAGAAAATACAGAGCAGGTCAACTCAATTTGATTTAAACAGTCAGACTTTGGATCAAATATGGGCATATTTTACATGCCCAATATTGTTTTGATACACTTTAACTAGATATTAATATTTGAAATTGAAGTGATTCAGTCAGACAGACCAGATGTTTGTTTCTGTCTGTTTGGAGCTGTGATTATTTAAATACAACCTTTAAAACAGGTCTGATGAATACTTGTTGTGGTGATGAAAGTTCCTGCGGCGTTTCCAGGGTTCCATTACTTTATTTTAATTTCAGTCTTATGTCAGGATGCTGGCAGGGGACTATTATGCCAGTTTATAATATATTTTCTATGTGCCTAATTTGGTATCCATTTCAATGTGTGTATATATATATGCATATATATTACATATATACACACATAAATGTTTGTGCTTGTTTTCTAAGGTATTTCAAGTAAGCTTTAAAACATTGGAGCCATCTGATTTGCATTTTTCAACAAGAAGCAACATTTGTATTTATTTATGGAAACATTTTTTGGCAAAAGACTTTCTATTAAATTATAATAAAAAGCTTTCTCTATCACCCTAGGGAAACTGGCAATCAGCCTACCTCCTACCCAGATCAGGCTTCCCCACCTACCTCTGATTGCTCCCACCCACTATATGCATAACTTACAGTTATAGTCTTGCCCCAAGCTGGTGTTGAAAATGAATGTCTGAATAGGACCATGTGTGTTATTGTGATTCCCAAGGACTTTGTGGTTTCTTCAGAACCCATAGATAGACCATTTGGCATGTAGGAGGTACTTTTTTGTTTTCTTATAAATGATGACAAGCATATTTTTTATTTATAATTTACACTTTAAAGCTATTAAGTCTCTAAACTGATTAAGGGACTGGAGAGATATAAAGGCAATAAAACTGTGTCAATGAAAACTGAGCCTTGCATAAAACTGACACTGATTTGATCTGTAACACTGCATCTGGTCTCCAGAGCACTGCCCAAAGTGAGCCCAGAACCAGGAGTAATCCCTGAACACAAACAGATATGACCTAAAGTGAAAATAAATAAGCAAACAAAAACAAAATTGAATATAAAAATCCACAATTATGATCATGAGATGAGAATTTAGTGTAGATAGTATCACTTAGATGTACACACTATGATTTCACATAATTGTCAAAATAAAATGGTAATTATTATGATGTCCATCTCATTAATGATCACTCTGGAAATTTAAGCGCATAAAGTCACTAGTTCAAGATAACACAATTAGATTGTAGCAAAATAATAACTGTAAGCCAGGAATGTCTAATAATAAATCTATGTTCTTAGCCACTGCCCAATCGCTTACAATAATAGCATTTTTGGCTATTGTAAAATAGTAAGGGGGATTCTTAGGTTACCTTTGACCCCAGAGTATATGCAGGAGAATATATTCTGCATTGCATGCAGGAGAAGGAAAGAAATCAAGAGGGAAGGAACATGAGAAGGTGAAGTAATGGGGACAAGGATCAGGGCCTCAGGAATACAGGTAGTATGGAAGAATATGACTTGTATCACTTCTCTTCCGTTGTTCATTGATTTGCTCAAGTGGGCACCAGTAATGTCTCCATTTGTTGGGAATGAGGTCCATTATTGATTTTGGCATATTGAATACACCACAGGTAGCTTGCCAGGCTCTGCCATGGCTCTGGGTTCATCCCCTGGGGGGCCCAATCTTTTTATTTGTCAGGCTATCAACCATCCAGGGTCTCCATGGGGCAGAGTCCTGGGTGTAGACAAGCCTGTCTCCTGTCTGCCACCTGCTGAGGCAACAGGGCACCGCAGCAACACCTGCAACACCTCGAGGGGCATGATGGGAGAGTAGAGCTATTTAACCAAACAACGGTCTCAACAACACTGGACACATGGCAGCTAAATTACAACCACAAAGTTTTGAAACATGCAAGTCAAGGTTGCTAGAGTGGGCTGGAGGGCAAAGGAACACTGCAGAGGAAGTTGATACTGGTGGTGGGATTGGCGATGGAAACTGTACACCTAAAACAACATTGTGTATTTTTCATTGACTAAGAATGTATTATGTCCAGTTATTATACTAAGGCTTTTATATTTAGACATAATGTTCCCTCAAGTTTGGTATTAACGTTTTCGCTAACCATAATGACAATCACTTGGAGGTTTACGGAAATTCATTTCTCTTTTTATCTTAAACTGTTCAAAACACTTAGATTGGGACCTTCAGAGAAGGCAGTGAAGTGATGAAGAAAAAGAAAAAAATCAGTTAAAAAAGAGAAAGAAGAAAATTATTATATACTGAAATTTAAAACATTTTTAAACAGATATCAAATATTTAAAACATTGTAAACACTAAATGTTTACATCATGTAACTTTCATTTTGAGATAACCTTATTTTGCACAACTCTAGATTTTATGGGTACAATTTTATGCTATTTTTTCAAATGAATGTACCACATACCATCACTAGAAAAGTTCCATTAGATCTTCATTACTTTGCTCTAAATCCCTTCCCCACTTCCCTGGTAAAAAATTAATTCTGGGGACTGAGTCCACAGACTGGTTTTCATTGGTTGAAAGAGATTTTTCTGGGATTTATTCATGTGCTTTTTTTTTTTTTTTTTTTTTGCTTTTTGGGTCACACCCGGCAATGCTCAGGGGTTACTCCTGGCTCTGCACTCAGGAATTTCTCCTGGCGGTGCTCGGGGACCATATGGGATGCTGGAGATCAAACCCAGGCCAGCATGGGTCGGCCACATGCAAGGCAAACACTCTACCCGCTGGGGTATTGCTCCGCCCCATCATGTGTTTGCTTTGAGACCTCGCTCTGCTGTGCTCAGTGATCACTCTTTGCTTTGCTCTCAGGACTTTCAGCTATTTCAGCCAATCCTGGCTTTTTCTGAGAACTATTGAGGAATATACAATATGCAGGGATTGAGTAGGGTCAGCAGCATGCAAGTGCCTCGCCTGCTACACTATCTCTTTAGCTCTTGTTGATTGTTTTACTGATAAAATTAAGCTCAAAAAGACATGGAAGTATATTAAAGTAATAACACAACAACCAGTATGCCCGAGAACTGATGACTGGATAAACTTTGGTACATCTACACAATGGAATACTATGCAACTGTTAGGAAAAATGAGGTCATAAAATTTGTCTATAAATGGATGGACATGGAGAGGATCATGTTGAGTGAAATTAGTCATAAGGGAAAGAGATATAGAATGAATAACATAGATATAGAATTTGCACGACACAAATATCATAATATGTATATGTATATATATATATATATATATATATATATATATATATATATACACACCAAAATCCAATGTCAGGTGAAACGTGGATCAGGAGGTCTTATCAAAGGTGGAAATTACCACAAATGTGTGAGAGTCAGAGGTTAGGTAAGACAGAGAAGGGAGCATGTGCGAATAATTGTCGTAAAGGCTAATACCAACCTAAAACTGAGCATTAAAAAGAGGCAAAATAAAATGCACATGATGGCCTCTAAGTGTATGTATAGCAATCCACAATATGTAAGAGAAGGAAGAAAGAGAGAAGGAGAAAGAAAAGAGATAAAGAACCTAACATAGAGGCAGGCTGTGGGAGGGGGGAGAGAATTGGGAACATTGGTGGTGGGAAATGGGCACTGGTGGAGGGCGGGTGCTGGAACACTGTGTGACCGAAACCCCAAAACATGAACAACGTTGTAATTGTATATCTCAAGGTGGTATAATAAAATATTAATTAAAAAGTATTAAGTCAAATATGAAGTGAATATCAGTAAGAGATCACGATCACGATCTTCCCGTTGATCATCTATTTCCTAGAGCGGGCACCAGTAATATCTCCATATGTCCTGTCTCACGCCAGTAGAGCCAGGGGCATCGGCATCAGTAAGAGAAAAGTCAGAAAAAGAAAGGAACACAGCAAAAGAATATTTTAGAGATAAACTGTTTTCAAATGTGATTATTTCCTTAGACGGCACTTATTCTAGTCTTCTCTTTCAGTACTCTTCTATTTTCAGTCGACATTATCATAGGCGCTGTGGCTGTTGATGTGGAGAGGGTTAGCCCCCAGCCTATAGTGTTCAGGGCCGACTTCTCTGTGCTCAGGATCACTGTTGGCAGTGCCAGGGCCAAATGAGATGCCAAGATTTGAAACATGGTTGACCGTTTGCAAGATAAGCACTTTAAGCCCCAAACTCTGATTCCCCATGTGAACACCAATGGGTTATGGGAAGTTAATTGTTCATTGCCAGGTCTTTTTTAAAATTCCATTGGCACAGCAGCTGTTCAGTCACACACTGTTTATTCACTCAAAATTTATGATTTCCCTCTATTTTAATTTTGGTTGGCTGATTTCTTTGAAATTACTTTTAGTTTTCATGAATTTACTGAAAGTTTCTTTTTTTTCCCAGCTTACAGTTTATCCTTAATAATGCTTCATGAGAACTGAAATGTACCTTCCTTTGTTTGATGTAGATTTCTCTATAAATATATGGTAAATTCATTTACACACCATGCATCTTATAAATTTTCCTGTGCGCCATTAAATTTACCTTGTGGATAACAAGATCCAATAGGTTTCTACAAGTCTGCTATCTGAAAGACTGAAATAGGCCATTAAAATGGTACCTGACAATATTTTGTTATTTCATATCAAATTCAATAACATTCATTTTATTTCCTTTAGGAATAGTAGTGGGAATTTTATCGAGATTGCATTAACTTTTGTATAATTGGGTTAAATGGCCTTTGCGACAATCCTAATCCTTCGAATCCATTAGCAAGATATACATGTCTTCTAATTATGTTCATAATTATTTTTAAGTTATTGATGTAGAAGTCTTTCACCCCCTTTTAAACTTTATTTCTAGATACTTAATTCTTTTGATGCAAATATAATAAGCAGGTCTTTGTTTACAGATGGTTTTCACAAAAATACCAAATACAATTGATTAATCTGTAGCTCTGAGTCTCTCAAAGCTCAGATAGTTTTGAAACTGGACACCAAAGAGGTTTATTTTTACATCAGCTGATATCATGGAGAATAAAATCAGAGGTAAAGGAAATTTTGTGAGTATTCCTTCCCTGCCCGGTGGTATAATAAAATGTTAAATACAAAAAAAAAATAAATAAATATGATATATCACATAAAAAAAACCTATTACAACATTCTAATTTTTTTTTTTTTTTTTTTTTTTGCTTTTTGGGTCACACCTGGCGATGCTCAGGGGTTACTCCTGGCTCTGCACTCAGGAATCACTCCCGGCTGTGCTCGGGGGACCATATGGGATGCCGGGATCGAACCCGGGCCGGCAGAGGCCGGCCGCGTACAGGCAAACGCCCTACCCGCTGGGCTATCTCTCCGCCCCACATTCTAATTTTTGATCACAGTAATGACTACTGGCTAAAACAATTCTTGAGTGACAATGCCTCTTAAAGAGGCAGGAGTCTTGCCTGTATATAGTAAATATAAGTCAAGGTTGGTATATAGTAAATGCACATTTGGGGCAGAGCTGAAAATCATCTTCTCTATAGTTATAATTAGTGAGCTTTGGTGCATACTTCTTAGAAGTTTTGAATTATTTAAAATATGAATAAAAATGCTACCTGCACGGCAGAGCCTGGCAAGCTACCCGTGTTGTATTCGATATGCCAAATGCCAGTAACAATTTTAGACCTCATTCCCATGACCTTATGGAATGGTTTGAGACTCTTTATGTTCCTGGAGAAAGCAGGTGCCCTTAGGCTCTACTAGCATGAGACAGGACATATGGAGTTGTTACTGGTGCCCGCGAGCCAATCGATGATGAACGGGAAGACGGTGACGATTCCTTCCCTGAGTATTCTACTTAGAAGTGAAAGTGGAGTGATTGGGTAAGATGCTGGTAAGGACGGAGCTGATGGCTAAAGATTTCCAACTGCTGGGGCCAGTTTTGCAAGTTTGCATAACATCTGACACATAAGCTATTGTGGCTTAGCTTAGGGAAACACTGCTTCAGCAATGAAATATTCCCTAATATAAAGCAATAATAATACTTTTATCAATTTAAAATTTGCCACCATGGACCTGGAAAGATAGTACAGAAGTTGGGGTACTTGCCTTGCATGTGGCTGACCCCAATTCAATCCCTATCATTCCTATCACTTGGGTGCCCTATCACGTGGGTACCAAGTGCCTTCAAGAGTAACTCCTGAGTCCAGAGCCAGGTGTAACAGTTGAGTACTCTGGGCATGTCCCAAAAATCAACACAAATAAAAAAATATAAAATAGAACTTCCCAACACAAGTGAAAAACTAAGAATTCAAAGGACCAAGAATTAATATCTTAATTTTGAAATCTTCAGTGAGAAAAATGTGTGAAAGAGAAAAATTTGTCCATTCTTTGTTTAGGAATGCATTAAATAAGGTGCTCATAAAATACAATTCCTTTTGGATATTTTTTTTGCATACATGTGATTTATAGCCTACCAAATCTTGACTTTTTAGTAAGTTCTAACTTTTTTCATTTTGCAACTTGAAGTAGAAGTCAAATGCAAAGGCTTATACAGAGAGAGAGAGAGAGAAAGAGAGAGAGAGGGAGAGAAAAGAATAAAAAATGATTTGTGGATTTATTACAAAGAAGTTGGAAAAATAAAGTTTAAGTTAATGAAGAAATTTATTGGATTCAGAGAGCTATAAAATGAGTAAGAACTTGCCTTGCACTCAGTCAACCAACCAGGGTTCAATCCCCAGCACCACGTATGGATGGTCCCCTAAGCACTGCAAGGAGTGAGAACCATTCTATATTTCCTTTTAACTTCAAATGTTTGCCAGTGTAGGGAAGTTGACACTAGTGTGGGAATGGTGCTGGAATATTGGATACCTTAACACTCACTGACAGATAACTTTAGAAATCAAAGTGCCTAAAGATAAACATTTCTTTTATAAAAACTGTTAGTGTAAAGATATGCTAGTTGATTGCCTTTTATTTACATAGCATGGATTTTTAGGTAATTTTCTATCTCTTATGTTAGTGGTAAATGCAGTTTCTTACTTCTACTTTATTGTTGCTTGGGAACTTTATATTTTACTCTTCAAGGAAATTAAGCAAACTTTCTAAGAATTGTTCCGGATCTTATCGAACCATCTGCCAAATTAATTTTTACTTATCAAGCTCCTTTGTTTATTCTTTTGAGATACTACACTGATTTGATCAGATTTATTATTTTTCTCAGATAACACAGATTTGAGTCTTAACAGATGTTCAGATGTTTTAATTTTCAGCGTTTGCAATTCCCATTTGGCTTTAATGAGTTCATTCAGTAATACCGGCTTTTTACTATACTGTTCTCACACTTGGATTTATTTTAGCTCTAAATAACTAAACAGTACTGGAAAGGAGAGACTATAGGGTACCTGAGAAATATAACAGGGGTTACTTCACTCACCATACATTCAGCTGACCCCAGTTCAATCCTCAGCACCCTAGGAACTGCCAGGAGTGACTCCTGAACATAGAGCCAAGAGTAAATCCTGAACATTTAGGTGTTGCAAAAAACAGAAGAGAGAAAGAAAGATAGAAAGAGGAAGGAGGGAAGGAGGGAAGGAGGGAAGGAGGGAAGGAGGGAAGGAGGGAAGGAGGGAAGGAGGGAGGGAGGGAGGGAGGGAGGGCCGGCAAATAGTACAATAGGTAGGATATTTGCCTTGCACAGGGCCAACCTGGGTTCAATCCCCAGCGCAGCATCCCATATGGCCCCACAAGCGTTGCCAGAAGTAATTCCTGAGTGCAGACCTGGAATAACCCTGGGTGTGACCAAAACACAAAAAAAAAAAAAAAAAAAAAGAGAGAGAAAGTACAGGGGAGATTATAAAGCAGTTTTTTGTAGGAGCAGTATTCTAAGATGTGATTGTGCTCAGCTGGGGAATTGCAGGCAACATAGGATAGTTAAGACAAAACAACTTCAATAGACAATTGTCCACTACGAAATTTAGCGGCTGCTCTGTTGGGGTATCCGGGTCCTCAGCAGTATCAGGGAATTGAATTCCCTTTTACCTCGAGGGCTGGTGACAAAAGGACAAAAACCCATGAGTCCAGCACAGCCCAAACATCACCAACAGTAAGACAAACTCCGCTACAACATTCCAGGGCAGGTGTTCCCCAGACCTGTGGCTGCTGGTCAGATCTTTCTGAACATGCGCTCAGGCCAAATCTCCCAGCAAAATGGATGCTTCTCGAAACGCAGCTTTTTTTCTCTCTCCAACCATGCCAAAAGCCAAAGGCTAGTTGCTAAGTCAATAACCAGGACTCACATGCAAATTTCCAGGTAAACCACACCTAGAACAGGTCCAATGCAAATGCTAATTGACAAGGCCTCAGGCCCTTCCAGCTGGCTCTTATACAAAGCACTGTGGAGAGGGGGTTGATTTAGGAATCTCATCAAAGAACAAAAGCATCTCAGGATGTATAACATAGGGGAAATACAGTTATAATTGCAGACCATGAACTCCATGCAACTACATGGTTATCTCCAATACCCTCAAGGTCCTTGTCCATACCACTACTCCAGGGTACTTTGAAGTGCTCTTCCCTTTCTTTTTACTGAGTCTTACAGGCCGCCTTTGAATGGGCCGGCATGATTGATCCTTTGATCTTGGCAGAGCTGAGTTTTAAAGGATGGTCCCAATGTGGCCAGGTTGATTTGCGCCTCCTGTGTCCTAGTCTGTCCCATGCTGGGACCCTTGGAGGATCAGAGGAAGGATGACCAAACTAGATAGCTTTGGACTCGTAAAAAAGAAATTATGATATCGCAAGAGTTATTAAAGTCAAACTGTCTTATCCGTATCTGCCCCCATGCTCCTATTGTTTTTTGCACAAGAGGGATTTCTTCAGCATGTGGCCCTGACCTTAAGGCATGCAAAGGACTTTTAAGCTGCAAAGACCCAGAGCCACTTATACTGGCATCAGCCACACCCCTCTTCTCAAATATGGAATGTTCTTTAATAACTGTAATTCCTGTACTATAAAATGTGTACAATTTTTCTGTCATATTTTGAGTCAAACTTTAAATGGTATGAAACATTTAACAGCTTCAGTCAGATTCTGCTATTAGACTAAGTTATGTCAAATCAAGCTGAATCTCATTTAGTGGTTCAGATAAAATCTTTGCAGTCTTCTGTATTTTTGTTTTTTGACCTCTCCCAGTTTTGCTTAAGGCTTACTCTTCTGCTTAGGCATCACTCCTAGAGGTGCTCAGGAACCATATATGGTGCAGGGGTGTAACCAGAATCCAGAGATGCAAAGCACACTTCATACTCCCTGTACTATCTCTTTAAACCATAAATTTCTGTTTCAAATGCCAAGCTCTTCAGAGATTGTCGGAGGCCCTGGCCAGCAGTTCCCAGCCCAGAGGAGGGAGGCCTGGACCTTGCCAGACTTCTTACCTGCAAGAGGAGAGGGAAGGACTTGGGAGAAACTCTGCCTTGTCACTGCTGCAGAAAGGAAGAGGAAGACACCAATGTAGTCGGAGGATTCTGGAGCAGTTCCGTTTTATTGGGCACAGCCAAAGCCTTTTATACAGTGCCTGGGTTAAAGGGGATATAAGCAGAGATCGTGCAGCACCTGCAAACTCCCTGGCCAGAGAGTAACAGCACCTGCAAACTCCTGGGCCATTGCAATAGAATAGCAGTTACATATTCCTGTGGTCAGAGGACTAGGCACATTCTGCACTGATGTTTATCACATGGATGTTTTTGGGTTTTATTGCCCTAAGAGCAGGGCCTACTACTGGGTCCCTCTTTCAGGGTCCCATAGTGGGAAGGAGCCAGGCCCTTAAGACTGGCTGCTTAGTGCCCAACAAGAGATAAGATCAAATATTTTTGCCTATGTCAATGAACACAGGAAGAGAAAAGCTGATTTCAAGCCTGACTCATCAAGAGTCCCACTGTTGGATGACAGGTTTAGCTAGTCTGGGAGCTTTGCTGTTTTGCCCACTCACAGCTTAATCTACTTAAGCCAAGGTTCATTCTAATGAGATCTCTCTTCTATGTAAACACTGCTAGAGGGTATGGCAGTTGCAGAAGTCACCTTGACTCTGAATAACTTCTGACTTATACATCTACTAAGACTTCTATGGTTTCTAGATTGGGCACAGCTCCTCTTTTTACCCACTGCACCCAGCTGGGTGTGATCCCCCTAAAAACAACCAAAAATGTTATTATATAAAATTAAGTATAATGGTTTTAAAATATTTGAATTATCAATTGATATAAATTCTACATTTTAAAATCTATTTATAGCATGATCATGTAACAACATTTTTAATTGTGTAGGCTTTCAATTGCGTAGATTGTAAATACAAAAGTCATAAAGAAACATAATTGAAGAAACAGTAAGTTTTCTTTTTTTTAAGGAAAGGTGGAAGAAGACTCTCCTGATACCCAAGCAAGTCTGAGTCATCCAGAGCACTCTGGTGTGTGTTGGGGGAGTGAGTCAGTCCAGGGGCCACCCTAATAGCCTTGGAAGCAGAAAGCTCCCACACTACAAAATTGCTGTCATACTCCTGGCTGAACCCCACTGCTCAGCTGAGCCTTATCCAGAAATTAATTTGCTGAAAAAATCAGGTATGAGGGCATTGCGACTAAAATCTCCAGACTTTCATGGAGTCAGGATGGGCTAGCTCCCACCCTAATCTCTGTACTTCCAGAAGACCTAGCCCTCATGCACACACCCCAAAGCTGCCCGCAAATTGAAAAAGGGCTCGAGAGATAGTATAGCAGGTAGGGCATTTGCCGCTGACATCCCATATGTTCCCCTAAGCACCACCAATAGTAACTCCTGAGTGCAGAGTCAGGAGTTATCCATGCACATCTCCAGGTGTGACCCAAAAGAACAAACAAAAAAATTGACTCCAGCTGTTTTACCCAGTTAAACATTTCAAACTCTAAAACACTGATAAACCAAAAGTAGCACAACAAAAAAAAGGAAGATATAACACTTTACATTCTGTTCACACTAGTTAAGACCTAATTACTAAACATTATTCTGTGTTCTACCTTATTCATATTCTTGTTCCTTCCTTTTCCCCACATTTAATCTGCATGGCAGAGCCTGGCAAGCTACACGTGTTGTGTTTGATATGCCAAATACCAGTAACAATTATAGACCTCATTCCGGAATGGATTGAAGCTCTTTATGTTCCTGGGTCAAGCAGATGCCCTTGGGCACTACTAGCATGAGACAGGACATATGGAGATGTTACTGGGGCCCGCTCAAGCAAATCGATGATGAACGGGAAGACAGTGATACTCTGCACTCCCCAAACAGGGCACTCTGTTGAACATTTAATCAAACCACTTGCTTCTGAAATATAAAGTGTAGAAAATAATATTCACAAACATACAAAACAAACTTTTGGAGACATATTTAAAATAAGATACATATTTAAAGGTGTTATTTCCTTTATCTCAGACTAAGTTGATCTCCAGGCCACTTATTTTAAATATAGAACATTAGGCAAATAAATTTAATTTAAGTCTTTCCAGGATTAAAAGGTGATTCATGATAGAAATCTTATCCAACTTAAAAAAAAAAACAAAATATATTAAAATGCAGAGGACAACTTTCAACATGTGACCCCAAACAAACAAAAAAAAAAAAAAAATCAGGAAAAGGAAAGAACAAAAAAAATGAATGAGGTAGATCACAGAATATTGCTGAGTAATTAGGTCTTAACTAGTGTGAGCAGAATGTGACACTTTCTCATAAATTTCATAAATAATGGGGCTGGAGTTAAGGTGCTTGCCTTGCGGCTAGCCAGCCCAGACTCAATCCAACCATCATTATGGTTGCCAGGAGTAATTCCTGAGTACAGAGGCAGAAGTAAACTCTGAGCACCGCTCGGTGTGGCCCCAAACAAACCAAAAAATCAGAAGTCATAGGAAAACTATTTCCTAAAATAGAATGCCTTACAAGATTACATGCTGATAAAAAGCCCTTTTTCAATTCTATTCAAAAGATTCAAGGATTATGAGCTGCATATGCTCTCTTCTTTTGCTCAGGATCCTGGCAGGGAAATGAACGACATCATCATAAGCTTGATAAGGTTAGAAAAATGCTGAGGAATCTGCAGCATGCTAAGATAGCCACAGTGAAGAAATGTGACCCTTAGAATATCACATCATTGAAGAGGCAAAAGTGGAAAAACCTCATACCAGAGCCCAGAAAGAAGAGTCATGTGAAGATGAGTGGAAGAAAGCAATTTTAACCTTCAGCAGAATACAGGCCCTATAGCAAATAAAGAGTTTCCCTCCTCTTCCTCTCCTCTATTTCCTGCTTGTGACCTGATTGGCTGAAAGCAAGTGGAAGGCAGAAGGCAAGGACGCCCTGGTGGGTTAAGCCTTACAGGTCTGTTCCTGCGAGCATGTGTGGACAGGAAGGGGAGAACCGCTCTGCTGGCATAAAAGCAGATATTCAACACAACCAGAGACACCACGCCACATGCTAACAGGTAAATCCAGATATAGATGAGAAATCTAGATGGAGGGTCTGAGTTTTAATGATTACACTAGACCATAAATATGTTCTTTCTCCTTAATCTCAAAACTGTCATTTAGAGTATCTAAAGGGAAAATATATTACAATATGAGTGGCAGTAAAAATTATATGCGTGTATATATAGATATACATATATACACATCTACTATATATGTACATATACAGCATATATACATATATGTATATATACAGTTTATAGATGTATATATATATACACAGCATATATATAATATATATACAGCAGATTCTTGATAAAAGACATACTTTATAATTGTTAAAATTTCTATTACATATGTTCATATATTTTGATTTTTTTTTAGCTTTCTTTATTAGGGCCAAACTCTATTTATTTAATGGCACAAGATGGTATTTTCCTAATTAAAAAACTAATAATTTAAAGGTATGTAAAGGCACATACATTATAAATTTAGTCATTTGTCATTAACTTCAGCAGAACTTTTATTAGACACATGGAAACAAAACGATTGCACATCATGGCAGAAAAGACTGCAAGACTTAAGTTATTTGACTCGCAGGTTCTCAACTCTGCTTTGACCACTCTCATTATCATTACAGTGGTTCCCTGAGCACAGTCTGGTAACATTAATGAAAACAGAGTCAGGAATGGCCCCTAAATATGGTCAAGTAGAACCACACAAATACAATCTCACACAAAAGTAATGAATAGATTTGAAATTGCTATTTACTACAATGCCAAAAATATTAAGCATATATCAGAAAAGACTTGATTTAATATGTATCAATTCACTGAACATACAGATGTACCTCATACCAGAGAAAAGACTGAAGCTCAGAAGCTAACACATTTGACAAAGTCAAAAAGTTCAGTGATATCTGAAACTTTAATCTTTTGATTAAAAATCCACTAATTGTTCCATATCATGGCTACCTATAGATAATCTGACAGAGACTTCATTTGTTCTTTGCACTTAGGTTCAGTGCTCAGCCACACATGGTTTGATTTAATCAGCTCATATAACTCTTTCCAAAGGTCATGGCTCCTATTTTTAGGTTGGACTAAGCTATCATTTACTCAGTTTTCATCTTCTGTTGGAGAATGCTGGGTTCGCAGACAAAATCCGGGAGCAGGGTATAAGGATCCCCCTTTGCTCCATGGGATCAGCTTTGCCCCAGGGATCAGCGCCATTGGACAGAGAAAGACAGGAGAATCCAGCAACGTTTCAAAAGGCTTTATTCACACTTGTTCTGGTATACAATTCAACAATAGATAAACTCCAGACTCTAGTTTCCTAGCTGGACCCTGGTCATGTGTAGGTTTAGAACCCCAGGCCAAAACGTCTGCTACCATATGCTAAGGCCCAACAGAGAAGAGAACCAAGAGGAGGAGAGCAAAGGCAGAGAGTGGAGAGGAAGAGAGGAGCAAAAGGCAGGGAAGAGAGCAGGCTTTATATCTTCTCAGTGCTGACTGGCCCAAATCAATGGAAATCAGTTAGGGCAATTATCTTCAGGTACCTTCATCCAGGACCTCCCCTCTTCCCACTGAAATGTTAATATTGTCCCAGCCAAGGCTGCAGGCCCTTGGCTTTCCAGCAGGCCCTATGCAGATGTGGGAAGGGCATGTATCTGTAGCCAGGATATTCTGTAGCCAGGTATATATTTCTCCAAGTCTACAAAAGATTCTTGGTTTTATTTCATAGTTGTTTTGTCCATTAGCCTTTAGACTCTAATATTAGAGAACCATACTTGCTTGCTTGGAGGAAAACAGCATTTCTCTCAGGTCTAATTATACTTAGAGTTACAACATAGCCAGGTAAAAAATATTGGTAAAATTGGTCTCGTCCGAGGATGAATGTGGTAGCATGAGAGAAAATATTTATATCAGTTAACATAGAATACGTGGTAAGATATCCTGTCACATAAAGTCGCAGATTCAAACTGTTTTCTTGCCCCTATCTATAAAGTGGCCTGCAGGAGATAACTCCAGGCAAGGTGCAGAGGCTCTGGGCAGCAGAGTATTGCAACAATCTTCAAACACAGGAAAAGCAGATGAGAAAGAAGAGATAATCTTACTCACTCTCCAAGCCCCAGAAGTCCTTTTTTTTTCTTTTTGAAACCCAGATTCAAATGCATTTTCACTTTGATCTAGAGATAGTCATTCATCTTTATCAGCAGAAGTATCAGGAAGTAGAGCAGTCTGGAACACACTCATGATGAAACCGAAATACCGTGCTGTGTGCACAGTAGGTGTCGACTGCATTGCAGATAGTGTTTCCTGAACTATTCCCAGAGTTGTATTTGGAGCTGTGAGGAAAGAACTTGAGCTAACAAATGTCCGAGTTTAATATCTTGTTATCTCTGGTTTGTGTCTTAAAAGCACAAATAATATTCTTCACCCACCTGGCATCACTGGTAGCCACAGAAAATATGAACTATCACAGACTTAGATGTCAGAGAAGCAAGAAAAGTTAAAGCCTGGCTGACAGCTTGGACTAACAGAGCAAAGTGACAGCTTTTGCCAAATGAATAACCACAGGAGTTTCCTTTCTGGGTTTCTCTCCCATGTTGCCTGCAGTCCTACGACCGATGACAAGAGCTAGAACTCTGTTCTTGCTTGGAGCCAGGGACTGGGCTCACGTATGCTGGATTAACTTCAGGTTTTTCCTGGAAAGGTTTCTTGGTTATTTCTGGGAAGCTTCCACTACTCAATGCAACTTCCTACAAAGTTCATCAATTCTGGTTTAGGAGGTATTCTTGCAAAGTACCTTCCTTTCTATAATATGTGTCAACCATTAGTAATGCTCGCTGTGTTGACTATTTCTGGGCTTTCTGTTCAAATGAAAATTCCGATTATCCATGAACAAGCTTCTCCTTGCAATACATCACCACCTGAACATCAGTCTCAATTGCTAAAGATGGATGTGCAGAATGTCCTCATTGAAAAGTCATAAATGCTCAACAACTCCATATCACAAGCTGAAGGAAGACAGCACTCCAGAAAGTAGGAACCCTGATTTTAGAAATGTAGAGAATTGCTTTTCTGGATTTCATTTGATGTCATTGTTCTGTTTAAAACCTGGGCATCATGCAAAGGAAGTTCTGAGGTTCTAGCTTGCATTGGCCAATGAGAGAGCCTGAAACAGCTCCTCATATTTTGCAGTATTTCTCTCAGATGTAGGAGAAGATATGTAATCTCAAGAACAAGTCTTATTATATTATTAAGGTTCATACTATCAGTGATGGTTTTATTTCTAGAATGGTCCAAATTAAATTTACTTGGCGGATATTTAATATTTCTCAAAATCTTAAGAGTACCTGAGACCACCTAAACAAAGTTAGGTGAGGGAAAAATAACCTTTAAACTTAAATTTCACTTAAGCATGAATTACTTTGAATCACTGAAACTCATAGAAGCCCCTTTTCATCAAAAGTTCTTTTATGTGTGTATTGGTTTCTATGCTTGGAAAATTTAGAAAAGCCTCTTGTTTCCTTGACCCCAGATTTAGGAAGAGAAGAACAGATAAAGAAATCAAAAAGGGAGGAAGAAAATGAGAAAAGGAAGTACAATGAGTAGAGATTGGGGCTTCGGTTATAATGGTGATGTGGGAGAGTGTGTAGCTGCTCAACCAAAGCACTGACTCAACACAGAAAACATGAAATCTAAGCTTCAGCTACCTGTCAAGGGGCCTGTTAAGGGGGTCAGTCAAGGTGCCTGAGCAAAGGGAACAGGGAGTCAGAGGAAGTGTGGGAACACTGGTGGTGGGAATTTGACACTAGTGGTGGAAATGGTGTTGAAATATTATATGCATAAAACTCAACCATCAATAGCTTTGTAAATCCTGGTCCTTTAAATTATTTTTTTAAAGTCTCTTGCTTCTGAATTATAATGCACAATGTTTTGAGAGTACAACATAAGAGTGAAGAAAATGAAAGCACAAAAAAGTAGGACTAAAACTGTACTCAGAATAATGTCTAAGGATAAGGCAACTTTGGAATCACCAGATATCTGAGTTCCTGGACTGATTCTAGTCCTTTTTTTTTGTTTTTGTTCATAAGTAAGTGATAAATTTCTTTCTATATCCACCATCACAATTTCATACTTCAATGAGATAAAATCTTTCTCCTATACTAAAGAAGTTAAAATGTAGATGTGTACTAGCACATGAGTATTGACTTTATCTGTATTTGAAAGATGAGTTCATTAGAATTCTTTATCAAAAGTCATAGCTCCTTGCTAAGATCACTGCCAATGTAGAGATTGCTAGATCAGGATTTGCATCATAGTCACTCAGAAACTTTTCCAAACCAAGTATTCAAAATTTCTGTTGTGGAATCAGAAAATACTTATGTATATATTGAACAAGGCCCTAATGGTTTTATATTTTTCAAAAAATCCCCCAAAATTTGGGTTTCAGGATCTTATAGAGCCGTGCTCAGGGTTTCCTCTTGGCTAAATGCTCTGGGGAATATGTGACACCATAAAAGGAATCTGGGGACTCCTTTGTACAAAGCTTTCACTTCAGTCCTTTTTATCACTATTTTTCCCAGTTCCCAAAATGATATTTTATTAATCACTGTATCACTGTCTTCCCGTTCACCATCGATTTGCTCGAGCAGGCACCAGTAGCATCTCCATATGTCCTGTCTCATGCTAGTAGAGCCCAAGGGCATCTACTTGCTCCAGGAACATAAAGAGCCTCAAACCATTCCATCAGGTCACGGGAATGAGGTCCATAATTGTTACTAGTATTTGGCATATCAAATACAACACGGGTCGCTTGCCAGGCTCTGCTGTGTGGGGACAACTCATTTTGCTATATGAGTTGGACTAGACAACTTATCACCATTATAAAAAAGTGTAACTCACAAGGAAATTTTTATTGGTAGGTAAACACTTTCTCTCCCTATTTAAATTTTATTAATCATTATATTCATTCCATCAGTACTTTAAGCCCATTAGAATTTCTTTTTCCTTCACACCATCAAATGAATAATCATGTCTGTTTTCTCCTGGTATGTATAAAATTTATTTTTTATAATTAAATTTCTGATTTATGTGAAGTTTGTTCTTGTGCTTCATATGAATTATTAATCTATTTTTTATTTTTTTCCAAATGACTAATCAATTGCCCCAGACTTACTATAAATTTCCTTTTTTGCTTCAGTGATTTGAAATAAAATGTGTTACATGCCAGCCCTTGATATTCTTGAATCTAGTTCTATACTTTCTATTAATAATATTTAAATTTGTTTTCCTCTCAATTTTAAAAGTTATTTTGGTTTTTGTTGCACCTTTTATTCCTACATGACTTCTTCCAAGTTTAAGGCTTTCTCTCAAGTTCAAGGCTTTCCACAAGCACTTGATGATCACTCATAAAACATCCTATTTTCCTCTTCATATTAGAGGTGGGAGAAGGCCTCTAACGATGCCATCATTCATCCATTCCTTTCTATTTCCTCTGCCTACATTGGCCTAAACTGCTGAGTGCAGCAGAAGTAATGGTCCTTGTAAAGAGAGTCCTTAACAGGCTTATTACCTTTTATATCAAGTGTTCTTATTCTCCTCTTAAGGAAGCCCAGCATAGATGACAGAACATAGACTACAGAACCAAGGTGGCCCAATCAACAGTTAACATCAAGCTACCAAGTAAGGGGAGAAATTCGATGAGCTGTATCTACCTTTGACATTAGAGAGAGAGAGAGAGAAAGAGAGAGAGAGAGAGAGAGAGAGAGAGAGAGAGAGAAGTGTCTGCCACAGAGGCATGCTGGAGCAGGGAGGGAATCAGGGGAACTGGGGTTGGGAAGGGTGTCTTGGTGAAGGGATGGGTGCTGGAACACTGACTGAACCCCAATCATGAGCAGCCTTCTTTATCTCACAGTGATATAATAAAACTTGCAAAAAATATTAATACCACGTAAAAGATAACAGACACATCCTGAAAGTCACATTAGAAGTTGTGGTGCCAGGCACCATCTCAGAAACGTACTCTAGAACACTTGGTACTAAATCATGAGATTTTGCTGAAATTCCTTGATTTCTTACTGACTCTAGGAACCATGGCTTGGGTTTTTGGTATAACTTGGGTCATCCTACTACAATTCAAGAAAAATATTATAGTTCTTAATTTTTCCACAACAGAAAAGTATTTGTTCCTCTGACCCACTTGTGAAAATATAATGTAAGTCAAGTGGACCAAGGAAATATGAAACTTTTACTGTTTTATTTGTTTATTTATTCATTTATTGACTCACTGTTCAATACAGTTAGAACCTACTCACGATCGGGTTTCAGACATACAACGTTCCTCCGATCACCTCTCATGATCCGGTTTCAGACATTCACCATTCCTCCACCAATGTACATTTGCCACCACCAATGTGCTCTTTACTCCCATACCACCCCCCCATCCCTTCACCCCCCACCCTGTCTCTGTGGCAGACACTTTCCATCTTTCTCCCTCCCTCTCCCATTGGGCATTATGGTTTTGCAATACAGATACTGAGAGGTTATCAGATTTCTTTCTTTACCTACTTTCAGCTTCTGTCCCTTGAGGTGTTGCAGGTGAGGCTCCGGTGCCCGGCTGCATCAGCAGGTGACAGACAAGAGACAGGCTTGTCTACACCCAGGACTCTGCCCCATGGGCCCTGAATGGTTGATGGTCTGACATAGAAAAAGACTGGGCTCTCTGGGATGAACCCAGAACCACAGCAGAGCCTGGCAAGCTACCTGTGGTGCATTCAATATGCCAAAAACAGTAACAATAATGGACCTCATTCCCAATGAATGGAGATGTTACTGGTGCCCGTGCAAGCAAAACCATGAACAACAGGAAGACAAGTGACCTACTTTCAGCACACAGCTCTTATGCAGAGTGATCATTTACCACTATCTTCGTCATAGTGGTCCTCTGACTGTCCCAGCCGTCACTTCCCCAAATGGTTGAAGCAGGTTCCCAAGCATGGACCAAACTTCCCGGCACTTGTTTACACTGTCCTTGGATACTGGTTTCATATTATGCTACTGTTTTTGTTTTAAAGATGGACACAAATATTATTCCCTTGCCACATGACTCTGACAATTGTCCGATAAAGATGTTAAATCTTGAATCTCTGATTTCCCTAGTGCCCATGGCTTAATGGTTATTAAACATTTTGAATAGAACGGGCTCAGCTTACTATTCTGTCTTTCAGTCAGTTGCTAGAATTGAGTCATTGTGCTATACAATCTTTCACTGAAAGGAAACGACCACTGTGTATGGTTTATCATGTATATAAGACATTTCCGTATTGTTACAGAGACCAATTTTAAAAAATAGTGTAATTTGGATACCTTCTATCAGAGACATTT
The DNA here is from genome assembly GCA_021461705.1 of Cryptotis parvus. Classification (NCBI taxonomy): domain Eukaryota; kingdom Metazoa; phylum Chordata; class Mammalia; order Eulipotyphla; family Soricidae; genus Cryptotis; species Cryptotis parvus. Next base: position 48,321 of record JAJIBD010021259.1, read on the forward strand.
TGGTGCTTTTTTTCTGAGGATGGCAGAGGAGGAGGGTGTGTTGTGGGCATAAGCAACTGTGCACAGAGATTATTCCTACCACTGTGTTCAGGAATCTGTCCTGAAAAGTTTGATGCCTGTGTTACCTATTTCTCTGGACTCCATCTTGGTGTTTGTAAGGCAAAATTAATATTTTGCATAGTCTCTTTCATCTCCTTTACTTCATATATGATTTCAAAGGGAATAGATACATTTACTATTTTGAAGTAAAATAATATTAAATCATATTTTTAGTAGTATCTGAAAATATTTTGTGTTTGTTGAAACTTCTGTATATTTTATTAGATATTCTTCTGTGCTTACTCTGGCAAAACTGAAGCAATTGTTATGTGATTTTTTTCAATAGTAAAAGTGTTTTAATGTGCTGTAATTGCAGAGTCCTGTTAAAAAATCCACAAAATGATAATATTGTAATCCCTGGTCCTACATTAGGGGCCATATTCTTCCCAAGATACTAATGCATAAAGTAGAGTAGTAATAATAGGTACTTGAAATGTGTACTCAGGGAAGAATATGACCTTTAAAATTACCTACAAATGGAAATCCATGCACTAGGATTGCCAAAACACATTTCATCACAGCTGAAACTAATTTCTATTCTTGCAAATACAATTACAAAAAACGTCAAATGAATTCCAAGTTGTAAACTTATGATAAAGTTTACTAATTTCAATATCACATAATAGCATAGCATGGATGGTGCTTTATAAGCTATTTCTCTAACAAAGTAATTTCTAAACTTGTGTGTTACCCTCTATATTATCTCCATGACCCTTTAAACTTTCTTGATTATGTGAAGACCTTTTCCAAATAAAGCTTATCCAGAAAACAAACTAATATAAAGTGTATTTAAAAATTAGCTATGTCTAGTTAAAGTGATTGGGAAGGGTCCATATAACTACCAAAAACAGATTCTTTGATACCATCCCTAATAAGCACTTGTTTGGGGTTTTATTTTTCCTCTAGACACTCTATTAAATATTTCTGGTAACTTGTGAATTGCTTTTGAGTCATCTAAAACAATGACATCATTTATGAGGTGTTTATACAAAATATACTATAAAATATAAAATATATAAATTCTATAATAATTCTGAAAGCAAAGAGAGAGCACTAAGGGCTATAACAAAGACAATATTTCCCATTTAAAATAATCATTGAAGACCAGGTAAGTCAACCAAAATAACAATGAAAGTTCTACAAATTTCATCAGAAAAATATCTTTTCTCCTTCTGTTCTGCCTTTCTAAATGCAGCTACCCATCTTTATGTTGCTACAAGGCTAAGGTCTATGTATCTTACCATTCTCTGACAACAGAAAAGAGGAAGAAGCAAAGATCCCCCACAAGTACACTGTGGTTATCAGTCTTCCCTGTGGGAGCTGTCTGCAGTTTCATCCAGAATGTTCTACATACACTTCCCTTGGCTAGAAAGTAGATAGCTGGTCGTATCTAACTGGAATGTACTTTCCCACCGGTGTTTGATTTCCCTGGACTTCTGGACTTTTATGTTATCATCTTAATGTTTCATGGATGTTGACAGAAGACAAAAGACCCCTGAGGATTTATGAATCATGACACCGTATATGGGTATTGATTGCTTGACTTTATGTGTCCTGTGAGAATGACGCTATTGGCCTAATTGAAAGCCTGCTCCAGAAAGAGGCTCTGTTACAGAAGAAGAAATCTAAGTTTGAGCAAACCAGTATCATTGAGCAAGCCTGTTCTGAGGCCTGAAAGCTAAGAGTAACTTCATCCCTTAAAGTTGCTTGCAGTGAAACAACACAGAAAATGCATCATCTGGGTCAAAAGCCATCAGCAGTTTATCTTCTGGAAATATACTTTATTCTTATGAAAATTCTAGATTTTTCCTCATAATCCATTGTTTGAAAATTAGTTGCTCAATATTTATTAAGAAACCCATTACTTGCTTAATTCAACACTGACAAAGGAAACAACTTTTAAATTTTTAGCAACCACTATAATAAAATAAGACCATTAAAGAGCTTCCAGCACGTTTAAGAAGGAGACAGGGGGATGAAGTAGGTCTCCAAGAGCCCAAGAACTAGACGGACGTATCTTTCTTGACATTTCTTACTTTCTCTGGACGGGCCCGTCACCAAGGAGCTGAGGCACAGCCGGATGCCACTCAAAATAGAAAGAAAGAAAATGGTTTCTCCCTTGCCCTACTGTCCATTGGTAAAATCTAGTTGGTAATAGTAGGTCATCACTTGTATCACTTGTTACTTGTCTTCCTGTTGTTCATCGATTTGCTCGAGCAGGAGCCAGTAATATCTCCATTCGTTGGGAATGAGGTCCATTATTACTGTTTTGGGCATATCAATATAGTTGGCCATAAATCTGAAAATGATATTTGTAGACATATGGAAGAAATATATTTTTTGAGAACATAGGAACTTTTTAAAAAGCAAATTTGTATAATATATACAAATTTGAGGAAAATGATAAAAATTACAGTCAAACTCTAAGTATATAAATAAATGATAATAATTCTGCATAATTATGACCCTCTAAATATTTCCAGAAATGAGATGCCACATGCCTCATATCGCTTTGAAATATTTAATATTTATCCTTTATATCTCCAGTGAAACTATTCCTTAGTAATAATGTTAAATCTTCTGTTGTCTACTTAAGTCTATTTTTCTTATTTTAAAAATCTAGCAAGTAACAACTTCTTAGATCTGTTATGAGAACTAAAATAGGAAGTGGCTTGGTAATATTTTAAAATATCACTGTATCACTGCATCACTGTCTTCCCGTTCATCATCAATTTGCTCGAGCAGGCACCAGTAACATCTCCATATGTCCTGTCTCATGCAAGTAGAGCCCAAGGACACCTGCGTGCTCGAGGAACATAAAGAGCCTCAAACCATTCCATCAGGTCATGGGAATGAGGTCTATAATTGTTACTGGTATTTGGCATATCAAATATGACACGGGTAGCTTGCCAGGCTCTGCCATGCGGGTAGCATTTTCCAATAGTCTTGTCAGCCTTTTAAAACTATCATTATTGTGTAAAAAATTAATCTGTATATTACCATCAATTTCCTAATGCATTTAATCATGTGGTATGAACATAAGATGATTTTTTACAAGGGCACTATGTCTATAAATGCCATCTATAAAAAAGCCTTCTAACATTTCAACTACTTTAGCATCCTTTTCCAACATGGTATTCTACAAATTCTTAGAGATGAATGATAAAGGGCTGACAAGACTATTGGAAAACCATTCTATTTGTAACCAAAGATTAGACTGAGCTTATAAGACTCCTACTGGGTCCAAAACAGTTTCCTAGGATCAGACAACTCTTTTTGCACATAACTTGCTGTCAACACTGTGGTCTGATTTTGTCAGCTATATGACAGCTTTCCGTGAATGTCTTAAAGAAACTCCAAACCTAAAGTCTCCAAAGCTGAATTTATTGATTTCTTCCATTTTTCTCTTCCCTGCTGTGCCTGGACATTCAATGTGTTTAATGCCCCAAACCAGAAACATCGATGTCATTCTCTCCTCACTTGTCTCAAATCTGTCATCATCCTGCTCACATTCCAACATATCGATAACACATCACTTTCCTGCAAATGTCATATTTTCAGTATATGTTCTGTAAGTCTTCTTCCCATTATCTCTGCCTTCAAAATTCAGATTCTTATATATTGCTCAATATATGGCAACAGCTTCTTCACTCATATTCAATAATTCTGTAGAATTTAGTACAATGCCTTAAATTTAATTTATTCTCAACCACTATTAACCTATTTGTAATGTTTTATCTGCCTTCAATCTTACCTTGTTTTTAAAATACATTCTACAGTAGACCAAAGCAATTTCTAAAAACAACAACACTATCAAACTATTTAAATGCAAGGAATAATTTGCTGATAACCCTTGACCTGAAAGCTGAAGTCCCAGCTCCATGACATGGAAAACCATTAAAGTCTGTATCTTGCACTTGTTTTAACTCTGCAAAGTTCCATATTACCTAGGTCAAACAGACATTAACTTGTGCATTCAGGCATTTCTATCTGTTTCATTTATATACATATATATACACACACACACAGACATTTGGTCTGTGTGTATATACCTACACATATAGTGTGTATATATATATGTATATATAAAAATGCATATATATAAATATATAAAACAGCATGTGTATATATATACAGTACTGCATATAAATTGATAAAGCTAGGCCATACTTATACTTCTTGATTAATTCCTCTCCATTTCATCATTTTATTTCCTGTTATGAAGAATATCTTATTTTTAGTGAACTTTCTAGATATTGCTGATGTATGTAAAAATAATAGTAGTTTTTCTGTGCTTACAGTAAATCCACAGCTTTGTCAATTTTTAACTAGTTTTAAATTTTAATAATTTATTGGCACCATTAATCCAGGATATATCAGGCACTGGTAGAACTTTACAAGAAGAAAACAAACAACCCCATCAAAAAATGGGGACAAGAAATGAACAGAAACTTCAGCAAGGAAGAAATTCGAATGGCCAAAAAACATATGAAAAAATGCTCATCATCACTAATCATCAGAGAGATGCAAATCAAAAACAACAATGAGATACCACTTTACACCACAGAGACTGGCACATATTCAAAAGAGCAAGAACAACAAGTGCTGGCGTGGATGTGGGGAAAAGGGGACACTCATCCATTGTTGGTGGGAATGCCGGCTGGTACAGCCTTTCTGGAAAACAATATGGACTTTCCTCCAAAGACTAGAAATTGAACTCCCATTTGACCCAGCCATACCACTCCTGGGAATCTACTCTGGGAAACCAAAAAATATGCAGCGGAAACACCATCCCTACTTTTATGTTCATAGCAGCATTATTCACAATAGCCAGAATCTGGAAGCAACCAGAGTGCCCGAAAATCAATGACTGGATAAAGAAGCTTTGGTACATCTACACAATGGAATACTATGCAGCTGTTAGGAAAAATGAAGTTATAAAATTTGCCTATAAATGGATGGACATGGAGAAGATTATGTTGAGCGAAATTGGCCAGAAGGAGAGAGACAGATACAGAATGACTGCATTTATTTGCATGGCATAAATATATATGTACATATTATGATACCAATATCCAAGGTCAAGTGAAACATATATCAGGAGGTCTTGTCAAAGGTGGAGATTATCACAAACGTGTGGGAGTCAGAGTTTAGGTAAGACAGAAAATGGAACAGGGGGCTAATAATAGTCGAGGGTACTAATGCCAACCTAGAACTGAGCATTAAATAGAGGCAAAAAGGATACACATGACAACCTTTAAATGTATGTTCTGTAACCCATAGTCTGGAAGGGAAGGAAAAGAGAAAGAGAGAGAAAGGGAAAGAAATAAAGAACCTGCCATGGAGCAGGGCTGGGGGAAGGGGGAGGGAACCGGGGATGTTGGTGGTGGGAGATGGGCACTGGTGGAGGGACGGGTGCTGAAACACTGTATGACCAAAACCCAAACATGAACTTTTTAATTGTAAAAAATAATAATAATAATAATTTATTGGCACCATTAAGAGGTGATTTTCCAGTGGAATACGAGAGCATGTTTGCACGCTCTTGAACGATTTTTCAAGGGGATACAAGTAGGTTTTCCTTTTCTGACCTTCTTGTGAACAATCCAGTGGGAAGAAGTTTTTCCAGTGTGCCTTACAGAAGGCTTTCCCCCACACAAATTTCCTGTGGAAATTTTCCTATGAGCAAGTGAGCAAGCCACAGTGGGATTCAAACACACAGTCAAACCCTGAACAGCACTAATGCTTGGGTCCTCTCACAGTCTAACCAATGGTGTACACGACTTTCTGAGAAGGTGGCTGATAACACAACCGCTACTCCTCCATAACCCACAAGCTCCACATCTTGACTTCTTCTGCTGAACTTCCACCCGGGCAGCCTGGTGACCCTGACCATCTTAGACCTGTAGTCTATTAGCCCCTACTCCTATCAACATTTCTCCAAACCCCACAGAAGTAGTGGTGAGCACAAGAGACAATACAACCCTAATCAAAGAGTGGCATTAAATTTAGGCAAAAGAACACATTTCATGAGTCAGTGACAGAGACTCCACACAATTCCAGAGAAACATCACATTGAAAGGGAATATCGTAGACAGGAAAAGAGGAGACCACCACCAGCTACTTCCCCAGAATCTTTCTAGGTAGTGAGGTGGGACACTAATAGTGTATGGGAAAAGAATCACTTCCAGACTATGCTGGGCTCCATGAGGAAACAGCGCAGAGCCCCACCAGGAGAGTGAATGAAGAGAGGAGCCCTGAAGCCTCAACAATTATATCCACCTAAATAATCTCTGATAAAGAATTCAGAGACGAAACGGTGAGGATGTGAAATGAGCTCTAAGAAACAGTGGAACAGACATCTGATAAAACACAGGAGGGTATAAGAGGATTCAGCACAATCGACCATATCCACATGGTAACCAAGCTCATTGAAGTTTGTAGGGAGTTCAGGATGCCACTCTGTCTCATGTTCATTGATTTAAAGAAAGCCTTTGATTCTGTGGAGACTGACGTGGTCATCGAAGCCCTAGCCAAACAGGGTGTTCAAACCCAATACATCAAGATCCTTCGTGAGTTGTATTATGGATTCACCACCAAGATCTCACCATTCTACAAAAGAAGTGATCATCAATGTCAAAAGAGGGGTTCGGCAGGGTGATACCATTTCACCAAAACTCTTCAGTGCCACCCTTGAGAACATCATGTGACAATTATAATGGGAAGGAATGGGAGTAACGATAGAGGGTTGGCAACTACACCACCTCCACTTCGCCTGATGACATTGTTCTAATATCACCAAATATTAGCCAGGCGGCACAAATGCTGGCTGACTTCGACTGAGAATGTGGAAAGATAGGTCTACAGCTGAATCTCAGCAAAACTATGTTCATGAAAACTGAACTAGTTCCAGAGGCCCCATTCACTCTCAGTGGAACAAATATCTCTGAATGCAGCAGTTATGTGTACCTAGGTCGAGAAGTCAACATGATGAACAACCTAAAACCTGAGCTGTGCAGGAGGAAGAGAGCAGCATGGAATGCCTTCAAAAGTATTGAAGAAATAGCTAAAAAGACAAAGAACCTCCAGCTCCAGGCACATTTCTTTTGACTTCCAACATTCTCCCTGCATTAACATATGCCTCAGAGACCTGGGCCCTATGAAAGCAGGATGAGAATGCTATTAGGGTCTCCCAGAGAAGAATCAAAAGAGCTATGCTTGGAATATCATGCTTCACTCAAGTGAAAGAAGGAATCTGGAGCTCCGACCTCTGTTGTTGTTCCAGAGTCAGGTACACTGTCTCGTTTGCCAAGGCATCGAAAATCAGATGGGCTGGACATGTAATGAGATTTGGAGACGACCGCTGGACTAGAGCTGTTACCGACTGGATCCTACAGGATGTCAAAAGATTACGTGGCCGCCCATCTACAAGATGGTCAGACTTCTTCATCAAGACCCTGAACAAATGGTTTGAGGCTCTTTGTATTCCTGGAAGCAACCATATGCCATTGGGCTACACTGGCACGTGATAGGGTCAAATGGAAATATTACTGGTGCCCGCTCGACGAATAATGGGATGTCAAGTGATCAAGTGATTCTCTCCAAACCCAAGAGAACAGAATTTTATACTTGCTCTTTAAGGGGGAGCAAGTGCCCCAAATGATCTCTGGACAGTGTTTTCTGTGAAGATTATAGCTGACTAGTCATGGCTGGGGCTTTCTAATCCCTAGCATGGAAATAAAGCTGTCACAGAGATACTGACAGAGCTGAGAGAACCAGAGAGGAAATGGCCCAGACTGCAGATAGGATTATGCCTATAAACGGCGCCTCAGCTGGACTGTACTTGTTACAAACGCCGGTGTACCTTTTCCCTTATATGCCACTTTGGACTGGGCTTTCCATAACAAACTCAGAGTGACACTCACGGAAAGAAAGAACTCGGTGCCTCAAGGCTTTGATGCTTGGAATGAATAGAAGTTAGAAGGAACAGAAGCTGAGAGACAGTATAGAGCAAACACCTACCCCTGTGCAGCTGATTTGGGCTGATTTGGGTTGATTCAGATGGGACCCCTGGTACTACTTATGGTGATATGTTCCCTTGAGCCTTGCCAGGAATGATTCATGAGTTCAGAACCAGGAGTAAGCCCTGGACATATTCATGCGTGGTCTGGAAAAATAATATTTAAAGGGAAGAGGATAAGCAGTATTGGCAATGCTGTGTGCCCTACAGCAGCAGGCCGGTAGGCACCACGCTAGTCTTGAGTAAAGGACAAGAACTGAGACCAAGGGAGATCTCTGCTCGTCCTGCTTACACTCTAGCTACGGCAGCGGAGTGGCAATAATTTAAGATGATGCAGAGTGACACAACAATACAACAAAGGATAGTGAAAACAGAAGTTTTCACGGAGGACGTGTTTCCCAAATGAGAAGAGCCGTCCTCTGAAGCTGAGAAGAAAAAAATCATCCTCTGTAGAGATAGTGGGGCATTTCAGAAGACAAAACACTAAAACAAACAAACAAAAAACTAGGAAAACACATGAATCACCTGTAGCTCTGCTTAAAATATAGATTCTGGTTCACAAACTCTGGGGTTTTGCCTCAGATTCTGTACTTGCAATGAACCCAAGTGATAGGAACTCTTCTGGGTTTTGAACCACAGTTGGAATCACTGTCACTGTATCACTGTCTTCCTGTTCATCATCAATTTGCTCAAGCGGGCCCCAGTAACATCTCCATATGTCCTGTCTCATGCTAGTAGAGCCCAAGGGCATCTGCTTGTTCCAGGAAAATAAAGAGCCCTCAATCCATTCCAGAATGAGGTCGATAATTGTTACTGGTATTTGGCATATCAAATACAACATGGGTAGCTTGCCAGGCTCTGCCGCAGGTAGCATACAGTTGGAATAACAAGGCCTAAAGAACTGTTCTTGCAGCTCAGTCACAAATAACTAAAATTTTATTTTAAAACATTTAGAGCAATTTAACACTGACACAACATACAAACACTTCATCATTATCTTATTCCTCTTGGGTGCATGGGTTCGCAATTCTTTGGTAATTATAAGTAAAAACCACAAATTCTTACCCTTTACAGGTAGTTTGAGAAGCACTGTCACAGGACCACAAGTAGGATAACTGAGGAAGGAGTCATATCTCGATGAAAGCTACAGAGAAGTTTTGAAATATCAGGTGCTATGGGAGAGAGGAAAGGAAATGTTGGCTGTAAAAGCTGGAAGCTGGAACAACTGACATTTCATTACTACTATCACATACATATGTGTATACATGTACACAAACACACACAAACACACACACATACACACAGAGTTTTTATAAAGAACTCCTGGATATCAGGCATCTAGTTTTCAATCAACCGGAAGTGTCCTCTCTAGCACAGGACTCTTAGCAAATGCTCCCTCACTTAGGCACTTAGGAGCCCTGTCTGTAATGATGTGACATGAAAAATGATGTATTAGAGAAGCCTTTCCATGGGTACAATACCCCCAGGCACCATTCACTGACTCCTTGTAAACAGATCAGAATATCGAGAACCAATGGATTTTGGGAAAAGACCATTTAAAATCTATTCTGTGTTTTCATGAAGACGAATGAGAGGAGGTGTTTGGACCACTATATGGCTATGCCCAGGGCTTAATTCCTGGTTTTGTGCTCAGGGATTAATCCTGGTGGTGATTGGGGAACCAAAGATGATGTCAGGGATTATGCTAAGGTCTACCATGTGAAAAGTAAGTACGTAAGCTAAATATCTCTAATGTCAAAAGGAAAGCAAGGCAGGCATAGGACTAAGGTGAGTGAGTGATAACTATAGAAGGTTCCCCAGGACTAAGAATATCTTATCTTTTTTTTTTTTTGCTTTTTTTGGGTCACGCCCGGCAATGCTCAGGGGTTTCTCCTGGCTCTGCACTCAGGAATAACTCCTGGCGGTGCTCGGGAGACCATATGGGATGCCGGAGATCGAATCTGGGCCATCATGGCCGGCCATGTGTAAGGCAAATGCCCTACCCGCTGGACTATTATCTTTATCTTCCATCCTTAAATCCATGCTTGCCATAAGACCAGAAAGAGTTGACATTTCCCTGTCATTGTCACCTATGGACAATTTTACCTTCAGTATATTCTTAATTAATTTTTTAGCATCTCCAACCACTGGGAAAATTTGGAGTGTTCATTAGTTGGAAATGTCATGTAGTTCACAGTAACAATAACTTATAATGATGCATACCAGAAACGTATTACTCTTTGCTTCAATAACATCTTTAATATTTAAAAATTTTAGTTGCCTGTACCACTTTGCCTGCTCTCCCCACCCACACTGGCAGGCATAACTCTGATTTTCCTCAAGGCACATGGGTGGTCTGAGTTGATTCTAGCATCACTGGCTTGAGGTATTGTATTGCCAGAACACGGAGTGTGTGTCAGGATCATGCTACCAGACACAGTGTTTCTGGGAGTGGCCCCAGACCCCATGTACAGCTAAGGCAAGTTCCATTTGGGGTGAGTAAAATAGCTCAATAGGCCTGAACACAATTTTGCAAGCAAAAGTTCTAAAATTTACCTCCCAGTAATACATGATTCCCCCAAACACCACTGTGAGTCTTTCCTCCCAAATCATGTATTTGTTGACTAACAAAGTAGTTATAAAGTTCTCTGTTAAACACTTAAATGAGTATCTCAACAGTTTGAGAGTTTTAATTTCAAATAACATAAAAGTAATTCGAACTAATTTAAACATTAAAGGAGACTCGGATGAGTCTTCTAACGGAATTACAGTAGATGGAAGAGGTTATTAAGTAACATGTGATTCAGTGACTCACTTGGGCTCTCAAAAAATCTCAGACTATTTTCTTTTATTGTGCAACTTAAACAGCATTTTTCATTATTATACGCTTCATTATATTAGACGCTTCTGCTGCATTTAGGCAGAGGAAAGTTATGGACACCCCTAGCAAGAAAGAGCCCGTCTGAGGCAATGGTGGGGCCGGAAGCCAGGACGTAGGTGACCTTCAAGAAATTTCACAGCGAAGAAGAAAGGAACGAGGTAAATTGTGCGGAAATACTGTGTCCCTCTCTCTCCCTGTCTCTCACTCTTCCTCTCCCACCGCTCCTCAGACTGGAGACGTGAGATCACCGGTGACAAGATTATACAAAACAGACAAGAGTTGAAAGTACAGGGAAAGATAAACTAGGATGCTGTTTGCCTTCACTTCGATTTAAAAACAAAATTTTTCATTATTGTTACTGCTTGTTTTTCCTAATGTTTGGACAACTAACTATACTCGGAGAATATGAATAATGCAAAAGAAATATTTTGTAGGAGATTAGAAAAATGGCATTCTAGCTTGCATAAACTTCTCTCAGAGATCCTGGAAGAGCACTAAGATGCATTCTTTCCCTAAAATAAACCGATCTCAATCCTTTCTCCCAGATCTCCTTACACATCAGAATTTTTAGGGTACAAAAAGATAATGAATTCCAAGTTAGAATGTCATAATGCTGGAGGTTTCATTTCCCTGGGAAAAAATGAAGCGCAGCCAAACACACTGTAGGTTTTGGTGCTTCCATTCTTCTGGAAACAGCTTGGTATGTGAAGAGGGATAGCTAATTCTATGTGTACTCAGAAGAGAATTTTTACATTTTTTGCATACCTCAGATTCTCTCAGCCGTTCCCTCCCCAAAAGGCTCTCGCCTAGATACACATGTATTTATTATCATGCCTTTATCCTTCTGTTTTTTATTCTTCTCTGTTTTCAGTGGAGAAAAAAAGTAGTTAAAATTATGTTGTTTTAAACATCAAACTAAGTGGAAAGAAAATTGTATTCAGACCTCAATGACTCTAGACACCAATTGAAATCATAAAGTCAGTCAGCCAGTAAACAGAATTGAAAAGTACGTTCTCAAACTATAATAAATTAGTAGTGCATATTAGTCATCTACTAGGAGCCGTCAGGCAGAGGAAGACACAAATATGCCATCTAGTTTGAAGCGTTATTATTAAGAGCCGCAGCTGGTTAACGGGATGAAAATAGTCTATGGTCATACACTTAGAGCTTCCCCAAAGTCACACAGTCCTTGGAAAAGGATTGCTACAGAGAGCTGGTTTTGGAGTTCTGAGTAACACCAACCAGGAAAGAAGCCTCTCACCACAGTGGTCGAGGTTGACCACTACATGTCTAACATACGTTAGCTAATGAGTTTATTCTCTGTATCACGAGGCTCCTGCGTCAGGAGTGGAAGGAAGGAAAAGAAAAAACAGACCAACTTGATTCTCCACTAAGCAAAGGGAGAAGAAAAGCGCTGCAATTGAACACCACTAAGACAGTTCTTCCATCTATAAATGTATGAATGGGGGGGCAATTTCCAGGAATTCTTGTTTCCAGAAAACATTCAAGATTTTGCAAAAGATAACTAAAGAGTTGCAGAGAGCAAGGTCATGCCACTTACCTACTTTATATTGTCATTTGTTAGGTTAGAGTAGATATTCATTCAGCCAATCCTGACATCCCCTTCTCATACATTTATATATTTTTCCTAATAAATGACACACAGTACTCAAATTTAAGATGGCTTTCTGTCTGAAGACATCGATAGGAGAATCACTGTATCACTGTCTTCCTGTTCATCATCGATTTGCTCGAGCGGGCACCAGTAACATCTCCATATGTCCTGTCTCATGCTAGTAGAGCCCAAGGGCATAGCAGGACTTTAATCATCAGCTCTTAGACACACTGAGTGATGGGAAATAGATCCATTCTTCTATAGGAATGGAGCGACTTTCACCCTTGCCCGTAGAGAAATTCCACCTTATCAGTTTTATACTTTGGCTGCTTCTGAAACATTCTACCCCAACTTAAAATATTCATAAATCAGTGCAATACATTGTATTGTCTTACTGCTTCTATAATATTTAGGGACTTTGTGGTAGGAGTGATAGTACAGCGGGTAGGGTGATGCCCATGCATCTGACAGAAATGGGCCTATGAGAAGAGAAACGCTTCTGCTGCATTTAGGCAGAGGGAAGTTATGGACACCTCTAGCAAGAAAGAGCCCGTCTGAGGCAATGGTGGGGGCCGGAAGCCAGGACGTAGGTGGCCTTCAAGAAATTTCACAGTGAAGAAGAAAGGAACGAGGTAAACTGTGCGGAAATACTGTGTCCCTCTCTCTCCCTGTCTCTGACTCTTCCTCTCCCACCGCTCCTCAGACTGGAGACGTGAGATCACCGGTGACAGTATTATACAAAACAGACAGGAGTTGAAAGTACAGGGAAAGATAAATTGGGATGCTGTTTGCCTTCACTTGGATTTAAAAACAAAATAAAAGAAAACCGAGGTGATACATCTCAGTGTCTGTGGAATCTCACCAGTTCTGTTGTTTCCTGCTGAGGAGAGAGGGGCCACACCAATTCGCCTCCTTGAGAACGGAGGAGACTCTGAGGACACTCACCTAACGATAGACTTAATGTAGACCATTAGGTTCAGCTTACCCCAAAACCGTGGCCGCCAAGCACCAGTTTTCCTGCTTTTTGAAAATGTGCCTGTAAATTCACTAGTCTGTGGCCCAGGAGCCATGGCTCCAAGGTCGACCACTACGTGTCTAACACACGTTAGCTAATGGGTTTATTCTCTGTATCACGAGGCTCCCATGCGTCAGGAGTGGAAGGAAGGAAAAGAGAAACAGACCAACTTGGTTCCCCACTAAATATCCGCATGTCACCTTTTAAAGCATTTGGTGAATATTGGAGAACTCTAATTGGATATTTTCGTAGCGAAGCAGAAAAATAAACCATGAGTTTGTTAAAGAAAATCCGAACTTTAATTCAAGATACTAAATCTTTTATATATATTATATTTTAAACTGCAGTACTGGGTTTCCTAAAATATGTTTCAAAGAGAGTAATTTTCTTTGCAGAAAAGATTTATGGGACCTAGAAAATGAGGATATCAGAGACAGTATCATAAAACAAAAATGGAGTGGTTTTTTTTTCCTGCATATCTAAAATTTTTCTTTCACGCTTTTTTTTCTTCTGGATCATAGGTCTAAGGATACTCACTGCTGTGCGGAAAGTTATTTAGAAATGATTAGCCATTCTTCCCTAACTACTCCACGCATCTGGGGAGCACTTCCGTATGCCATCCCATCTATTCCAACATGGTAGCCCGCAGAAAGCAGGGGTGCGCATACATACGCACACACACATGCACACACGCACACACAGGCACACGCATACACACACGCACGCAAACAAACTCACACACATGTACACACACGCACACACACACGCAAACACGCGCACACGCATGCACACACGCACATGCGCACACACGCACACACATGCACACACGCACACACATGCGCACACAGCACACGCATACACACGCACGCAAACACACTCACACACATGCACACACACGCACACGCACACACGCAACACACACACGCCACACGCACACACATGCGCACACACGAGCACCAAGCGCACACACATGCACACACACACGCACGCAAACACACACACACACGCAACCGCAAACACACGCACACACATGCACACACACGCACGCCACACATGCACACACACACACACACACGCACACATGCAAACACACACACACACGCGCACACACGTCCCTAGAACTAGAAGCTACCAGATGGCCCGGGCTGTCAGCTTGAGTAAGGAACGAGAAAGGATGCTGAGCGCAGTCAGAATCTCAGAGAAGAACCTTTTTACAACACGTGCATTCCAACCATTGCAGGGCTGGGGAGGGTTTGGGGGTCGTGGCTCCACTATTACCATCCCTTGTTACCTGACGCTGAAAAATAACGGGCCACCCCGTGCCTCCCCTGCAACACGCCAGCGCCCGTGAGCACGTCCCAGGCCGGCGCCCGCAGCCGCTACTTTAAAGCCCGGGAGCCTGGTCCGGGCCGCGCCCCTGATTGGCCGAGGCGCCCCCTGATTGGCCGGAGGCGCCCCCTGATTGGCCGAGGCGCCGCCTGATTGGCCGCAGGCGTCACGCAGCCCCGCCGCCTCCCCGGCAGCCGGGTTGGCGCAAGTCGGCGCGCGGGAGGGGGGGGCGCGAGGGCTGCCGCCGCCGGCGGGATTAAGTTTCGGGGGCTGCGCATTCGCCCGCAGCTCGGCGTCTGGCCGCTGCTTCCCGGAGGCGAGAGCGAGCGCGGGCGAGCCAGCCTGCCCGAGTGCCCGGCGCCCCGCCGGAGCCGGGTAAGCGCAGCCGGGGCGGACCGTGCGGGGCGGGCGGGCGCGGTGCCCTGGTCCCGCTGCGGGGGCGCGGCGCCCTCGGCTGCTCCTGGCCTACACGTTTCCTTTGCAACTCACAGTCTCCAGCCCCCGTTCTTGCAGCCACTGTGCCCCCCACCCCATCTGGGCTCAAGTTGCTCTGCCCCTCCGCTCGGGCGGGCCGAGTAATGGTGCCCGGGACGGGGAGCGGCGCGGGCTGCAGAGAGCCTGTTGCGCTTCGGCCCGGGCCCCCCAGCCCACCCCTCCCCGGCTCCCGCCCCCCAGCCCACCCCTCCCCGGCTCCCGCCCCCCACCCCACCCCTCCCCGGCTCCCGCCCCCGATTACGCCCCCGATTACGCGGCGCGGAGCTCTGGGGGTGGAGGCGCGGCCCCCCAGATGGGCAGCGAGCCTGCACGGCCCCTGGACCCCGGCTGTGTGTATGTGGGGGGCTTTTGGCTCCAGCGGCCCCCCCATATCCCTTTCCACTCCCCTCCGCGCCCATGGACACCCTTTGTCTGCTGTTTTGCTGCCCAGGAGGCCGGATGTGCCCCGGGAAGCGCAGTTCGCTAGATGCTTTTGTGTCGTGGGCGGAATGTGTGTGTGTGTTTGTGTGTTGGGGAGTGTGTGTGTGTGTTTGTGTGTTGTGAATTTCTGCTCCTGTAGAAGCATTCGGTCCATTCTCTCTGCGATCGCACAGTACTCGGGCTGAATTACTGCGATCACACAGTAATTCGGGACAGAGCGTGGGGCAGCGGGCCCGCGCTGGAGCAGCGGCGGTAAGAGGCTGTAGGTCTCTGCGCTCACCCGCCGGGCTGGAGTGGATGGTTGGGAGGAAGCCCAGCCTGGCACCGTTACTTACTTACTAAGAGCCTTACTTAGCCCTGGGTGGGTTACTTACTTACTAAGAGCCTTACTTAGCCCTGGGTGTGGATGGCGGCTAGGGTTTCAGCCCTCTCCCCGTCGGGTGGGAGGGCCCAGGCTTAAGGAGCAAACCTTTCCTTGGTCTTTCAGGAGGTGCAAAACAGAAAATGGGGGGGGGCCAGGCTGCCACCCAGCTTTGAGGGGCTGCTGTGGTCTCTGCAGACGACCCTCATTCACATGAAGGATTCCTGAGACAGCCAGTCTTGAAAATGAAACGGGGTGGTGGTGTGATGGTTTGGAACTTGGAGTTTTGGTTTTGGTTTTCCTTCCAGGTTCAGTTTGGGAATAAATGACTACACTTCCACGGAGTTTAGGTCGAATTATCATGTGTGTGGCATATGCTTAGATAGGATAGAATTCAGCTAAATGTTAAGACCCCAGCCAATACAACTTTCCGTATTTACGCTTTTAGGGTGTAACTTCAGTCCCAATGGAAGGCTCCATCCACCTGTGGCTTTGCAGGGAAAGGGTATGGGCAGTAAAGATTGTGTGTGTGTGTGTGTGTGTGTGTGAGTGTGTGTGGTGTGTTATTTTTTTCTGGTAGATATCTGCTGGTCGACTTTTTACAAGTGGGTGGCCCTACAGTGGACTTTCTCATGAACTTATATTCACTTTAACACTTGTCTTCCTGTTGTTCATCAATTTGCTCCAGCGGGCACCAGTAACATCTCCATACTTCCTGTCACATGCTAGTGTAGCCCAAGGGCATCTGCTCGCTCCAGGAACACGAAGAGCCTCAAGCCATGCCTTCAGGTTACGGAAATGAGGTCTATGATTGATACTGGTTTTTGGCATATCAGATCCGACAGGATAGCTTTCCAGGCTCTGCTGTGCGGGTGGGATACTACTAGGCTGTCATCTCGTGCATTTATTGATGAACCAAGATGGGGAAAGAGAGGCTTTCCTGCTGGGTGGAGCTCTGATGAGCTGCGGAGTCCAGATGTGGAAAATGGCGGCCCTCATGGTGTGGGGGTTCCTCTGGCTTCTTGTGAGGCTCTATTGGGATGGGTGCCAGGGCGAGAACTTGCCTTTCCTCCCGGGAGCCTCATGGTCAGCTGAGCACAAGGAGAGTTGGTAGCAGCTCTGCCCCGTGTATCTGAGTCTCTAACTCATATTAGGGCCCTGGAAAGCAGAGGACAGTTAATGTAAGGGCCAGGGGACATAACCACCTGTTGCAGCCTGCAGTTGCCCATAGGTTTAGAATTAAATAGGCTTTCTACATTTTTAAAGATTGAAAAGTTGGAAAAAGAAAAGTTTCGACTTATGAAAATTGAGATCCACATTTCAGAGTCTGAATTAAATTTGATTAGGTCACAGCTATAGCTTTAGCTACTGCGCCAAATTGTCATATAGTGGCAAAGATGCTACTAGGTGGGACAGAAATTTATACCCTTCGGACTCCTGAGTATTTACATTCTAGTAATGAACTATAAAAATGATCCCTGAAAGTATAGTCTTTGAGTATTTACTCTCTAACTCAGCACAGGAAACATTGCCAGCCGCCTACTTTCTGAAGGGCAGAAATGAAATGTTTATGTTTACTACTGATAGCCATATCCGAGGATTCCCGAGTGAATCGGCTCTAGGGACTGCTTGGTGTCCCCGTCTGTAACCTAAGCAGAATTGAGAATCAGTTTTATTTATTTGGGTTGAGAGAATCAGGACTTAGGGATTTCTTTCTACAGATGCCACTTAGCAAAATTAGATTCAGACGTTCCTTAAACTCATTTCCACTCTTTTTTTAACCTCATTTGTGTATTCACAAACGAACATACCTCTTACGTGTGTTCATTTTCCTCTTTGGTTTTCATTGGGTAATATTTGACATCTGGATTTTCTTTCTCCCTGTATCATACTCTTCTGTCTCTAAACCTTTATAGTTAAAGCTTGACAAGGGATAGATGGTAGTTATGGTTTTCAGTGTGTTGTACCCCAAAGTCCAATCTTGCAGATGGCCCTATTTACTTTTAAGGAAATACAAATACATTTTTTGTATTTGAGACAGCTTTTAAATGCTATATATACTATATGCCTCATTAGACAAAATAATGCCTCTTTATTTTGTATAATAATGCATATGATACATATATTATACACAGTATATATATATCATAATACTTCATAAGTAACATACATATCCCATCTGTGTATACAAACATACACCATGTGGAAGAGATGTTCCCAGAATTTGCTGGCTCTCAGGTTAGGGTCGGAGGATGCTAAAAGATTCTTGAAAATGCTTAGAGTAAATTATGCATTGGCCTTTAACTCCTGAAGGTTGCAATTGAAGGGGTGGTGTCCTTTCCAAAGAAATTCATTCATTGTTTAGATCAGGGTTTCGGTTGTTAGCTTGGCAGCACCTTACTAAAATTGGAAGGATACAGAGAAGATTAGCATGGCCCCTTTGCCAGGATGGCGTGCAAATTCATGAAGTGTTCTGTTGATTTATTTGATGATTTTAATTAATTTCAAATAAAATCTGACCAGATAGATAAGAAAAAAAGATTTTTGAGTTTTGTAGCTGGAAATCGACAAAAATTGCCTGAAAGATAACTTCTGAGTTAAGGACAGACTACTCTCCTCAGTCAAGTCTGAGATGATAGACCTGGCTCTTGTCCGTTGACTAGCACGCATGTTTCATTGTATGTACTTCTAAGTAGCTACAAAACACTTCCATGAGACACACAATATCCCCCCCACCTAAAAACAACCTGTCAGTCCCGTTGATTGAGTGGAAATGTTCCCGTATGTACGGGAGCAAACAGCACATCTGATGAGCAGCGCTTAGAGAAAGAGCCTGTGCTCAAGAATCAAGTGGTGATGTCTTACTTTTCAGCAGTGGTTGATGATAGGATAGATGAGCGTTCTGCAAAGCACCCGCTTGTTACTCCCGAGGTGTACCAAGTACTCCTGAAGAACACTGAACGACCAAGTACCCTTGGGTGCAAATGTAGGTGCTTCTTAATTTTTTTTCTTTGCTCAAAGATGATGGATTTCACATTGTATATTTTTTTTTCTAAAAAAAAAGGGACAATTCAAATAAGTTTAGGAACATCTGATATATCATAGCATTTCCTAAACTTAATATATCCTCTTGACAAAACACGTTGAAAATAGCATGCTATTTCCTTTGATATAGTTATACTTTTACATTATCAATCCCATATTTATAAAAAGAAAGCTGTGTTATTTTCCACAAGAGCATTGTGTAAGTATTGTCAGGTAAATCATCTAGTAGTAAAAAGTTGATATGAAACTATCTAGAGGCTGTTGAGAAGTTCCATGTGGGTAAGTTTAAGGGCTTGAACTGCTACCTCGCGGAAAAGAAATCTTTGTTAAAATTAAATAATCCCTTGCTTACCCTGTGGAGTATTTTCTGAGAATCTCTGAGATAGTCACTAATACAGGAGGCCCCAGTGGATGAATTTGGATGCATGTTGTGGGTTGTTAGATGAGCAAATAGAAAATAAATGTAAACCTCTATTGGAGGTTTACCAATAGAGTTGGGAGAAAGTGGGCACACAGAAAGAAGAAACATTTTTAACATGTAGTAAAAGATTTAGTATTTTGAAATAAAGGCCAACATAGGATAGCTTGTACACAGCCCTGGGAAACCTGGCGTTTCTCCACAAGGGGAAAATTTAATGTTGCTTTAATGTTTTGTTCTGATCTTTTCTTCTACAGACACTAGTCACTCTGGGTTAGGACCCACCCTAGTGCCTTTATCTTATTTTATTTAATTCTTTTTCTTTTCTTTTTCTTTTTGCTTTATGGATCACACCCGGCAATTCCCAGGAGTTCCTCCTGGCAGTGCTCTGGGGACCAAATGGGATGCTGAAAATAGGTCTGGATCGGCCTCGGGCAAGGCAAACGCCCTACCCATTGGACTATCTCTCTGGCTCCTCTATGCCTTTATTTTAACAGAATTATCTCTTTTAAGACTCCTTTTAATTAAAAGTCTAGGCGTTGGGAGGGGTGTTATGGGGAGGAGTGGGAGAGATGATTCAGTTCATCACAAAGTTCTTGGAAGACTTGTTTAGGCTGCAGTTGGGGAAACCGTGACTGCACTAGGGTCAGGAGAGAGATCAGCAGAGGCCGAAGGCTCCCAGACATTAATGTGGTCATTTCATGTGTGAGGAAAAGGAAATGGCTCTGTGAGGAGAAGGGTTATTTTATTTTGGGCCTGAGGCCACTTTTCCCCCTAGTGTTCACTGGGAAATAGGCCTGCCCTTCTAAACCAAGCATTAGTTTTCTAAGTGTTTCATAAAAGCGTTCATTTTCTTAAAAATAATTCCTTTACTATCTCTTAAAGACTTAAATTTGGCAGAGATGAAGCAGATATTCATCTTGCTAACGTCTTATGGCTGGGTTGAGACAGCAGATGCACCCTTGCAATCAGACCTAAAAACTGGCAAAATCTCCATCAGCTTCTGCTCCCTTCTGGAAAAATATAAAGCAAATATAAATCCATATTACTGGAATAATAACAGAAACGGCTTTAGGTGTTGGAGTATGTTTTTGAGTAAAGACATTTCAAAGTTGGCAAAAAAAAATAGTAAGACACAGGCCAGGCCTGTGACTCTTGTATTGGGCTCGAGTCCACATGGGGCCTGGCAGGCCCTCCTCCCTCCTGCCCACACCCCTTGGAGTGACCCTGTGCCTGGGCACTGCCCTTGACAGCATTGTGGCCTCAGCTGCAACTGGGAAAAAGGAAAAATAGACGGAAATCCTTGGTCTTTTCCTTCTGGCCTTCGGTGGTCATTAGTTTGCTTCACTGAGGGTTGTGTAGGGAATTCTTATCTTCATCCTCATTGTAGTCTTGTTTATGTCTAAGAAAACAGCCCCCCATTGTTGTGTTTTCCTGTAAGTCAGTATCCAGCTCAAAGGTGCTATAAATAAGTACCTGAGGGGGAAAGTGAAAAAAGGAAACGCTTGTAAGAAAAGGAAAAAAACATTAGCTCCCCACCCCAAAAAACTCAAGGAAAATCAGCTTTAAGGTGTGTTGCTTTAATGCTGGTCTGTATGATTTGGGCTGCACTTCTTTTGGGGAGCTGGGTGGGAGGGAGTGGTTTATGTTTGCCAAGCATTATTCGGGAGCCCTGGAAGCCCCTTTGGGTCAGTGAGAGGGATGCGGTATGTCAGGATGGACAGTCCGATCCCCCTGAATGTGCTGGAGGCCTCTGAGACAACGCCTGCCTCAGGTGGGCGGGAGTAGTGGGTGCTGGGAATGGAACTGAGGCCTCACACAGACGCAGACAGCATACTGATTTGTCTCTTTGGCCTTGCATTGGGGTGCTTTGCCATTTGTCTTCCTTTTCCAACTCTAAATCTTTGTGGCAGAGTATATAAGAAACCTTTCTGCCCCTCGAGGTGTTGCAGGTGTGGCTGCATTGGCAGGTGGCAGACAGGGAGACAGGCTTGTCTACACCCAGGGCTCTGCTCCGTGGGGCCTGGATGGTTGATGGTCTGACATAGAAAAAGACTGGGCCCCTGGGATGAACCCAGAGCCATGGCAGAGCCTGGCAAGCTACCTTGGTGTATTCGATATGTCAAAAACAGTCACAATCATGGACTCGATGCATGGAGACGTTACTGGCGCCCGCTCAAGCAAATTGATGAACAACAGGAAGACAAGTAATACAAGTGATGTAAATACTTACTACACTTCCTTGTAAAAAGGCCATGATGAAACAGCAGGTTTTAAAGGTATGCGAGTGAGACAGGCAACTGCTTTTGGAAATTCTCATGGGAGATTGTCACTAACTTAACAAAACTATAATGATACACTGCTACATCCTTGATTTTCTGAGAATAGTAAGGGTAGTTATCTGATTCCTCTTCAGAAAAGTATGGCAATGGGATTCTTCCTAATTGCCATGTAATCACTATATATATATAAAGTCACTAAGAATCTTTAGCTGCTTTTTTCAAGGGAGAACAAAAGAATAAACATTGTCTGGTCCTAAGCTACTGTCCCCAGACCACCTCCTTTGAGTTCAGTGAACGGTTTTTCCATGGTAAATTCAGCCTGTTCACATCAGCTAAGAGGAGAAGGGATTATATGTCTTTCTCTGAGGCATGGTGCATAATGGACTTGATAAACTGATAAAGAATACAATGTGTTGCACACTGGCCACTATGAAACTATCCCAACAATCCAGGTAGTCCGGCAGTAAACGCACCCAGAGCCCGGACACTTCCCTCCTTCCACTTTATTGCCTCCTCTTCCTGCCTGTCCCCCATCTCCGCGAGAGGCTGTGCATTTGGGACTCAGCCTCGGGGCCTATATTCATCGTTAATTACTGTTTCCTTCTGCATACCATTTTATTGTATGCTTCGACCGCTCAGGCTTTCTTTCGTGGGTTAGAATTTTCTATTCCCCTGTCCACTGTTTTGTAGTGCGTTGTTTTCGGTTGCAACTGTATGTGTTGGACTTTTGAAATTGTTGTAATGCCTTTAAACTCATGCCCCTTTGGGGGAATTTAAATGCTCTTTCTCATAATTGCTTGGAGTTTCAAAGTATTTAAAGTGTATTTTTTAGAAAAGCAACTGGTAATGGTGAAATAAAGTGATTGAAATTTTTCTAATTTGGGGCCAGAGCGATAGCACAACAGTTAGGGCGCTTGCTTTGCACGCTGCAGACCGGGTTCAATCCCCGGTATCCCATATGTTCCCTGAGCACTGCCAGGAGTAATTACTGAGTGCAGAGCCAGGAGTAACCCCTGAGCACCACTCGCGTGAGCCCAAAAAGCAAAAAAAAAATTTTTTCTAGTTTTTGAAAGGTATTAATGAAAAGAAATAGGTAAATAATAAGGATTTATTCTCCCCCCTTTCTTTTTATTGGGGGTTGTGGGCACAGCGGCAATGCTGGGTTGCTCCTGGATCTGCACTCAGGAGTCCCTCTTTGTGGTCCGTCCTCAGGGGACCACAGGGGTGCTGCTCTGTCTGCCGTGCGCAGGGCAAGCTCCCTACCCGCTGGTCATCCCTGGCCCCTGAGGATTTCCTCTGTATCCAGTTTGCTGAAGAATATAATTGGAAAATAATCTTAAGGTTCAGACCAAGGTTTTATGTTCAGACTTCATGCCTAATATTATGCTTTGCTTATTTTTACTTTGATATTTGTATCTGTCACAGCTTTTTGAAAAATTCTGTGGCAGTCCTAACTAGATTAAAAACGAATATTTGCCATTCAATATATGTTATAATCAATATTTGCCATTCTGTATGTTATAATCAATAACATTTGCCATTCCGTATGTTAAAATCATAATATTTGCCATTCTGTATGTTATAATCAATATTTGCCATTCTGCATATGTTATAATCAAGAATATTTGCCATTCCATATATTCTAATAAAGAATATTTGCCATTCTAAGTATGCTATAATCAAGAATATTTGCCATTCAATACATGTTATAGTCAATATTTGCCATTCAGTATATGTTATGATCCAGAATTGGGTAGCAGATGATCATTATTTTGTGAGAACATTATGCTGCTGGAATCATTTAGACATGTGGATAATTTTTAATAATCTTTCATTCTTTTATACATGTTGACCTCTTAATTAAAATTAAGCGAAAGCAGCAGCAATAACAAAACAGAAAGTTTTTGTTAACCAACAAACCAATAATACTATGTAGGTGAGAGATGCTTTCTTACTAAAAGTGAAGGTTTATAATCTTCATAATTTCATGTATTCTTCTGAGTACTGTAGTAAAATGGAGACAGTGAAATTAAATAGTAGATGAGTTAATAAGCAAATAGTCATGCATATTGTAAAATATATATATATATATGTATATATATATATATGTATCACTGCATCACTGTCTTCCCATTCATCATCGATATGCTCTGAGCGGGCCCCAGTAACATCTCCATATGTCCTGTCTCATGCTAGTAAACCCAAGGGCATCTGCTTGCTCCAGGAGCATAAAGAGCCTCAAACCATTACATCAGGTCATGGGAATGAGGTCTATAATTGTTACTGGTATTTGGCATATCAAATACGACACGGAGGCTTGCCAGGCTCTGCCATGCGGATGGCAAACTCTTGTAGTCACCTCTAAATCCAGCATTTAGAGATTATTTATAAAAAGAAAAAGTAAAGCAATGATCACTGAAGATGAGTTTGTGGGTTTTTTCGCCATTTCTTATATGTTATCTTCAGAAATTATAAAGGTTATGTCGGAAGTCAGAAAAAGCTTTAAAAATGTAATAGTACCATTTCACTGTATCTGCTATTTTCACTTATTATAATTCAAATATGTCAAAAATAATGCAGAATTAGTATACAATAATTTGCTTATGGTAATTAATTACATGCTGGAAGAGGTTTTCATACACCTTTGAGTTTCAAGCTTTCTAACCAGGGTGTTTCTCAAGGGTTTTAAGCCTTTCAGTGCTTAAAATCCTTCAGCAATTCTTCTCCACAGTCAGAAGGTTCTTAGCTCTCAGTGTAGTAGAGTGTTCCCTTTGTACCTTTGCTCTCTACAGTTTTGGTTACCCACGACCAACCAAAGCCTGAAACCTAAATGGAAAAATTCCAGAATTTTTGTGTACCATTTTGCATAGTTCAATAAAATCTTTTGTAGCTTGCTCTATCCTACCCCATATGTGGATCATCCCTTTATCTAGTTTACTCTGTCTGTCTCTGATGAAATGTGTAAACATTTCATCACATCCCAGAAGGTTGAGTACAGTAGAATAAGATTTTGAGAGACCACATAAACATAGAAATTTAGGAGTTGTGTGGTTCATTTTTATTTTCATTATTGTTCATCCTTTACTAATTGAAAATTAAACTTTTATCATAGTTATGTATACATAGGATAAAAATGTTCATAGGGTTTGTGGTTTAGGTATGTATTGGGGATCTTGTCCGTCTCCAGCAGATACAGTGACTATATATATATATATATATATATATATATATATATATATACACACACACACACACACACACACACACACACACACATATATATATATATATATATATATAAAAAAAAGGATCCTACACATATTTTCCTGGAGAAATCAGTTTTCAGGGAGGACCCCAGTGAGTCTTATATCTGATAAGACTCACTGGGGTGAGTGCTATAAGGGTGCTATATCTGATAATTAAATATGATAACTAAGCAGTATATTATATCTGATAAACAGTATATTATAATTGCCTGTGAGTTAGTAATTGAAATAATGAACTCGACCATGCTTATTTAGCTTACGTGGCTAGGATTCACATTCAGAGATTTGTATAATTTGGAATTCATTATATAATTTTTCCTCAGTTGAGCTAGTTGGAATCTTGTCTACGAAATACAGAGCGCCATCTTCTTTGCTGACTTTCCTCCAAGTGTTCTCAGTGGTGTAGGCTGTCTCCTACTGACAAGCTTTGCTGATACCTAGTTTTTGTCAGAGGAATGTAAGTTCTCCCTATGAAAAATGCAGCTTTGTTCCAGCACGTCAAGTTAGTTATTTTCACTGTGTACAGCTTCAATTAGCAGAATATCCAGAGGTGAATTTGTTTTGGTTTATAAAGAGTTGATTATGGCCAGTTAGAGATATTTGAAGGTATATTCCCTCCATGCATAGAGACTTTATCTTTTTTAGAGCATGAATCCAGTAGGATTTTCTGATGATCTCACAGGTGATTAATGTGCAAGATATTTTGATTTCATTATTTTATGAGATTTTATGAATGTATCACTTGTATCACTTGTCTTCCCATTGTTCATCCATTTGCTCAAGTGGGTGCCAGTAACGTCTCCATTCATTGGGAATGAGGTCCATTATTGTTACTGTTTTGGGCATATTGAATATACCCTGAGTAGCTTGCCAGGCTCCTCTGTGGCTCTGGGTTCATCCCGGGGGCCCAGTCTTTTTCTATGTCAGACCGTCAACCAACCAGGGCCCATTGGGCAGAGCCCTGGGTGTAGACACGCCAGTCTCCTCTCTGCCACCTGCCCATGCAACCGGGCATCGCAGCCACACCTGCAACACCTCGAGGGGCAGGTTTATAAATGTAATGTTTGATAAATGATTTGTTTTCACAGTTGTGTCAGAAGCAAAGTGACAGCAAATAACACATAGAGTTATTTAAATCAGAAACTGATTTATTTAAAGCTAAATACATCAGAAACTGTATACCTGGCTTAGTGTGTTGACTGCAGTGAATCTTTATGAGCACACTACTCATGTAGAGTGAGGAACCATGAAGGTCTTTACTTCTGGTTGATCATTTTTCTGTTATATTTTTTCATTTATTTTAAAGGGGGCCAAATTGGTCCTTGGGAAGGCCTGAGGGCTACCAGCAGTACTAACTACTCAGTTCAGTTAGGGGTCAGAGAATGCAGTGCTGCCGGCCTTTGCAGTGCTGGTGACCACCAAGGCATCCTACTTGTCACTCGGTGGCCACCAGTGCTGCACTTAGTGATGCTCAGACGCCAGGTGGTTCTGGGGCTAGCGCCTTGGCTGCGTGTATGCAAATACATACACCCTCACCTTGTCACCTCATGGGGCTTGGGTACCTCATGTGGTGCTGGGGATCAAACCTGGGTCATTTGCAGATATAGCAAGTACCGTCCCCTCCCCAGGTGCTGTATGATCTCTCTGCACCCTGCACTCAAATTCTTTTGATTTCCTCTTTTGAATGTCTTTATGTTCTCCTCCGCCTCCCCCTCCTCCTCCCTCTTCCTCCTTCTCCTTCTCCTCCTCCTCCCTCCTCCTCCTCCTCCTTTTCTTCTTCCTTCTCCTCCTCTTCCTCCTTCTCCTTCTCCTCCTCCTCCTCTTCCTCCTCCTCCTTCTCTTCCTTCTTCTCCTCCTCCTCCTCTTCCTCCTCCTCCTTCTCTTCCTCTTCCTCCTCCTTCTCTTCCTCCTTCTCCTCCTCCTCTTCCTCCTTCTCCTCCTCCTCCTCCTCTTCCTCCTCTTCCTTCTCTTCCTCCTTCTCCTCCTCCTCCCTTTTCTTCTTTTTCCCTTCTGCTTTCTTTCTTTTTTTAAATCATGGCTTTAATTACATTATTTTCTTTTTTTTAATCATGGCTTTACATTATTTTATGATAGATTTGTTTTTCTAACACCTCAGGTTTTTTTTTTGTATTTTTGTTGGGTTTATTTGATTGTTTTTAATTATCAATAATTCTCTTCTCCGTGGGCAAATTATTTTTTTTCAGAAAGTACATTTTATTAATGAACTACCTCCCTCAACTTACCAGGCGATGGGGACAGAGCTTTAGCTACAGTGTAATTTGCAAGCTCAATCATAGAAACCACTATTGTACAATTTTCTGGTTTATTTATGGGCATTTCATCACTTCAGCAAATGTCCTTCCTTTGGAAGATGGTTTCCGTCTCCGGCCCTCCCACAGTCTCTGCTAAGTTGCATGTCTATGGGGATGATTCACATATCGCAATTCCAAATTCTTTCTGACTCATGTTGATAGAAATCAGTTCTCCTATTCTTGTGGAATTAAACATCTCACTGTCTCCTGTAACTACTACCGCTTTTCCTTTAAATCAATAATTCAGCTATTATGTGCCTGTATTTCTTCTGTGTGACCGTATGCTCCAGCTAGAAATAGATACGTGGAGCCTGAAGTTTACAAATATGCAATGGTGTCATCAAGGAGATAAGTAACATGATAGAGTTCCCATAGAGATTAGAGTCTCCTTTGAAAATGATTCCGTCCTTCCTATGCGTCTGTGGCTTCAGACAGTCGCTTCTATCTCCTGTCGGCCTGGTGTACGCTGAGGAGTTTTCCAGCGATTTTCTCAACTGTCTCGCTGTTATTCCAGATTTCCTTTCTTTCCATGTCCATCATTTGGTTATTGTTTTGTCACTTTGTTCTCCCATTAATCTGTTTTTCACCATACATAGAACCTATTCCCTCTCCATCTATTTTCTTACGTACAACATTTTATTAAGTGTCAGTTTTTAGACTAAGCTAAAGATCAGAATTTAAAATTGTTTGGGTTGATGACTTCTACTTTGATTTATTGCAGCACAGTGATTTGGGGGAACTCTGGGGTAAAAAGTACGTGAATCGCTTTTGATAATGTGTGATGGGAGATGCTGCCAGGATGACCTTTACACAGTCAGACATGCCTAAATGCCCAATTCCAGCCACAGATTTCCACTCTTCAGTTGTGTTAAGGGATTACTGTCTTAATAATCTGGTGATTCTGATACCAATTCTAAGCAGCAAATTAGTGCCTGGGATAGAAGACCTCATAGTAATTGTTATAGCTCCTGTTTGTTGTTTATTTCCAGGCACTTTGTGTTTATTATTGTCAATGCCCATCTTACCACAGCAATTCAGAGAAGTTAAGAGACTTCCCAAGCTTCTCACAGGAGAGACAAGGTAGGAAGGTCTGGTGAGAGAATATAATAAACCAGCCTGGCAGCGCAGAACGTTTAGGTGATGGGCCTGTTTGATTGAGATAACTGTTTTCCTCAAGCGTTACTAGATTACAAACTGTGTTTGGGTGGAAAGGACCTGACGTACTTTAGACTTGATTTGACTTGAACATTACCCTGATCCTTGGATACCTTACAAAGGTAGGGGACATGTTTTATCTTTCCGAGCTGCACTTTTTTCAGAGTCCTCTTTCTTTTATCAAGTTCTTTTCCCAAACTTTCATTAAAGCACCTTGATCTAGGGAGTTCTTAGTTGGATTTTGACAGTGTTCCATCACCAATCCCACCATCCGTGTCCCATGCCCTCCACCAATGTTCACTGACTCCTTCTACACCTCTCACTTTAGCCCCAACTCATCATCGTCATGGGCACCTTTGAAATTTGATTATTAAAACTTGGGTCTTGTGACTTCAGTGCTGTAGGCGCTGTGGTTTGGCAATTTAACTCTTACCTCCTTTAACACCACCAATGGCCCGTGTCCTCTGGCAATCCTCACTAGACCATTGCATTTCTTCATCCAGTTACTTGAAATACCACATATAAGTGATATCGTATGGTTGGGCTTCTTCTGGCTTTCTTCATTCAACATGATATCTGTCAGTTCTCTCTGTGTTGCAGCAGATTGCGTGATTTCATCATTCCTTACACCAGACTGTATTATTTTTTTTTACTTAAAACATGAACATTCATTTCCTATGAAGGTGGAATTAAGGGTGTTGTTGTATCAAGCCAAGTTTATGTGCGCATTCTCTGGTTAAGAAACCAGATAGATGAAAGGTAATTCTGTTTCTTAACAGACAGAGACAGTATTACGGTTTTATTGCCCTTAAATAGTCATTTATGAAAATTATTATTGGAAGAGTTGTTATAGTAGGTGCCATGCAAATAACTTGTTAGGCATAGTTATAATAGTTGTGATAACATCCTTAAATTCTAAATACCTTGTTGCTTTATTTTGTGGAGTAAAACCAAACCTATAATTTAAACGACCTAAGAAAGAATATACAGTTGGAAACTTTTCCTTTTGAAGTGGTGTTTAGCAGTTAATTTTTACCTGCAGAATAAAGTTGCTTTTTTTTCTTAGCAGATGATATGGAAATTAAAGTTTGTTTGAGACTTTAGCTAAGGAAGACAATTAGTATGATCGAGAAAGGTTTAAAAGCATATCATTTTTTTCTTTCTCTCCCTCCAATTCTGTTACAGCTTAATTTAATAACTGTTGCTGAAACTTTCAGGAATTTGTTGAAGGTTTAGATTGTTGAATATTCAGTACTACCACATACTAAATAAAGACTCTATAAATATGTTTGTTTCATAAAAGGTCTAAGTAACTTGCCTTTGAGCAAGTTGGTCTCTGTGGGTACTTACGTATCTTTAAAATCTGGTATTTTCAGGTTATACTTGAAAGACTAAAGACGCACAGACTTTTCTATTGTCTTAAAACACAATATTAAGAATTATAAAGTATTAATTTTTGAAGTGCTGGCTTATTGTTCCAGTTAAATTAAAGGTTTCTAAATTGGTCCATGCCAAGGATTATAAAGAACGAGCTCAGGGAAAGGAGGTAACGTGATTCCGCATGAGCCGTTTCTAAGTCCTTGCCTGGTGCTTCGTTTTTGCATAGCCGAGCTAACCACCAGGCCGTGCTGATCACTGCTTAGCTCAGGCATAGTGCAGTCGTAAACATATATCATCCTCAGATGTGTTTTCTCAGAGTATTACTTAGAAACATGGGCCTATCTTTTTCAGTATGAAATTTCTAAACTTCATCTTTATTCCTGTCCAGATTCAGCAAAGGGAAGTCACCAAAGCCATGATCTAAAATTTGGACTAATGGGAAAGGACAGAAGAATGCAATCATACACAGTACTTAAAACTCTTGAAGTCAGACTGAAAGTATGGCCTTGCATGTATTAGACCCAAGTTTGCTCCTGGCCCCTCTTGTGGTCTCCCAAGCTCACCAGCAGTTATCTTTGAGAGGAGAAAACTCTGAGCACAGCTAGGTGTGGTCCTAAAGCAAGTAAAAACAAAACAAAACAAGCAAAACCAAAACCCAGTGATCATCATGTAGGTGTGATAATAGACAATGCCTGCCAGTTTTATAGGAAATAGATTCCGTATTGGGAGAAACAATTGGAATGATAATAGGGAAAGTGGAATTGTTTTAAAAGTTAGGAAAAACCCTCGCAGTGACGTTGGGCAAAGAGCATGAATCGGAGGTAATTGAGGGGGAGGTGAGTGAAGCGAATATGATGATGTTGTTCTGGGTTATTGTCCAACTTCCCAGTTCTGTATTTTCATCTGTATTGGAAAGATAATTTCTAGTCAGTATCATGTAGGGCTTTGCCCTAAGGAAACGTTCAGTCACAACTGACAAAGCCACTTAGTGACTGGCCACAGTATTGTCATTGAGGTTCACAAAATCCTGCCTGGGAGGGCAGGTGAGAAACGACACAGACCTACTGTACGGCCACTCCTTCTGCTGTCAATAATTCCTGCCATGTAACAGCTGCTGGCTGTGTTTCAAAGTCCCATGGGGACACTTTGAGTGTTCCTGGATTTTTCTAAGTACTAAGGACACGTCTGCTAAAGCCCACTGGAGAATTGCTTCATTGAAGGCAGGCAAAAGGGCAGAACAAGAGTAATTTCTCTGGAGAGTTTGTTACCAATGTAGAAATCACACCAGAGAATTCTGTGACACAAAACTTAATCCTTCTGCACATTTTTTGCTTTCCCCCAAGAAAATTCTGTGGTAGTAGCTTGAGTGCTTTGTAACTGGCCAGCTGTCTCTGGAGACCAGTGTTTAATTGTTCACCTGCGGGGGCAGCCCTCTGGGAAATCTTCCTGCCTCATTCTGTACAAGAAATATTCTTGGCCTGTTGAGTCTTGTTCTCAATGTTGGAAATGCTCTCACAACCCAGATTCCTCTGTTTTAAGCAGGGAGTCGGAGAACAGAGCCTGGCTTATATTCTCAGAAGCATCTGAGTCTTTCGCTGGTTGCTGTATTTGGTGTGAGTTGATTGTATTAAAGAGGAAGGCCTAGGTCTTTGCTAAGAGAGAACATTATTGATGGAAAATAAGTAAAAATCGGTGCCCAACTTCAGGTGTTGGAATATATCCTGTGTGTTTGTATTGATTGTTTAATTTTCAAGAAATTGTGTGTGATGACAGAGTAGAAAGGAAGTACATATACTACAGTGGAATGCAAACAGAACTGATTTTCATTATATGTATATATACATATATATTAAATGTAAGTTTAATCCTTCAAATAATCTGTTGAGTCATATCAGTGGGACATTCTAATTGCAGACACATTACTGATTCGTTCTGTAACTACACTTGAGTGAGCTTCAGTGTGTCTCTGAGCTCTTTGCTCTTGAAGTTTCTTTCAGCTCTAGAATTGATTTCACAGTTGGATGTGAGTGTAAGTAAAGGGGAACTTAAAAGCATCACAAAATAAATTTTAAATGCTTATTTCAAGAATGAAATTTAGATCTGGTGAAGATAACCGTGTGTTTTGTGAAACTATTTTAGGGAAAGAAAATGCCTCCTCTTTGAAAAACTTGTGAACCAAAAGTGGTGAATAGACTTAAATTAGAAGTAACTTTTTTTTTTTTTTTTTTTTTGCTTTTTGGGCCACACCCAGCAATGCTCAGGGGTTTCTCCTGGCTCTGCACTCAGGAGTTACTTCCTGGCGGTGCTCGGGGGGACCATATGGGATGCTGGGATCGAACCCTGCCCGCATGGGCCGGCCGCGTGCAAGGCAAGCGCCCTATCCGCTGGGCTATCGCTCTGGCCCCAGAAGAAGTAACTTTTAAAACCAAAGTCAGTTTGATGGACATGTTTGTTAGTGTACATACGTTTGTTGTATAAATATAGTACTGTCTTCCCGTTCATCATCGATTTGCTGGAGCAGGCACCAGTAACATCTCCATATGTCATGTCTCATTCAAGTAGAGCCCAAGGGCAACTGCTTGCTCCAGGAACATAAAGACCCTCCAACCATTCCATCAGGTCATGGGAATGAGGTCTATAATTGTTACTGGTATATCAAATACGACACGGGTAGCTTGCCAGGCTCTGCCATGCGGGTAGCATATTCTTATAGTCATCTCTAAATCCAGCATTTATTAATAAACTGCACGCCGCTTGAGGCTGCGAGCCAGGACTGTATATAGTATACAATGATCTATACTATATCTATACTATATTTAATTTTAACTTCTACCTCCTCTCTATATCTGAGGTAGAAGTTAAAATTAAAAAATACTGAAGGAAGGGGCCAGAGCAATGGACAGTGAGTAGGGTGTTTGCCTTGCATGCAGTTGACCCGGGTCTATCCCTGGCATCCATAAGGTCCCCTAAGCACCACCTGAGTGCAGAGCCAGGAGTAACCCCTGAGCATCGCTGGGTGTGACCCAAAAAAAAGCAAAAATAAATAAATAAATAAATAAATAAATAAATAAAGACGCAATATAGTATAGATCATTGAATTATGGGACACATAAAAATTACCAGGTAAAAAATTTCCTTAAGGTTTTTTTTTTGTTGTTGTGGTGGTGGTGGCAGAATATTCTGGCTAGAATATTTACTGGATAAGGTATTGGTACCATGATGACTCAAAAATTAAAAGCTTTTAAAATTCTTATGAATCTTACAGTAATTCCTGAGTGCAGAGCCAGGGAGTAACCCCCTGAGCATTGCTGAGTGTAACCCCCCACCACCACCACCACCATAAATATAGCAGTAATACAATAAGCATTTTTCTATTTTTTTTACATAGTTTGTTTTACATAGTTGTTTTAATAGGGTTGCAGGCATATATATATAATATATATTAATGTATATATTACATATGTGTATACTATATACATTATATTAATATATATGTGTATAACATATACAGACGACCCCCACACTCCATGAAGGCCTCCATTTTCCACATCCAGACTTCCCTCTCGTCAGAACTCCACCCAGCAGACCAGCCTATCACAGCCCGGCTCACGCGGCCGCGCGGTTCATCAATAAATGCTGGATTTTGAGATGACTACAAGAATATGCTACCCACACAGCAGAGGCTGGCAAGCTACCCATGTCGTATTTGATATGCCAAATACCAGTAACAATTTTAGAGCTCATTCCCATGACCTAATGGAGTGGTTTGAGGCTATTTATGTTCCTGGAGCAAGCAGATGCCCTTGGGCTCTACTAGCATGAGACAGGACATATGGAGGTGTCCGCTCGAGCCAATGGATGATGAACGGGAAGACAGTGATAGTGATTATATATGTGTATATATATTCCTTTTTAGTAGTAGTTCCCCTTCTATTAGGTAATTTCAGGAAAAGAAATGAAGCTAGCATTTTCATGAAAACTTACTTGGAATATGTGGAGTCTTAGTCAAAGCAATGATTTTTGATTTATAGGCATCTACCTAGTTGTGAATTAAATCTCTTTCACTGCCTCACCATTTTAACCTATTGTATTGGTGACTTCAGCATATTGGACTTTTGTTTCACTGCACATGTTGACAGATAGGGGTGCTTCACTTGAAACTGATTTATATGTATGAGCTGTCTTGCTGTACCTCCATTTCTAAAGGTAGTGGTTTTTGTTTTGCATATGTGAGTGTTCAGATTGAAATGGAGGGTGACAGTAGCCTCTGTAGTTTCTCTCTCCCTGCCATGCTTACTTTCATGTGGAATTGTCATCTAGGGTTAAACATCTGTTTCGGGGCTCGTGTCTGAAACGTCTCAGCAAGATAAGCAGTGTATCCAGCAGAAAATCAGAGTAAAGAGTTGTTTTATTTGTGAAAATAAAAATGGCGTCCTAATTTTAGAAGAAACATTTTCATAATAATTGATTTCATCTTTCTGAAATTAAGTGAAATTCTGATGAAATTATTTCATTGGCAGTAAACCAATGATATTTTTTTCCCAGATAATTTATGAGTTTGAGACGAAGTTCTTATTCCCCAGAGGAAGGCTGTTAAGATTTGAAAATATATTGTGAATTCTAAAGTAAATAATCTTCCCTAGACCAAATCGCCAAAATTGGGTATTAAATTTTTTGGTTGCTGCTTTTATTTTTTTAAATTATTTATTTATTTATTCATTCATTCATTTATGTTTGTTTGTTTATTTATTTATTTATTTGCTTTTTTTTGGGGTCACACCCGGCGATGCTCAGGGGTTTCTCTTGGCTCTGCACTCAGGAATTACTCTTGGCGGTGCTCGGGGAACCATATAGGGATGCCGGGATCAAACCCGCCGGAATGGGCTGACCGTGCCTTTGATTTGCTGCCACATCCAGCTGTGCTCAGGTATTACTCCTGGTAGGCTCTGTGCTCCGGGCTGACTGCTGGTAGGCTTGGGAACCATAGGGGTGTCAGGGATAGAATCCAGGTGGAATCGTGTGCAAGGCAAGCACCCTGCCTACTGCACTATCACTCCGCCCCTGTTTCTCAAATATTTGTTTGTTTACTATAAGTCTCTATTTTTTAACTCCTAACAAAAATTTTCAAATATACCTTTTATTGTCTACATATTACACTGAATCATCATCACACTCAATTCTCATATTTTATTCATTTAATTCTATCAGCTATTGGCTCATGACTAGTCTTGGTTTTTCTGTTCCCTTCCAGTTTCCAGAAGCAAATACTAACATTTTACCATCTTATACATAAGTACAACATCCCTATTAATTCTTACATATATGTATAAAATAAATACATAAAGTACAGTTACCCTCACAGTGGTCCACACCTGGCAGTGTTTGGAAGAGCATACGGTACCAGGGGTAGACCCTCGGGACCCCTGCATGCAAAGAAGTCTCCAACTCCCCATCTTGCCACTCTTGAAAGTTTGGGGTTTTCCTCCCTACCTCCTTACAGTCCTTTTTACCACTTTAATCTGAGGTTGTTACTGCCATCTGTCCATCCAATAAAAGTGATCATACTGTAATCGGATTTAGAGTGCTTAGATTTCTATTTGTGTATGACAAAAATACATATACACACATTTATATGTAGTATATTTCTGTGTATTTTATAAATAAAAATATCAACTGGTATTTTTCAAATCAATTTCAATTTTGAGATTTGTATTATAATCTGCTTTAATAATTTAACCTATTCGTAATGATTATGAATGCAAATTTTAGGATTATTCTAGGAAATCTATTTGTGTTGCTTTTTGCACATGAGTTTGCTGTTGTTCCCACTAACTTGAAGATTGCTTGACTGTTGCTTGAACACCTTTTTTGCCTTCCTGGCTTATAAATCGTAGATTCCATTGCTACTTTTATATTGTCATACCTAAGATTTTTTAACATACATATTTGGATTATTTTTCTAGTGGAATTTAACGTGAAAATATTTATGTTCTCCTGTGACTGGAATTTCAGCCAGAAATATTTTCATTATTTGCAGATGTTGTTCATAGTTACCATGGTTTCATTCATAGTATAAAACCTTGTCGGAGCACATATTCCTTTTTCAACGGTGGCTTTTGTTTTTGTTTGATTGAAACCTTTTTTTAGGCTTCAATAAAAACTGGACGTTTCATGGTATTTGATTCACCTACCATAGTAACAGCCTCCCTGTAACAATTTTTTCCTTCCTGTTGTAACTATATTATTGGATTATTATTAATTTCCTTAGTGGTT
This sequence comes from Cryptotis parvus, assembly GCA_021461705.1. Classification (NCBI taxonomy): domain Eukaryota; kingdom Metazoa; phylum Chordata; class Mammalia; order Eulipotyphla; family Soricidae; genus Cryptotis; species Cryptotis parvus. The sequence goes on from JAJIBD010021259.1 coordinate 84,687, forward strand.
CTATGAAATTATCTCTGTAACTCACTCAACTCCTTATGGCAAACAGGATACTTAGATGAAGTAAAGGAGAAAAGATACTTTTAAGCAGGAATTCTGGAAGGGCTTGGGATAATATACGATATATGATGTAGTGCCTACAGAAGGACATTGGTAGATTAGGTACGTTTGAATGGAAAGAGTTTGGTCTCATGAAAATTAACTCTAGCAAAATGAAGTTCTTTGGAAGATTGAAGTCAGTTTACAGCCTCAGGGACCGTTACTATGTTCCTTCTCTTTGATGATGTTGGTTCTAAGAAGTAGCTGCCTCTCTGTTCTATTTACTTTGCAGAACTGGAGATGGAGCCCAGGCATCATGCGTGCAAGGCAAGCATTGATCTATTGAATCACATCATTGGCCCAACCTGCCTCTTTTAATGGCATCCATATTCCTTCCTGTATCAGTGGATTGGTTTTGTTCTTTCATACTCAGAGTTGCATGTTCCCCATCTTTTGCCTCTTCATTCTTCACTCATCCTCTTTTATTCCTTTCAACTCTATTTCCACTACCGGTGAGTGTATTTTCTTAGGATTTACCTTCCTTATTTCTCAAGTTGAGTAAGACTCTAGTGTAGCCTTACTTTTAGATCAACGTTTACATTCTCTTGCACCAGTTGTTCTATCTGTATTCTCTCTGGCTGTGGTTGGAGAAGAGCTTCACATTGTGCACGGTGGCAGATAACTTGGTACACGGATGGTGGCAAGGTTGAAATATGTCAGTTCAGACTGTTGTAACCAATTCCAAAGACTCAGTGGCTGAAAGAAAAAAAAATGGCTTTCCTGTTGTTTTCAGAGATTTTAAGTCCAATATTAGTTTTTGCTGGTGAGGGTGATAGTCCTAGCTTGTGGATAGCCGGTTTCTGCTGAATATTCACGTGGTCTTTCCATTGTACTTGTATGTGGAGAGAGGGAAAGAATGAAGAGGAGAGAGAGGGGAGGGTAGAGGGCATTGAGACAGGAAAGGGAGGGAGGAAAGAAGGAAAGAAGGGGAAGAAAGGGAAGAAGGGAGGGAGGGAGAACGGGAGAGAGGGAGGGAGAGAGGAAAAGAGGATAGAAGAGAGGGAAGAGGGTAGGAAAATGAAATGGAGAAGGAAGGGAGGGAATGGGGAGAGGAAATTCTTAGTGTAAAGCAGCCAGTCCTGCTGGATTGGGACCCATGTGCATAACATATGTTATCTTCACCATCTCTGAAAAGTGGTCTGTATTCATCTCTGAGCAGTTGTGAATAATGTATCAGAGAGATTACTCAGAACAAAACTGAGGACTTCAACCTGCACAGGCAATATCCGATTTTAAAATTCCGTTCAAATGCTTTGGAATGTAAGTGCACAGGAGATACATAATTCTTCGATGGCAGAAATACAGGAACTATCAGGTTACATTCTGATCCTGAAAAAGGTAGACTGTTCTAGTATTTCCCTCCTCTGTAAAGTCAGGCTATATGCTTGTGGAATAACAAGATCTGAGGCTTAGGGGACTGAGGAGATGGCTCAGAGGGTGAGAACCGCGGGTCGGACTTGTTGGAGCCTGGGTTTGACCTCTGGTACCGCTTGTTTGCAGAGCACCACTTGGAGTAACCCTGGAGCATGGAGCAGGAGCTAGAAGTGGCCATATGTAATGCTGAAGGGTGTGCCAACACCCTCAGCTCTCCCCCCCCTAAAAGAATGGAGGCGAATAAGGCTTTCTACCTATTCTAGAGCTTTGGGCGGGGTTGCAGACTAGGCAATACCCTTACAGCTGGTTCTCCCCAGCAACTCACCACAAGACAAACTAGAGTGTGGCTTTGGTGTGGGCTTTGGTTGCTGGGTCTCTGCCAGGGCAGTTCTCTCCCCTCCTCCCCATTTCCCAGCCCCCACCTTTGCTTTTTGTGCTGACTTGAAGATAGTGTAGCTGGTGGCTTAGCAGTTTCTCACAGTGGACACACTTATTTCCAACAAACAGTAGAACTGGACATTTCTCTTTCAGCCTACAAAGTCCCACTTCCACATACTGTCACATTGAAGGGTGGAGTTTCAGCATGACTCTAGGTCTGTTGAAGACGCCTGAGATCCCGTAACGCAGCTGCTTAAACTCTTGGTGAAGACTCACCTTTATTTCTAAAGCAGTATCCCCACTGCCCTGTTGCCCGTTGGTGTTCTCTGTCTTTGGTGCGTGCGCTTACCATCTAATAAAGTAACCAAGGCGGAGACCATGGTTCTCAGGCCAGACTTGTCTTTCCTCTAGTGTGAGTCTCTTCATCATAGCTCTCCACTAATTCTTGCATCGCTCTTCCACTTTCATTCTTTTGCCGCTGTTTTTGAAAGTGTCTCTGACATAGTCTTAGTCCCATTTTCTATCGCTTTCTCTAGGTCTTTGATAGCTTTACCCAAGTGATCTTTCTAAAACAAAGTTTGACTATCACTGTAACAAACTATTCTTCAAATGAAGTGTCTAATTTTTAAAAAGGTTAAGTGTCTAATTTTTTAAAAAGTGTCTAATTTTTTAAAATATGTTTTAAATATGTAGGACTCTACAAGAGTCCCGTCTTTTACCACAGCTTGTTTTCCTCTTATTACAGCCTTAAACAAAGTATGAGAGACCATTTGCAGAGCTTTGGAGGTGCGGCACGTTCCGGCCTCTATTTGGGAAGATTCTCTGTCACGCCTGTTGTATTTTCTCCCTGTGTTCTGGGTTTGGTTCAGGGCTCTCGCCACTTGGAAGCTCAGTTCAGGTTAGTTGGCCCTTTTCTGGTCATCTTTTAATTTTGGTTACTTGTTTTCCTTATCGTCACAGTTCCAGGCGCTCTCCTGTCACTGAATCCTGTTAGCACACGGTCACCCTTGCTTGTGCTGCCTTGGAATGGAGTTGAACTTGAGTTCCTTTTTTTTTTTTAACCTTGTGACCCTTCAGCATTTTTATGCTGCGCAGCATTTTTCTTGGATTTGGTTGAGCAATATAGACTTGACAAATTTCTGTACTCTCAAAGAGAGTACAGAAATTTAGTGCGATCCATAAATGTCAGCTGGAAAAGAAAATACTTTCACAAATGGTTTTTTTGACCGATTCTGTGAAAGTGAGAGAAAAGTTCAGAAGAACAGATCTTCAAAGGCTTTTTGCTCAGGGGTGACAGCATGTCGTTGGGGTGATGTTTTCCACTAAAGAATATTTTTCTTCTATTCATTTGTGGGATAGAAAACAAAAAAATAATATGAGACTAATATCAAAGATTAGGCAAAACAAGGACAGAAGTAATAATGCCAGACTTGAACAGAGCTTTGAACATAGGTAATGGGATATACATGATCACTTGATCACTTGAATCCCGTTATTCATCGATTTGCTCTAGCGGGCGCCAGTAACATTTCCATTGGACCCTATCACGTGCCAATGTAGCCCAATGGCATGTGGTTGATTCGGAATACGAAGAGCCTCAAAACGTTCCTTCAGGGTCTTTACAAGGAAGTCTGACCATCTTGTAGGTGGGCGGCCACGTGATCTTTTGACATCCCGTGGGATCCAGTCGGTAATGGCTCTAGTCCAGCAGTTGTCTCCAAATCGCATTACATATCCAGCCCATCTGATTTTCGATGCCTTGGCAAGCGAGACAGCGTCCCTGATTCTGGAGTAGCGACGGAGGTCAGAACTCTGGATTCCTTCTCTCACTTGAGTGAGGCGTGATATTCAAGCATAGCTCTTTCGATTCCTCTCTGGGAGACCCGAATAGCATTCTCATCCTGCTTTCCTAGGGCCCAGGTCTCTGAGGAGTATGTTAATGCAGGGAGACGGTGGAGTCAAAGAGATGTGCCTGGAGCCGGAGATTCTTTGGCCTTTTAGCTATTTCTTCGATGCCTTTGAAGGCATTCCATGCCGCTCTCTTCCTCCTGCGCAGCTCAGGTTTTAGGTCATTCATCATGTTGATTTCTTCATATCATATCATCATATCATCATATATATACATGATATGTATAAATATATGTATACATACATCATATGTATAAATATATGTATTACAAGCCACAGTATTTGTGTGTGAGGAGAGAAAGGGGGGAGAAGAGGAGGAAGAGTGTTTTCTATAGTAGCAGGCTGTGGAGTATTACTGTCATGATCAAATGAATTTCTGACAGTGCGCCTCAGGTGCCGGCACCTTGCCTTTGCTATCTATCTTCAGGTAGTGCCGTTTAACAGGCACATGTGAAATTTAAGTGCACTAACAGATGCTCTGTGGCTTTGACAAGTTCGAACCATTGCACCGTACTCTTGTTCTATTCCTTTTGCCGTCAGAAATTGTTTAAGTTCACGAGAAAATTGTATGCATTTGGGACCGTTTCTCTTAGTAGAGCTCCTTTTAGCATAAAACATATTTGGGCTTGTTAGTTGCCATATACCCTGTGTTGGGTACAGTGATTTGTTTTATATTCCAAGTTCTGACTCTTAGTACGTAGAAGTGGTGCCCACACAGTAGCGTGCGTCTTGTTAAAAAGTGAAATGGTGTAATCAGTCAGTTCCTGCTTCAAAATATAATCTCTCATTGGACTTTTTATCCCCTGTTGCGAGTAGTGTTATCAGTTGCTGGAATGCCATATGGCCGCAGCTATAATTTTCAGATATTTCTGAAGGATTTGATAACTCTGTCATATTAAAATTTACAGGAAGCATACATGCCTTACATTGAAATAATGAGTAAAGATTTAATGTTTAAGATTTTCTATGACATGTGTGTATATGCCAGATAGAATAATAAATGGCAGAGTTAAATGAGATTTTAGGCAATAAAAATTAATGTTGGCATCGCGTGCTTCCGGTATTGAATGGGCGGCACTCACAGTAAGACTTGAATGCTGGGGGCGTGCCTTAGGGAGCGTTGCGAGACCTTGAGTTTGATCCTCGGCACTGCGTGAGCTCCTGTACTTGGTCACGCCACCCCCCTGTCACCTCCCACACCTCTGGGGTGGCCTGTGTTTATAAAGAATGATTCAGTCATATGGAATTCTAGTTTAGCTGGATAAATCTAAATAAAGCTATCGGAATAGATTGGCTGAGCATGGCCGCTTTATAATGATGCAGTAATTAAAAAATGAAGAAGCACAAGTAAGCTTTCCATTTCCTCCTCCCACCTCTGTATCCCACCATTAGTGTCTCTGTAAAGCTTTACAAATAGTTGAAGTTTCTATAAACATGCGTTGTTAATTTGACTTAAACATTTTCCATAAACTTAATGTGTTGTACTCCAGCTTTCCTTCTTCCTTTTTCCTTTTGTGTTGGCTTTGACATTCTGTTTCCATCATGTTATTTTTTTTTCTCTAGACAATGTGGAAAATATGTGATTGTGTGGGTGGAAGTCAGGCAGAGTTGGATGCAAATCTCATTACTTTGGCTTTGGCGTTTTGTGAACAGCCTCTCTTGTTTTGTTGGTCTACGCTGGAAATGGATAAATACTATAGTTGGCAAAACAGCGTGTAGAGAATGAAGGTGTCTGGTCTCTCCAGTTCCTAGACTCCTCATGGATCCTCTGCGTCCACAGAGGATCACTTCCTCTCCCTCTCTCCTCTCTCTACTTCCTCTACTTCTATCTCCCTGTCCAAAACATTGTCAGTCTTGCTCATATATATTGTCTACATATATGAGCAAGAGAACGGGACTAAATATTTTCTGTATACCAAATATTTGTATGTATTATCTTATCTTCTTAAACGTGACATATGCCATTTATATTAGTTTCAAGTTCAGAAAAAAAATCCGTGACTTTACAAAGCCATATGGATAGCAAATAATCTAGTTAAAATTTTAATTTAGGTCATTGGACTCCTTTTGCCTCTCGCTCTTTCATTATTCTTTGGTTTCTTGGGGCAGTCTATAACATGTATTTTATTGGCCTGGGCGTCCTCAAAGTGAGGCGTCTTTTTATTTCTTTTTATATCAGGAGATAATTTTCTAATAGGGGATCCTAATAGTATACTGTAGTATGCAGTACATTGATCCTATAGTATATCAATGATATCATTTCATAAGACCTTTGAATAAATATGAATTTTAAAATGAGTCTGTTTTTTAAGACACATATATATTTTTCCATGAAACCATGGAATATTTTGCATCAGGATGCTCATTCATATGGTCCTAGCAATAAACCAGAGATATGCTTTACTGTTAGGAATTATATGTAAGCTCGAAATTGGTATATTTTATACATCATATTAATCATAATATGACCAGTGAATACGTTTGTTGTTTTAGAAACCCAAAGTTCAGATGATCTACCAATTTCTCATAGCTACACTGTTGTTTGGGTTTTAATTTCTGGTTAAAAATGTTATCTCTCTTCTTGAGAACAGCACATGTCAGTAGCTGTTTGATTATTTGATAAGGAATTTGGTTTCTCTTTTTGCTTGGAATTTTATTATTTATTTATTTGCTTGCTTGTTTATTTATTTATTTATTTATTTATTTATTTCCTTTGGCTATGTATGGTAACACTAAGGTTACTCCTGGCGTGGCTCAGAGAACCAGATGTGGTTGCCATGGATCACTTCCTGGAGGGCCAATGAGCAAGGCAAGGCAAGCACCCGGCACTACTGCTCTGGCCCCTAGAATTCGTGTTTTGGAGTATTCTCAATTGGGAGATCAATAAATACTTTGATTTTCCACTGCAAATTGTAGACATTGATGATTTACAAATCTCCTCATAAACCTTCTACTGTTTCCCATAGCATTTTCCATTAAGAGGTAACAGAAGGCAACCTGCTCCTTCTTGGAATAATCCTCTCATCTGGTCTGAAATCTCCCTGCAGGAGAGATTGATAAACTCCCCCAATGATTCTGTCTCTGCAAAGCAAAGAATAAGACAGTCTTTCCCACTTGGAGAGTGCTAAAATGCTGGGGAAGGGCAGTGGTAACCTCTAGAGTGATTGGGGATGCTTTAGATTGTTTGCTTAAAGAAGGAATATTTCTGGGGCCGGGGAGAGCAGCTTGCTGAGTAATTTTTACCCTGGAATTTGGGTGGCGTGGCTGGAGAGATAGAGCAGTGGGCTGGGCGCTGGCCTTGCCCACACAGACCACCTGGAATGGATCCCCAGTACCATGTATGGGGCCCTGAGTCCTTCCAGGAGTGGTCCCTGAGCACGGAGCCAGGAATAAGCCCTGAACCCTTTCAGTTGTGCCCCCTCCAAATAAAAAGATAAAAAAGAGCAATAGACCAAATAAGATCTGGAAAGCCCTGGTCACTGCAAACATAGCAAATTTGGGGACAGCAAAGATTATGGATGGATTGACTGTGAACGTCATGGTTATCTGTATTCGGTGATTTGTTTTCTTCTTCCCTCCTGTGTGATGGAGATGGGGCCTGCACACGCGGTTATGGCGTGAATGGCCGTTGTGTCGGAGCTCCCTGGGCAGCTCGAGGTTTCAGAGCTGCTGTGCTCTCTTGCTTGATTGCAGTACATCTGGAACCGCACAGTTGGCTGCAGCACCAGCGATCACCAGGGACAGAGAGCAGGGTTACACTTAGCATGAGGGGTGGCGCGAGGAATTGAACCGGTGGCCTTGTGCCTACAAAGCAGCTGCTTCACCACTGAGCTATTTCTGGGTCTTCTGTGTATTCAGCACTTTAAAAGGGCCTAGATTATTTTCAGAGAAAGATGATATCTGTTGAAAATTTGAGAGGTTGTATGAATGGGAAAGAAGAGAACACTATAGGAAGTTATTTTTAAATCCTTTGAAAAATCTTCCATTTTATACATGTTCTTTCATTTGACTTGTTGAGGAGGGGTCTGTGATTATTATCTTTTAGTGATTCACATACTGTGTGAAGTGTCACATTTATTTCTGATCATTTTGTGTGTTTTGTATGCCTAGTTAGTACTGCTAGCATTAAAAAGTTAGGATCACATGTTATAATATATATATATAGAGAGAGAGAGAGAGAGAGATAGAGATAGATAGATAGATAGATAGATAGAGAGAGATAGATAGAGATAGATAGATAGATAGATAGATAGATAGATAGATAGATAGATAGATAGATAGATAGGTAGATAGATAGATAGATAGATAGATAGATAGATAGATAGATAGATAGATAGATAGATAGATAGATAGATAGATAGATAGAGAGAGATAGATAGAGATAGATAGATAGATCATTTTCTAATAACATCCATTTGGGGTCAAGGCTTACTGTGTTCTCAGGGGTCACTTCTGGTGGCCTCAGGGGATCATATGTGGTGTTTGCAGTTTAACCAAAGTCAGTTGTGTGCTGGCCAGCACCCTGTGCACTGTACTGTAGCTCTGATATTTACATGCTGTACTTTTGATTTTTATCTTACCTGCAAAATTGATGAAGCTCCTTACTCTCTGAGTAGGAATCTTTGAGTTGGTTCAAGTTAGACTTGAAATATATTAATTGCTTATAAAACATTTTCTACTACCTTACTTAAAGTTGACTCTGTATCTTTTATTATGTACACTTTACCTGCAGATATAAGATAGTTTATAATATATTTTAAAGTAATTGCCTTTTGGTCTATAAAGAAAACTATCTTGGATTGGCAAGGATTGTTTTCAGTGGTGAAAGGAATTAAAATAATAAGTGCTAAAGTTCTGATAAAGCATAACAATTCCATTTAATTTCATTTCTCTCCAGACTTCCATATAGTTGCTGTTTAAAATCATTCTAGAGAAGAACGCTGGACTTTGGAAAACAATGTTTGAGACTATAGGTAAGACCTGTCGTTCCTGGTTATTTGTATGAGAAATGAAGTTAGTTGGGGGCATTGCACAGGTTTCAGGGGTACCTGCTCTGCGTGCATATGGAATCTCCCTTTGGCCCCCTGACCATCACGTCGCACCTCTAGCACCACTAGGTGTAGCCTTAGAGGCTCTTGAACACTGGCTGGGTGGCCCTGTCCCGAGTCACTGCCACGGTGACCGCCTGTCCCTCATTGTATCTCCTCTTCTACCCCTTTTCTCTCCTATTCTGGGTAAATGCCTGTATTATTCCAGTGCCCTGGTGATCTCAGCTGCTGCCTCAGCAGCTGGCAATTTTCAGGGATGGAGTTGAAGGGGGTGGCAGGGAAAGGTAAAGAGCTGCTCCACGATGCTGGGAATCTTTACTCTAATATTTGTTCCTAGTCCTTTGTTGATAATGAAAATACATGAGTGTTATTTCTTTTATCACATATCTTATACCAAAGTCACACACCATAGCATCTACTAGTTTGCTCAGGGAAGTTCTTGTAAGAAAGCAGAGAGCAAGGGCTCCATCACATGTAAGGCAAGTTCTCTAGTGCTGAGCTACACACACAGAGCTGCAGATATATGTATACTATACAAATGACTGTATAGTCTTGTGATTGTCATAAATCTGTAAGGACATATATATGAGCAGACTTGGATTTAAAAAAGCAACAACTTAGTTTCACCTCATTGTGGGTGTTGGAGGAAAATACTTTAATGTATTATCTGTGGCACAAAGTCACTAAATGCTGGAAGTATGTATTTGCAATGCTGATTTTATTGACCAGCACTATTCAGAGCGGTCACATAAGAATCTGAAATACATACGGTGATCAATACATGTTTGTATTCTATTAGTTTGATAAATATTTAAATGCACTATTTAACTTTGAGGAAAGACAGAGTATTAAAGTGTAAGGTTTTGCTGGTTGTTTCTGGAAGGAGGTCATTACTGGCCTTGCGCAGGGGGCTTACTCCCAGCTCTGTGTTCAGGGATCTCTCCTGGCAGTGCTTGGCTGGGGCACCATTTGTGGTATCAGGAATAGAATCCGGGTTGGCCGTGGGCAAAGCCTGTGCCTTACCCACTTCGCTATTTCTCCAGCCCCTGGAAAGTAAGTTTTAAAGCATAAATGCATTATTCTAATATATTTTAAATTAAAGTATCCCATGTAATATGCATTCTTCTTGTTCTGTTGCATTTTCATATTTTTTGCTACGTGCCTTACCGTTTATATCATTCATAGCTACTTATTAGTGGGTGATTTAAAGATTTTTAAGTATAAAACTTATATCAATAAGTTGTTTTATCATTGGAGATATCAGCATTGCCAGATCACAATGTTTGATTTTTTAATAGTTAGGAGAGAAAAGTTTAAATATTTGATATTGTACTTCAGGTATTCATCTGTAGTCATTTCTATACTGTATAAAATATTTGCTACCATGGCCGCCCATGCCGGTCCGGGTTCAATTCCCAGCATCCCATATGGTCCCCCAAGCACTGCCAGGAGTAATTCCTGAGGGCAGAGCCAGGGGAAACCCCTGAGCATTGCCGGGTGTGACCCAAAAAAGAAAAAAAAATATTTGCTACATATAGCATATGATATCATCAGTTTCCTTTTTTCAATGGAAGCGACATGCTTTTATTTATTATTTTGATTTTTTAATTATACTACCATGAGGTACACAATTAGAAAGATGTTCATGTTTAGGTGAGCTGGAACACTCTGTAATCCGTTTTCTGTTTTCAGGTTATCCGATTTCCTTACTAGACCTCAAGGTTTAAACATTATATTATGGTCACATTTACTGACACCCTCCAGGCTCCAGTCCATTTCCTCTCCTTAAAATGAGTAGCTTTAGGATCTCTATAAACATGGGTTGATCATGCCTTTTGAACCTTCTGATTGACTAATGCGACACTTTTTGGTGTAGACAAGAACCGGGCCCTGCAGGCAGCAGAACGCTTACAAGCCAAACTCCGAGAGCGGGGCGTGTCGCAAATGAAGATAAACTGAACCTGCTCAAGTCCGTCTTGCACAGTCCTCTCTTCAGTCAGATTCTGAACCTCCAGACTTCGGTCCAGCAGCTCAAAGACCAGGTAGGCTGTTGGACCATCACCCACCTCCTCGAGATGTGCATGGCATACATGCCATGTTCATGGCGGCAATGATGTTGCCAAGAGGCTCCTATAGTTCCGAAAGGCTGATTTTTGTAACCGTTCATGAATAGTTAATGAGGTAATTTAGACCTCCAAACGAGACATTCAGATTCTCTGTGGCTTCCCCTCACTAGTTATTTTTGTAATGGCTGTTGCTGTGTATTGCAGACGATATGACATTGTGTTGAAAGCTGTGTGGCTGCTGAGGAATGAGCCCCTGTCCCAGCAGGGGACGAGAAGAAGATGTTTAGGGCGGCTGGCCGGGCTCTGGGCTCCATCCTCACCAAGGCGCATTGTTCATGTGGTCTTGTTCATTCACATTCAGATTTTTAGTACACTTACAAGCCTTTAGATAAGCCTGGATTTGCATGTGTAATCATGTGTGTGAGAAAGGGAAATCACCTGTGTTTTGACAGTAGAAGGAATAATTACATTGTCATCAGTTAGAGGAATTGCAATTCTCACTTCTTAAGAGAGTGTAAGTAGCAATTGCTTCCATGACAGCGTCAGATGGTGATAAACATGAGAACTTCTAAATGTAACACCATTTTTTTTCTGTAAAAATTCTGAGCATTAAAGCGTTCTAGCATTTATATTAAAATTGAAACATATCACAATGACAGAATGAAAACTGAAGTCAGATGTTCTTTGATCTTACTTAATTTACTTACCATTTCTCAGGTTAAAAAATTAAAAAATGGTTATTATTATCACAAGGTTTGAAGTCAATTATGCTTTTAGTCCAAGTTAATTCTGATTGTAATATTTTTTAGCAATAATTTAATGGTTATGGATGACATGCTAGCAAATATCCTGTCTTCAAAGGTTAAAAATGAAACTTGAAGACTACTTTCATAATTCAGTGAAAGAACAGCTCCAAGTGAAAAAAAAGTGCCAAATGAGATAGAACAGTTATAACACAGAAGAAATTAATGTAATGCCATGTACGTTCTTAACCTGTAGAATCAGATAGCCAGTAAACAAATCAAGAATACCCCTTAAAAATATTTATCTAGGGGCCAGAGTGATAGTACGGTGGGTAGGGCATTTGTCTTGCAGGCAGCCGTGCCCTGATTTGATCTGTGGCATCCCATATGGTGCCCTGAACACCGCCAGGAGTAATTCCTAAGTGCAGAGCCAAGAGGAACCTTTGGGAGCATTGCCAGGTGTAAACAAAAAAAAAAAAGCAACAACAACAAAAAAATCTATAGTGAATTTTCACTATCGCTAATCATAAAAGTCATGAAGTAAGGATAGTTTAAAATATGTAGTTGTGTTTTCTCCCTTTGCAAGTTATTAAGGGAGTTGAGTAACTCATTTTCAGTCAGGCTTATCTTTTGAAGAAACCAGTATCCTGAATCTAATCATACTTATGTGCAAAATTATATGGCTTTTCAGATGGTGTGAAGAAGTTTTAACAGATGTCTTCTTCTCTGTTTGTATTATGTGAAGATATCTTAGTATGAGAGGAAATTTTGGAAGCAAATAGTGTTTGCAAGTTTGCTAGGAAGAACTACTAGTTGTTTGAGACAATTGTCAGAAATTTTCCTTCTAGCCAGTCTATTATATGTAAAAAGTGATTTATATTTCCTTGTCTGTAGAATGAAGGGGTACATAAATCAATTCATTGAACCTGTTCTTTCATTTCCAAATAGAAGTTGAATGTGGAGTAAGATTGTTAAACTGTTAGTGTCCAGTGTGATTAGCTGAACTAGTTTTGGAAGTCGTTTGAATATAGTATTATCAAGTCTTGTAATCTGAAACTAGGTTTAGTGCGATTTTACTGATGATAGGCCAGTGTCTGTATATTTTCAGACAAATTTGGAAGATTTGTGAATTCTGTGGCATATTTTACACCACCGTTCTCCCTGCATTAACATACGCCTCAGAGACATGGGCCATATGAAAGCAGGATGAGAATGCTATTCGGGTCTCCCAGAGAGGAATCGAAAGACCTATGCTTGGAATATTACACCTCACTCAAGTGAGAGAAGGAATCGGAGTTCTGACCTCCGTCGCTATTCCAGAATCGGGGGACGCTGTCTCGTTTGCCAAGGCATTGAAAATCAGATGGGCTGGACTTAAATGCAATTTAGAGATGACCGCTGGACTAGAGCCGTACCGTAAGACTGGATCCCACTGGATGTCAAAAGATCATGTGGCCGCCCACCTACAAGATGGTCAGACTTCCTTGTCAAGACCCTGAAGGAACGGTTTGAGGCTCTTCATATTCCTGAATCAACCAGATGCCACTGGGCTACACTGGCACATGATAGGGTTCAATGGAAATGTTACTGGCGCCCGCTCGAGCAAATCAATGAATAACAGGATTCAAGTGATCAAGTGATCAAGCGATTTTACAGAATTAGGTAATTTCTTTGACTGAGTCTTCAATTGGAGAAAAAGAACTTGGCCTGACTGGAACCAACATCTTGCTATACTTGTTTGTCCAAGTCAGGCCAACAAATTCTCTGGGCTTCTTATGGACTTTCCGCCTTTTTTTGAGAACTGTAGCCTGTCTCACATCTTTATTTTCCCCACAAGGACAGAGACTGGCTCTTGCTACCTAGTTGTTAAGCTTCGTTGTACCAGGTGCTAGGGTGGAAGAACGGGAATTAGTGGGTTTTAATTTTAATTTTTTGAGTTTGGTGGTGTCATATGCATCAAACCTTGAGCCTCATGAGGTCAAGGCATGTGCTCACCACTGAGCTGTTTATACTCCCTCCGCCTGATTTTATTTATTTATTTGCAGTAACAATACAGATCTATTATTTTAAGATTCGAAAGCTAGCTATCTGCAATGAGACTTAGCCTAAAAGAGCATATCTGCAAACTCTAGGGGTTTGCTGTTCTTCGCCACTGCTGGCGTCCTGATGGCTGCTTGCATCTTGTGTCTTATGGCTGCATCAGTCTAATTTGTATTTTTTTTTCTTTTTTGGATCACACTCAGCAATGCTCAGGGGTTTCTCCTGGCTCTGCACTCAGGAATTACTCCTGGCGGTGCACGGGGAACCATATGGGATGCTAGGGATCGAACCTGGGCTGCCAAGGGCTGGCCGATTGCAAGGCAAGCGCCCAGTACCCGCTGGGCTTTCACTCCAGCCCCAGTCTAATTAGTATTTGCATTATTGCATTTTATTCTCTTTCACCAGATATCCCTCTGTCTCGCTTTAGAGTTTAAAAATTGAAGCTGTATAGTATTATGACATGTTATAGAAGTTCATTATTATACGTCAGTCTTTGCATCTACAACATTAAGAATTTAATTTCTCTTAAAACTATTGTTATCATTTCAATATTTAACTCTTCCTAGTTTCCATTGTTTTCTAATTCAGATTTTTTTTGGTGATGACTAAATAGCAATATTCTAGAATTTATCTTAGATTCACACTTTCTATGCAATTTTCCAACCCCTATCTTCTTAATATTAACAACTCAATATTTAATGACTTAAGTGCTGTAATTTGTTTTTATATAAGTTGCTGTAGATGTTTAATTCATGGCTAGATTTTTATTTTGTTATCTTGAAATAAAATTATTTTAAATGTATAACTTTATATGCATGGCAGGTTTAAGTTACTGTTTCCATATTTTTCACTATTCCTGGAAAATTTGATCCCTTTGATCAGATTTTCCTCCAGCTTTTTAATGCCACTTATATTTTAGACACTATAATGAAGTTCTTTAGACAGTGAATTGAATAGACTGGGCTTTATACGTCGTGCTGGCTTATATGAACTCTGTGTTTCATTAATGACAGATGCTCACGTGCCATGTTGAATTAAGTCTGCAATTGTTTTCCTCCTTGGATTCTTCTAATTACTTTTTTTTCATTAATGTTCAAGTCTTTCCAGCTTGCTTCTTCGGTATTAAGAGTGCCCTTAGAAATCCAATGTTTCCCTTTGCCAAATTAAACACTTGTCAGGTGAGTAACTGAGAGGGCGAAAGAGCCATGCCCCAAAGGGATGTGCTATTTAAATATTGTCAAAAATATTAACAGGTTTGAGAGTATAATTGATGCCTCTGTTTAACTCTGCCACATTGTGTATTGTTCTAATGCCAGCTAAAAAGGATGTGTGCTATTAAACCTGAATAATCTCTAATCGCTCCAGTTCATTTCCTATTGCATGATTCCTGTTTAAGTGATTAAAAAAAAAGAGAACTGTGACTGTATGTTAATGATCTGTCAAATGCAAATTCTCAAGTAGTGTCCTTACTGTCGCCTAGTCATCACAGCTAATAACTGCAGGGTTTAATGTGTATTCATGATAGAAATTCAGCTATTGTAGGGCAAATAAACATGTTAACAGTTTAGTAAGAAACTTGTCAGCCACAAGAATATTGAATTTGCATACTTGTTCTATGATGTTTCTCATTCCAGTATATAGGTAAATTTGCTTTTCTGATTGTCTCTCGTGAATTCACCTTAGTCGCTCGTTTAAGTGTGCTTTTCTATGAAACTTTTTTTGAAAATAATGAATAAGATTAGCTATCAATTTGGAGCTAGTGCTCCTAGTTGTGGTTCACTTGTATCACTCATCTTCCCATTGTTCATCGATTTGCTCGAGAGGGTGCCAGTAACGTCTCCATTCATTGGGAATGAGGTCCATTATTATTACTGTTTTTGGCATATCGAAAAATGTGCTGCAACAGAGACCAGTTCTATGCTTGAAGAAATGTGAATATTTTGATATTCAAAGTGATGATGCAGAAGCCCCCTGCCAGCATGAACACAGCAGCAGGCTGTGTGCCCACCCCTCAGGAGGGGCAGGTTGACTCTGCGAGCCTCTACCCTCCCCAGCCTAGCCCTCACACCCTCCAGCCCGGGAAGAACTGAGCTAGACTGCGAGGGTTATCCATGGACTTGGGGCGCCAGAACCTTACCGGACTGACACAGAAAGGCATTGGAGAGTTCCTGGGGCTTTCCCAGGTCCATCCTTAGCTCCTGCAGCGTGCCAGGGACGTTGGAAGAAATCAAAGAATTCAGGTACCTCAATGAATAGTGGCAAAAGACCTTGAAGATCATCAACTCAATCAAATATTTCCGTTCTGCTAAAAGGCTTTAGAACTAGAACCTTCTCAAAGTTAAATGATTTGAAAACACTGTGAAGACGGAGTCAGAAGCTTGAAGACAATATGATGAAACCCAAATATGAACTTTTTAATTGTATATCTTTGTAATTGTAAAATTAAATAAAAAAAAAAAAAACTAATTTGAGAGAAATAAAGGAGACTCTGAATACATTACCATTTCAGCAGCAGAGCAAGGGAGTTGAAAATAGAGAGTAACCTTCAATATAACTCCCGACTCTCAGGGATATAATTTATATAATATATAATATATAATATATATTATATATAATATATATAATAGATATAATTTACAGAAAAAGACAAAAGCAATAGAAAAAAGGGGCACATTTAAGAGATGCTCCTGATAAACCCATGAGAATCATCCTCCAAGTCGTAGCAATTCCAGGAGAGGAGAAGAGAAGAGGAAGGATTGTTAATCAGAAAAATAGCTGAGAACTCTCAGTCTGAAGGAAGAGACTCAGGTGTTTATCCAGAAGGCCCAAGTAGTGCCAAGAAAATAAATCCAGATGAAGGTTGTCACTGAGACTGGAAGGAAGGAAGAAGCATTCTCAGACAGATAATAACTGGCGTTATTTGCCACATCTCCGCTGATAGAGCAGAGGGGACGATACATTGACAGCAGCCACACAGTAGTAGGAGCCTTCAACCCTGTCTCCACTCCCCTAATGACTTCATCGGATAGAGCAACCAAACAGAACATCGCCAAGGAAGTAAGTGGAAGAACTGGGATTGATCATTTTTATAATATTCAGATAGCTTAAAACAGGAGAATATTTTAAGAAAAAAATATGTTAATGAAATAAATGTCCTAAAGATGGATGAGAGAGAGAGAGAGAGAGAGAGAGAGAGAGAGATCCATATTCAAGAGAGAACAAGGCCCTCTCTAGCATGGAAAAGGTTGGAAAGTTGAGAATTCCGCTAGCTGAGCATTTTGCTGCTTAATTTTGGCAATCAGGTGGATGTTGGTGGGTTTTTTAATTAATTATTTTTTAATAATTACAAAATGTTCATATTTGGGTTTCGGCTATACAGTGTTCCAGCACCCATCCCTCCACCAGTGCCCATTGCCCACCACCGATGTCCCCAGTTCCCTCCCCCTCCTCTAGCCTGCCTCCATGGCAGGCTCTTTTATATCTTTTCTCTCTCTCTCTCTCTCTCTCTCTCTCTCTCTCTCTCTCTTTTCTCTCTTCCCTCTCTTACATGTTGTGGATTGCAATACATATACTACATATACTTAGAGGTTATCATGTGTATTTTTTGCATGTTTTTAACGCTAAGTTCTATGTGGTAATGGACTTTCGACAGTTATTGGCACACTGTTCCCTTCTCTGTCTTTATATGATTTATCTATCAATGACTGGAAATACATGTTTTCTCAACTTAAAAAAATATATAAGCGGCAGAAACCTAATACTTCTCTGTTGTTTTACTTTGAGACTAACATGAAGACGATTTGCCTTTGGCCTCTGTCATAGAGGAGAAATGATCATGGCTCCTGAGAATGCCTAAATTAAGCTATGGCATATGTCCTCTGGGGCGGGAGCTGTGTAGAGAAGGAGGAAGGTTATACCTTGATCATTTTAAGGGTTTATTTAAAAAAATGGAAGGGACTGGAGAATGGCTCCAAGGGCTAGAGCACACGTTTTGTATGCGGGAGCCCCAGGTTCCGGTCCAGATCCACAGAGCTATACAGCACTACCAGGAGTGTGAGCCAAAGCAAACCAACTTAGCAAATAGAAATCAAATTAAATATTAAAAGTTTTGGGGGTTCAAACCCAGAAATTCTGAGGGCTTACTCCGGACTCTGTACTCAGGAATTACTCCTGGCTGTGCTCAGGGGCAACATATAGGGTTCTGGGGATCAAATATGGGTTGGCCCGTGCAAGGCAAACAAACTACCTGTTGTACTATCGCTCCAGCCCCATAAACACCTGAAAAGTAAATGTAATTTTTACATAGTTAGTTTTCTTTTAAAAATGAAAGGGTTTTTTATTGAATCCTTGAAAGCATTTTACTTTTGTGATAGGACATTGAATTGCTTAACAGAAAAGTGTATTTCTCCAGACTTTTCTGTACATTATCTAGGAGAAGTTTAAAAGAGAAAGGGATGGTTGTGTTTTTACATTTACCATAAAGTTTATTTACTGTAGGAATTTCAAATACTTTATTTTTGGTACAATAACAGCTTTTAAATGTTTGTTCTTTTAACTAAAAGTTTGTAAATATAGTGCTTTTGAAGGGACTAAACTTCTTGTTTTATCCTGGGCAAGAAGGCAGTGTTGAAGCTTTTTATACAGTGCTGGATTAAAATGCAACACCATCTTGCTTTTGGGTATGCATGTGTCTTAAACAGCAAATGGTGCTAATTGTATGGTGTTTTCGTGACAAAGTTAATGGTCTTTACAGCAGAGGGAAAATGTGAATTTTACAGGATAAAACCTAAATGAATCTTTTTAACTGAGGAATATTGGGAACCAGGATGGTTCTTAATATGGCTTTTGCCATGCTGGAGAAAGCACCAGGTGCTAAGGTGCATGCCCTGCCTGCATTCAAGCCCGGTTTGTTTCCAGCACCACGTGGCACCCCTGAGGACCAGAGGAAGTGACTCCAGAGTACAGAACTGGGAGAGGCCCTAAGCACTGCCCAGTGTTACCGGAAATAGCTGCCCCAACTCAACCCCAAACAAAAGTCTAGCTCATTTAGGTTGGTATACTTGAAGCTATGACAGTAGCAATAACAGTGATAAATCCCGCTACACCCTGGGTTTTGTTCTATTTTACCAGGTGTCAAGGTTTGTTTTCTGGTTTTTTTTTTTTGGAGAGGGGCTCACCAGGTGATGCTCAGAGGTTACTCCTGGCAGGGCACGCAGAATCATATGGAGTGCTGGGTATTGAACCCATGTCGGCCGCAAGCGCAAGGCAAAAGCCATATTCACTGTGTTATTACTCTGGCCTCACCAGGTGTCAGTTTTGTGGGTTTTTATCCTCATTTTGTTCTGCAAGGACGTTCGTCTTCACTGAGGTTACATAATTTAATATAGACCTCATTGGTAGATTCAGGAGAAATATCTAAGACTGTTTTTACTGGGGAGAGGGGTTTGTGGTCAGCCTCCTGTCTTCAAGGGCCGGAGGTTTTAGAGCTCCGGGGTGGGGTTGGCAGTGGGGAAGAGTGTGAGTTGCTGCTGGATCGAGTCAGATCAGGCTGCTGTGTTATCCTGTCCCAGAACAACCTTTTTATACTCTGCTAACAAAACTCCTAATATAAAGGATCAGGTAAATTGGGGGGGGATAAATAAAACCAAAAATAAAAGATAAAAACATCCTCCCCTAAATATCCTCTTCCCAAATATCCTCTATGCTAATAGCATTCTTGAAGGGAAATGTACTTAAAATGCTTTTATAGCCTACGATTCATTAGGTTACGCCACTTACCTAAATACTATCTCCCAACGCCCCATCTTTATGTTGGGCCACACCCAAAGGTGTGCAGGGCTACTCGGACTGTGTCTGGGGATCCAGCCCCGGCCTCCAGCCTGTGTGTCCACCCCTTGGCCACCCTCTTGCCCTACCCTCAGATTCTAGTCAAAGATCCTTTAGAGGACCGAAGCAGAACTTCACTCCTGGTTTATTTAAAATTCTGCTGGATTTTAAAGTAAATGAATATTCGGAGGATACTAGCGGAGTGAAGTGGTTTCATGGCAAACTGACATCAGCCTGGTGCTCTCGGTTCCATATGCTATACTTGTCTGCAAAGTTTCGCTTTATTTCTAGTTTTCTCTAAGTAGACTGTGAATAGTGAATCGGTGTTATTTGCCTTCTAGAAATATGGGACTGATAGGGAAAACGTTTAAAAAATCTAACATATTGTTTGTCTAAATTTTCAATTACAAAAGAGCTGTTTTTCATGCAAAGTATATTAATTTACTGAATTTGGCACCTTTTAATTTTATTTATTTATTTATTTATTTAGTTAGTTAGTTATTTAATTATTTATTTATCTTTTTGCTTTTTTGGGTCACACCCGGCAATGCTCAGGGGTTTCTCCTGGCTCTGCACTCAGGAATTACTCCTGGCGGTGCTCGGGGGGACCATATGGGATGCCGGGATCGAACCTGGGCCAGCATGGGCCGGCTGCGTGCAAGGCAAACGCCCTACCCGCTGGGCTATCGCTCTGGCCCCCTGATACCTTTTTAAAAAGCATCCTTTGATAAACATCTTGCCAGCATCCTTTGATAAGAATCTTGTCTTTTGGTCAGGATACCTAGTTTAAATATTTACCCTGGGAAGTTTGGCTATGAAAGCAGAGTTGCTGAGATTTAAATGAAGACAAGATATTCTGCCAGTGCACGTCAACACACGTGCCAAGGCTGTGATGCATAGCCCGTTTCCTGTTTGTTCTTAACTGTCAAAAAATGTTTTTAGTAATAGTTGTATTTCAGGTCTGTTTATAGATATAGATATGTTGCTACTTTCGGGATAAAGTATATGCTATGTCCATCTTTTAACACCTTTACCTAATGTGATTCTTTATTTAAACTCAGTAAACGTTGCTTAATTTATATGAATATTTTTAAATATTCAGAACTGATACACAGTAGTAGTTCATCTTTCTGTGCCTAAAAACTATTTAAAATTTTTTTATTATACCATTGTGCGATAAAGAGCTAAAAATCTATTTTTTAATATAAATAGATGAGTCAAATAGTTGATTAATTTGAAGGTACAAGTATTTCTCTTTGTAATTAATTTTATGGAAAAGATCGTAGTATTTGCCATGTGATAAATTCTTCCTGTGTTCCAGAGCATCTAGTTACTCATTTTATAAGGGCAGCAATGCTCTAAAGCTGTTAATACGATTCTTCTCATTTTATAGATAGGGCAGTGTAGGCTTAGTGATTAAGTGGTTGAGATGGTGCTTGAGCGTAGGCATGCTGACTCGGGCCTACATCTTAATTATAGAGAGACATCTTTTCTCTTGTTTGTTTCACTCTCCTCTTAAACTGTATAATGAGAATAATTTAAAGGGCTTTTTTCGTGATTTGACATCTTAGTTATGATCATCTCATCTCAACTGTTGTCAAGAAGGAGTTTGTGTCAGCTATGATTCAGATTTGTATGCCAGAATTGATATTTACTAGTGGAAGATCTTACATGTTTATTTCTTAAAATGAATGTGTGTGTGTGTGTTGTGTGTGTGTTGTTGTTGTTTGTGAGGGACCACATCCCTGGCGCTCACTGGTAGCTCCCAGCATGTTTCTCGGGAACAGTTTGATGTTAAAGATCTATCCTTAGGCTCCAGCTTGCAAAATGTGTCTTCACCCCGTTGAACTATTGATCTCTCTTGCGAAGGTATTTTTTTTTTAAGCAAAGCCATTTTTATTGAATGAAACTTACTTAGAAAGTTGTGAAGAGTGGGAAGGGAAATAAATATATGTTCAAGAGAGAACGTGAGCTTGAAAGACTATCGGTATTAAAATTGAGAAATGTTTTAAACACGAATTTATTAAAATGTAGTAGTAATAGAGCCATTATATTTAAAGTACAATAAGAACATAATAATTATAGATTTTGTATATATCTTTAACGGAGTATAATAGAGGGTGATGTATCATTGGAGAACAAACTTTTCTCTATTTCTGTGACTAAAAATACTGTTTATTTTTTTTTTTTTCCTTTTTTGGGTCACACCTGGTAATGCTCAAGGGTTACTCCTGGCTCTGCGCTCAGGAATTACTCCTGGTGGTGTGGTAGGGATCATGTGGTATGCTGGGGGATCAGAACCAGGCTGGCTGCGTGCAAGACAAACGCCCTACCTGTCGTACCTTTGCTTGGGCCCCTGAAAATACTGTTAATTGGAAGAGTTCCGTGCATGCAGCATGCAATGCAGCATGCATTACTACACCTACCACCCGTGTCAAGGTCCTGTCACCAGTAAATATCTCAAGGACTCCTCCCTCTCCCTACCACTGCCTCTCCCTGATGGTCAACTGACCATCAACTGTAGGCTGACGCTTGGGTTGTTACCATCAATCATTATTTATTTCCTTACCATGTTCCTTTACATTCTACATATGATAGAGAGGATTCCCTTCATACGGCAGACCACTCAGAGGAGTGAATTGCATAATTTCATTTTTAATGACTGAGTAGTGTTCTTAAATACCAGTTTCTTTGTTCATTCATATTCTTTTGGACACTTGAGTTCTTTCCCAGTAATCTTGACTGTTTTCAGTAGCACTGTACTAAGTCATAGGAACACAAATATCTTTTGAAATAATGATTTGTTGACTTCGGGTAGAGTGACATTGCTGGGTTTTAATAGTAGCTCAGCACTCAGTATTTGGAGAAATCTCCAAACTAAAGTAGTTCCTTACCACAGTGGACGAGGGCTCCTTTCTCCTAAACCCGCCAGCAATGGTTGTTCATTGTACTTTTTTTATATACTCCAGTCTCTCGTTTGCTCTCTTCCTTCCTTCCTTCCTTCCTTCCTTCCTTCCTTCCTTCCTTCCTTCCTTCCTTCCTTCCTTCCTTCCTTCCTTCCTTCCTTCCTTCCTTCTCTTCCTTCCTTCCTTCCTTCCTTCCTTCTCTCCTTTCTTCCTTCCTTCCTTTCTCTCTCTCTCTTTCTTTCTTTCTTTTTCTTTCTTTCTTTCTTTCTTTCTTTCTTTCTTTTTCTTTCTTTCTTTCTTTCTTTCTTTCTTTCTTTCTTTCTTTCTTTCTTTCTTTCTTTCTTTCTTCTCTTCCTTCCTTTCTTTCTTTCTTTCTTTCTTTCTTTCTTTCTTTCTTTCTTTCTTTCTTTCTTTCTTTCTTTCTTTCTTTCTTTCTCTTTCTCTCCTTCTTTTTTTCTTCCCTCCCTCCTTCCTCCTCCCTCTCTCTCTTTCTTTCTTTCTTTCTTTCTTTCTTTCTTTTCTTTCTTTCTTTCTTTCTTTCTTTCTTTCTTTCTTTCTTTCTTTCTTTCTTTCTTTCTTTCTTTCTTTCTTTCTCTTTCTCTCTTTCTCTCTTTTTCTCTCCCTCCCTCCTTCCTCCTCCCTCCCTCCCTCTCTCTCTCTCTTTCTTTCTTTCTTTCTTTCTTTCTTTCTTTCTTTCTTTCTTTCTTTCTTTCTTTCTTTCTTTCTTTCTTTCTCTCTTTCTCTCTCTTTCTCTCTTTCTCTCCTTCCTCCTCCCTCTCTCTTTCTTTCTTTTCTTTCTTTCTTTCTTTCTTTCTTTCTTTCTTTCTTTCTTTCTTTCTTTCTTTCTTTCTTTCTTTCTTTCTTTCTTTCTTTCTTTCTTTCTTTCTTTCTTTCTTTCTTTCTTTCTTTCTTTCTTTCTCTCTTTCTCTCCCTTTCTCCCTCCCTCCTTCCCTCCTTCCCTCCCTCCCTCCCTCCCTCCCTCCCTCCCTCCCTCCTTCCCTCCTTCCTTCCTTCCTTCCTTCCTTCCTTCCTTCCTTCCTTCCTTCCTTCCTTCCTTCCTTCCTTCCTTCCTTCCTTCCTTCCTTCCTTCCCCATGCAATAGACCATTGCAAAGATGTTCATGATTGGGTTTCAGTCATACAATGTCCCAACACCCATCCCTCCACCACTGCACGTTTCCCAACGCCAGTGTTCCCAGTTACCCCCCCCCCCCCTCTCACCTGCCTCTACAGTGGCACTTTTCTTCTCTCTCTTTTGTCTCTCTCTCTCCCTTTCTGTCTGTCTCCCTTTCTCATGCTTTCTCCTTTTTGTACATTGTGTTTTTGCAAAGCATGACACTGAAGGGTTTACCACTGAAGCATTAGTCCTTTACTTACTTTCAATATTCAGATCTAGTCTAGCTTTACTATTTCCAACTATTATTGTCCAACTGATTCCAGTCTCACTAAAGTGAGGTGATATTTCATGTTCATTGTTTTCATTTGAATTTAATTTAAGAAAATTTGACCTCATTGGTTATGTAGCAAGGAAACAATATAGCCTTTAAAGAAAATCGTGTATATCCTTTCTTGACAGTGCTCCGAAATTCTGGTAGTTTTAAATTTAGGTCTTTACTTAATCTAAAGTAAGACTGGATATGGAAACTAAAGCCAAATCAGCGAGCCTTTTTACATTCTATTTGCAGTAAAATATGTCTATCCTGTGCTTTGATTTTTTTTTATTTTTACCAGTGCATAAATTTGCTTCACATTGGTCATCTGGAACCTTTGAGAAATTATACTTCACATTCATTATATAATATAACAAAGTTACACTTGCTAATATTACTTACAGCCTTATCAGCAGAATATTTAAATTATGGGAAGGTGTCATAGTCATGGTGACAGGTACAAGTTTTCCAAAATTCTAATTGAAAACTCAGTTTTTACTATTGGCAACAATTACTGTCAGCTGTTTTCCTTGAAGTGACAGGCTGACGGTATTATTTTTGAGAGAATGTCTGCCATATACCAAGTTGGAATAATCATTTTTTTAAATTTTCAGTCTTTTTTTTTTAAGCAACACAGTGTTCATGAAATTAGTATCTCATTCATCTTATGACTCAAACAATGGTGCCTCTTTCTCTAGATAGCATTTAGATTTTCTTAGGAAAGGAACCCTTATTTTTTCTTTCCCGTTTTGAAACACAGACAATTGAAAGGAGATGCACTAGGGAGTAAATGCCAAATAAAGTTAAGTTTAATTACTTTTGCCATTTCATCTAGAATTAATATAAGTGGTGGAACAAACTATTCAGCACCAGGATTCAAGGTTCAGAAAATAATCTGTTACCTTATTTTCTGACAGAGTTGACTCTTGTCCAGCAACAATAATAAAACTTAAAGAGCTCTCTAGAAAGTAAAATTAAACTGACATTATTTTTTTTAATTATTTATACTACCGTGAGATATACAGTTACAAAGATGTTCATGTTCGGGTTTCGGTCTCATAGTGTTCCAGCACCCATCCCTCCACCAGTGCCTGTTTCCCACCACCAATGTCCCCAGTTCCCTCCCTTCTTTAGCCTACCTCTGTGGATTGTCTTTGTACCTTGGCCATGGTTTCTTTTGAGGTGACATATTTTTTTTTATTTTTTATTATACCACCGTGAAACATACAATTACAAAGGTGTTCATAATTGGTTCTTGGTAATACAGTATTCCAGCACCCATCCCTCCACCAGTGCCCCATTTCCACCACCAATGTACCCCTCCCTCCCGTCCCCCCAGGCCGCCTTAATAGCAGGTACCCCAGTTTCCTCTCTTTCTCTCTCTATCTCTCTCTGTCTCTGAATCTCTCTCCCTCTTATTTTACACATTGTGACTAGCCATGCAGATATTTAGAGTTTATCACTTAAGTCTCTTTGTGTATATTCAGTGGTGAGTTTTAATCTGCCATTACCATTTCCCATATTTATTAAAACACTGGTATCTATTTATATCCTATTAATGAATGCAGTCATTCTATATCTGTCCTTTTCCTTCTGACTAATTTCACTCAGCATGATGAGGTGACATAATTTTTAACACCTAGCAGTGCTTTTATTGGATTTTCAATAGTAACTTAGAGCGTGCATTAAATAATTTTACTTTTGTCTAAAATTTTTAGTAGTAATGGTAAAATTTGTGTCATAATAATAATGAAAAGAAATTAAAATAAAACTTTAGGTTCAAATTATCTTCTACTTACTACCTAAGTTTATATATATATATATATATATACACTACTGATTTATATTTATATATATATATATAAACATTTATATATATCATAGGGAATTCGTCAAAGTAGAGCTAAATCTTTTTTCATATTTTGTCTGTGGAGTGTTTTCAGTTATGCTAACTCTTACATGTTAGTGTTTTTTGCCAGTGGTTTGCAAATTTAGTGTCTTGCAGAGGAAAGCTGTATGAGGGCCAGAAATTGTAAACCATTATGTTAAGTGACAGTTTTTCAAAGACTGGTAGAAAATTTTAACAATGGCACTAGTTGAGAAGCACTGTATAGATTTTATTATTACATATGTATTATATTTTATCTGTCAAATGATTTTATTTTGTTTAAAATGAGTTAGTCACCTAAGATGAAAATTAGAACATTATGAAACAGCATATGATTCGTGTAAGTGGAAAGCATTTTATAAAGGTATACGATTTACAGATGTGTATTTTATTTTATAATAGTCTATAGCTGTAGGAATTGGGTGCCCATTTCCCACCACCAATGTCCCCGATTCCCTCCCCCTCCCTAGCCTGCTTCTGGGGCAGGTTTATTATCTCTTTATCTTTCTCTGTCACTCTTTCTCTCTTCCTTTTCTTACACATTGTGGATTCCAATACATACATTTAGAGGTTATCATGTGTATCTTTTTGCATGTATTTAATACTCAGTTTTAGGATGGTATTAGCACTTTTCGACAATTATTAGCACACTGTCCCCTTCTCTGTCTTACCTAAGCTCTGACTCCTACACATTTGTGTAATTTCCACCTTTGACAAGACCTCCTAATCCATGTTTCACCTGACCTTGTATATTGGTATCATAATATGTATATGTAAATATATATCACTATCACTATCACTATCTTCCTGTTCATCATCTATTTGCTAGAGCGGGCACCAGTAATATCTCCATATGTCCTGTCTCATGCAAGTAGAACCCAAACGCATCCGCTTGCTCCAGGAACATAAAGAGCCTCAAACCATTATATTAGGTCATAGGAATGACCTAATATAAATGTTACTGGTATTTGGCATATCAAATACTACACAAGCAGCTTGCCAGGCTTGCCACGCAGATGGCATACTCTTGTAGTCACCTCTAAATAAAGCATTTATTGATGAACCGCTGTGATAGTCTGGTCTTATGGGTGGAGTTGTGACGAGAGGGAAGTCCGGATGTGGAAATGGCGGCCCCATGGAGTTGGGGGGGTTGTCTGGCTTGTTGTGAGGCTCTGCTGGGGTGGCAGTCCAGGGCTAGAAACTGCCATGCCTACCAGGCACCTCATGAGCTGCTGGGCACAGCCGCTTATGTAAATATATATATATATATATATATATATATAATAAATAATAATAAAATATTAGAAAATATTAGCATGAGAAAAGTTTGTAGGCTGCCGTGCGGGAGGCAATTTTTTAACACCCAAAGCAAGAGAACCGTGCGCCGCACGGGCTGTGATAGCGGTCGTGGGTGGAGTTCTGACGGAGGGAAGTCCGATGTGGAAATGGCGGCACCCTGGAGTGGGTGGGGGCGCTGGCTTGTTGTGAGGTTCTGCCAGGGTGGTGGGCCAAGGCTAGAACCCACCATGCCTCCCGACGCCTCAGAACGGCGGGCACAGGGAGAGCAAGGAACGCTCGCCCCAGTCAAGAGTCTCTGGACCAGCATACCTGGGCCGGATTGAGGAGACGCAGGTCATTCCCATGACCTAATATAATGGTTTTTACGCCTTTATGTTCCTGTAGCAAGCCGAGCCCTTTGCTCTACTGCATGAGACAGGACATATGGAGATATTACTGGTGCCCGCTCTAGCAAATAGATGATTAACGGGAAGATCGTGATCATGCTATATATATGTATATATGTATATACATATATACATATATATGTATGCATATATATGTATACATATATGCACAGCCCTGTGCCCAGCCTCTCATGTAAATATATATATATATATATATATACATATATATTTATGTCATGCAGATAAATGCAGTCATTCTATATCTGTCTTTTAAATAGTTTCATCTTGGGGCCAGAGCGATAGCACACCGGGTAAGGCATTTGCCTAGCAAGCAGACTACCTGGGTTCGATTCCCTGGCATCCCATATGGTCCCCAGCGCCGCCGGGAGTAAATCCTGAGTGCAGAGCCAGGAGTAACCCCTAAGCATTGCCAGGTGTGACCCAAAAAGCAAAAAAAAAAAAATAGTTTCATCTTGCTCTTCAAGTATTCATAGCTGAATAACATTTGATTTCAGTAGATAAGAAAAGAGTTCTGTGAGCTCATTTGTTAGGAGATATAGCATATTAGTTGCTATGGGAATAATTTTGTGTCTTTAATTATTATCCATTCTCTTACACATTTGAGACTCTCAATATGTATTTTAGTGAATAAAAAGGAAGACTTAAACAATGTAAGACTGTTACTCTAAACATGTTTCCTCCCTCTGACTTGCTGTTCCATTTTGATTCTTGTTTAGTTCAGCACTGTGAGCTACTTATGTCCAATAAAATGTCCTCACGTTAAATTAATCCCCCATTGAACATGCAACCCAATTTCTTTAATTAACTTTAAAAATAAAGATCATTAAATCGTTATGCCACCATCAATTACAGTGCAGGGGTTTGCCTGCTCAAGAACGCATCAGAGTTGTGTTCGGATCAGTGTTTCACTGGAAGATTTCTGCGAAAGGAGATCTCCTTGGTTTCTAACTCGAAATGGAGTCCTGTTATTTATACGTTTTCCTCCTGTGATTGCTACCATTTTAGGTGCTATATTTTATGAATACTCTCAGCATCCTCTCCATCTTTTGCATTTTATAGTTGGGATGAGTTCCAGAGAGCGTTTTGCAGCATTTTCGTAGAATTCACAAGAAAATAAGCACTTTTATTGCTCTGAAAGAAAAACGACAAGGTGCAGATTAAAAACCAGTCTTCATTCCTGTGAGGTGCACCTGTTATGGCAAATTCCCCAGAGAGTGCTTTATTTCTTCTTTCCTGTTTTGTTAAGAGGTAGCCAAAAATAGGGAAATTCAGTTAGCAATATGTATTTATAATTTTTAAGAATATACCCAAGCCTATATATTAGAAATACTGGTCATTCTCCTTGTTTAAATCCAGATAGAATATATTTTAGCTTTTTGTTATATAGTGCCCATAAAGCATATTGAGGCATTTGAGTTATCTCCTCTTGCTATGCAATACAAAGAAGCCAAAATAAGGGTAACAAAGTAGGTTTCTGTAATTTATGTTAAATGCATTAAATAATTGCTCATGATTCTAAGCTATCTTATTTCCACCTTTGACAGGGATCAAATACAGTAAAGACTAAACATGAAAGACCTACATCTCTGGATAAATGTTCATTATTATTGACAATAATACTAACTTGCTGTAAATAGTGTATGAATCATAAAAATAAAGTCAATAGTGTTAAATTCCCATTCAGTAATTCAGGGAGACAGATGAAGCACATGAAGTCAGTATTTCAATATTTTGTAGCAGACTAATTTACTTATTTTAAAACATTTTATGGGATTAAGCTTTAAACTTAAACTTTGCTTGAGACAATGTTTATGCTATCAGAGTAATTAACTTTTATCTTGGTTTCTAACTCGAAATGGAGTCCTGTTATTTATACGTTTTTCCTCCTGTATTGCTACCTGAATAAAAATCCTGAATTTATTTTCACTTCTACTGACTTGTCTGACCACCACATATTCAAAGTCCAGACTTATTTTATTCCCAAGATTTCCCTCAGCTATACTTTCTTGTCATGTTTGCCCTTTTCCTCACACTATACCTAACCACTGAATTATAGAAACTCTTATTTCTATCATTTATCATTTCAAGAATGTTTTAAAATAGTGTACATAATTCTTTAAAATTGCTTATTTCACTCAAAAAATTTTGTAATACATTCAAGTTATTGTTTCTTACTATTTCGTTTCATTGCTGCATGAGCTTCATTGTTTATGAGTAGATATACATATGTACACATAATTACTTGCAGGATTTTTGTTTTTATTCTTTATGCTTATAGATAGAGCTGCTAAGAGTATGTTTTTTTTGTGTTGACATAGGTTTAAAATCTTCATGAGTGCAATAGATGAGTTGTATGGTAAATGCCTATTTAATTTAGGTTTTTTTATTTTTTTTAGGAGACGTCTTACTGTTTTTTAGAGGAGTTCGGTCACCTTTGCATTCCTATCAGTGTGTTGAGCAAGCTTTTCACATATACTCATCAGCATTTGGTATTCCTAAAATAATGTGAAGGGAATATATGAAAGGTCTCTGTGTCTGTACTTTTGAGTGTTCTTAAACATTTATTGCTCTTTGTCAAATATATGCATTCTTAAATTACTTGATTGTGCTTTAATTTGTAATGTACTGTTCCTGGGAAATGCAAGAAATTTAATAATACTTTAGCCCCTTTTACCAATACCCATGTTTGTGTAGCATGATGTCCTTTAATTCTACATATGCTTAAAACTCCATGATGTTTCTAAGTAATCAGGTGTTTTATGTTGTTTTTAAGAAAAGAAATCTTCACACATTTATAGATGAATAATTTGAGTGATTCTTATTTATGTTTTAGGTATTAGCACTAATTAAGATCCATAAATTGCATTACTGAATGTTTATTTCCAGTGATTGTAAATTATTTTCGATGAAATACTCAGCCAGAAGTTAAACAGAGAACAGATAATTATTTGGTGACTCTTGCTCATTTACTAGCAACTTCTTAAATTATAGCTGGTCCAGACCTCGACATGGGGCAGCGGTCCTTTCTCCCTGGCCCAGCCGTCATGAGGCGTCGGGAGGCATGGTGGGTCCAGCCTTGGCCCCCACCCCGGCAGAACCTCACAAAAGCAGACGACCCCCTCCCCTCCATGGGCGCCGCCTTTCCACATTGGACTTCCCTCTCATAGAACTCCACCCAGCCCCCGCCATCACAGCCCTGCGCGCGCCGGGCCCGCGTTCACATAAAGCTTTATTTGGAGTGTTTATAGAGATGCCCTCCCCAGCCACAGCTGCTCTTTATTTGATATGCCAAATGCCAACAATATTTAGATCATTCTCATGACCTAATAATGTTTGCTCTTTTGTTCCTTACCAAGCCGGCCCTGCCTACGCATGTGACAGACATAGAGATTCTGGTGCCGCTCGCATAGGATTAACGGAGAAGATAGTGATAGTTCTTAAATTAACAGATTGTTTATTGGTATATAAAAAATCATATGATATCTGTATTTTCAGCTGTTTCACTTTTTTGTATTCTTTAAATTAGTATGGAGTCCAAGTTCTTTTATAGTGTGTCTATAGGAATAGGTCTATCAGGATAAATAAGATTAATTTATATTCCTCAAGGAGATTATAATTATGAAAGTCATTTTAATAAGCAAATCAAAAGATGCCCTTTAAGCTTTTTTCCTATGGTTATAAATTGCAAATTAAAAACAAGCCTTTTGTATGCTGATATGAATGAATGAATGATTATTTTGGCTTTGGTGTTTTTGGGACACCCAGCAGTGTTCAGGGCTTACTCTTAGCTCTGACTCCTGAGGATCGTATGTGGTCTGTGTGAGAGGTACTC
Source organism: Cryptotis parvus (assembly GCA_021461705.1). Taxonomy (NCBI): domain Eukaryota; kingdom Metazoa; phylum Chordata; class Mammalia; order Eulipotyphla; family Soricidae; genus Cryptotis; species Cryptotis parvus. The sequence continues at coordinate 115,927 of JAJIBD010021259.1, forward strand.
TGGCCCCTCATTGAATTACTATAAATATAAATATATATGTATATATAAAATCTATGTAACTTTTTCTTTTCCATTTATGTAGACTTGATGTGAAAGGAGATTCATCATTTATGTAGATTAAATTTTTAGCAAATTAGAAGACAATTGACATGATGCACTATACGCTTCATTTGCTCTACTTCTGTATCTTTAACCTGGGGTATTTTCACACATTGTCTTTAATAATTATAGAGATTGAACTTTACCGATTAATTTCATATTGCTAGACTTCCCTTTTGTCTGTGTGTGTGGTTGGTGAAGGCGCACTTGGCTGTCCTCGGGGCTTACTCAGGGATCTACTAGACTATTCTAACATGTGATTCGTTCACTCTGACTTACCATTGCCAAAGGCCAATTTTTCCTGTCCGCTATTTGGGATGTTCAGCTGGTCACAGGCTCCCCTTTGCCACATGCCTCCCCGAGCGGTGGTGTATCTTCCGCTGATGGATTGTATTGGAGTTGATTTCAACCAGGGTTTTAGATTATAGTCACTTCTTGATCACTTGATCACTTGAATCCCGTTATTCATCGATTTGCTCGGGCGGGCGCCAGTAACATTTCCATTGGACCCCATCATGTGCCAATGTAGCCCAATGGTATCTGGACAGAAAGATTACAGTCAATACAATGTTTTAATTTTTAGTAAATAAATTTTGTTTTATTTTTAAGGTCAAGTAGTACATCCTTAGGCATTGATTAATGATGTCTTGTGGAAATATTTATATTCTGTCAGTGGAAGATGTCTGTAAAATTAGACATTGACCTAATGTCTGTAAAATTAAATTAAGATACTTGCAGGGTTATTGGAGCATTTAGAGTGATCTATTTGGTCACCAGGTGGATTGAAAACACTCTTCAGAAAGGGAGATGTCGTGGACAGATGAGTCGGATTCTCTGCGAGAGAGTTCTGTATTCTCGTCTGCCTTCACAGGCTGAATTGGAAGACCCATGGTGCTAAGGTGCATATCAGATAGTAATAGGCAACATGAATAAAATGAGGCAGGGATGCCAAAGTTATTGTGCCTGGGTTAGGGTACTTGTTTTAAGTGTAGCGGACACTCTTGAATCGCATGTGGTCCATAAAACACTACCGGGGCGAGGATCTTTGAGGATACTGTCAGGAGTAATACTTGAGCCTTGCTGGGTGTGGCCCCAAAAGAAAAGAGACAGGAAAAGGAAAGGAAGAACAGGGCAGGGTAAGGTCCCAGAGCCTGGTAGTGTGGTACTGTCTCAAATAGGTTGTCTGAGAGGGAGTCTTTGAGGGTGTTATTGAGCTCATCTGACTGAAATAAAAGGAGCATGTCAGTTGTTTGGAGAAGAAAGATCTGGTTCATAGAGACAAGAGCTTGACAGGTTAAGGAATGGCTAAGTGTGTGGTATGGTCATGGAGTGATACGGCACCTGGAGCTCTGTGCACGAGTGCAGGAGAGGGCTGAGAGATCCAAAACTAGTATTAGTGTAGAAATGTCAAATTAGGGTTGTTTTACTGAGCACCCTTAATTTGGAATGTCTTACAACAGGCATATACAGTAATTACAGAATACTTTTTTCCAAAATAGAATTAACTTTTTGTTGTTAGTTATTACTTATGTTTTCCTACCGGATGTGAACCGGACTGTGAGAGTTGAAGGTGCAGTAGTACTCCAGGCTGCCCGCTCTGTCCAAAACTTGATGGACACATCATGGACCTTAAGTTCCAAGCATGTAATTGGAGAGAAAAGCCCATACATAGCAACTTTCACTTCTGACAAAAACTGAGCGCTCAGGGCCTAAACAATGCAGAGCTAATTGAGAAGAAGGACCTAAAGAAATTACTAAAAGGATTTTGTGGATGTACTCTAGGGGGCTGGAGTGATAGCACAGCGGGAGGGCTCTTGCCTTGCAAGTGGCCAATCTGGGTCCATCGCCATTATGTCCCTTGAGCACTGCCAGGGAGTAATTCCTGAGTGCAAAGCCATGAGTAACAGAACATCACCAGTGTGACCCAAAAAGCAAAAAAAAAAATTAATGTAATCTGTAATAGAAAAGAATGTAGGTGAAAAATCAACCCAAGGAAGAGACATCAGTGTGTCTGAGAGACAACAAGCGTCCTAATGTGAAACTTTTGTTTTTCTCAGGAAGTGTTCTCTGCCCAAAACCCTGTGAATATTGCCAGCCCGGGGAGGTCATCTAAGCTTTTCATTAAGCAGTTCTGTTGGGTCCTTTTTTGATAGCTACAGTTGGCTGCACACGTGATATTATTTGCACACATGACATTATTTAGCCTCAGAATGTGTGCTGGTGTCATGTAGTGTGCAGACTCGCCATGAATATCAAAGACACACCCATCATTTGAAATATTCTAGACAATTACACTTTACTTCCTTAAGCTAGAGACAAAAGTCAGATCAATCCCTGGGAACGATGAAGATTTTCTCAAGGAGAATTGGAGCATTTGTTCTTGTGCAAACTCTTAGAGCTATTAGCACAGTATTAGCATCAGGGCACACTATTTCCAGCCATGCATATTGTGTGATAACTAGCTTTTCCCCTTAATATAATAGTATGTGTATAGGTATGTTGGATTCACTCTTCTAATTAATAGGTGTGCTGTGCTGAGCATATTGTTCATGCATTTTGGCTAGCTTTAGAATCTTATGACATTTTATTTGTCTTTTTGTTTGCTTGGGGGGCTACACTGGGTGGTGCTCAGGGTTTTCTCCTGGCCGTGTGCTCAAGTGTCACTCCCAGCGGGACTCAGGTTTATGGTGCCGGGAATTGAACTCATCAGTCAAGCAGGGAAAACACTTAGCTCCTGTAGTATATTTCCAATCCCAAGAACTTTTCTTCTCGAAATGAACTTCTTTTGCTGGAGGCATCCTCACAGGCAGTGCTCAGGGACCTGGCGATCACTCCTGGAGATACTCGGCCATTAGGGTCAAGCTGTTCAATGCTTGTACCAAGTTGATGTGACTCAGTTGGACCCATAGTACCGAAGACCACAAGGACCACACCTAGTGGTATTTGGGGGGGGATTTGCTGAGCTATTAAGTGACCCATCAATGTTTAGGAACAGTGCAATGTGAGGAATTGAACTTGGAGTCTTATACATGTAAGACATGTACCCTATTTTCTGAGCTATCGCTCTCTTCCAGAGTTGCCTAGCCGAAGGCTATGGACACTTTGATATCGTTTGTTACCCCTTTGGGTAATGGTTTCTGTGAAATGATTTATGGAACGCCACGGTTGTTCATTGTCTCCAAATTGCTCTTAGGTAAACAGTGCGCCTCTACAGCGTCACACGCTGACTACGCCCACATTTCACATCTCAGCCAAGCTGCGATTCCCACTCCAAAATGAAACACATTTCTCACCCCCAAATAATGGGAATATGGAAGCAGTTACAGGATTTGGGGCTTCGCACTTCAATGCAAAGCTTGCTTGTGATGAATTCGATCAGCTGATCAAAAAATATGGCCCAGGTAAGATCAGTTTCTCCCTGTTAGTTATGATGTAACATGTCTCAGAAATGTATTGAAGTTATGAATATTTTAAACAATATATTGGCATTTTCAAAGCCTGAAACAATATAAAAGATTTTATACAGGCCTGTTGGTTCAGATTTTTCTTTCTTCTTTAGTATTTGTAAAATTGTGCAAGTGTCTCTTAGACATGAGAGAGTCTCTGAGACTCGCAGACATGGGGCAGAGCTGCTGCTTGCTCTCCCCTGTGACCGGCTGCTCACTGAGGTGCCCAGGAGGGATGGTGGGTTCTAGCCCTGGCCCACCATCCCAGCAGAGCCTCTCGCAACAAGCCAGGCGACCTTCCACTCCATGAGGGCCTCCATTTTCCACATCCGGACTCTCTCTCGTCAGACCTCCACCTAGCAGACCAGCCTATCAGTGGCCGCACGGTTCATCAATAAATGCTGGACTTAGAGATGCCTGCAAGAGTATGCTACCTGCACGGCAGAGCCTGGCAAGCTACCCATGTTGTATTTGATATATATGCCAAATACCAGTAACAATTATAGACCCCATTTCGGAATGGATTGAGGCTCTTTATGTTCCTGGAGCAAGCAGATGCCTTGGGCTCTACTAGCATGAGACAGGACATATGGAGATGTTACTGGGGCCCGCTCAAGCAAATCGATGATGAACGGGAAGACAGTGATACAGTGATACAGTGAAAATTGTGCAGCCTCTAAGAAGGAGTCAGGTGATTCCTTATCCTTCCTTTCCTCCTTCTTTGCTCGCTTTCTGTCACCCACCCTTCCCTCTCTGTTGGTTTTGTAATAACCAGAGATGGCACACTTGCCTGGTTGTGCTTGCTCACTCAGCCACCCTGCTTACCAGGAGTCACACACTTGAGTTGTGGAGCTCCTGTGATCACTATGGGTTGCCTGTGCCGTTCTCTTCCTTTGCAGTTGTGCTTGTGTTTGAACCCTTTAACTGTAATGGCTATATGCAGCGGACTGTGGTCCGCCAGGTGCACAGGGTCTAGCGATCACAAACAGCAGCGCTGCCAGCATCTCTCTGAGTTGGATGTGCTTTGTGGCGGGGATTGAACTTCCATCCTCTGCTGACAGGCCAGTGCTTTAGCTCACTGTTGTGGGCTATATCCCAGTATAGTCTTCAGAACAAAATCCTGTGGGTTAAGATTGTAAAGCTTATATTAGACAAGTTTTTCCAATTTCTTAAAGTAACGTACTATGAAGAGCTAGTGCTTTAGGAATTAGCTTCATTTCTTCTCTTTTTTCTGAACAGGGCCGCCATGTTGAAGTTTTCGAGCTTCTCAAACCACCATGTGGAGGCCTTGGGTTTAGTGTTGTGGGTTTAAGGAGGCGATAACAGGGGAGAACTTGGGATATTTGTGCAGGAGATCCAAGAGGGCAGTGTGGCCCACAGGTAAGATTGTCAGTGCTTCCTCTGGTTCTGTTCCATTTTTTCTAAGTTGTGTGCATCTGTGGAGGGTGATTGGGGTAAATTGGTCCACACCCAGGCGTGCTCAGTGACTGGACCTCGCTCTGCTGCTTAGAAGCAGCCGGGTGTAGACAGGAGACCACACATGGTGTTGGGTCCTGCAGATTGGGGAAAGGCAAGCCAAGGTTAAGCAAGGTCAGGGCTGACTCTTACCTACTAGACCATCTCTCTGGCCCCTCTTTGTTTTTGATTCCACAGTCAGAAGGTATTGATCAGGAATGGGGAGACAGTCCAGTGAGTAAAGTACTTCCCTTGCATGTGGCTAGCCTGGGTTAATCCCCAGTATCCCTGAGCACCACAAGGAGTGGTGCCTGGGTACAAGAGCCAAGAGTAATGACTGAGCATTGCTGAGCATGGCCTGAAAGCCAACAGTGACACAAGGGTTTTATGCTTTGGGAGAATTTAGGCAAGTAAAAATTAAAGTGTAGCAAAAGAAATATAATCTATCATTACTGAGTTTTTTAAATTGTTAATATTACACAAAGAAGCAAGATCTTTCAAAGGAGAGTAGCTTTAAAACATAACCATAGCAATTACCTTTGAACAAGAAAATTAATGAGTGGAATTTATTGTCCATTGTTAATAAATGAACTTACATTTCTTTATATATATATATATAACTATCATTGTTTTATAAATCTATCATTATGTATATATATATATATATATATATATATATATATATATATATTTTAGTACTGTGAGGACCTAGCAGAATAGTGCGGCACCCAGCAGTGCTTGGGTTCAATGCTGAGATCAGACCCATATTCCCAAACATGCTCGTTTGATCCACGAGAACCAAGTTCCCAGCTTGATGAAATCTCTACAGTTGCTTTAGGGTATGCCCAACACAACTAGTAAATATATGCATCTTTGCTATTATTTGTAGAAGTTGGGAACATCTGAGGTGTAATTGTTTTGTGGGTAGCTGAAACAGAAGAGCCCTTTAACCGGAAGGGGTGATGGGTATAGGTTAAAGCCAATAGCTGAAAAAGTGGTACCACAGAAAAAAGGCTAGACAAGAGTGGACTTTGAAACATAAGGTTAAAGTCAGGGTCAATTGTAAGGAAAGGATCATGGAAAAAAAAGTTAAAGCGTGTGGCCTAGAATGTTAGGTCAGGTATCTGAGGGTATGTACAGGCTCAGAATGTGCGTGACCTGAGTTCAGTCCTGGACATCACACGGCCTCCTGCCTGCAGCTGAGTGTACCCCAGGACAACTGAACATCTCCGGTGAGGCCTTGTTGTGCTGGGATATTCCAGGTAGACCTGATGGTCTCTGGCTGACTGGCCCTCACCTGGATGTAACAGACATGATGGCTAAGTATTGCCGGGATGGACTCCCGCATCCCTGGAGAGCAGCTTGGGAGGTTTCCATAAACCAAGTCTGTCCAGGAAGAGGGGGATTCCCCAGCCTGGAATATATGCCCAGACGTGTTCATTGATTGGAGAACTGTCAAATATACTTTTGCCCTGGTTGTACTTTGATAGAGATGGAAGGTTGAAGGAAACTGACCAGATCCTTGCTATCAACGGACAAGCACTTCGATCAGACAATCACCCACCAGCAGGCTATCAGCATCCTGCAGAAAGCCAAGGAGAACGTCCAGCTTCGTTATTGCCAGAGGCTCCTTGCCTCAGCTCGTCAGCCCCATAGTTTCCGTTCGCCGTCTGCAGCCAGCACGATTTCAGCTCATTCGAATCCGGTGCGTGGAGGATTTTCACCCGAAATGGAACTTAATTTTCGTGTTCTTTTTGCTTGGCCGCCAGTTTCCAGTTTATGAAGGTTTCTTAGAATATGCATCTGACCTCTAAAACCTTTTTTTTTTATCTTTGTCTATTTTGTTTTATCTTTGTTTATTTTTTTTTACTTGACAGCTCTTTAAAAAATAATCTGTTAATAAAATTGACTATAGAAATATATGGTTTTGTTATTGAATTATATTGTTACAGTTAGCTGTCCGTGACTAAGAAAGCCTCTGATTTAGAACCCTGAGAGGTAGGATTGGATAGAATAAGTTGTTAACAGATTATCATTTTTTCCGTCAACTTTTTTTTTTTTTGGGGAAATTCTACAAGAATCTAGCAAAGCAATAATTTTTTTAATTTGGCAATACTGATTGAAAGAGTGGATATATCATAGCAGTAGTGATCTTTTGAAGTATAATAAATCAATGAGGCATTTTAAGCCTTATTTTATATCTGAATTAGGTCATTTGGAAGGGCAGTTTTCAACCTTTTTACACCATGAGCCAACCTGTCAGCATAGCAGCCCACAGACGGGTATTACCACTGCAGTTGATCATTGCTTTTCAGCCTTTTTGTAACCTGTATTGTATAAATCAGTACCACTGATGTGAAACAGTGACCGAATTATCATAACAACTGAGACTATAGTCATTTTCAGTTTTTCAGAATGTTTGAAGATTCATATAGGAGCTTTTTTTTTTCAGGTTCTTTGGCAACATGTAGAGACCATTGAATTGGTGAATGATGGATCTGGTCTTGGATTTGGCATTGTAGGAGGGAAAGCAACTGGCGTAATAGTGAAAACAATTCTGCCTGGAGGTGTAGCAGATCAGGTAAGCTACTCCATCCAAGAGAGCATCTGTACTGTTTTCATAAATGAAATCAATTCATATTTTATGTTTTCAGTTAGGAAGGAGAAGCTTTGGCCTCAGCTAATGCTGAAGAAACTGTTGGTCTCTTCTGTTCTGCCGGATTATTTAAAGTGTTTTCTTACATCTGATGAGACATAATTCTAAAAAGCTACATTAGTGCAGTGACTGACACCGTCTTTCGTACAGCCAACCCGCACCCTCCCCAGCACCAGATACGCTTTCCTAGCACTCTCAGAAATCAAAAAACATTTTTAAAAATTAAAAAATGAAAAACTGAACTGAGGGCAGAGATAGTACAACAGAAGGCACTTGCTTGCTTTTTTTTTCTTTCTTTTTTGGGTCACACCCAGCCATGCTCAGGGGTTACTCCTGGCTCTTTGCTCAGGAATTACTCCTGGCAATACTTGGGGAACCATATTGGATGCTGGGGATCGAACCCAGGTTGGCCGTGTGCAAGGCAAACACCCTAACCACTGCGCTTATCGCTCCCAAAGCCAGGCAAGCTACCTGTGGTGTATTCAATATGCCAAAAACAGTAACAATAATGGACCTCATTCCCAACGAATGGAGACGTTACTGGCGCCCGCTCAAGCAAATCCATGAACAATGGGAAGACAACTGACTGACAAAAAAATGAAAAGCATTGCTCTTAAATTACTGCCTTTAATCTCTAAGATCAATAGACTGTGTCCCTGAAACTGGTGGGCAGTCGGATCGGTGAAGGCCTGCACCCAGCCAGCCACTGCACCCACCCGACAAGTCCCCTATTCCCTCTGCCAGATGCTCCCTGCCTCTGTGATGCCCTAAGCCTCTTGGCAGCTGGGCTACATGGGAACCAGCCCGTCATCATCCAGTCACCCTGCCTTGAATGCACACACTTTCTTCCAGCCAGGTCTGCTGACCCCTTGGCTCCGTAAACCCTGCACACATTCGGACAGGCCATGGAGTAACACCAAGCAGGCATGCCTCTGAGCATATAGAGTGTGCTGACCTTCCAGCTCTATTGCAGGAGAAGAACCCTCGACCCCAGGCGCTCACAGCTGCAGCCTCGCCTCTTTCTATGTAGGTAGACCTCAAGGGTTCTCTCTCCTGATTTCTGACCCCAGCAGGGCACTGTCTCTCCCTCCAGGGAGCCATACCCTGGAGTCAGTGGCAGCTGAAACCTCATCCTAGTAAATTAAGCAACACTAGGAACATCGAATAAACAGGATTTCAGCCATATAAGCTGAAGGCAACAAAAAGTCTAGGAAGAGCCTCAGCTAACTCAAATCTTTGTAAACTGCTTGAAGAAGACTTTAAAACAACTACCTCTTCAATGTAAAATAATGTTTGAAAGTGTCTGTCCCTAGTTGTGTTTGAAATGAAAGGATGCTACCTTTTAGTTTTTAGCCATAAGTAAAATTTATATAAACCTCATAGTTCATAGCCATAGTGTATTATGGTTAAAAGAATTCTGTATTATTAGCAAAGGTTTAATTTGTTCTGTCTCATTTGTGATGGTCATTAACACTATTGTTGAATATGAAACACAACCCAAGTTTATGCTTAAAATAGTTTGTTAAAGCATTTTCATTTGTTATGTGACCTTGTTGAAATATATGTGGGAAGAGTTTTTATGCATGTTCTGATGATTTATAGCTTTCCATTGAGAGGTTCTGCTAGAGTAAGAATCCTTGATTATGGCTTATTTTTTATAAAGCCTTTTTATGTGTAATTAAATTAAAACCAGAAAGTTGGGTTAATAAAACACCTCTAACATTTATAAGTGGAAAGCGCATTTAATGTCATTTCATCAATAGCAATATTAGTGAGAGTAGTATTCAAATTTTCTTTCTTTTAAATGTAATCCAATATAAACTAGCCAACAAAGTCCTCCTAGATAAATATGACAAATAGACCAACTTTCTCTTTAGAATAGGACTGCACTGTCCAGTATTGTAGCAGTTTGGTGCATGCCATTTTCTCCAGGATTAGCTAAAATAAAATAAAACTATAAATTCAGCTTTTTAGTAGGAGCAGTCACATCTCAAATGCTCTGTTTCCACAGTACGGGTGGCTTCTATGTTTGAAATACAAACATCTCTTTCATCACCAAAATCTCTAATGGGCAGAGCTCTTGTACAGAGAGGTTTATAACTCTGCTCTTATATCTGAATTTTCTCTCATTGATTTAGTCTGAAAACAACTTTCTAAGGACATATATAATTGAAATGACAAGACAGAAAATTTTAGTATTTTAGTGCTGTCTTATGGATCATGCCATAATACATAATTTGAGTTACATACATTTTCATTGAAAATGGAAAATTAGGGCCGGAGCGATAGCCCAGCGGGTAGGGGCGTTTGCCTTGCACGCGGCCGGCCTATGCCGGCCTGGGTTCGATCCCGGCATCCCATATGGTCCCCCGAGCACCGCCAGGAGTAATTCCTGAGTGCAGAGCCAGGAGTAACCCCTGAGCATTGCGGGTGTGACAAAAAAAAAAAAAAAAAAAGAAAATGGAAAATTATCTGTTATTTCTTTACTTGATCTCAATTCAGTGGATGAAAATTTAGTGGATGGAAATCCATGAGGACTGGGGGTTAGTGCACTTTACAGAGCATGTATGTAGCAGGTGAGAGGTAACGTGTTCCGTCTCTGGTGTTCCATGCCCCGCCACATCCAGTGCAGCAGATATGACCCCAGGTGACTGCTGGAGCCATTGACTATATCCCCATGCCTTCCAAACATCACACGGTACTTCAAAAGTCTCATAAGTTTACAACTACAGGCTCAGTTTTCTGTGCTCCACAATGCATTTTACGACAAATTTCAGTATTTTACTGCTCTCATGAAGCTAAAATAATATTATCCGTATTTCCCAAACTCTACTTCTACAGCATGGGCGCTTATGCAGTGGGGATCACATTCTAAAAGATTGGGGACACGGACCTGGCAGGAATGAGCAGTGAACAAGTCGCACAAGTCCTCAGGCAATGTGGAAATAGAGTTAAATTAATGATTGCTAGAGGGGCCGTAGAAGAACCAGCGGGCCCCGCTTCTTTGGCTGTGACCCTTTCTTCATCGTCATCGTCAACATCAGAGATGCGGGTAAGTAGATCGAAAGGGATCATAGCAGAGTCAGAAAACAGCTGCTTGATGAACTGTCACTTATTTTGAATCAAAGCTTAATGCTCACATGTTTGTGGTAGCAATAAAATACAGTTCAAATACAATGCAGAATATTTTGGTATTAGTAATATTTTTAGCTTAAGAATAATTTGTAATATGGAGAAAATAACTTGCTTAAAAATCCTATATTGCTATGTTACATAATTTTTCTAAATAATATATTTACAAGAAGAATGTTTTTTTTTTTTTTTTTTTTTTTTTATTTGTTTGTATAGTGTAGCAGCACCCCCCCCCCCCACCCCCCCCCCCCCCCCCCCCCCCCCCCGCCCCCCCCGGCGGTTCTTTTTTTTTCCTTCCTCTCTCTCTTTTTTTTTTCCTTCCTCTGTTTTACAAGAAGAGTGTTTTAAAATATGAATAGCATTTAAAAAATTACACTAATAGTACTAAAATGTATAGTTTTTTCTTACAACTAGACCGGTCTTAGAAGCTCTACCACATGTTTCTATTATTCTCTCGACAATTTACTTTTAGTGCGTCCTTTTGTGACATGGAAGTAAGTTGGTTTAGTAAGGGGGCGGGTGTCGAATAAAATTAAGTAAATCTTCGAGTATTATTGCTTTAAGATATGACATGTAACAGCAGATTTTTTTAATGTGAGTTCTTATTCTTGGTCCAGTTGCTTAAATTTTGAAGAAGTTATGCATTCTTATAGTGTAACAGAATTCTGTTCATAACCATAAGCATTCTTTATTTGGGGGTGCTTTGTTGGCCTCTCCCAGCAATCCTCAGGGGCAACTCCTGGCTCTGCACTCAGGAATTACTCCTGGAAGTGCTCGGTGCGGACCATATGGATGCTGGGGATCTAACTAGGGTCAGCTGAGTCTAAGGCAAATGCCTTATCCACTGTGCTATCTCTCTGGCCCCCATAAGCATTCTTAATAATATGAAAAAGCTTGAACACTTAAAAATTAGTGGAGTGTGGTAGTTATTTGAAATATTTCAGGTCTCAAGACTGTAGTGGATAAAAATAGCAACAAAATTATTTTATCTAGGAAGCTCTTACATATTTAAGAAAATTCCATTAGATTTCTAGGCAACACATAACAAATGCAAGTTCTGCATTCCTTTTTCACAGATCTAAAGGAATCAACATCTTTTTTCTATTAAACTTCTTTTGTATTCAGTTACAAGTTTTTTTTTTAATTCTAAAACTTCTTTACATGGCCTTTAAAAACCTTACCAGAACACTTGAAATTTCCATGATTCTGTTGTTTATAGAATTAAATTTGGTTGCTATTTTTGTAAGCAGAAATAAATAAAGCTTATTTATAAAAGTATTTAAATGGCATTCTTTCTGGTAAACAAAACATTTTATTCAGCATTATATAAATGAATGCTATAACGAAAACCACTTGATATAATTGAAAGCTTAGAAAATATCTATTCTGTGCATATCATCATTTTTGAAGCCTGTGCCCCTTTTAAAACCATTCGATAGTCAAATTGCCACCCTCTAAAATAGCTCTCGCATAAGTCTTATTAAAAATAGAAAACACATTTGTTTCAATTGAAGCAGATTTCATCCTGTCATTTTCTTGTAATTATCTAAACTTTCAACTTTTGCTAAGTTTGCACAGTTAGTTTAGTGCAATGAAAAAATGTCTAACTTTACTATAAAATTCTGTATCATTTAGGTGGGCTATTAATGAGATATAGTCAGAGTCTTTTAATAAAAATCAGAAAACCTCCCTAGCTATCCCTGACCTATATGTCCATTCAAACCCAAGGATTCTATTTGTGATCTTCCAAGGTTTCCTGTGAAATCTGCGACACTACGCTAGTACATAATATTAAGCTTATTGATACCTTACTGCGCCACTCTGACTCAGGGTCATTTTATCTAGCTAATAACAATATTTCATGAAGTCTTTTTTGTTAGAGAAACCAGCTACTAGCCTATCATCATTCTAGGATTATGATGAAAATGAGTACAGAAGTCACACTTGAAGACTAAATTCTACGAAACAAAGGAGAATTCTAAACAGCTCTATGAGACATTTCACTGGCTTTAAAATTACATCAGTTTCTTACAACATATCAGACACAAAAATAGTTTAGTGTAAGCATCAATTATCAACGTACGGAAATAATAGTATGTCTCATGTGACATGTTGACTACTCCATTCTACTTGAAACTTTTCACACATGTAATAAAAGCAGAATATCCGTGATCAGACTAACTGCAATTGAATTCTGCCCTGTTCGGTTGCTTGTGCTTTGTCCTGGAAAAGGTAACGGCATTTAGCTCTTTCAGAGGAAAATTAACTTTTAGTAGTAGCAGCTACCTTTGATTTCTTCTGAAAAGTAACGTGGATTAAGACAGGTAAATGCTCTTTTACGTTAAAACTGGAAAAAGTTGGCTAGATTTGTTATTCCTTTTTTTTTTTTTTTGCTTTTTGGGTCACACCTGGTAATGCTCAGGGGTTACTCCTGGTTCTGCACTCAGGAATTACCCCTGAAAGTGCTCAGGGGACCATATGGGATGCCGGGGATGGAACCCAGGTCGGCTGTGTGGAAGGCAAGCGCCCTACCCTCTGTGCTATCCCTCTGGCCCCAGATTTGTTATTCGTGACAAACAATTGAACAAAGCAATGTATCCAAATACTAAGTAGCAAAACTAGATTTAAAGTTGTGTCTCTCGGGGGCTAGAGAGAGAGCTCAGACAGGCTGAGCACACTTTACCTACAGGAAGCCTGACTTCCATTTCAGCTCTGTGCCTTCCAACAAGCAATGTGGGGCGGCCCCCAAGCACCAATTTGGGAGCCCTGGAACACTGTCAAGTGTGGCCTGTACATAAAAATTCCACAGTATAAACTTGTTCATCAGGATTCAAAATACAAGTTCTTTCTATCTTCTGCATTCTGTAACAATGAAAATGAGCCATTGCTGGTAAAAATTGTTAATAAGAAAGTATTTATTTTTTAATATTTTCTATACAAATACAATAATGTATTTCATCAATGGAGGCTCAGCTTCCATGCTTAGTTTGTTTTAAGTGAAAAACGATGCCCACTTTCTGTTTTTAAGATCACTTGTATACTTCACTTTGTACTACAGTTCTTAAACAGAGTTCTCTGAAACTGTACTATGACTTATCTCTAATGGCAATTTAAAATTTGCATTACTTTATATTTTTATTTCTTTGTTTATTTATTTTAGGTTGATGCATCTACTCAGAAAAGTGAAGAAAGTGAGACATTTGATGTGGAACTCACTAAAAATATCCAAGGATTAGGAATTACCATTGCCGGTTACATTGGAGATAAAAAATTCGGTAGTCGTAAACACTATTAGCATTTCTGTATCTTTAAAATAATTCCAATATCTTACTTATAAAATATAATACATCATTTTATTTTTTATGTAAATAAAATTAAAACTAGAAAATGCATTTTATACTGTCAGATGTTCAAATAATCTGAAATTTCACCTCGGTGTGGTTACTACTCTTAAAAGATAGAAAGCCATTGTCATATTCTTGAGCTTAAATTTTGACTGTTGGCTTTGATTTTATGACTTGTTGATTCATATTTGTTAAAATATTAGTAATTTTTCCTGAGAGCCAGGAGGACTACTGCTACCTGAATGTACTTGTGAATGGTAATATATTGCCTGTTTTAATCTTAGAACCTTCGGGAATCTTTGTGAAAAGCATTACAAAGAGCAGTGCTGTAGAACTTGATGGGAGAATTCAAATTGGAGACCAGATTATAGCAGTAAGTAGCACATTTGATGACAGTTTTGCTAATTTCCATGGGGAGATGCTTTGCTATAGTTCACTTTGTTGTTTGGTTTGTTTGTTTTGGGAGACGTAACAGTAGTAATCAAGTGTACTTCTTAGGCCCTTCACTTTGGGATCACTCTTTGGGATCACTCATGAACAATGGACCATGTGGAGTGGGTGGGGATTGAACCTGGATTGATCGTATGCAAGGCAAGAAAGAGCCTTACTATCTCTCTGGCCTTTGTAGTTAATTCAGTTTTAAGAACTACCACTAGGTTTGTACTGATTAACCAGTCTTTGGTGGATTGAGGGTTTTATTACTGATACCAGTTTTATTTTGTGAAGTGAAATAAATCTGTACTGATATATTATAAAAGTGGGCCTTTTTTTCTTTTCACTGTTCTTGTTGTAGCTTTGATGATATCTGAAAATAAATTAAATGGTTCCGGTCCCTTTTACTAGATAAATGCCATTGTTGTTATTCTTGTAGAGTCACTATTTGAAGCATGTGACTTCCCAGGAAGTGTACAACAATCTAAAATTTTAGTTCAATTTGAGTAGAAACTGTGCTACATAGCTACATTTCAGAATGAAAACCCAAATCTCTGCATTGACTTTCCCGTTCAAATAAATTTAGGAAAAGCTGCCTACACTGGAGTGTCTTAGTGATTTCATTGGTCACTGAAAATTAGATAGACCTGGGTGAGTAGCTGTCAACGTCCTTGTTACACAGTCTTTGGCAGTCATGGCTCATTTTTTCTTCTAAAAAGATATTGTAATATTTTGAGAGACATCTTAGGGAGTACTATTTTATCCTCGCACTTATTTGTGCTTCTCTTAAGCTTAATAAAAATGTAAAGTAGAAAATTTCTTGGTGTTGGGCTGGAGCCATAGCACAGCAGGTAGAGCTTTTGTCTTGCACGTGGTCAACCAGGGTTCGATCCCCGGCATCCCATATGGTCCCTGAATACCGCCAGGAGTAATTTCTGAGTGCAGAGCCAGGAGTAACCCCTGAGCGTTGCAGGGTGTGACCCAAAAAAAAAAAAAAAAAAAGAAAAGAAAGAAAAGAAAAAAGAAAATTGGTTTCTTTTCATTAATGAAGATGAAGAATGAGCCCAAATATTCATAATACATGAATAAGCAAAATGTTTTATAGACTTTCAAGAATTTTTTAGTTGAAAGACAACGTCTAAACACACATACTTACATACACACACACACAAAAACATGGATGAGTCTATAAATGTTAAAGTATAAGTAAATATGAAAAACAACTAGCATTATTTCATTAATATAAGGCATCTAAACTAGCCAAAACTTATAGAAACTTAAAGTAGAATGTTTTTGAGGGCAGAATAGATGGGAATGGAACACTGTTGTTTATTATATTTAGTTTACCTTTGCAAGATGGAACAGTTAAGAAGATATGTTACACTGCTGTGCTAATATAATTAATGCTGTTGTGTTGTACCCTTAAATGTTTGGGATGGTAAATTTTATGTTTTCTAAGACAGTTTACAAAATTTCATAAATATGTTCATTTCTGCCATTTGCTTGCATACTGCAGTACCCCAAGTCTTCTTGGCCTTAGTTGTATAGAATACTATATTACACTTGCTCACTTATTGAAATACATATTCAGTGGTGTTCAGGGTCTGAAGTTGATTCTCAGCCTCAAGGCTGCTGGGGATTGTGGTGCCGGAGATTGAATCTAGGTCTCCAGTATGCAAAGCGTAAGGTTGGCTACATATTATTGCTGCATATTCTGCAGTTTTTATGCTACATATTACTACATATTACTCATATGAGTTACATATTCTGATTATATATCTTAAATCTGCTTTATTCACTGTACTTAGATGTGCCATTCAATTTAAATTACCACAGTTTTATTTAATGAGGGAGAGTTTGATAAGAGGGAGTGAATCAGCACATATGTAGACTATAAATCCTATTCTTGATTAAAAATTTATCGGGTAACTACACCCTTTCTTCCTAAGCTATATTTTGGCTTCATTATAAAATGTTATTAAAAATCAGTATGAGCTAAAATTAACATACCATGAAGTTCCTACATAACCCAATTTTGTTTTTTTTCTTTTTTTCTCCCCATAGCCCAACTTTGAAACATTTTCATAACTTTAAATAAACGTCATAGCCATTGTTAGGTAGACTTTTATTCCCCTTTCCTCCCAAGCCTAGGAAATCAGCAGTTTCCATTACATCTTTACAATTCCCTATTTTGGACATTTAACAAAATTATGATCTCTTATGAATGACTTGTTCTGTTTATCATAATGGTTTTGAGGTTTATCCTTGTAGCATGAGTTATGTTATCAGTTGCTCTCTTTCTTAATTTTGTTTTATTTCTAAATAGTTTTTATATGAAGAGACCAACTTTTATTTATCCATTCTTTAATTGATAAGTATTGTATTGTCTGTATGTTGGATATTATGGATAATGCCAATGTGACCATAAATGTACAGATTTTTGTATGGACGTGCTTTAATTTCTCTTTTTACTTAGTTGTGGAATTACTATTCCATATATCTATGTTTAACCACTTAGCAAGCTTCCTTTTAATATTTTTATTCTTGTTATATTAGTTTATAAGACTGTGCGTTTTAGGGGTGCTTTATTTCCATAGCAAGCTAGCCACCAAGTACTACAATTACCGGACCCCTTCCATACTTTTATTCATTTCCCCATTTTGTTAATCTCAGTTTGGGAGCTAATCCCTTTTGACTTGCTCCCCTGTTTTAGCACTAGGGGAGGCATGCTCAGTTTTTATCAGGGCTTACTCCTGGCTCTGTGATCAGGGACCATTCCGGTGGTGCTCTGGGAACACATGCCATTCCATGGGTACAGCTCAAGTCTGCTGAGCACAGTGTAAGCACCTTGACCTTGCACTATGTCTTCAGCTTCATTGCTTTATTATATTATATAATATATATTAAATAATAGTCTATAATATAATAATATAATATTATTATTATATTATATATTATTATAATAATATATATTATAGCTATACTATATATGATAGCCTAAATACAACTGTAATCATCTGGTGTTGCCTTTCTCATTCTGCCTTAGTTCTTTTGTCTCTCTCTCTCTCTCTCTCTCTCTCTCTTGCTTCATGCCAGGAATCTAATCTGGACCCTACCACTGACCAATCACACATTCCCAGCCCCTGGAGGCATTGATTATTCAGTTTCTTCACCTACAACATTGAGTTCAAGAAACTTCCCTTTTGTAATTTTAGGAATGTCAAGTGAGTAGTTTATTTAAGAAATCTGATTTAATTTTCGCCGCCCTAATTTAGTGTAGTTAGTTAAGCAAATATTTATTGAAGACCTAAGGTGATTATGATTTTGACAGTTTCACATTTGCTTCTCTCCAGACTGTCATTATCTTTAATCATACATAATTGGAATATGAAATTAATTTTGCTTAGGCAAAACCTGTACATAGTGATTATATTCTCAAAGGTGCTGTAGTGTTTTCTTTCAATAAAATCACTTTCCCCCACTGTATCTAGTGTGATATTTTGTGTTTGCTTTGGGTTCACACCCAGCTGGATTATTCCTGGCTCTATATTTCGGGTTTGCTCTTCTCTGGTGACGCTCAGGAGACTCTTACAGTGCAGGAGAATCAGAATGGAACTCTCGGATGCAAGGCGTTTACTCAGCCCAGCGCTCTCTCCAAGCCTGATGTTCTGATATTTTATTGAGTTTTTGTGTTTTTTAAATCAAGTATCTTCAGAGTTAGAATTTCCTCAAACTTATTGGAATTATGCAATAATGCTTTTGACTATTCATTCATTAACTTTGTATGAAATACCTCCATCTTGTGGACTCAGCAGATACTGGTGGTAAACTTCACACTGGTTGTTTTTCACAACTATACTTTCCATCTCTTTAACTTTTGGCAACAGCAAGGTTGGAGCTATACTTCAAATTTTCTTTTTACTTATTGAGGTCGTGAGAACATTAAGAAATTATTCTCACTAGTTTGAGGTAGTTCTATTTCATTACACTTAAGAATTGATTGCCTGATTCTAGTTTTACAAATTTTGCTCTATAATCCTAAAGGGTATTACTATAGACTTAAAAAGGGCAGAGGTAATAATTCCATTCGTTTCTTTCCAGTCCCCCTTTATATACTAGTATTTTGTTTAAGAACTGTTTAATGTGGGTTTAATTTGTTGGGGGGAGGTGCCCAGGGAGGGAAGGCGGGTTCTAGCCCTGGCCTGCCATTCCGGCAGAGCCTCACGAGAACCAGAGGAACCCCCTACACTATGAGGGCCGCCATTTTCAACATCTGGATTCCACAGCTCGTCAGATCTCCACCCAGCAGAAAAGCCCATCTTTCCCCATCTCGGTTCATCTGTAAATGCATGAGATGAGAGCCTATTAGTCCGACACCCACACGGCAGAGCCTGGCAAGCTATCCATGTCATGTTTGATATGCCAAAAACCAGTATCAATTATAGACCTCATTCCCATGACCTGAATGAATGGATTGAGGCTCTTCATGTTCCTGGAGCGAGCTGATGCCCTTAGGCTACACTAGCATGTGACAGGATGTATGGAAATGTTACTGGTGCCCACTCGAGCAAATTGATGAACAGCTGGAAGACAAGTGATACAAGACAAGTAAATGTGGGCTGGAGTGATATAATGGCAGGTTCTTGTAAATGTATAGGTAAATGTATGTGTAAATGTTAAATGTTATGTAAATCCTATAAATTTAACATGTGTAGGATTACCTGAGTTCGATCTCCTATACATTTAGCAAGTCCTATACATTTAATGTGTATAGACTACCTGGGTTTGATCTCTAGTACTACATATGTTTCCTTGAGTATAGAGCCTGGAGTAAGTTCTAAGCACTGATGGGTGTGGCCCCCAAACAAAGAAATAATAGTTTTATACAAGAATTTTATTTTCATTTGCATTGTCAAGACTTATCATAAGTTAGAGTCATCTACTTATTCAATCATAGTTCTTTTAGTAAACAATTAAAAATCCAAAAAGTCATTGTCTTATCTCTGTGGATTAAGATACTGAAATCCATGCTAAAAGCAGTATCACATTACAGCTGATAAGAAAATTATTAAAATAATATTTGAAAGGGCATAGCAATTTAGGCTGTATCTAGTAACTTTGTCTCTGAATTTCTAGAAATGAAATCCCATATTTTTTACTAAATCGAACAAAGAAAACCACCCTGAGATTGTTGAATGCAGTTCAGCTTTTCCTGAAAGACATGTCAGGTTATCATTGGTCACTCTTAGTAGGTGTCTATTAATTCTCCATTGTTTTCACCCAAACAATCAGTAAGTGGTGAGTTTATAGCATAATCATTGATTGGAAATGCATTCCTTTTCAAATAACTCTATTATCCTGAAGTGAAGGGTATAGTAGAAAGCACACATCTGAAGCTCACATATAAATACAAATCAGTGTTTATAGTTAACTATGTCATGTTCACCAAAGTCCAACTCTCCACGTAGCACTTAACTTCTTTTGTTCTGGTCACAGGTCGATGGCACCAACCTTCAGGGTTTTACCAACCAACAAGCCGTGGAAGTGCTGCGACACACCGGGCAGACCGTGCACCTGACGCTGATGAGGAGAGCCGTGAAGCAGGAGGCTGAGCCCACACCAAGAGAAGACGCGCGGAGAGGTGGATTTGGTTCCCATCAGTGCCGGCCTTGGCAATGGTAATCACAGACTACTCCAGCTTTCAGTTAGACACTTGCATTGCCTAGGTTCTTTTCCTAATTTTGATATAATCATTAAAAACATGCCTTTTACACTTTACTGTCAGGAACTGAGGAAAAGAACGGTAAACTAAATTGGGATTAGCGGAACCAGTAATGAGTCATGCATCATAAAATGGGCTTGGAATCAATCATGTTTATGTTCTATCCGTTTCTCTGCGGAGACTTCAGGTGCTCTGCTGTCCGTGCCTTTTGGAAGTCACTCTTGTTTTCTCATCATATGTTTGCCCTGAGTGATTGTTGTGAGACCAGGGATATCTTAAAATGCCCACCTTTCCTCAAAACAGTCCAGTTTATTTATTTATTTATTTATTTATTTATTTTGCTTTTTTGGGTCACACCCGGCGATGCTCAGGGGTTACTCCTGGCTCTGCACTCAGGAATTACTCCTGGCGGTGCTCCAGGGACCATATGGGATTCGGGGATCGAACCCGGGCCAGAACAGTCCGGCCGCGTGCAAGGCAATCGCCCTACCCGCTGGACTATCGCTCCGGCCCCAAAACAGTCCATTTAATTCCTACTTTTGAAATGCCGTTCATGGGGCTGGAGGGATAGCACGGTGAGTAGGGCCTTTGCGTGGCGCGGCTGGTGTGTGCTTGATCCCAGCTCTGAGAGCTCTGAGTGTGATGCCGCAGCATTGTGAGGAATGACCCCTGAGCACGTAGCCCATAGTCAGCAGCCCTGAGCTGCTGACTGTGACCCCAACTACCTCTTCTCTCAACTGAAAATAGAAAAGTCACTCATGAGGTGTTCACATACTAGTAACTCTGAACATTGATAAAAATACCCAGGTAGCTCACTGATATATTGGTTAAAAATGCAGTTAAGTTGACTTAAAAATGTGGTTGCCTTTCTTAAACTGTTGACCATTCTAGAATTCTTTTTACTAATGGCTGTATTTCTAGGAGACAGAGAGGCTGAGCACAGGAGATACCACTTCTTTGTCTCATTAACAGACATTACTCCTTTAAGTACACACAATTACAGAAAATTTTACCTATAAAATGCAAATTGTAATCCAGCAGCTGCATAAATATGGGGTTAGGAAAACTCAGATGCCTGGTTATATTAAATACTTAACACTATTAAACTGTTCTTACTTTTAAGAAAATTTTGAGAAGGATGAAGATTCTTTATCTTTGAGGAGAAACACCAGCGTATTACCAATTGAAGAAGGTAAACACCTAGAATAGGTTATTACATTCATTATTAAGTTTGTAGATAAATAACTTTACTAATGTGATTAAGTAATACTTGTTATATTCTTTATTAGTTTTTTTTTGTTTTTACATAGTTTTTTTTTTTTTTTACTCCCAGAGATGCCCAGGGTTGTTCATAGGCTCTGCACTCAGGAATCACTCATGGCAGTGCTCAGAAACCATGTCGGATACCAGGGATTGACCTGTGTTAGCCGTGTGCCAGGCCAGATCCTTATCCTTGTGCTGTCCCGCCAGCCTCAGTAAAAATAGTTTTTAAAAGAAATCCTGATTGGGGCCAGAGCAATAGCACAGTGGTCAGCCTTTGCCGTGCACACAACCACCCTGGGTTTGATCCCCGGCATCCCATTTGGCCTGTCCCGAGCACCACCAGGAGTAATTGCTGAGTGCAGAGCCAGGAGTAACCCCTGAGCATTGCTGGGTGTGACCAAAAGAGCAAAAAAATACTGATGAATATTTTTATGCACATTTATACTTATTTATGATTAATTGCTCTAGAAGAGTCGACTATTTTGGGGGTGCACCTGGCCATGCTGAAGACTCGTTTCCAGCTCTGACCTCAGGGATCATTCCTGCAGGGCTTGGGTTCCATATGTGGTCCCAGGGATCAAACTCAGGTCACCCACGATCACGCCACTCACTCTATCCACTGTTCTATTGCTCCGGTCCAGGAATATTTTTTTCTTTAGAAAATCACAGTGCGCGGAGCTGCATACAGATTATTTGTCAGATTACTTTAGGTACTTTGGCAATATAAATTCACTAAACATCAAAAAATTAAAGACAGGCGTTTTTTTCCTTTGACTGATTCCTTCAAAGTTACTGGAGTTTGTTTTCCGCTAACATGTTCACTTAAGTATATTCTTTTGTCTATTTTTAAATGTTGGTGATCCTTGTGATGTAATTTTCATGAAAAATTTATTGGTGGTGGTTTTTTATTATTTTGTCAATCAGAATTATTTATTGAGGCATCATGATTGATAATAGTATTAATATTCACGTTCTAGGTTTACAGTACTACAACATACCCAGTCCCCACTGTTAGTATCTCCTTCACTCTTCTACACAGCTTCCTGGCCCCACCCTGTCCCTTTAGCTTATCAGTTCTGTTTGCTTCTGAAAAAAAAATTCTCAAAATTTTGATTGATTGCTGTCTGATTGCTAGTTTCTGCTGACTCCACAGGGTAGTGAGATAATCTGGTATTTGCCTTTCTTCATCTGAGTCACTTCACTTTTTTCAGAGTATCCTTTGCTGCCGGCTGAGATAGCTGAAATAGAAGATGTACAACAGCAACAGGAAGCGGCCCTGCTGACCAAGTGGCAAAGGATTATGGGAATTAACTATGAGATAGTGGTATGGGAACTTGCCCTTCTTACTTTTTTAGCTTTTAAATTCATATGGTAATTTTTAAATTATAATAATTAATGACCATATAAGGTCAGATTGGAAAAAAGTTAGATGTAACTGAAGAAAGATGTCCAATAAAAGGAATGGAGTTCATAATTCACCAATATTTTAGTATTTTTGGCAATATAGTACATAGATCAAAGACTTGTTTCCTGATTTCTAAGTATGGAATATAAAAAGTTAAAATAGAATTGCAGAATCTATTTATATCCAGAATTGCTGAAGTATATTTTACCCATTCCATTTTTTATTGCCCTTACATATTTATTTCCATATTTTGTTTACTTCTGCATGCATTTTATAATACCATTTATGCATGGTAATTAATAATTTACATTTGTTAATTATTTGCTGGCTGTTATAACAACACTTGTGATCTATCCTATAAAAGAGATTTAATTAAGTTAACACCAATTAGTTATCTTTATATTCACACAACACATTTCAAAAGAAAAAAATGCTAGATTAGGTAGAATTGTTAAGTCTTTTATATTCAGGTAAGTCTCTATATGAAGAGCTAGAGTGTAAGAGATGACAATTTTTATCACAGCTATCACTTGGGGTGGGGTTTCTTAGTGCCAAATAATTTTATTAGGGTTATATTACTACTCATGACACTGATATTGTAAAACATTACTTAGGATGATTAATTGCCAAAGCATAAGTAAATACAACTTTTACTGCCATTCTCAATTGTTGCAAGTCCAGTTAAACAGTGGCTAATTTAGCATGGAAAGAAAAAGGGGAGGGGGTTCATGCGACCGGCATGCATGACTGCAGTGAGCACTGAAGGGGTCCTTTGACACTTCATTTTGTCTCAGAGGTGAGATCTGACTCTGAGAGCTTCTCTGTACTATTGTCTTTTGGTAGCAAAACTCCCACTCAACTATCAAGAGTGGCAGTTTGAGGTAAAATGGCTATTATTGGCTGTCATGAAGCATAACATAAATTAGACATACTTCTGAATTTGAATTGCTTGGTAGGTATTTATATAGTAGAGGCAGATTCAGAGTGAGTGGTATAATAAAAAAAAAGGGTTGGTGGACCTTACTGGGGGACTCGAAAGCTGCTCAGCGGGAGTTAGACCAAAATTGGGTTTGGAGGAGTGAGGGAGGATTTCATAGAGCATTAGATTTCAAAGTCAGATGATATGGCACCTGACATTTGCCCTGTTTGGCAATTTGAAAGTGCCTTTTTAAATTGAACAGCAGTTTCTTTAATTGTAAAATAAGGGGATAAATTAGATCTATGGTATATTTTATGCTTGAATATTATGCTGAATGAATTATTTGCAAAAATGGGTGGTTTCCTAAAATTCTACACTACTGAGTTTACGTAATAGAGGAAAGTAGGAAGCCTTCGGTCCTGTTGGGAGTTTAGATTTCATTTAAAGACCAGCTGTTCCTTACCACTGCCAGCGGTCAGAGTAGGTTGAGATTGTTTAAGTTAGAAGCTTTTTTCTAGCTATGTGACATTGGGTAAGATAACCTGTCTAAACTTCATTTTCCTAATTGGAGATAATCTATGTAATGGGATTAGTATGGCCTCTGGCATATGCTTAGTGCTAAGTGTTCATCTTTTACTTATTTTTAATTTAGTTTTTAAGTGTTCATCTTTTCTATACTGTTGTCGGTGCTCAGGTTTGTGACTTTGTGTCTTTCATAACTTGGACTGTTCTCCATCTGTTACCAGCATCCTTAGACACTGCAGTGTCCTGGATTCTGGCTGTTTCCTTTTTCTCTACAGATTTAATTTCACTGATCGATATCAGTGTTCCTGTAGAGCAAACTGCTAAGAGTTCCTACATCTCGGGGTATATGGGGCATGGGAGGGGGGTCACCCCCGGCTCCACTCAGGGTTTATCGCCTCTGCTCTCTGTCCTCAGGATTACTCCCAGCCTGGCCATCCTCAGGGAACCCAGTGTGGTACCAGGGATTGGGCCCAGTTCGGCTGTGTGCAAGGCAAGCACCTGCCTTCTCTACTCTGCCGGACCCTCAGTACAGTTTCAGAAACTTCCATAGGAAAGTTACGATTCGGAGTGAAACAGAAAGTGTGCAAGAGAAGAAACCATGGAAATGGTTAGAATTACTGCGATGGTTTGTCCTTTTAGGTGGCGCATGTGAGGAAGTTCAGCGAGAACAGCGGGCTGGGGATTAGCCTGGAGGCAACAGTGGGACATCATTTCATCCGGTCGGTTCTGCCCGAAGGGCCTATTGGCCACTGTGGGAAGCTTTTCAGTGGAGACGAACTGTTGGAAGTAAGGGCTGTGCCACCCTTAAATCAAACTTGTAAGGCTTCAGGAGGCTTAGTGGGGTGGATAAGTACGTTCTTATTTTTAAGTTGCCACTCAAGAGGGTAGTTGAGAAAGTTACACAAATGCAAAGAAAGGAGAGATTTTGATGTGTATGTACTTTGATCTTTATGCCTGATTTCACGCTAGCTTCTTTAAACACTTTTAAAACATTCAATATTATGCATAGATAAAACATTCACGTATTTAAAAATTTTAAAAATAGAAAAATTCTGAGTGAATTTTTTTCTGTCTCATACTGCCTCATTTTTGTCACCTTTCCTCTAGTAGCAACTATGATATCTTATTCTATGCTATCTATTTTTGATTTCTTAATAAATAAAAAAAAAATATATTCACCCTCATACTTTTAAAAGCATCTAAGACATAATAGATGTTTTTTCCAAGTTCTGTTGCTTTAGGTAATAATGACAATAAATCTGTTTTTATTTAATTGGGGGGTTGTCGTACCAAGCAGCGCAGGGCTCAATCCTGATTTTGCACTCAGGGATCACTCCTTACAGTATTTGGGGGTCAGTAGTTTTGATGCTGGGACTCAAACCCTAGTCTGCCATGTACAAGCATCTTACTATCGCTCTAATCCTAAAATGCTGGTTTTAAAGTAATCCTCCCAATTTTTGAGACTATTCTATTGACTCTCCTTTTTTTAAACTACTGCGTTGGCATATCAAACATGAATGAGGGTCGTATCCTTTGGGTGCTGTAGAAGATACAATTCTAGAAAAACCCTAAACACGTGCATGTAAATTAGTTTACATCAGACCATGAGAGGTCTAGCTACAGTTCAGAATACAGTCAAATGATGGTAATCAACACTGAATTTTATGTTTAATTGATACTGACATATGTGTCATGTATATAGTGTAAATGTTTTCAAGGAAATTTCATGTTATGAAATGCTGTTGTTTCTTGCACAATTTATTTTTTGCCACAGGTGAACAGAATAAATTTGCTTGGGGAAAATCATCAAGACGTGGTGAACATTTTAAAGGAGCTGCCGATAGCAGTGACAATGGTGTGCTGTCGCCGAACTGTGCCAGCCTCTGCCCAGGCAGAATTTGAGAGTCTAGATTTATGTGACATTGAACTAACAGAAAAGGTATCAGAATTGTGGGTATGAGGATACTCTGACTGTTAAAGGAAGGCAGAGCGGTTTTAAAATGCTTTCTAATGTGCCAGGTACTTTTGGCATTTGATGTGCTTACATAGCCATGACTTGTAGCAAAGGCCTTGGTCAGGCAGGTAAGGGATCGAGGCAGACACGTGGCTCAGCGGTAATGGCCTGGCACGTGAATCTTGGTTTTCTCCTCCGTAAAATGTAGGTCATGAGGCTCGCCTCAGTACTGCTCTGGAGGTGACGTTAAGGTATTTATTGCATTTTTGTTACGCTACAGAGAGATAATTGATGCAGATGATGACTATATCAGGCATATAGGGAAGTGAGATGTTTACAAATCCCATCCAGCTCAGTGACTGAGGAAATGGCTGAAATATAAATGGCAACATCCAAAGCATACATGGGCACCTCATTCTGTTTGTCTTGTTGCACGGTATATCTGTTCATGTGAGACGCTGATTCCATAATACTGGCTATTGAGTAGCATGCTGATTACTATTATTACAAAACAAAGCCCTATACCCCTATGTGTTTGCTTATACCTTTTTCAAAATGTGAAGAAAAAAAGCTTATGTTTGTGAGGAGTCAAATAGATATGTAAAGTTAAAGTTCAGACTTTGTTTAATTATCAGTTTAGCAAGATATAATGGGTAACATGTGGTAATGTTAGAATGAAAAGGTTAGTAATTGGAATACTTTTTTAAAGTTTGAGCAATAAAGTGTGGAGTATAATATCATGTGGGTGATTAGAATAAGGTAGGATAAAAATTCTCGGCAGGTCTGCACACTACGTGGAGTGGTTCTCATAAGAAAAATATAGAAATGAAGCAAAACAAAATATAAATGCTATATTTAGGGGTGAATACATGGGTATGCCCTGTTTTATTTGATATGCCAAATCACTGTATCACTGTCTTCCCGTTCATCTTCGATTTGCTCGAGCGGGCACCAGTAACATCTCCATATGACCTGCTCTCATGCAAGTAGAGCCCAAGGGCACCTGCTTGCTCCAAGAACATAAAGAGCCTCAAACCATTCCATCAGGTCATGGGAATGAGGTCTATAATTATTACTGGTATCTGGCATATCAAATACGACACGGGTAGCTTGCCAGGCTCTGCCGTGTGGGTAGCATACTCTTGTAGTCATCTCAAAATCCAGCATTTATTGATGAACTAATATAATTGTTACTGGTATTTGGCAGTTCTATATTTGCAGATATGCCAAATACCAGTAACAATTATATTAGTTCATTCTCCTGACCTAATATAATGGTTTGAGGCTCTTTATGTTCCTGGAGCGAATAGATGCCCTTGGGCTGTACTAGCATGAGACAGGACATATGGGGATATTACTGGTGCCCGCTCTAGCAAAAAAGATGATCAATGGGAGGATAGTGAGAGTGAAGCAAAACAAAGCCATAATTTGTGGCTGGAGCTATAGTACAGTGGGTAGGACATTTGCCTTGCATACAGCTGACCTGCATTTGGTTCCTGACATCCAATATGGTCCCCTGAGCTCTCCATGAATGATCCCTGCACACAGAGCCAGGAGTATTTCCTAAGTACCACTAGGTCTGGACACCCCGAAAGAGTGGAAACACAATGGAGATCCATCCAGCACGGGTGGATTACTTTCTTCTAGTTTAACAATATCTACTACTTAACTACTTACTTAACCACCACCTTCTTTTCAGAAAAAACTGTTAAGTGATCTTGGAAATTATGTTACTTGAGCCACTGAAGAATCATCTACTAATGCGTCCAGCAGCTTCTCCCCACCTTGCTGAAGTAGTTCCAGCACCCACTATGGGCGATATTGCCTTTGTGGGAAACAGTGAAATGGGTGTTGTTAAGCTTAGTGAAAGAAGGCAGATAGAGAAAGATCAACCCAGATAAACCCATGGGTTACTCACTGTGGTATGTAGAGAAAACAAGCAGAACCACTGACTATTAGAGACTTTTGAGCTAATACCAATGAATGGTGCCGTGAAGGGGAGGGGAAGAGGAGGAGGAAATGTACTGTTGGGATGAAGGGAACAAGTACACATGAACAACAGAACTGGACTTTCAGTGGAGAACTTCACGTAATATACTTAAGTTCGTTTTCAGTGATCCACCACTGAAGCTTATGTGATATTATAATGCAGTGTTAACTTCAATTATAATTTAGTAAGATAGAAGCATAATTCCAAAGATATGTAGAACTTTAAGTCTAGCACCTTTCATAATGATATCAACAGACTAAAATCAGAGTGCAGATTTGCAACTGTGGTCTTAGACTGTGAACTAATTGCTTAAATGCAAAGATAGGATGCAAATTAGTATTCCAGCATCAAAAACAATGTCTTTCCTAAATTATACATGTGTATAATAACCTAGACCCACTTTTTTGTGATAGAAGCCAACACTTTGAAGCCCTATTTCTATACTCTGTAGTTTATAACATTAGCTCATTTAATCCTGAGAAGCTCCACAAGACATTATAGAACTATAAATCCCAGGTTAACAATGTTGCCCATGGCAAGAGAGAGAAGAAATCACAGGGAGAAACTTCAAGCCCAGCTCAATCTGACTGGACATCTTGTCTTGCCACTACATGTGTTAGTTTATTAATGAAAAATATTGTAAGTCCAAATTCATGATATTATGCAAATATATTTATTTTCATCGAACACCCGCCTTTAACATAGAGCCATTTCCTCTTGAATTCTACTTAAGATTTTTTTTCTTCAGTCTCAAAATAGTTTTATTTATTTATTTTTTACTACAAAGGTGATTTAGCAATGATGAAAAAAGTGAAATTCACTCTGTTGCGTAGTTTTCATAGTTGGTATAGAATTACTCACTTGAATTCCTGTTATAAGTTTGAACTTCCAGTTTAACAATGTCTACTATTATCTTAATCTCTAAAGACTTTATGTTATTGCTAATTTTACATGAGAGTATTTGTTCTGCACCCATGCTGAAGAATCTCGCTTGTCTTTGTAGTGTTGGTATGTTTTTCTGCTAAACTGTGTTTCTGAAATAAGAGCTGCCTGGTGTGTTATTCAGCCTCACATAGATCTGGGAGAATTCATCGGGTCATCGGAGACAGAGGACCCAGCTCTGGGGATGACTGATGCGGAGCAGAATGCGGAAGTTCAAGGACCTCTGGCCATGTGGCAGGTTGATGTGCAACACATTGAGCTGGAGAAAGGTTGCAAAGGACTTGGGTTTAGCATTTTAGATTATCAGGTAAATGCTTCTTATTTTAACATTTTAAAGAAATGGCAAATGCTAAAGCTGTATTGTTGTTAGCAATAATTGGATAATACTTTGCACTCACCAAAGACATTCATGTTTTTAGTAAATCTTTGACAATAATTTATGTCACTGAATGTCAAATAATTTGTAATGTGAAGTTCATTAAGCTCATGAGAAAAGCTTATTGAAAACTTCGTTCAGCTATTAGAAAATTCAGAGCGGGAAGAATACACTTTAGGAAGACACAGAAATATGCCTTTTTATCATGTTGGCAATGTCTAATTCCGTTTTTATTTCTGTGCTCTAAATTCATTGTTCCTGTTTTAAGTGCGGTGACAGAAATATTAACCCTTTTTCTGAATTGAGTGATAGACTTAGGAACCGGATATATTATACTTTCTAGTACCCCTGTCATTTGATTAAATTATGAATAAGCTTAAATTGGTCAAGTGTGGCCTATATTCTTCCCATGCATTGTTTGCTGTGATGAGTAACCAAGGAAACACCGAAGCGTGTCTGATAGGGCACAGCTGTTGCTCTATATTAATTAATAATGAGCTGAAAGTCATCTCGGATAACTTCAGGGAGTTGTGTTCTTCACCAAGGTCTAATCTTGCAGCCCCATTTTAATATTCCAGGTTCTTGTATAACTGAAAACACGACCACAACCAAATTTGTAAGGCCTCTTTCTCTTTCATATTACTTTGTTTTAAAAGAGTGGGCCCAGGGCAAAGGCTGTAGACAAATGGAGGTTACATATGTGAGGGCCTGGGTTCAATTCCTGGCAACAGCAAGAAAGAAAAATAAATTGAAAAAAGCAGACTTTTTATTCAGTATAGTCACATCAACTCGGATTTGTTATATCTTCTGATATTGAATAATTATATTCTATTTCAGCATACTATAATAATACCGATTATTGTAGCCCTAGATGGTAATCATAAAAGTTGTCAATTTATCAAAATTGATATGATTTTTAAATTATCTTTACAATTTAAGTGAAGTCTAAAACTCAAGAATAATAAAAACTGACATAAATTATCTTTATTAAAACCACTTCCTAAATCATTCTAACATTCCCAAATAGAATTAACCTTTACCCGGATAGTGCATTTAAAGTATTGTAAATTTTTTTCAAAGGCGATTGAAGTAATTACTCATTTATTACATTTTAGATAATGTTTAAACACATCTTTATTTTTTTTTTAATTTTTTATTATACCACAGTGAAACATACAATTACAAAGGTGTTCATAATTGGTTCTTGGTAAAATGAGTGTTCTTTCTTTCCTCTTCCTATGCTAGGATCCCATTGATCCAGCTAGTACTGTGATTGTAATTCGGTCCTTGGTGCCTGGAGGCATTGCTGAAAAGGATGGGCGACTTCTGCCTGGAGACCGGCTCATGTTTGTTAACGATGTGAACTTGGAAAACAGCAGCCTGGAAGAAGCCGTCCAGGCCCTCAAGGGTGCGCCCCCGGGACTGTAAGAATAGGAGTCGCCAAGCCTGTACCTGTAAGAACTCAAGTTTTATTGATATCCTCTGAAATATGCAAACAGAATTTCTGCAGACTTAATTTTAGCCTTTGCCCTACTCCTGTCTGAATAATGCTGTTTTCTCTTGTTTTGTTTTTCTGGTGACAGGGATGAATCCAGAGTCTTATACACGTGAAACGAGTGTTTTGACATTAACCTGGGCTGAGGCAGGATATTTTGTACTTTTTAATATTTATAATTATCAATATTGACTCTGTGATTATAGAGACTTTATTTTGAATTTTTTATCACAAGGGGAAGGAAAACAGACAAAAATTTTGGAAGTAACTGCTTTCACTTTAGGTATTTTTATACAAAAATAAAGTTGTGATCCATATAGTAAGAAATTAGTAGCATCCACAACCGATGGTAGATCTTATATATCTTATATTATAGTGGAATAAAGTAAAATCTCTGTCTGAGTGACTACTTTCTACATTCTATTGACTTATTTGTTGTCGACTTGGGATCAGGAAATTAAACTTTGAACAGTGAGTTCATACGTTTGTGGCTTTTCCTGAGAGGAGCTAGATCCATGTCAACCCTCCGGAATATTAAAAATAATTTTGATGCATAATAGCAATATTTTTGGTACACCAATTTCAACACAGTACTCATCACTGAATTGCAAAAATGTGCTTGAATTCTCAGTTTTATGCTTCTTTTTATGTATTAACATAACTTAAAGGAAGGGCAAATATACCTTCTCTTAAGACTACAGAAGCATATAAGTGTATTTGCACAAACATCATGCAGATTTATCGACTTGTAAAAAAACTTTCAAATATGAAGCTTTATGAAGTTTTAAATACTATGTGTGCTCTTATTTTTATTCAATAAGAAATTTCAGTAACCTATTGGAATAAATTTATTGAAAGGAGAAAGTGCAGAAAGAAGGAATAATTAGTATATTCCTATAATAATCATAGTAATCTGATTTCTAGATTACTAGTAAAGATTAATATAGAAATTAAGCAATATAATATTTACTATATTATTTGAAAGCAAACCCAATTTATAGAAATCATAACACAGGGTCAATATAAAGAGAATTTCAACATCAGTATAGACCATATGGGATTTACACATTTCTTAGAATTGTCCATTTTTTGGCCTGTTAGAAATGACATACATGAGTTGGTAACTTCACTGTTCTAAAAGAAAGGCTTTAACAGTTATTCAGAAACTGCAATATTTCCCTAGTACTTCCACAATGAATTTTTATAAAATAATATTTCAGGTTCACTGTTTTCAAATTCACAAAGTTCTATATGATAAATAACTTTTTGAAAAGGGTAGTTTACTGTTGAATTCGTCTGCAGGAATTTTTTTTTTCTATAATACTTCTTTTGTGGGTATCGTCCATATAAGGTGATGATACAGCAAAACAATGATTGAAATAATTTACTCCATTTCTTTCTGATTTCGAGTAGAAGTATTAGATTTTCTTTTAGTATATGCAAGACAATCATAGTTCAGGACTGCAATTCAAGCAGATTGTGTGCGTGTGGCACTGTCTTTGCCCTTCTTAAAACCAACCTAAATTAAGAGACTTCATTGTAGGGTACACTGACATTCCTTACCAAGAAAATTACACTCTAGGGGCCGGAGTGATAGTCTAGTGGGTAGGCATTTGCCTTGCATTCGACTGACCCAGGTTCAACCCCCGGCATCCCATATGGTACCCTGATCACAGCCTGGAACAATTCCTGAGTGCAGAGCCAGAGCCAGGAGTAACCCTGAGCATCACCAGATGTGACCCAAAAAAGCAAAAAGAAAAATTACATTCTTATTAGTCTAAGAAGGGAAGAGAGAGTTGTTGATCTCTCTTTTAAATATTTTTGTGCCTTTTTTTCATGTCTTAATACTGAAAAGTTGTCTAGTGTATATATTGTTATTTAGCCAGAATCTTTACAATATGAAAATCACCAGAAGATTAGAATGATTTTAAAAATGGTTAATATTATGAAAATAATAACTCTTTTGTTATTACTACTTACTATCACAATTATTTGGAAGTACATTATTATGAAATGAAAATGTTGAATTATATTGTATGCCTGAAATGAATAACTTATATGTCAATTAGCTGTCAACAATCAAGAAAAGAAAAGGACTAATATTGCCTGTACCAAAGTTGGAGTTCCAGAAAAATGAACACACATCACAAACTGTATCATAAGATTTTCAAAGCAGTGTAGGGACCAGCAAGTTTTCAAACAACAGCTGCTGCAATTTATAATTACATTATTTTGTTACCATGCCATGTAAAAAGCAAATGTAGCAATTCAAGAGGAATGAAATCAGCCTTTTGATAGGCTTTAGGATTTTTTCTCTCTTTGGCTGTAATTTTCTTTAAATTAGAAGAGACAAGAAACTGTGCTTAATCAGGAACATTTTTTTTTAATAGGGTTTTAAAACCTCATCTTTTCCAAACTGTTTTTCCCATTAATGCTTTCCTTTCTGGAACAATTTTCAAATCTACTGAAAACCACTTAATTTTCAAATAAAACCCTTTTAACGATTAGAATTACTAATTTATGTATTCATGATTTCTTTTAAAATATGTAAAGTATAGAAATTTGCTTAAGAGACCAATTACTTGTTCAAATAAAAAACATAAACTAACAAAACTTATTTTGAAGTTAATCATTTCTGACTACTGTCTATATAAATTCATAATTCATATAAATTCAAGCTAAGAGTATTTAAAAGTAAAGTAGCTCAGGTCAAGGTATGTTATGACCACAGCTTAAAGCAGCAAAACATAGATGTTGTGTTCACTGAATTTAACTCAATTTCCTTTATGTTAATCTCTATGCTATTCAGCTTATTGAGATTTTCTGAATAGACATATTTGAGTATCATGTTAAATGTTCCCAAAGCATTGCAACTAGAAAAGTTTGCATTGCCAAACTCCGAAAAAATTAGATAGTCGTAACTTCTTCTCTAAACACCAAACGGTGCCTCATCCCTCTCATATTAGATCTTAATTTAAGATTGAAAATGACCAGTTTCAGTATGCAGTATGTTTTGACATGTGCAGCTTCTTAAAAAGTCTAGAAATATTGTGTAAAATCTGGAAGTTAAATGTCCCTGGAGTATACAATACATACATAAAATACATGTCCACAATACAGTGAGAAAAATTGAGGACGGAATGGAATATAAATGCAATGCTGATTCAGAGAGCAAGACATAAAAACAAATACATTTATAAAGTTAAAAAATCGAATGTATCATTCTGTCACATAAATATGATAAAACTGGAAAGATCAAGTTTCAAAAAGAACACTAGATCTAGGTAAAATCCATAGGTCGTGATTAAGCAGGAATGTTCAGGAATACTCTAAAAAATAAAAGGATGAGTTCTCATTTAACAGCTGATTTGATATTGAGATCGTATCCTCCTTGTTTCTTAATAGGTAATAATGTTAAGTATGAATATTTATAATGCTCTGTACTCACCATTTTATGTTAAAAACCATATGGTCTCATTTGAAAACTACTGTTTTTAACCTCTCTTCTTCCCTCACGTCCCTTCCCGTTTCTGTTTGTTTTTCATGACCTCATCCTCAAACATCGAGTTTCCTTCTCCTGCAGCTTTCACCAGAAGAAGGCTATATTTCTGCTAAGGAGGATACCTTTCTCTACCTGCCACACTCTCGCGAGGAGGAAGTGCTGGCCGACCAGGCCCCTCTTCAGGGCTGACTTGGCTCTGGTTAGTGGCTGTGATTTATCAAGCACTTTGTCAGAAATCTGATGTGTCTTAGTTTTGCCTCTCAGAATATTTTACAGGGCAAGGGAGAGATCCCAAAGGGTTTCTACGCATGTTTTCTGTACAAGAGGTCTAGGTTTGAGCCTGCAATTACAGCGTGCCCCTAGCACCTCTGGGTGTGATCCCTGAAGCACACTTGGAGCTCTCCAAGAGCTCAATGTAGCCGGAAACAACAGCAATTAATAGTATTAACTAACGACCATGAACACTGTTCTCTTAGAAATGAAACATTTTATTTTGTAGTTAAACGAACTAATTTTATTTAGAGAATGTGGAGAGGAAGGTCGGAGGAGAGGGCAGAGAAGGAAACAGAGGAGAAGAGGAAGAGGGCATCTCCCGGTGCCTTGAGTGTCCTGGAGTTCTCATCTCGGTTGAAATCTGGGCGACTTTCCAAGATAAAAATGTGTCATCTTGTCATTTTTTTTTTGGAGAGCGGGTGTGGGAGGTTGAGCTACACTGGGCATTGCTCAGGGCTTACTCTTAACTCTGTGCTCAGGGATCACTCCTGGTGGATCTGGGTAGACTGTAAGGATTGAGCTTGGATTGGCTGTTGGCAAGGAAAGTGCTTTGACCTCAGTAAGGCAGTGTTGAGAGTTGAAGTGTCTTGAAGAAAGTCAGCGACAGAGGAAATCACCTCAAGCCCCTTACTGCTCCTCCAGCTTCTTTTCTATGGTGGTAATTATCATAGTTAAAAGCTGGAAGAAGAACCTTAATATATACATAAACTATTTTTTTGACTAATGGGAAACAGTTTAGTTAGTGATGTATTAAACGAACAAACAACATTAATCATAAGAAAAAGTAGCTGGAGAACTTACTAAGTATTAATGATGTATGCTGATAAGAAATGCTCTAATTTCCAACATGAGCATCTACTTGTAATTTTTATTTAAGAATTCAGTCACAAATCAATTTTTTTTTGTGAGGGGCCATACCCAGTACTAGTTGGGGGTTACTTCCAACCTTATGGTCAGGAATCACTCCTGGTGATGCTTGAGGACCAGGCATTGCTCAGGATCAAATCTGGGTCCCTGCATGAGATCACACACAGCTTCCTTTCTTTGCTTTGGGTACTTTCATGGAGGGGACAGGTATATATTTATTATATCCTCATAGTGTTAAAATTATATTGGTGTGCTTTAATAATTTGGAACACATTTCTACAATAAAATGGTTTTTTGTAAATACTTATATGCAAGCATCACTGATTTACTGTCATTTTTAAACTTAACATTCTATTTTTGTCACTTGCCACTTGTGACTTGTCTTTCCGTTGCTCATCAATTTGCTTGAGCAGGTGCCAGTAACGTCTTCATTTGTTGGGAATGAGGTCCATCATTGTTACTGTTTTTGGCATATTGAATACACCACAGGTAGCTTACCAGACTTTCCATGGTTCTGGGTTCATCCCAAGGGGCCCAGTCTTTTTCTGTGTCAGAACATCAACCATCCTGGGCCCACGGGGCAGAGCCCTGGGTATAGACAAGTCTGTCTCCTGTCTGCCACCTGCCAATGCAGCCGGGCACCACACCACACCAGCAACACTTCAAGGGGCAGATCCATTTTTGTATGATATATAAATACTTTATATTTTGGGACCAGTTCAAGTTCACTTTAATGAATAAATACGTAGTTCCTGTTCATATTGTTTGATGGAAGTAAAATGCTGGGTTAGTAACTTATTAGTTACTTGTCTTCCCATTATATCACTTGTCTTCCCATTGTGCATCAATTTGCTTGAGGGTGCCAGTAACATCTCCATACATCCTGTCAGATGCTAGTGTAACCCAAGGGCATCCATTGCTCCAGGAGCATGAAGAGCCTCAAACCATTCCTTCAGATCATGGGAATGAGTTCTATAATTGTTAGTGGTTTTTGGCATATCAAATACGACAAGGGTAGCTGCCAGGCTCTGCTGTGTGGATGGGATACTCTTGTAGTAGCCTCTCATCTCGTTCATTTATTGATGAATTTTTAGTATATTCAGCAGCAAATATACTAACAAAAGTAATTAAAGTATAAAACAAAAGATTAGCTATAAATATGCACATGATATTTCTGTGGCATAAATGTTGCCAATTATATATTCTTGTCCCATTTTCCTTACCGTTAAGATTCCTGGTATAACTTTTTTGGTGAGTAAGTATTGTCCAGTGTCAATAAATAGCAGTATGTCTGTTTACTAGCTATTTTATAGAATAATACTGGATTAGAGAAATATTTTACAATCATTAAATTATTGATTATGATTTAAAAACTAATTGTTAGCATGTTTAAACAAAGAATCTGAATTATATCATTGATTTTGACAATCTTAGTTATTTAAGACTTTCCTGTCAACAATCTTATATTGTTAGTTTTTGCAATAGCCATATGGAAGGTTTTGGTATATATTATTATAGGAATAATATTTATGCTTTTTAGCACTTTGCATACTAGGAACCACACTTAACTATTCTACATGGCATCATGTTAACACTTCAAGATTCATTAGTTTATAATGTTCTGATCTGTATATGTGCATAAATGTTTTAGCAGTTGCCAACCATTACAAAACATTAAAAAAATCTGTTGCAGAACACAAGTACATTATCTGTTGGAATGACCCAAGGGACTGTTGTCTCTCTAGAATTTCTGGAGTTCACTGAATTTTTAAGTCATGCAGACCGAAAAAGATTGTTTTTCTGTGGGCTTAGTCTTTTTATTATAGCAGTGGTATACTGGTCTTTTTGCCAACCAGCTATATAGTCTTCTGTAAGCTGTTTATATTCTCTGGACCCTTACATTTTCATCTTTACATTAATTAAAGGAATTGATGTTTAGTATCACTTCAAAGATTCTTACGATATAGCCCAGCAGGTAGGGCGTTTGCCTTTGCACGCGGCCGGCCCATGCCGGCCTGGGTTCGATCCCGGCATCCCATATGGTCCCCCGAGCACCGCCAGGAGTAATTCTTGAGTGCAGAGCCAGGTGTAGCCCCTGAGCATTGCCGGGTGTGACCCAAAAAAGCAAAAATAAAAAAAAATAAAAGTTAAAAAATAAAAGTAAAAAACGATATAGGTGTTTTTTCAATGTTATTTAAAACACACTTATCATAAGTAATGTATAAGAATCAATAATGAGGTAGAGAACGAGAGTTAGGTTCTTATGATTAACATTGTTATAAGAATATTTTATGTAAGGTAAACCTCTGTGTAGTAATTTTATTGAATATACCCCTCACTAAAGAGGGTCACTTTAATAGTACATTTGTGTACTTAAGTTTTGTAAGAACGGCCTCGTATACTATTTTAACATATAAACTCATAACTTCCATCAAACATGTGAGGTGAAATCACAAAAATTAGAACATATTTTCCCTTGAGACAGAATAACTGCTGAAGATAGAAAATTATAGTAAAGTCAGTTCTGTCTGTGAAGAGTGTAACTGAATGAATTGCAGTAAGATATTCGTGTAACTTAAGTTTTTTGCTTGGTCCACTGTAGATACTATTAAGATCAACAGATAATACATTTTGAAATTCTCCATTTCTGCTGTCTATATTAGTAATTAAATTTAAAATTTATAGTCAAGTTTGATTGTTACATCATTATAATGCCCCATAGTTGTTTGTATAATTTCAGCATGAAGCCACAGAATTTCAGTTTGGTTATTGATGATCAGCAGAAATATCTTGACCTGAAAGTTTTAAATTGTGCTTATATTTGGGGCCATACCCAGCCATTCTTAGGGCATGCTCTGGCTCTGCACTCGAGTCACTCCTGGCGGGCTTGAGGATTTGGAATGTCAGGCATCAAACCTGGGTCAACTGTGTAGAGGGCAGGAATCCTACTGCTGTGCTCTTACACTGGTCCCAAATGTAATATTTTAAAATCGCTACTGTTGTGGGTTTTTAATTATAGATTTTAAAATCTATGAAAATATTTTAAATAAAATATGTGTTATTGAAATTTACAAACAATCACCTAAATGCATTGCTGCCTAAGTTCGTTTTTCTTGTAGAGGAAAAAGTGCTGACTCATTCATTGTATTGTAAAATTCTATGTTGAGCCAATGTTTTTTTTTTTTGAACTTTGGGTCACACTCAGCAGTGCACAGAGGTCATTCCTAGCTCTGAACTCAGGAGTTACCCCTGGCGGTGCTCAGGGCACCATGTGGAATGTCAGGGATTGAACCCAGGACTGTACAAGACAAATGCCCTACTCACTGTACTATCACTCCAGCCCTGAGACAATGTTATTTGTTTAAAAAAAATGATGTGAACTGAAAATGTTAGTTTCCTTAAATACAGTCGATAGTCTATAATTTAGACATTGACCTAGATTTTTCTTTAGCCTTTTTATTAATGGACAAATCAACCTTCAAAGCCAGAACTCTTTGCTACAGGTGGGCAGTCTATCCTTGCTCTCTTTGTACAGTTCTAATATATATTGGAATATTGAAGAAAATGAAGTGGTCAGGTAGAAAATAAAACTGACAAAAGGTCTCAAGTGGAGACTTCATATGTATATATAACGACATGTACAGCTACAGTGCCTGGCTGCATCGGCAGGTGCCAGGCAGGAGACAGGCTTGTCTACACCCAGGGCTCTGCCCTGTGGGCCCTGGATGTTTGATGGTCTGACATAGATAAAGACTGGGCCCCTGGGATGAGCCCAGAGCCACGGCAGAGCCTGGCAAGTTACCCGTGGTATATTCAATATGCCAAAAACAACAATAATGGACCTCATTCTCAACAAATGGAGACGTTACTGGCGCCTGCTCAAACAAATCGATGAACAATGGGAAGACAAGTGACAAGTGACACATATATTGTGTAATAAAACATTCATTTTCCCAGCTAATGTTTTAACTTCCGTTTCCAGGTGGAGACAGATGATACTGATTTAGCAGACGAATCTGCATTCGAGTCGCAGTACTCTGATAACGGCAGTCTCTACTCTCCTCAAGCTACTGTTTTAGCTCTTCATGGCAGTGCTTGTACTGATGGCCTGAACTATAGTCCTTCCATTCCTTCTTCTCCTCCGAAGGTACCAAGGAAATATCAATCAGTTATGGGAGAACTGTGCATCTCATTTTTTAGATGTCATTATTTATGGAATTTATAGGAGTAGTATATTATAAATCATGGCTCTTACTTTTGCCATGGTATCATTACGATATTAAAACATAATTTCAGTTTGGACATGTTAATTAGATATCTTTCAGACTCTTAGGAACTATATAAATATTTGTTCTGTGACACAGAGTGATGGAAAAATACAAAGCATTAGATTTTGGTTAGAAAAATTTTAATGAATTTTTTTTACATTGTGTTTTCAGTTGTGTGTACACAGGAAAAATGATCACTGTTTTCTTAATTGCTTTATACTGATTTTATGCAAAATTGGTAGCAAGATATTTATTACATTAACAAACTAGTTATTTTAAATTAGTATTATATTATGTTTTTAAATAAAATATTGACTAAAAATGCTTTAATTAGAAATTACTATTAAATAGCAAAGTATATTTAGGACATCAGTATAAATGAAGTATTGATAATATTTGGCAAATGTATTCCAAATATATTTTAG
The DNA here is from genome assembly GCA_021461705.1 of Cryptotis parvus. Taxonomy (NCBI): domain Eukaryota; kingdom Metazoa; phylum Chordata; class Mammalia; order Eulipotyphla; family Soricidae; genus Cryptotis; species Cryptotis parvus. Next base: position 156,417 of record JAJIBD010021259.1, read on the forward strand.
AAATAAATGACTTTCATTAAAGCTCCAATTCTAAGCATTTCTTAGTGCATAATTAATAGTTTTTCAATGAATAATTTTTATAACTTGTTCTATTTCTTGTTTATGTAATAGCAGCTGCTTCGATGTGAAATTCCTTATAATGCTAGTGAGGTTTAACATGTTTTTATATAATGACCATTTAGTTTTTACTTTCATAATTGTCTCCTCACGTGTTTTGACCATTTTCACCTTACTGTTGTCGAAGTTGTTTGATTTTTCTAGACATTGATACAGGAAGTAATTTATTATTTTTTCCTGAGTGTTTATCAGTTTATGTGTAAAACTTTAAACATAAAAATGAGGATGAAGCTTCTCAACCTTAGGAGAGAAGTTATCCTAGAAGAAAAAAGGGAAACCTGGGAATATAGCTATTATCTAATCCACAATATCATTTTCAGAAGAACAAGGGATTGAAGAAAATATAGTACTCTGTTAATGCTTATTAAATCTGGATAGAGAGTTCATGCATGGATATATTTCTTTTTTTTTGCTTTGTTGAAAATATAAATAAACAGAAATTAAGATGAAAAGGACTAGACCACAACTCTTAAATTTACTGTGGATTTATTTCCCATATGAAGTGAATTTGGCGAAAGGAGTCTGTATTCACTAATAGGTTGGAAATTACACTCCATAGACCTAGTACGCTTCCTCTTTTCCTGATAAGCAAGTAAGTTTTGGGCCAGAATATTTGAAAGCATTTTTTTGTTTTTTAATGTTCAAGATGCACCTGTTCTTTTGCAAATGACGCTGGGCAGTCTCCTGAAATTGGTTTGCGAGGTATAATCTTGAATGGAGCAGCTGCTCTCTCTGACACCTGAGACTGTCTCTGACTGTCCTAGCTGGAATGTGTTCAGGCTCTACTGGCCTCGGGCTGAAAGCTGAGTTCATCTCCTAATGGAATCTCCTAATCCACAGCATGGCTCACTTCTTGCCAGTGGGACAGATTGCATTGTTTAATTTAGTAATTGTTACTTAAAGGGATTATGCAATCTGCATGCTGAGAAGCATCTATTTTACAGGGCAAATGCTGGCTGTATGCAGCACAACATATTGGCTTACTGAAGTATGTTTGCCTTCCTTTTTTTTTCCTCGCAAGCAGTTTACTCTTTTGTTGAAATTTTGGCAAGCTGGTCTATCAACTGAAATATTTAAGCTATAAAACAACAAAGAAGACATTAATGAGGGTGTTTTAGAACACATTATAAAACTCCTGTGTGTTTTCTGTTTTCCTAGAAAGTAGAACTGTTCCTGCATCGTAGTAAATCTCCGCAATATATTTTTCTGTTGGCATCCATTGACTAGAAGATTGAACGCAAATACATTTTTAGATAGGTTCTGCTATATTTATCTTAATATTTTTTACTATATATATTCTTGCTTTGTGCATGTTGTGGTTCTAACTAGGTCAGTCATGTGCAAGGAAAATGCCTTACCTGTTCTACTCTCCAGCTCTTTTAAAAAAAACTAATATAAACGTACATTAGAGCCCTTTTATTTGATTAGAATGTCATACAGTATGGTATATTACATAAATACATAGGGATAATCTAGAAAAACAAAGACGCTTCTACAGTGATTTGCAGAAAAGATAAACTAGATTGTGAGGATCTCTGGGAGCCCTCTGGCTCCTGGCTTTGCCATATATGTAGAAATTCAGCATTTATCGTTAGTCTTGTAATGATAGAAGAGAGCAGACCTCAGTTTATCCTCTTCCTATGTTGATGAGCGGTCCTCTCACTTACTCATATCCACATGGGACCCTGCCCCATCCTCTAGGGACGCCTTAATTCTAAGTGTTGAGTCTAGATCTGCACAGCAGCACAGGTCATTAAGTGCTATGGAAGATGGGGAGATGGAGGGATTCCCCCCATTGGGGCTCATTATTTCTTTGAAGGAAATTCCCACCTCATCACTTTATTTGCTTAGTTATCATGTAAGGATTTAAGATAGATGACTGTTATTGACGAATCTGAAATATGTGTTGCTCCTGTGGCATTTGGATGGATAGAGTATAGAGCCTGAATGTGGATCAGGGATATTAGTGATTGAGTTGTCTGTGTGGTTGCTAACAGGCAAATTGAAAAGGCATTGTATGCGAAAACCTACCTAGTGAGTCAGCATTATTTGAAAAATAAACGACAAGATGTCACTTTCCTTGTCATTATATTTTGAGGGGGCTACACTAGCGTTGCTCAGGGTTTATTCCTGCCTCTGTGCTGGGCAGACTTTTATTTTCTCGGGCTCTGGAACCCACCTGATTCACTCCAAGCAGGCAGGCACCATATGCCTGGGATGCCTGAGATGCCTGGGATCACACCCTTCAGCCGAGTGGAAGGCAAGAGCCCTGCCTGCTGTATTGTCCTTCCAGTCTCCTTTATTGGTTCTATTCTGGTTTTATTTTTTATTACATTTTTGGTTAATCTTTTGCATTTTAGTGATTAGTTATAAAGATAAAAATGCATAAATAATGATTTTCCAAGCTAAAATGCTTTAAAAGGTTTTGGGTCTCAGAGAAATAGAGTGGGTAGGATGTTTGCTTTGTGTATAACGGAACCCCGTTTCACACCTGGCCCCTCATAGGGTCCCTGATCACAGATGGGGTAGTCCCCAAATTTAAAAAAATATAAGCTATTTGGTTAAATACCAACATGGTATTTTGAGAGAAAATGATTTCATTTATTTTTTCTTCTTTGGCATAGCCGCAAACCAATAAGTGGGATCGGAGATATATTTGGATGTCCTGTGTATGGGGGAACCCAGTATGGTTCTATATGATCTCCGGCTATGCAAGACATAATCACAGAACGGGGTCAGGAGTAAGCCATGAGCATTGCTGGTTGTGGTCTGACTCCACCAGTAAATAAATGATCTCTACAGTTAGTGCATTTGGAGGTATTTGGGAAGTATTATGTTCACTTTTGGTAGTGCTTAGCAATAATACTATACTTTTGAATATATAATAGTATGCTTTTCTAGTGTAGTTATATATAATAGCATCGTTTTATAGTGTTTAAGAATATCACTTGATCACTTGACATCCCGTTATTCGTCGATTTGCTCAAGCGGGCACCAGTAATATTTCCATTTGACTCTATCACGTCCCAGTATAGCCCAATGGCATCTGGTTGCTTCAGGAATACAAAGAGCCTCAAACTGTTCGTTCAGGGTCTTGACGAAGAAGTCTGACCATTTTGTAGGTGGGCGGCCATGTGGTCTTTTGACATCCCGTGGTATCCAGTCAGTAACGGCACTAATCTAAGAATATACTTTTGAAAATATATGACTTCTGTAATAGGTTGTGTATTTAAAGCAAAATATATCCATTGATTAGCTAAGTATGTAGCTGTTGTATATAAAAATATTACTAGGCTGTTGTATGTAAAAATATTACTAGGTAAATAATTTGTCCAAATATAACTTTAACTTATTCTGCTGAAGAGACTGATAGCTTTTCAAATACATTTGATTTTTTTTGCAGCTTCACCACCATCTTCCCACGAAAACAAGAATATCAAATGGTGAAACACATTAATATGTGTTTTGACAGATGTCTGTGTAGATACCAACTTACACCAAAAAATTAGTTACTTTTGGACATCTTATGGACAAAGAAATGCTTTCTTTTAGATCCATAAGACAGTATAAATAAAACACAGGTGCTTCTTAAGCAACCAGAAACATTCTTGAAGTAGGCGTACGCTGTCTGCTCTGATGATTAGCTCTTTCATTTTAAGTGTCTGTGTTAACTTCTTCATGAATAATGCATGGGAATTTCTGTCATAAGACTTGCAATAAACCCCGGATAGCAAGGTTGGCTTGACCTCTTTTTCTAATGGAAAGCAGTTTCGTTATCTTTAATTGAGGTTTGGGAAGGTGATTTACTTCTAATTATTGTGATTAATGTAGTAACTCAGAAGTTAACGAATTCTGTAGCTAAACACATTGCTAATTTTCATTAAAAAATGTCTGAATTGGGTAAATGATCTGTTGATTATTGAGTTAGTTTCAGGAATGTAGAGAATGAAACCTTTCTATTATTTCTTTCCTAATGAATCTAACACTGTTTCTTACTTGAATAATATTAAAGCTTGTGTCAAATGTTTATCATATTGACAATTCTATAGATATCATAAATTGCTTGTGAAAAAGAAACTCAACCAGTCCATTGGAATAATTAGTCAATTACCCATTGATTAAAAAAAAAAAATAAAAAGACATTTTATTCACATACAATAACGTGAAGTAAATTCTACTTGGGTTTAAAATTGGATCCAATAACAAAGCAGTTATGAAGCAAGAAAAATACTAGAAGAGTTTGCTTTATGTTTATGATCTTTGTAAAGCAATGTACAATACCCATATGCAAAAAATATTTGATAAATATATTATAGAAAACTATTCAAAGAATTTCTTATTATATAAATAATTTGTATATGGCTTTTAGAAATTTAAAAAAGTCATCTTAATGGACTGATGATATATTTGATCATAAATCATGAGGAATTTATATTATGCCAATGACCAGAGCAAGTGAAAGCGAACCACTAGAAATTGCATAAAGATGTGGTGCAGGGGTTAAGGCCTTTCAATGCAGGCTGACCCAGTCTCAAATCTCAGTAGCATGCCTGGTCATTCGATTACTACCATGAGTAATCCCCTGGCTAAGTGACAGGAGTAAGCCCCTAAACACCTTCCAAATACCAAAATAAATAAATTGAAAAACGTACATTTAAAAAACCAACACTTTTGTTTTTGATTGGGGGGCATCTGGTGGGTGCTCAAGACTTACTCCTCGCTCTGCATTCAGGGGTCTCTCCTGGTGGGCCTCACGGAACCATCTGGGGTGCCAGGGAGCAAAACCGAGTTTGCTTTGTGCAGGCAATCACCTGCCTACTGGACTGTCTGTCCAACCGCAGCAGAACTTTTATAGGAGATACAGAATTACCTTATTAGTTGTTAAAAATGAGTAGTTGTAAAACACTAATAGAAGGAAGGAAGGAAGGGAGGAGGGAGGGAGGGAGGGAGGGGAGGGAGGGAGGGAGGGGAGGGAGGGAGGGGAGGGAGGGGAGGGGGGGGAGGGAGGGGGGAGAGGAGGAGGAAGGAAGGAAGGAAGGAAGGAAGGAAGGAAGGAAGGAAGGAAGGAAGGAAGGAAGGAAGGAAGGAAGGAAGGAAGGAAGGAAGGAAGGAAGGAAGGAAGGAAGGAAATAAACATAGTTCAAAAATCCAAAGGGGAACATCAGTGGAAGATTTGAGTTAGGTATAAATAAATATGGTACATATATGTTGGAGCGTGTCCATGTGTATTTATCCATTATGCAACTGTATTAAAAAATCTAATGAATAAATACTCCACTGATTCCAATTGCATTTCCTCTGAAATAGATGTAAATAGGACCCCCTCCCACCCCAGAATATTTCCATGCTGTCTGTTCTATACATGCACAATATACATGTATGTGGCAGAAAACTTACGATTGTGTACTTACATCCTGATTTTACTTTAGATCTATTTTTAATTAACATTCATTTGGTTTTCTGGGTTATTTTTGTTTGTTTGTTTTGGGGCCATATTGTCAGTGCTGTGAGCATTTTTTTTCCAGACTCTGCACTCAGGGATCACTTCTGACCAGGCTGGGGAAATGTGTGTAGTGCCCATATAGGGCGCTGGTTGGCCCCATGCAAGGCTAGCATCCCACCTGCCTGCTGTGCTGTCTAGGTAGCCCTTCTACTGATTTTTATACCTTAAAGATATCAACAAAAGAGTGGTGTAGCTTTACATCCGAACAACAGTCTCAGCAACACTGAAAAATAAGATCTAAGTGCAACCACCTATGCCTGCCAAGGTTGGAGGCTGGCAGGAAGCTGGGACAGGGTGAATATGGGAGCATTGCCGGACAAGTTGAAAACTGAAGTGGGATGGATGTTGACACATTAGAGTCCTGAAATTCAGCCATCGATAGCTTTGTAAACCACATTTTTAGTTAAATAAAAAATTACAAAACATATCAACAGAAGAATTGAAGATGGAGTTTCTATAGGTGGGGGTTGGAACATAGTACTCTGCGCCCAAGTTCAGCTCCCAGCACCACGTGACCTGGGCATCATCGTGCACGGCTCCCGCTCGGATAGCCTTCCTCGTCCCCACACCAAAAGACCCACGAAACACTGCATCTTCTGTCCCCAGCATTAAGTCACTGACATGGTTTCTAGAACCACTGGGCCCTGGAGTCCATAATTTGTCAGGTCTTCTTACAAAAAAAAAAGACGATGCATTTTGCCACTGCAGTCCATGAAATAACTGCTTGCCTTAAGCTTGTAGGTGTTGTAATTGGACAGAAGAGCTCATGTAAATGATAAAAGTTTTGAACAGTAAAGGATTCAAAATTATGTAATATAATGCCAGCTAAGGCACACAAGCTGTTAGTAAAGCATGGCTTGGAACTTAGATCCAGATTAGCGTTGTTCTCTGTTGTATCTTATGGAACGTTTATGAAATATTTCCCTAAAGTAATGTGGATGATAATGCCTTTCTGTTCTTCATAAAGACCTACCTATAGAGACCTTTCGAAAAGCCCATCTGCTGCCAGAGCCCATGTGCTGCTAAGCCCACGCGCCGAGCACATGAGATTCCCACGTGTCTCCTCTTGAGATGTGGACTTTCGTGCTCTCAGATCTGATGCTTTTGAAGCACATACCCAAGCTTTGTCTGTCCTTGGAGGGGCCACGTTCTCTCTTGAGCATGTTTCTCTCTCACTCTCATCTCTGCCTCCTTCCCCTTCCTGAGAGCCCTGAAATAAAATACTTGAATTTTAAAGGATTTTAAAGGATTTTAAGGATTTTTAAAGCTTAAAAAAACGTTGCTTTTGGAATAATTTTCGGTGGCTTTTATGAATTTGAGTCACTTAATGTCTTTGCTTTTACAGTAGGAACTTTTGTATAGACTGGAAATGAACTATTATATATATGCATATATATATATAGGATTTAAAAATATAGATTTGCTTTCCTATTTATATTGAACTGTAATGTTTATGCCCTTAGTATCATATTCTGTCACATGATTTTATGCATAGTATATTGTAAGCTATCCCTCCGGCCCCTGATCATGAGGCCCCAGCTAATCATGAGGTGCCCAGGAGAGAAGTGGGTTCCAGCCATGGCTCACATTCCCAATAGAGCCTCACAGAAAGCCAGAGGAACCCCCACACCATGAGGACAATCATTTTCAACATCCAAATTCCACATCTCCTCAGAGCTCTACCCAAGAAAAAAGCTGATCTCTCCCCATTGCAGTTCATCAGTAAATGCACAGAATGAGAGGCTATTACAAGAGTATCCCACCTGCACGGCAGAGCCTGGAAAGCTACCTGTGTCATATTTGATATACCAAAAACCAGTAACAATTATAGGTCTCAATACCATGACCTGAAGGAATGGTTAGAGGCTCTTCATGTTCCTGGAGCGAGTAGATGCCCTTGGGCTACACTAGCATGTGACAGGACATATGGAGATGTTACTGGTGCCTGCTCGAGCAAATCTAAGAACAATGGGAAGACAAATGATACAAGTGAAGTGATATTGTAAGCATTTAATTCAGCAGGCCACCATATATATGATTTTGGAAGTATTAAAATAAAAAACAAATATGTGTACTTTATAATTAAGAGACAAATTTGTATATTTGCTAATGCTTCTTGAGTAATAGTGATGTGATATATATGTATATATATACATATATATCACTGTATATACATATATTTTTTCTTTTATCTTTTTTTACTTTTTTTGGGTCACACGTGGTGATGCTTGATCTGCATTCAGGAACTCCAGGCAGTGCTCAGCGGACCATATGGGATGCCAGGGATCGTGGGTCAGCTGTGTGCAAGGCAGATGCTCTACCCACTGTACTATCTCTCCGGCCCCAATATTTTTTTCTAAATATCTCATAGAAAGTGGTCTTACAAAATACGTGTATGTGATTCTGGCCTTAATCAAAATTTTGTTGTTCTTTCAAAGTCTCCTATGAAGTTTCATTGTTCAAAGTTTAAAATTTCCAGGTTTAAGTAATGGCATCATATTCCATATAGATGTAGAATCTTAAAAAGATCAGTTTTTTAGAATAACAGTTGAGATCACATTTTGAAATATTTATAACTTTATTAATGTTAACATTTTTATAGGGTTATATGTTGTGCTTATTCTGTATTCAAGAAAAAATTAGATACCAGAAATTTTGCATTGGAACTTCACGTATCTCCAAAGATGGATTCAACAGTTTAATTAATTTGATTCTAATAGAATATTTCTAATAGAAATTATAACCAACATCTTAATGAAGTGTCAACTTTACCCCAGTACAAATAAGACAACAGAACACAATGATACTTATGTTGGGTTTTTTCCAAAGTTTTTTCTTTTTAAGAGAAAGTATAAATACTTTCATTGTATTCAGATATTTTAGTTATCTACCAACCTAATCTATCAAATTTGTGGTCATCAATCTTGAAAAGTTAAGTAATTATCATAGTGTTTATTAATAAGAACTTTTCTTTGTAATATGTTTACATGTTCACAAATGTTATGCAATTATTTCTTTGTATTTTTGTTTTATGTGTTTGATTTAATTTTGAAATCTGTTTAGATATTTCATCAATTGATCAGAAGTGAACAAGCCAAGAAAATATTACAAAATTCTATTCAATATTAAAGCACATTTGAGGAGATGAATACACCTTTATATTCTCAGGGAGATAGACATATAGTATCCTAATATTAATCTTTTCTATTTAAAATTATAATAAATTGTGTTTGATACACAATTTTTTTCGTTCTATCTTTATCAGGATATTACTGGAAATTCTCCTGATCCCGTACTTGATCTGCACCTGTCCTTGGAGGAATTATACACTCAGAATCTCCTGCAAAGACAGGACGACACTCTACCTTCAGTTGACCTGGGCCTGGCGCCTGCCTCTGGGTTCCCTCTAAGTGATTATCCACCTGGACAGACTCTTGAACAATATGAATGTGAAAATACAAGAGCATGGGCCGAATCTCACCTGCCAAATGAAGTTGTCTCAAGCTCAGAATTTGCTTCTTCTTTACTACCTGATTTATCAGGAAAGGTCTTAAAGGTGTTTTTTTATTTTTTGACACAGTCCAGCACCCACCCCCACCGGCCCATCCCCACCACCAATGCCCCCCCCCCCCCCCCCCTCCTTTTTTTCTACCGCCCACTCCCCTTTATTTTAAAGATGTGTTTTATAGATTATGAAGTTGAACTTGTGAGGTGTTAGGATACTCTGCCTGATCTTCCATTTGTTGTCAGTGGTCTCCATAGTGAGATTTTTAGCAAGCAACCTCTGAACTTGTTTATAGCTGCTTGCTGAATGAAGTACAACCAGTTAGAGAGTGTGGACGGAAGATGTGGAAATCATGCTCCAAAGTCTAGTTTTCTATTCTGTGTTTTTTTTCTTTCTGGCAGGATTCTGAGTTCTTAATTCAACATAGCTCCTTGGCTTCTACCGCAGAGGGTAATATGCTGCGAAGTGCATCCGAAGAATCTTTTGAGAGAACTATTATTATAGCAAAAGGCAATTCTAGCCTGGGTAAGTTCCTTATTTTCCTCATCCTCCCAGTCCACTTGCCAAGATGGATTATTGGACAGGGTCTCAATATTTTTGGCTGAAGAACAGAAAACGGATGTTATAAATTTTCTTATATTTTCTGTGGTTTCACTTTTTATATACTTTTTCCTGAAATGGTTGACAGCTTTGTTTACTTCTGAGGAGCTTCAATTCCTCCCCCGTCTTACCTATTTAAAAGTCTTATTGAAATTGACACAAAAGGTATAACAGTTGTTTGTATATGAAATGCCAAATCAGAAAAGGAATTCTTAGAAAATACAAAGTCAGCAATTTGAATTTCTGAATTCTTTAGAAAGGCAAACTATTAGTTCTTTGAATGTTTCCAGTTATGCATAAGTCAGTGTGTATTTAATTTCATTCATTTACTTTCATGAAGATATCCAGGTGTGCCACACCAAAATACTGATGCAAATTATTCAATATTTCTTTCCATGTAGTGGAATTATTGTGTGCCTGCTTACCCAGAAAGGGTAGCAGCTTTGATTAATAATCACAAAACTTTCTGAACTTGTCAAAGATGAATTGTGATAATTCAACTGCTAGCCATGAAATAGATTGATTTGGTGAATCTGGTAAAATTCATTTCTGTATCTTGCACAGCACTAAAAATGTATAATACCCAAGTATTGACAGAAAGAAATTCCATATGATAGTAAAAATAAAATGTTAATAATTGCATGAACTCAGTTATATCAAGCTGAGCACATTTGGTTTGGTTTTTGGTTTTTTTTACGTTAAGTAACCACGTGACTCATCTGTCTCTGGTGCTGAAAATAGGATGTTTGAATAATTCTGGTTTGCTCTACATCAGAGATCTTGTCCCTTCCCTGGTGCAATTTGAAGAACTTTTCCATTAATAGCTTATGACTTATTCTTATTTTCTTGTTGAATTTGAGATGTGGGCAAGGAGTCCAGCAGTGTTTACTTGGTGGGTGGGATTCTAGTCCTGACTTGGTGGTAAGTAGGTGTTATTAGCAGTATTTAAATGGATAATTTTAATAGATAGTTTTCTTCTTGCTCATATATTTTGGTACGTAGTTTTTATAATATAAACCTTCAATACAAAATTCTTTCTAAAATGTATTAATTATGAGACAAAGATAGCTATCTTGGCATGTCAGAAATATTTCTTCTGCAAATGCACTGTTTCTGAAAACATGCTAATTAGAACCTAGTGAAGGATTGTTAATAGGAGATTACATTTGATCCCAACCTTATAAATATAGAGAGTAATAAATTTGGGACAAGTTTCTGTTTGTACTACTTTTGAATATCTTTGATGCATATTTGTAAATCTCTAAGAAATTATAGAAAGCAACATTTTGTATTTGGCCATATAAACTCTCATTTTTCCAGCAAATTCATAACACAATTTGTGAAGCCCATGTGAAAAACACTTTCAGTGTATTTAATCAACTATAAACATTGCCTTGTATATTCTAGCCAAATGGCACGGATACCATGCTAGAATGATTTTCTTACTATTAATGAAAAAGAGTAAGCTGATCAACATACAAAATCTTAAATGTACTGAAATATTTTATATGCTGTGATTGATAGACTTAGGAAAAAACATACTGAAGAAGTTTAAAAATATTTTGAAGCACATTTTATTTTGTTCTTGAAAGATGATTAAGTTTTACCAATTAGCTGAGGAATTTGAATAATTTGGAAGATGTTAGAATTAGGATCATTAAATAGAAAATGTTGCTGGAACTTGTTTAGTTTGAGTGAAGCGTGATCTGATGTCAAGAAACATTTGAGTGGAGGTTAAAGGAACACTCAGTGGAATAGAACTGATGAATGGGTTCCTGTAAGGACCAAAGGACTCTCTCGTAAAACCCTGCCGCCGTAGTCTCTCGATGACATGCTCAAGCTTGTGTTTTAAGATCATCCTAATACAAGCGGATGAATTAGGTTGGGAGCAGTTCGGAGATCTGGAAAGAGCTGTGGTTTGAGTGCATTTGCCTTGATTGCTGACCATGAATTACCTATTTTCTGTTGGTTCTGAGAAAGTTTAACATTTTTGAGAATTTTTTTCAGTACTGGAGATGAAAACGAGGCCCTGTCACGTGAAGCCATGTGCACTGCCTCTGGTCCTATCCCAGATGAGAATGCTGCATTTTATCCAATCTTTTCTTTATCTATTGAGATAGTCCTGTAAAGAATTTTTCTGTTTGTATCTCAGGGTATTATGCATTTTATTTTTTTAATTTTTTTTTTGCTTTTTTTTTTTTTTGGGTCACACCCGGCAATGCTCAGGGTTTACTCCTGGCTCTGCACTCAGGAATTACTCCCTGGCAGTGCTCACGGGACCATATGGGATGCCGGGGATCGAACCCAGGCCGGCATGGGCCGGCCACGCAAGGCAAACGCCCTACCCGCTGGGCTATCGCCCGCCCCTATTATGCATTTTAATGTGCACAAGACACGTATTTTTGTTACCATTTCCAGCATTTGTATGTCACATTTCTGTGACATTAAATCCACTTACATGATTGGTCATTCAGCACTATTCCATCTCTCAGAATATTTCATCTACCTCAGTTAACACTATCAATTTCCATTTTTATTATACCAGTAAATAACAGTTCCCAATTTCTGTCTCTTACTACCTTCTAAAATCTCATAAATATACTCCTTTTTTAAAGTTTAACATGCTACATAAGTGGAATCATGCAAAAAAAAGTATGTGTAATTCTGTAACTGACTTATTTTACTTAGCAAAATGTCTTCAAATTTCATCCATCTTTTTTAAAGCAAAATATTTAATTGCATATGCATATAACATTTATTTATTTGTCTTTTGCTCAACAGATTGAATTTCTTCACCTTAGCTTTTACAGTTTGCTTCAATGATACATAAAAATGAATGAGGTGGCTTTTTGGGGGAGGGAATAAAGGTGAATATTAAAGTATCCTTGATTTGTCTCATACAATTCTCTTGAACATCAGAATTTAAATTTGAAGATTAAAGTAGAAACTTTTTTTTTAATATCCTGCAAATAATAGTCATTCTATATCTGTCCTTTTCCCTCTGGCTAATTTGCTCAGCATGATCCTCACCATATCCATCCATTTATAGGCAAATTTCATAACTTCATTTTTCCTAACAGCTGCATAATATTCCACTGTGTAGATGTTAGAAAGTTTCTTTATCCAGTCGTCCTGTTCTTGGGCACTCTGGCTATTGTGAATAGTGTTGCTATGAACATAGAAGTGTAGATGGTGTTTCTGCCATGTGTATTTGGCTTCCTAGGATATATTTTCAGGAGTGGTATGGCTGGGTGAAATGTGAACTCAATTTCTAGTTTTTGGAGGAATGTCCATATTGTTTTCAAAAAGGCTGTACCAGTCGACATTCCCACCAACAGTGGATGAGAGTCCCTTTCTCCCGGCATCCATGCCAGCAATTGTTGTTCTTTCTCTCTTGGATAGGGGCCAGTCTCTGTGGTGTGAGATGATATCTCATTGTTGTTTTCATTTGCATCTCCCTGATGATGAGTGATGATGAGCATTTTATCATATGCCTGTTGGCCATTTGAAGTTCTTCTTTTTTGGAGGTTTCTGTTCATTTCTTCCCCCATTTTTTGATGGGGTTGTCTGTTTTCTTCTTGTGAAGTTCTACCTGTGACTGATATATCCTGGATATTAATCCCCTATCAGATGGTTATTGGGTGAATATTCTTTCCCATTCTGTGGATTGTCCTTGTATTTTGGTTACTGTTTCTTTTGAGGTGTAGAAGTTTTTTAGTTTCATATAGTCCCATGTGTTTATCTTTGCTTCTAGTTGCTTTGTTAGTGGTGCTCATCTTTTTTTTTTTGGGGGTCACACCCGGCGATGCTCAGGGGTTACTCCTGGCTCTGCACTCAGGAATTACTCCTGGCGATGCTCAGGGGACCATATGGGATGCCGGGAATCGAATCCAGGCCGGCACAGGCCGGCCACGAAGCAAGGCAAACACCCTACCTGCTGGGCTATCGCTCCAGCCCCTGTGGTGTTCATCTTTGAAGATGCTATTAGCTTCAATGTTGCAGATGATTTTTCCTATATTTTATTCAGTATACTTTTAATAGTATTATACCAATACCCAAGGCAGGCAAAACATGGATCAGGAGGCGTTGTCAGGGCTGAAATTTGCATGTGTGTGGGAATCAGAGTTAGGTAAGACAGATAAAGGGACAGTGTACTAATAATTGTTGGAAATGATAATACCAGCCTAGAACTGAGCATTGAATGTAGGCAAAGGGATATACATGATAACCTCTAAATGTATATATTGCAAGCCACAATGTGTAAGATAATGATGAGAGAGAGAGAGAGAGAGAGAGAGAGAGAGAGAGAGAGAGAGAGAGGGGGAGCGAAGAGAGCCAAAGTACCTGTCATAGAGGCAGGTTGTTGGAGGAGGAAGGGAATCAGGGGACATTGGTGTTGGGAAATGGGCACTGCTGGAGGGATGGGTGCTGGAACACTGTGTGACTGAAACCCAAACATGAACATCTTTGTAATTATACATCTCATGGTGGTAAAATAAAAAATTAAATAAATGAATAAATATTTAGTTAATTGAAAAGTAAGAGATAAATAAATGAAGTAGAAAAGTTTGTACTTTCCTAATAATAATGCATTCACTTATAAAGACACAAAACTATTAGTTTTCCAACAAAATTGCCTTGTAAACATAAGGAGTTTCCTGTTTGTCTCCTGCTTTCATATATTACAAATATATTCAGTGCTTAATTACCCAAATACAGTTGAACACTGTAATACCAAACTTCATTTTGATTCCAGACAGAGATTTGTATTTGGCTATTAGAAGTGAATGTAGCTTTGAATTAGTATAGGGGAGCATTTAAATATATATCCTATGAATGCCACTTTGTTTTGATATGCTAATAAAATTAACTAATGGGCCATGTGGACTACAGCTAATAGTGTTCTGTCTTGCGTGTTTAGCTGCTCTCCTGTATATGTTTGGTGCTGATAAGAACTGATGGGGTATATCCCCACTACAGACACTGAATTACATTTTGTTTCATAGTTGTACATTCCAGTACAGTAATATTTGGTAGGTCTTGATGATAGTAATAAATCATGGAAAATCTATTGAAAACTTCAGTCAGCCTCTTAACTCACAAGAAACCATCCTGGGATTATTTTCTTTCTAAACTTGGTTTTTGCTAAGTAGAGCCATTTTTAAAAATTACAATTTAAACAAGAATAATTGAATCTTAAGCAGTTTAACAATAACTCACATTGTTGTTGTTAAACTGCTCAGCCCCATGTGGAAGCAGTGCATGGAGCTCCGGAGGGTGGGAAATGGCTTGGCCAGCCCTTAGCCGAGTCCAGCATAGCTCCAAGAGTTTGCTCACTCATGCCGGGTAGGGCCACACTGGCTGGACTTGGAGCGGGGAGGCGTGGCTGCGAGCTCCCAACCACCTCAGCCAGCAACCCGAGAGAGACACTCCAGACCCACAGCTGTGCCGGCATGTGGCCACTCTGCAGCCACAGGACAGTCTTAGATAATACTAAAAGTTAGGACCAGGTACTTCCCAGGATCTTTCACATTTATACACTGTATACAGTTCTAGGCAGGTTCTAGCCATGACCCGTCATCCCAATGAGCCTAGCAAGAAGCCAGGGGAACCCCCCACACCATGAGGTCAGTCATTCTCAACACCGGACTCCACAGCTCCTCAGAGCTCCACCTAAGAGAAAAGCAGATCTCTCCCTGTTGAGGTTGATCAGTAAATCTCGAGGTGAGAGCCTACTGCTGAGAGTATACCACCTCCACGGCAGAGCCTGGCAAGCTACCCGTAGTATTTGATAGGCCAAACACCAGTAACAATTATAGACCTCATTCCCATGACCTGAAAGAATGGTTTGAGGCTCTTCGTATTCCTGGAGCGAGCAGATGCCTTAGGGCTACACTTGCTTGCCACAGGACATATGGGGATGTTACTGGTGCCTGTTCGAGCAAACCAATGAACAAAGGGAAGATAAGTGATACAGGTGACAATGAATTGAATCTTAAAATATTCATACACATTTGTTAGGGGCTCACTTCATGCTGTTAAGTAGGAGCCTTGATGACTCATATTTAAGCCTTAAATATTTTGCCAGAAATATTATAGTCTCTTATTCTTTACAGTAGTTAATGTGTAATGTTCAGTTTGTTATAATTGGAATTAATATCGTGAAAATACATTATCTTTTGAAAATTACACAAACGTATAAAGTTGTAAGTATTTGTGTGCCTTAATCTCTTTTGTTTATTAATTGTATAATTTTTATTGAGGGAACTTTTGCATTTGACTTAGCTGAATTCACTTTAGATAAAGCACATTTAAAAGGTTTTTCTGTTCTTGGGATGGGGAGAGGAGAGGAATGCCTTTTATTTTATGATTGAAGAATGTAAAGGAATTAGAGGTAGATGGACTGTGAAGAGGATTCAGGGCCAGAGTGATAGCGCAGTGGGGATGGTGTTTACCTTGAATGTGACTAACCTGAGTTCAATCCCTGGCATCCCATATGGTCCCCTGAGCACCACCAGGAGTGATTCCTGAGGGCAGAGTCAGAAGTAATCCTTGAGTATCACTGGGTGTGACCCAAAAGTACAGGGGAGAGGGTTCTAGACAAAGACTGGATTGGTGAAAAGCTAGGTATATTTCTGTAAGAAGGACCTGTTGCTGGTACACAGGCAGACAGAGACAAAACGACACATAGGAAGGTACATACTGGGATAGACAGGCCACTGATACCCTGTGAGCAGTGGTGGATGGTAGGTGGTTTGTAAATCAGCAAAACAGGAGGTGTTAAAAGATTGCTAGTAAGTTGTGATATCCTTTCTTGAGGGGGGGGGGAGGAGGGTGGGGTGTGGGCCATACTTGTCTATGCTCAGGACTGATTCCTGGTTCTGCACTCAACCATCAGTCCTGGGCGGGCTTGGGGGACTGTACATGGTGTCCGGGATCAAATCCAGGTTGGCTACATGCAGAGCAAGCAACTTACTTTTTCGTTGGCCCCTATTTCATCTTCTGTGAATTGTCACTCCTTGTGAGAGGATGCATTGGAAAGACACTAATGGATGCTAGGAGATCAGAGAGAAGGCGGTTTCAGAAATGGAATCAAGAAGAAGTTCTATCTTGATCTAGAATTAGAATGGAAGTGTAGAGAGTTGAATAGATTGAAGATGCATTTTGCAGATCAAAATGACAGAACTTGGTGATTGTTTGAACTTCAGGGATGAGACAGAGAGGTAGGCATCCGAAGAACTCCAACATTTGTGCTTTGAGACAAATGAGTAACCAAGTGGGGGTGAGACTTCAAGTTCCGCTTTGTACTTACTAAAATTGCAGTGCCTGTGAGTCATTCAGGGAGCTTGTTGGTGGGGAGGAAGGCAGGGGGTTATTTGACATACTGCCTCTAGAAGTTTAGATTGGAAATAATTTTTAAATAGATTAAAATTAAATTCATATCAGTTTAGTTCAGCAATAAATGTTTAAGCTCTGTGATTGGCACCAGGGATAATAAGATCTTCTTGATGGTAGGAATTTGGCATTTTTTTTTTTAATTTCAAGCAACCAGCAGAGTATTTAGCACCCAATAAGCATATACTAAATATATCACTTGCATCACTTGTCTTCCGTTCTTCATTGATTTGCTTGAGTGGACACCGGTAACATCTCCATACGTCCTGTCGCATGCTAATGTGACCCAAGGGCATCTGCTCGCTCCAGGAACACAAAGAGCCTCAAACCATTCCTTCAGGTCATGAGAATGAGGTCTATAATTGTTACTGATTTTTGGCATATCAAATACGAGTAGCTTGCCAGGTATGACTGTTGAAAAAGACTGGGCCCCCTAGGATGAACTCAGAGCCACAGCAGAGCCTAGCAGGCTACCCGTGGTGTATTTGTTATGGCAAAAACAGTAACAATAATGGACCTATTCCCAGTGAATGGAGACATTACTGGCACCCCTCAAGCAAATCAATGAGCAATGGGAAGACAAGTGACAAGTGATGACTGTTGACTAGAGGTTTAGCAATAACGTAAGAGCAAGAATGTCTGATATTTATGGGACAATTTATAATCGTCGCCCCCGAGCCCCAAATCCACCCGCAAGAAGCCCATCCACAAACATAAGAGCCCAAACCATTAGCATGAGACCCTAACGCACGGCACAAACAAAAGACAGCGCAGCGCCGGGCATAATTAAAACACCCCAAAAAGCAATTACCAGCCGGGGAGGCCGGGTGGAGCGAGAAGGAAGCCGGAGGGAAACGGCACCAGGAGGGGGGGCCGGCGAGTTCGCGGGGGTAACCACCAGCCTCCCGACTGCCCGACGCGCCAGAGAAGACCAGCCCCCCACACTCGGACAGAACGCTATGAGGAGAAATCTGCAGGGTGGGGCGCACCGGCGGAGGCCCGGCGGTGAGTTCTGAGAAGAAGTCGAGAAATGGCGCACCATGGAGGTGGGGGGCCTGGTGGTTTGAGGTTCTGCCGGGGTGGGGCCAAGGCAGAAACCACCAGCCTCCCGACTGCCCAGAACGGTCACATTATTCTGATTATTCAGTTTTTTTTGCTAAAAAATTTTATTACTATTATAGAGTTGCTTTGATACTGTCCAAATGTTCTCCTGGGGAAGTCTTTTAATTAACAGGTCAATGCTTCCAATAGCCCAAGTTATACTCAGTACCCCACTGTGTTGACCTGTTTCATCTCTGTGGATTCAGTTTTGCTAACTTAATTTTTTCCAAAGTTGTATCTTATGAGAGCACTGTGAGTTTCACAGTTATTGACAGTTGGGCTTTTGGTGTAGTTGTGGCCACCCAGTCCCACCACCAGTGTCAGCTAATCCCCATCAGTGTTGCTCTTCTCCCCCTTTTCCCTCCACCCCCATCTTGGCAGGTATCTTTTAAGTCCAGTTATTTAAATTTGGTTTTTAAAGTCTGAGTCTCATGATTAGAGGGTCACTGACTTTTGTGGTTTTATATCTGGCTCTGTCCTTCCTTAACACCAATGTACCACCATCCCCTGGACCATTATTCTGTCACTTCTCAGCTATCTCATGAGAGATAGATTATTCATTAGATCATCTCTCATCAAAGAGATGATCTTCTCCTGCACTCTCCTGCACCTATTCTTTTTATCATCGGGTGACCTAAAGGTACCCACCTTTAAAAAAAATTGCATTTCCTCATCTAGTTACTCTAAATACCATGCATAAGTGATATCATGCGGTGTTTGTCCTTTTCTGGCTTCATTTGACATGATATCTTTTAGCCTATCCATTTTGCAGCAAATTGTATAGTTTCATTATTCCTTATAGTTGCATAGCATTCCATTGCATATATATAATCACATCTTCTTGATCCACTGATAGTATGCACCAACTTTTTGTTAAAATTTTATAAGGCTTTCAAAATTCACTCTCAATTTTTCATTATAAAACTGTTTTCCTTTTTTCTGTTGTATTTTTTCCTATAGCATTTATAACTATTCTTTAGTTTATAATTCCTAGTGATTCTCAAATGCACTTGAAAATCATTTACTTAGAAATCTGTGTTCCTTCTTTACCACAGGGATGACAGTAAGTGCTAATAAAGATGGCTTGGGGATGATTGTTCGAAGCATCATTCATGGTGGTGCGATTAGTCGAGATGGCCGGATTTCTGTTGGGGACTGTATCTTTTCTATCAATGAAGAATCTACTATCAGTTTGACCAATGCCCAGGCGCGAGCCATGTTGAGAAGGCATTCGCTCATTGGACCTGACATTAAGTAAGTATCATCTGGAACCCCATTTGACTTGGGAAATCAAAGAGTTTCAATTCATTAATTAGATTTTTTTTAGTATAGATCTCTTTTTATTATTATGGAGTGGGAAGAAAACTCAGGTGTCAGAGGCACATGCTTTTCCTGTAGTTGTCAGGAAATGGCTCCTAGTCACCCTTGGTTTTTTCCCTGGTGGGGCAGAGCAACAATAGGTCCCAGCGGTGTCACATCTCATGGCTCATATGTGGAACTTTCTAGCCTGTTGGCTCAGTGTCCCTGGAAACTTGACTCCTGTGCATCTGAGCACTGCTTGGGAGTCTCTTCCAAAGAAATGATCACCTGTTTATGTAATATAAACCACTTAAGAATCTCACAATTCTTGAATAGTTCTTGATTGTAGTAGAACCATTTAAAACTTTAAAAAATGCTTAAATATTTAGAAACAGTATTGCATTTTGTGTATTCAAATTTTGATTCTCTGATGATTTCTGCATTTGGTGTCAATCAGGTAGGGGATAAGCCATGTTCAGGGGACTTTGGAAACCTCAGTGATTTCCAAACAATACTTAGGAGACTTTGGAAACCCTCTCAGCAGTTCCCAAGCAGTGCTCAGGAGACTGAGTCAAACCTCTCAGTCATTCTTGGCCCGATGGGTGGATGTTCCATTGGAGGGTCCCTAAGAATATCGTTGAGTTCTGGCTCTGCTGTGTGAGAAAGTCACCCCAGTGGTACTCAAGGAAGCCTCCGGGGCTGAATTAGGAGATTCGTTTAGGGAACTCTGTGGTGCTGCAGGCTAACCAAGGCATGCACCTGACTCTCGCTGACTGCCTGTGCAGTGCCTCTGCACTTAAAGTTTTACTAGGAAGTTTGAATTGGCCTCAGCACAGTGGTGAACCACCTAATTGAACTGGATGAATCCTGGAACTTTGCCAGTTTTTTAAAGACTAGCCATGAAAAAGATGGCATAGATCTGTCATTTATTCTGTGAACTATGTCATGACTGGAGAAAAGTCACCAATATGTTGCTGTAGTCTGACTGGAGGTTATATAGTATATTTTAAGAACATTTTTAAAATATTCCGTAATTTGCTAAAAACAGGCTCTGTGGTTTGATTATTAAATATTTCTTGTACCAACATAAAAATTGATTAAAAATTGTATTGCAAAACTTCATTGATATAATTTAATTTATGACCATTTGTATCTAATATATAGTATATATATAGAGAGAGAGACATATGAAATAAAATGGTAAAGTAAGAAACTCAGGAAAAGATTGAATTAATGATTACTATGGAAGACTTCTATCAATGTTTTATGGACAATATTCTCTATTCTTCGGTAAAGTATAAATTTCTAGTGCTTTGGTTAGAAAAATTATATTTACAGTACGATTTTCCTTCTATCATCAATAGAAGCAGAAATATATCATTTAGAATGGATTATCCTGTTTCTTTGTAAAGAAGAGGTCTTATTACAGGGCATAATTTTATTTCTGCACTTTGTGTACTTTTTAAACTTTTAACTGAAAAATATCAGGTCCTATCTTGCTACCTTAATTATTTCTGTACACTAAGGAAAAGAGAAACTTAAGTACCTCCCTGACCACTTGTAGACAGTTTTTTTAAAAGATGAGATGATATAGATTCATATGGGGGAGTCTTTATTGCAAGCATTTTAGCTCTTACAGCTAAGATGGAAGTATAAGCTTCCAAGTAGACCAGTAAGTATTCATCTGATTTGCTATAGACCAGTAAGTATTCATTTGAATTACTGTAGACCAGTAAGTATTCATTTGATTTATTGTAGACTGTTAATTATTCATTTTATTTACTGTATGATAATCCAGGTATGATAATAAACATCACTATAGGACCTCTGACACATTGAACACATGATTTGGTGTGATTTTATCCTGACATGACTGAATTTAATAGGTAGTCAAAATTAAGACAAGTGTGATTTGGTATCAATTTTTCCTATCTAAAACCAGCTCTAGAAAAGTTGTCAAGTGTGTTCTCAGACTTGTTGGGTCTTTTTATATCTGTCCCTTCTTTGCTTGTTTATTTTGTTGTGTTGTCTGTTTGTTTTCCCATTCCAATTCCTTATCAGAATTTAGCTGTTTATGTCAACACAGACTTACTGTGATCTTGAAGGTTATCTAGGGAACCTCCAGTTTCATAAACAATCACATCAGGATTCCAGGAGGAAAAATTCACTTTTACATTAAGGAGATAAAAATCCTAGAGCATTTAAAATCAATTCATCTGTCTATTTCATATGCTCACTTGCATCCTCATGTATGGAAGTACACCCCCACACACAGAAATATTAACAAAACACTTTTATTTTTTCAATTATCCTGTGATTTCTCCAGTTACAGTTTTATTAATTGGATTGGATTAATGGTATAAAGGAATTAGAATCCTGTGTTTCTTTGTATAAAAGGGGGAAATGTATTAAATGATCAAAGAACTAACCATTTAGCTTGACCAGGGCAGAGCTGAGCGCTGGATTCTCTTAATTCTGCCTGAAGTACTTTTGGCTCTGGAGACATCCTATCACTTACCTCCCAGGGAGGAGGGGGAAGGCTATGACCTTGAAGGCTCTGTGGGTGTGAGAGTACTCCTCCCCACAGCAGTCTAGTCCTCCCATCACTCAGAGTGCAGCCATAACGTTTCTAGCTCATTTTGCTTTCTCAGATCTAAGCTTCATCCAGATCTCTTTTATTATCTCTTGCTTTTATTATCTCTTTATGATCCCTAGTTAATCTGGAGTGTTGATGGAGGAGTATATTGGAGGACCTTAAAAAAAAAGCTACAAAAGGTTCAGTTACGTCCTTTGATTCGCTTTTAAGGAAAGCATCGCTTATTGCGACAGTGCACTAGGTTTTTATTTCGCTATTTATGATAGCTAGTTAGGACTTCTGCGAGGGTCTTCATGCATGCCTGCATAGATAATTTGAGTTTGAAGAGTTCAAGAACAGCCCGTTTAAGTTCCAGGTTGCATTATTTTCTATGGAATCCCAGATGTGCAGCCTCACCAGAATGCATTCTGCCCCCCTCTCACTCCACCTTGCCAGGAACTCTTATATTTCTGTATTATAATAGCCAAGGTTTTGCTCTTAGCAGCAGCTGCTTGCAACATCTGCCAGATAATTACTGAGCTGAATCAAAATTCACCTGCCTTAACCTAAAATGCGGGATGAATTCCTGATCAAGGAATAAAAGATTGATTGCAGTTACATTTTTCCATGCTTGTTAATAATCACTGCTATAGACTTCAGTAAAGAGCAGATGCTTTTCTGGGGAGGTGTAGATAGGAGGGAGGTAGAAAGGGGGGAAAAAAACCAACCAGGAGCACCCACTCTTAACTACATATGTATGCGTCTCACATTCAGCACAAGACATTGACATTTGTTAACACCATTGTAAAAAGATGCTGTGGCGAATGCTTCACATTCTAGATTTTCTACAGCACCTGCTGACGATCGAGACCCCTTTTATGTGTGAGTATCGGTGATTCAAAAGCTCATTATGGCTGTGTGTTACAACTCGTCTGTGAAAACCATTTTGTGCTTTTGTAATGTCCCAGCCTAAAGATAAATCCTGGTATAGATTCAGTATATACATTTGTCTCCTCCCCACCCCTCCACTGTGTATAAGATCACAGATTCTAGCAGAGCAGTTTGAGTGTATTTTTACTTTGTACTGATGGCCATGCACTCATTTGAAAAAAAAAGCATAACTTGCAACTGCTCTGCTTCCAAACTCCTTTGCAAAGGGACGATGCATGGGCACATGCGGAAGCTGTCTCTGCATTAATAGCAGCAGCACGTTTCAGCATTACTAGTGCTGGAGTTTTGCTTTGACTCCGAGGTTAGTTTACACGAGAGATTGTAATATCATGCCGAAATAAACTGTCTCAGTATGTTAATGCAGTTTCATTACCAGTTTCTTTGGGGGGTGATTGGAGATTTTCTGTTGCGTAGTTGTATTACCAAATGTGTTTCAGAATTGCCGTGTGTATGCTTCTGTGTTGTGGGATGCTTGTATTGGTGGTTTTGCTGTCTGTGTTGAGTTGGATGATGCCTTCTTTACTCTTTCTCGTGGTTATCTAAAGTAGCTAAAAAAATATGTCCAGATCCTGTCTTCAATGACGCCCCCAGATAAAAAAGAAAATTAAACTTGAAACAAATTATGAATTTTTAACTTTGAGATAGAAACCTTTTGTTTTTCAAGCCAATGAAAATTAATTGCTTTAAATTGGTTGGTACCATTTTTGCCATTATATTCTGACTTTCTCTTTATACTTTTACTCTTTTTTCCCAATGTTTTATTTAAGACTTTTACGTTTACTGAATCTTCAGAAATAATACTAGTTTTCTTGAATAGTGTTTTCTGAATAAAGGTTTGTACATATTCATTTATCATTTTGTAAATATAATTTTAACAGCATAATGTGTTATATACTTGTGGCCATTTTTGAAGGATAAATGCAGATAAATTTGCTATTCAATATGTTTTTGTACTAAGAGGGAAATAGTATTTTAATAGGTAAATAAATTAAGTAGGGCCAGAATTAGAAAGTCTCTCCCTTGCTTTATCTCAAATACAGTGAATTGGATTGGCTTTTGGCTTCATTTTGTGATCTTTCATCTAGGTGAAATTGTGAAAAAGAGATTTCCCGGTCCTTATATTCTACTAATGTTCAGAGTAAATAAGCTATTGAAACTTCCCTAGATTTGTATCACGATTCTCAGCTTGAAAAAACAGATTCCCAAGAAGTAAAAGCCCTTTTTGGGATCATGAATCTGGAAATTGACTGATGCTGAATTTTCTCTCCTCCCGTCTCCTTACTTATGAGTAACAGAACTATATCTTCTGACTCAAGACTCAGATGATCTCACAGAGAAAATGCTTTTTATGGACTTGCCAGTATCTAAATTTATAACCCCCCAACACACACACACACACACACACACACACACACACACACACACAGTCAGGGCACCAGTATAGTTCTTTTTCTAGATCCTCATGTCCGCTGCTAAGGCTTTAAATTTATTGTCTCTAAGGGTAAGTGTTAAGAAGCAGTTTCAAGAGTCTTCATGATTTTAATCTTGTGCAGTTTTGATATATACTTTTTTTTTGTTGTATAAGCACTATGCTTATATTTCAGATATAGTATTTCTGTTACTTTGCTCAATTATTTGAGTATATTGGAACAGACTCCTTACACAAGTAGTAGCAGCTGTATAGCTTTATAGAACAACAGTAAACTTGATTTTCGACGTATTATTTTTTAAGTATTATTTCTGGAATTAGCATGTGACTCCATGCCTCCTACAATAAGTATGCAGCTAGTATTTGTTGAATCAACATGTGATCAGCATAAGTGATAGAGTTATCTCTAAAGTCAAAATAGACTTGGCAGAATTTGTCACAAATTTACATCTTTTTATAAACTTATAATAGCTTAACTTCAAGTATGAGAGTTCTGAATTTAATCATGCTAATATAAATTTACTAATATTGTTAATATCTATAATTTATTATTTATTATGGACACAGGGAAATAATTTATAATAGTACCATCTAATTTAGAGAATGCCTATTTAGGTTCCATTAAATAATCTAAATATCTTTGGAAGAAATTAATGTTATTACTGAAAATTGTCTTTAAGGATTTAGATTTAGCTTTTAAAAAATCATTATTCTCTAACTGCAAGATAATGGAGCCTTGTAATTACTGGTAAACATAAAGTTGGTCAACAACATCTTAAAATTTAATTTTTATTGTCAATTCTGTCCATGCAATACTTTATTCTGTACTAAATGCTTTATTAAGTTTGGATTTTCTGACTAGTAAACTGATTAACGTCAATTCTGTGATAATGCAGAGGCATGGAAAACATCATTTTATTTGTATACTTTGGAGGTTTTGATTTTCTTTGCTTTCACTGGTGCTGTTTTGTTCCAGAATTACATATGTGCCAGCCGAGCACTTGGAAGAGTTCAAAATAAGCTTCGGACAACAGTCTGCAGGCGTGATGGCTCTGGATATTTTTTCTTCATACCCTGGAAGGTAAGTGCAGTGAATGCATTACCCAATTTGAAATGAAATTTTTTGAATTCAGAACTAGGGAGGAATAGGCCAATAAAAAAGATTGAGTTGTATTTCCTGTTCAGAGATTTTGGAAATCTTTCTCTCCTTTTACCTCTGTTTTTAAAGATCAATTAAATGATTTATTTCAATCCCCAGGGTAGATTATTTAAAGCATGTATTAAAAATCAGATCAAAAAATTAAAAGCATCTCTATCATTTAATGCAATACTTTTAACACAATAAATTTGACAATTTATACCAAATAGGAACATTGTTTCCCTAATTTCCTGGGACTTGAAATTTCTGTTGTGTTCTTTCCTATTTCATGCTATTTTTAAAAATTCTTAGAAATAAGACATTTCTTTATTCATATACAGATTTTAAAGATTCCTTTTTTATTTGGGGGGTAATGTTAAGCTGAATGTCTTGTTATATTTATGCAAACAAATAGTATATGACTTTTAACAGCCCTTGCTGCAAATGTATTCTGAATCTTTGGATATTACAGGACAGCCAGAGAGGCAGAATGGGGAAGGGCCTTGTACTACACGGGGCCGTCCTGATTTCCCCCTGACACTGCTTCTGGCCCTCCAAGTACTGTTGTCTCCACTCCCCAAAAAATACTCAAAAGCAAAATAAAGTTTTAAAAAAAATTCAGGAAATTTTTTCTCATAAATCAAGGGATAAAACATTTTTATCTGTTTATCATTGATGCATAGTACTACATCATTTTAATGCCAATATTTGCATATAACCCGTATTTGCTACATTGTTTCAGTACCTTCAAACAAGCAAAATTCACCAAGAAGAGGGGTTAGTTTTCTTGTTTTTGCTAGTTTATTTATTTAAGGTATTCATATTCCATATATAAGTGATGCCATCCAATAAGTATCTTATTTTCTTATTATTTCACTTAGTGTAATCACAGCAAATTCTGTCCATTTTGACCCAGAAGACTTATTTTACTTCTTTAAATGGCCGAGTAATATTCCGTTGTGTAAACATACCACAACTTCCTTATTTACTCTTCATTTGACTTGGATCAGTCTTGTGACTCATGTTTCTATGAACAAAAGAGTGCAAATATTTCAAATTAGTGTTTTTATCATTTAAAGAAATTGCATATGTCTCCATATTTATTTGGATAAGTGCCTGGAATTAGTATTGTTGTATCATGTGGGCTGTTTAATTTTAAATTTTTATGGAATCTATGTATGTTTTCCTTGGAGGCAATACCAGTTTATGTTCACACCAACGATGTTCCTTTTCATCACATTCCTGCCATCCCGTTCCCAGTCTTTTTCTATAATTAGTTCTCATTGGTGTGAAATACCTCATTAGAGCTTGATTTTATATTTCCTTAATAAGGACTGACATCTTTTAAAATCTCATTTTTTAAATCCATTTGCAACAATCTTGATCTAGTGTTAGGTTTAAATTCTCAGACTGAGGGGCCGGGAGCGATAGTCCAGCGGGTAGGGCATTTGCCTTGCACCCGGCCTGCCTGTACTGGCCCAGGTTCAATCCCAGGCATCCCATATGGTCCCCAAGCACTGCCAGGAGTGATTCCTGAGTGCAGAGCCAGGAGTAACCCCTGAGCATTGCCGGGTGTGACCCAAAAAATCAAAAAAATAAATAAATAAATGAATTCTCAGACTGAGATCATTCAAAGCCGTTGATCTCATTTTTGGACTGCAGGGAAATTTAAAGAGCAGCTAGTAGACAGGAGCTAGAAGCAGATAGATTTCTTTGCGGAGTTTGGGCGGGGCACTAGGATGTGCCTCCCAAGTGGGGCTCCAGGGGCTGGGCCCATTTCCAAACATTCTAGGCAGACCAGGCTGGACAGTTCACTATTAGGGTTCAGGAATGCAGTGCTGCTTGGCCGCAATAGAGTTTCCCAGTAGAGCTGTTGGGAGACCATTGTGGTACTGGCAGTAAAACCAGGGCCAGCCGCATGCAAGGCATGTGCCTTACCCCTATACTTTCAGTCTAGTCCCTCAGTTTCTTTTTAATGTCTGAGAAACAAAAACCACCCTCTAACATTCAGGTGAAAGAATAAATGAGTTGTCCAGGAAGAACTTGGGTATTTGCTCACCAAAACTATTTGGAAATACATTCAGACACAGATGGATTTTTAGCTTAAATTACTTCTGATTTCAAAGTTTAAAGATTGTATAATTTGACAGTTTGGTATTCCTATCAGTAGAGAATAAATTACATTTGAGCATATCTTTTCTTTGAGTTTTTTTTCAGTACCTATAAAAACCATCAGCAAACATTTATCGCTCACAATTTTCATCTTAGGTTCTTCTTAAAGGAGTATGCCAGCGTATTTCTCTTACAAGTTTGCTAACAGTCTAAGGACACTTCAACATAGGTGCATTTAAACTACCTCAGAGGGAGTTGTCTGTACATATAACCGTCTTTGTGGACAATGACTGGGCCATAAACATGTTTCATCTCTCATTAAAAACTGAACGGAATGGACTGGAAATGTGTCTCATGGGAGAAACCAGGCATCACATGTATGAGGACCCTAGTCATTGATCGCCAGCATGTGCCTTACCCCTTTACTTTCGCTGTATAGGGGTAAAAATAAGTTGAGGGAAAGCATTATTCTTCCTGCGTGAGGAAGCAGAGATGTCAAGCTCTGCATTCTTGAGAAGCTCCTACAGTGCAGGGTAGTAACAGGGTTGTGTAAGCTGAAAACCTTCACAATATCCCACCTTTTTTGCACAACTGGTTATTTTAAAAAAATTATCATCGAATACTTGGCTAAATTTTCTGTTTTGCATTCTTCCCTGTAATTTCTCTTTATTAACCGATGTTTCAGTAACCAGACACGGATTAGATAAAACTTGTATTATTTGGATATTCCATATTAAGTTATGTTAGATTGATTTTAGGGCAAAAATTTTATTATATAAAGAAGTGGGATTATCCTTTCCCGTAATGTAAAATGTTATGTGTGTATTGGACAAATATGGTGGCAATGATGAAGGAATTACTCAGTGTGATTCAAGTGAACAATAAAAATTACACATCATCTTGCACAGATTTACTGTATTTCTTCCTTTGTAACTCTGACAGAGACATTCCAGAACTTCCTGAGCGAGAAGAAGGGAGGGAGAAGAAAGCGAACTTCAAAATGCAGCTTATAGCAACTGGAATCAACCCAGGCGGTAAGGAGAGATTCTGTCCTTTGCTTACTCACTTGTGAAGAGGGAAGGTATAGTTTAAAGTGCTGAATGGCAAATTGGAACAAGTTTCTATTCCAGCACTTCCATTTCTTTATATGTAATGGGGTAGAGGTTATGTGTTTCACACAAGCTTTGGGGACATAGTAGGGGCTCAATAAAGTTAGCTAGAGAAAAGTATGCCTAGGAAATGGGATGGATAACATTTCCTGTGGCATTAGATAATTAGGTAGATTAATTATCTATGTCATTTTAAGTCATCTCTAGCACTTTTAGAAATGAGATATTCAAATATATATATTCAAAATTTATGTGTATGTCAGCATTTAAGGGTCACTGCAATTATTTTAACCTATGATTTGCCTAGTACCAATTCCATTTGTAATAGGAAACATGACTCCTAATTATGGATATGTACAATCACTAGGCACCAATAAGGCATAATTTCCTATTCATGCCGAATAAAATCAAGCTTAGTGGTTTATTTAATCCAAATTATGGAGCCAGATGTCAGGCTAGTAATTTTGAGAAAATAAAAGTATAAGACCTTAATCCTGCCTTCAGGGAGAAGTGATAATTCTCTTAGGCAAGATGTCGAGAAACAAAATAATTAAAGGAAAGTATAAGGTATGTTGAATTAAGTATAAATTAAAAGTATCCATTGCATACTCCCGTATTTACATATAAATTAAATATATCCGTTGTTGGGGAGCCGCTGGGGTCCCCAGCAGTATGAGGACAGAAGTTCTCTTCTACCTCCGAGGCCGCGGGGAACAGATGAAAACTCGAGTCTGGTGCAGTTCCCAAAAGGCTTTTAATAGTACAAAAGCTCTACCACCACAATCCATTATAATGAAAGAACTCTAGCTCTGATCAGAACTTAGACCATTCAAGAGAGCCCAAGTCTCCCACCAAAGAGAGAGGATCTCACTCGAAAGGAGTCCTACCCAAAAGAAGGAGCAGAAAAAAGGGGTGAGGGCCTCAGGTCAGTCCCCTTATATACACCAAAGTAATCCTAACTGTTGACCGGGAGGGTCCTGTCAACAAAGAACCCTAAATAGAGTGTAGAAGGGTGGTGTCACACCCTGTTACAGGTATAAACAAAGGATTATACCAAGGACTAATCCCTTCTTTGAGGTTACCTCTTATGTAAAACACTGGAGGAGAGAGAGGGCTGGTATAAACTAATACACCTTAATTTCATGGGCTTCATATAATCTAGATGGTACCCACAAGGTCCTTCTTATTTATTATCTGCACCAGGGTGATTCTGAGAATCTCGATCTCTGTATACTGAAAGGGTCACACATGCCTGTTTGAGGGCAAACTAGTATGTTACTTCCTATAATCTTAAAGATAGTCTCAACGTAGCCAGGATGTAATCTCCTGGTAAATTCTAATTGTTCCACGCTGGGTGCAGTGGATATAAAGAGAAGCTGTGCCCAATCTAGAAAACATAGAAATCTTAGAAGATGTATAATAAGTTAGAAGTTATTCAGTCAAGGTGACTTCTGAAGCTACCACACCCTCTATCAGTGTTTACATAGAAGACCATGCTCTTGGGTTAAGAGCATGTAAATAGACTAAGCTGTGAGCAAAGTTCCCAGGCTAGTTAAGCCTGTCATCCAACAATCCATTACATACTCTAAATAATGATGAGTTCTATTTAGAAAATTTATTTTTTCTATAATGGAAACATGAGACAGAGCGGCATCTTGTACTCCCTACAAACCTCAATAAGCTTGGTTACTGTGTGGATATGGTCCATTGTGCTGAATCCTTTCCGGAAGCCAGCTTGCTCGCATGGTTGTCCTTCATCTAGTGTTCTGCCAATCCTGTTCAGGATGACTCGTGTAAACAGCTTGTAGATGATGGACAACAGGCAGGTGGGGCAATAGTTGCCAATGTCGTAAATGTCTCCCTTCTTGAACAGTAGAACTGTCCTGCTGGTTTTCCATTGGGAGGGTACCTTGCATTCGGACAGGTAGTGTGTGAAGAGCCAAGCTAGTGTATTGATGAGTACCAATGGCAGATTCTTCAGGTGTTTGGGTCTGACTTTGTCTGGGCCTGGTGCTGTTCCCTTCTTTACCGACGAGATGGCATGTCGGATTTCAGAAGGGAGAACATTGGGAATGACATATCCATCCTGAAGAATTTGGTATGTGGGCAGGTGGATGTGGCTATCAAAGAGATTTGAGTAGAAGTCATGGATAATCTTCTCTATTGCCTTTCTGGAAGATGTGATAGATCCATCAGGGTGTCGGAGGGCAGCCATCTTGGTCTTATAGTTGGTGAAGGACAGGCGGGCGGTGTGAATGTTTTTCCCGGCTTCTGCTGCATCTTCCAGTATTTCTTCTCTTCTGTCTTTGAGGTATTCTTTGATCGCTTCTCTGCACCATTTAGCAGGCTTGGACATTAGCATTTGGTCTCCTGAGGCTCGCGCCTTGCCACGTTGGCGAATGAGCTCAAGAGTTTCTGAAGATAAGCATCCTTTTTTTCTCTCTCTCTCTCTCTCTCTCTCTCTCTCTCTCTCTCTCTCGGCATTCTTCACACAATCATGGAGGTGCTGAACCAGTCGGTTGTATTCTTCATCGATGTCGTCAATGGTGGTATCTTCCCATGTTGCTGCAATGGTGCCAAAGAGTTCCCAGTTGGTGGTCATTCTGGGAGTTCTCTTCTTAAACTTTGCAGCCTTTTCTCCCGCTATGGGGAAGTAGAATTTTGTCCGAAGAAGACGGTGGTCTGATCCTGTTTGGAATTTGGGGACGACAGCTACATCAGTCAGACAAAACCGTCGATTGAAGATGTTGTGGTCAATTTCATTGTGGAACTGTCCACCAGGAAATTCCCATGTCCAACGTTTCGCTTCAGCCTTCTGGAACTGTGAGTTCCCATGAATAGTCTTGGTGGACATGATGAACTCAGATAGTCTCTCACCCTGTTCGTTCCATTCTAGGCCATGGGTCCCGATGTGGAGTTCTTCAGCCGATCTTCTTGGCCCTATCTTGGCATTAAAATCACCAACTATGATCTTGTAGAAGGTGTGATCTTTTTTATAGAACTCCTCCAGTTCCATGTAGAATTTCTCAATTTCATCTCCTCTGTATGTGGATGTTGGTGCGTAGACAATGAAGATATAAATTGTTGGCAGTGGGCCACATCTCTTCAAGTGTAATTCGTCCTATCCGATTTGTTAGGCATTCAAATGAATCAATGTTGGCGGCCATGTTCGTGTTGACAAGGACACCAATGCCACCCGACGCCTCTTTCGTCGCATGTTCCAAGGAACAATTCTTCTCCGGTGTGAAATGCAGCATGATGTGACTGACTCCTCCTCTTCTCAGTTAGACCAATGATGTCGTACTTGATCTTTTGCGCTCGCACCATCAGATCCTCAGTATACACTTCCGATGCCAGCGTACGCTCTGTCTCACCTTCATTCACATAAAGCCTTCATTTACATAAAGCCCTTGATTCTGTGGAGACTTAAGCAGTCATTGAAGCCCTAGCCAACCAGGGTGTTCAAACTCAGTACATCAAGTTCCTTCGTGAGCTGTATTATGGATTCATCACCAGGATCTCACCATTCTACAAAGAAGTGATCATTGATGTCAAAAAAGGGGATTGACAGGGTGATACCATTTCACCAAAACTCTTCAGCGCCAACCTCGAGAACATTATGTGACAATTAGAATGGGAAGGAATGGGAGTGAAGATAGATGGTCGGCAACTACACCACCTCCATTTCGCTGATGACATCGTTCTAATAGCACCAAACATTAGCCAAAGAGGCACAAATGCTGGCTGACTTTGACCGAGAATGTGGAAAGATAGGTCTACAGCTAAATCTAAAGAAAACTATGTTTATGAAAAATGAGCTAGTTCCAGAGGCCCCATTCACTCTCAATGGAACAGACATCTCTGAATGCAGCAGTTATGTGTACCTAGGTCGAGAAGTCAACATGATGAACAACCTAAAACCTGAGCTGCGCAGGAGGAAGAGAGCGGCATGGAATGCCTTCAAAAGCATCGAAGAAAGACCTAAAAGGACAAAGAACCTCCGGCTCTGGGCACATCTCTTTGACTCCACCATTCTTCCTGCATTAACATACGCCTCAGAGACCTGGGCCCTACGAAAGCAGGATGAGAACGCTATTCGGGTCTCCCACAGAGGAATCGAAAGAGCTATGCTTGGAATATCATGCCTCACTCAAGTGAGAGAAGGAATCGGAGTTCTAACCTCTGTCACTATTCCAGAATCAGGGACGTTGTCTCGTTTGCCAAGGCATCGAAAATCAAGTGGGCTGGACATGTAATGCGATTTGGAGATGACCGCTGGACTAGAGCCATTACTAACTGGATCCCACAGGATGTCAAAAGATCCTATGGCCGCCCACTTACAGGAACGTCAGACTTCCTTGTCAGGACCCTGAAGGAACGGTTTGAGGCTCTTCATATTCCTGAATCAACCAGATGCCATTGGGCTACACTGGCACGTGATAGGGTCCAATGGAAATGTTACTGGCACCTGCTCGAGCAAATCGATGAATAACGGGATTCAAGTGAAGTGAAGTGAAAATGGAAAACTAAAAACCCCAAATTAAGTGAATCATTTTTACCATTAGGAAAGGTAACCTTTGATGATCTCTTTTGCTCACAATGAACTTCGAGTTTACAACTTTCCACTTAAACTTTTTTGTAGATTGCATCACCTTCAAAGCATGGAAAACATTTTTTTTTGCTTTTATAAAAAAGTCTTTTTAAAATGACTTTCAGATTTCAAGTCTTTTATAAGCTGTGTAGCCTGTTGTAGCAATAAGTCTCTACACATTTTATTATCTGTAGTCAGGAAAATATATAAGTGCTAAACGTGCAGAGAAAAATATGCCATAAGATGTTTTCTTCATTTTTATTTTTATACACACATATATGTGTATCACATATATGTTTACTTTTTAGAAATGTTAGCTCTTCTGTAAACTTTTAAAATAGTGTCACAGTTGTACCATGTTAGGTTGGCATTGTTGAGAGCATAATAGTCATATTGCTTTAGAAATACTTTGCATCATTTACCCCACAAATATGTAAGAGTAAAACACTATTAAGCATGTAAGGTCTTTTCCACATGGGTTTATTTACAGAAACTAAAAATGTTTTCTCAAAAATACTTTGTACTCACTAACATATATATCACACTAAAGTACCTTGGAATAAA
The DNA here is from genome assembly GCA_021461705.1 of Cryptotis parvus. Taxonomy (NCBI): domain Eukaryota; kingdom Metazoa; phylum Chordata; class Mammalia; order Eulipotyphla; family Soricidae; genus Cryptotis; species Cryptotis parvus. The sequence continues at coordinate 190,406 of JAJIBD010021259.1, forward strand.
AGTTTATGGACTATTATGAGGAAGCTTACTCAAATAATTACAGGTTTTAACAAGAGTTTAATCATTATATAGAAGTAGAATATATTAGCAATATATAAATTTTACTGTTTTAAGCAATAGTAGGCTATTCTTGCACAAAATTGGTATCATAATGTGCAAATCACTGTGTAGATGTCTTGGTTTTTTTCTCAGTTCAGTATTTTGTAGTCCCATCATGTTGATACATAAAGATCTTACTCATTTGATTTTTATTGTATTGCATTCAATATACAAATGTTCTGTAGTTTATCCCCAGCCTGATATTTGAGTAGTTAGTGTTCATTCATTTTATTTTATTGTGTGCAGTAAATATATCTATTTCCTTATATTCATGAGAATTTATGTATATATCTAGAAGTAGAATTTCTGTCTTATGAATAAGTTTTGCTTTCTCAGAAGTTGTCAAATGCTTTTAAGGTAAGTTATAAATTTGGGGGGAGGGATACATCTGTCCATGCTTAGGTACTAACCTTTGCTTTGTGCCAGAGGTCATACTTGGCAGTGTTCGGAGTGCCATGTGGTGCCCAGGATCAAACCCAGGCCTCCTGCATATAAAATGTGTACAGCCCAATGAGTTATTTCCCATATATGGGTTTCACTTCAGTACATCCTTGTAATATATGTATGGTATGATAATTTGTTGCATGATGAGGCCTAACTAGCTTGGGAGTGTTGTGTTTAATCCACTTACAGTTCAAACTATTTACCTGTTCATGCTAATGAGACTCTCTTCTGTGTAAACACTGATGGAGACAGTTACAAGAATCATTTTGACTCTGAATCAGTAACTTCTGTAATATCAATATAATCTCAACTATGATTTCAGTGTTACCTAGATTGGGCACAATTCCTCTTAATACCCACTGGACTCAGTGTAGGACAGTTAGAATTTACCAGGAGACTACCACCCTGGCTACATGAGACTGCCATTTAAGGTTTAAGATTAAACGAGGGATCATGCTAGTTTGCCCTCAAGCAGGCGAGCATGATCTTTTCAGTAAACCTAGGAGGTAAGACACTCAGAATCGCCTTGGTGCAGAACAGAAAATAGGTGGACCTTGTGGGGAGCAGCCAGATTGCATGAAACCCATAAAATTACAGTGTGTTTCTCCCCATGAAGCTACATCCATTGGGATGTGTTTTTTTGTGCCAACTCTCCCTCTCTCTCCAGTGTTTTGATATAAGATAATCTCTGAGAAAGGGACTACTCCCGGACATAAGCATTTGTTTAGACTTGAAATAAGTCTACTTCTACACCTAGCTGATTCATTGATCTTTCCTTGATTCCTTGATCTTTGTTGGCATTACCCTCCCTGAAGATAGAATTACTTTTGTGTATAATGGGGACCCACTTGAGGTACTGGGATCCACTTTGGTGGGAGACTTGGGCCTGAGCACGTGGTCTAAGTTCTAACCAAGAGCTAGAGGTCTGGGAATCCCATTATTTGGACTGTAGTGGCAGAGCTTGTTTTATTATTGAATTAGTAAAAGTCTTTGTAGCAGCACTAGACTTGTGAGTTTTCATCCATTCCCTGATGACCTCAGAGGTAGAAGGGAACTTATTTTCTGATATCGCTGAGGACCACAGCGTACTCCCTGACAATAACTGAAGTGACTGTTTTTGTCATTCTAAGGGGTAGAAAATTTTTTCCTTGTCTTAATAAGCAATGTATGCATGATGGCTTCTAAGTGTATGTAGTGCAACCCACAATGTGTAAGAGAAGGAAAAAGAGAAAGGGAGAGAGAAAAGAGATAAAGAACCTGCCATTTAGGCAGTCTATGGGAGGGGGAGGGAATTGGGGACATTGGCGGTGGGAAATGGGCACTGGTGGAGGGATGGGTGCTGGAACACTGTGTGACCGAAACCTCCAAACATGAACAACGTTGTAATTGTAAAAAAAAATAATAATAATAATAATAAGCAATGTGTGACATACTGACTTTTCCTGGTTGATTACACTTGCTCGCAATATCAGTTATCATAATTATCATATCATGCCATGTAGTAAAAGATTTATTACTGTCTCAAAGCTTTGTTTTGACACAGTACTTTTGTACTGTGTACAGTACTTTTGTACTTTTTGTGTTTTGTACTTTGCAGGTATTCATTCATTTAATTTCCCTAGTACCTATGATATTGAGACGATCATTGGCATTATTTCATATCTGGAAAAAAGCACCAAGAGAAATATTAAGTTGCTGAAGGTGTTGTAATTATTAAGTAGCAACAGAGCAAGCCTTAGACTGAGGACTCGAGCTCATCTCTCACACACCTAGACCTTAGAGCTCTATTTTACTTTCATGTATCTAGGTTTTACTTTAAGACCCATATATGTGTGAGTTTAACATGTAATAACTATATATAACATGTAATAACATATGCACACATATATTATAAGGAAGTTGAGTTTTTTCTAAGAATTAGCCTGAATCAGCATATAGCTAAATAACTTGTAGCTCCCCTTTTAACATTCAATGGAATGGTGACTGTGTTGTGTTCAGCATATAATTAGTTATATTTCTGAATGATGGTAATTTTGGCAGGTTTGACTTTGGTTATCTTTTCCAATGTTTCATTGATTTGCAGCCTCTTTTCTAGGCAATGTATTGAAATTTGTTCTCTGTGCCAGTCGATGCGGAACATACTGTGCCATCATGCAAAGATGGTTTCACTCTTTCCTTCTTTGGAAATGTGATTAATAGACTGTCCACCTCATTGAGATGGCATGAGAATTAGATGAAAGTCTATGTAACTCCCTTACAGGGAGAACTGCCAATCACAAAATAAATACTTTATACAGGTTTGATGATGATGTTGTTTTATTACTGAAGAAATCATTTGAGCCACTTTCTAATATAATACTAGCTACAGCAACCCTAGGAGATATATTCTTTTGTTCTTTAACTTATTTTTTGTCCTTTATGCTTTCAGTTTTCATTTGTAATTAAGTTCCTTTATGCTTTGAATATTTATTTGTAATTAATAATTACTTACAGGTGTTAATTTTGAATTTATTCTGTGATTTTACCTAAGAAACAGCTTCAAGAAACAAGGAATACTATTTTTATATACTTCCTAAAGTGGAGAAAATTATGATGAATAGGTTTTGAATTAGTATATACTATTCATACAGATTTGTTCAGCCCCAAAGTCATGATGAGATCCTATTAAAGTAAATAGGTATAACCACGAGGACTGTAGATTTGAAATAAAGAGAAAGTGTCTCCCTGAAGGAAAGCTGTCATCTGTTGTCTTCTGACTAGCTATTTGCCATCCGTGGTAGGCTTCATTCCCAGTCTTTGTCTGACTGGGATTTTCCTCAGTTTGTGGAAATCTACTTCAAACCTTATCTTCTGGGGCCTGAGTGATAGCACAGAGGGTAGGGTATTTGTTTTGCATGTGGCTGACCTGGGTTCTATCCCCCACATCCCATATGGTCCCCCAAGCTCCGCCAAGAGCAATTCCTGAGCAAAGAGCCAGGAGTAACCCCCTGAGAATTGCTGGGTGTGAACCAAAGAAGGAAAAAAAGCCTTATCTTCTCTCTGAGACCGGCTCAGCCTCTCCTCTCTGAGGGCATATTATACCGTGTTTTCCTCTTCTGCTGAATGTCCAAGTACGTCTCCCTTCTTTCTGCATGGATGAGATTAAAGTCTCATTAATCTGCCTTAGAGCTCCCTGCTTGGTATATATGTTGCCTTCCAGGATCTGCACTTCTTCCCTCATTTTGGCCAAATAACTTACCTACAGTTCACCTTGTTCTTATGATCTAACCTTGTCTTAAGAAATTATGTCATTGACCATTCCAGCTATCTGCAGTGCTGTGTGAGTTTCTGTGTTTACTATATGCATTGAACGTACTTGCAACACACAAAAAGTCACAAGGACCAGACTCTAAGGTGGGGAGAACCCGCCCCATGAATCTAGGTAACAGCAGAGATGAGGTGGTGGGCGGAGGAGAAAGTGGAAAAGAAAGATCCATGCAAAATAAATATAGTGAGGTGGTAGTGGCGTCAGACAAAATAAATGTAGTGACATCAGAGCTTCTAGGATTGTGTCCACCCTCTTTCTCATATCTCTGACTCTTAGCAGATCCACATGGGCAGGTGTTTCTAAAGAAGGACATTTCTAATGTACCTTGTTTAATAATGCTTATTCTCTTAAGCTACCATATATTTAGGGGGTGACTTAATTTATTGATTAATATATGCAGTAATTCCTGAATTTGCATGTAGCTGGTAAAGTATTTGAAGTGATTCTGTTATATTAATGGTAAAATCTTAGTAAGTTGAGCAAATCATATCAGCAAAAATGAAACATATGTAACTTATTCCACTGAATTTTTAGTTTCGTTATTTAAAAAAAATGGAACTCTTTCACAGCCTGCATAGCAGTAGCTTATTCATACGGTTATATAACCATCAACACCGTTCATCTGCAGAATTATCTTTATTCAACAGAACTGAAAGTCTGTAGTATTACACGGTAATTCATTTCCTCCACTTCCAATGCCTTGCCATACACTTAGCCGTCATTATTCACCTTTCTTTATCTGTGGGTTTAATTATACCACATATGTCATGTACATGGAGTAATACATTTTTCATTTTTTATTTGACATACTGTAATATTCTAAACCATCATTATCGTGGCACCCTGTGTGGGAACTTTCCTTCAGTACTTGTGTCATATCATCACCTGTGGCTTACTAATATGTTCTCCTGCTCGTCTTTCATAGACACTAGGGACGCTTTTACTGTCTGGTTACTAGAAACAATATTCTGTAAATACAGAGGGCATCTACATTCTTAAATCCTTCTTGAGTTACTCTTGGATGTATACACAGAAGTGGAATTGTAGATTAGTATAATAATTCTACTTTCAGTTTTTAGAAAAGTTCCATGCTTTTATTGTTTTTTACAAAAGACCTGGGAGAGTCTTTTTTTAATATCTTTACCTGATATACAGCATAGCCTGTGATTATTATAACACTGTGAGATACACGTTTACAAAGCTGCCCATACTGTTATTAATAGTGATTGCTACATTTCACATGGTTACCAGCAAAGTGTATAGACGGTGTACAAGGTAAGCGACAATATAATGGGGTCCAGTTCTATACAGGGATTTCCATTTTCTTCTCACCAATACTCAAATACAGTAGCCATTCTAAACAGCATACATTGGTATTTCATGGGTTTTATTAATTACATAATTATGATATTGAACAATTTTTCATGTACAATTTGTTGATTTCGTTTTTGGCCACAACTAGCATTGCTCAGGGATCACTCCTGGCAGGGCTGTGGAAAACACAGTGTGATGCCAGGGCCTGGACCTGGGCTACTGCATGCAAGACAAGTGTCTTATCCACTGTATCGCCTCTCCTCCCCATTTGCTGGCCTCTAGAGAAATAAGTAGTTTGCCCTCTATTAATTAGGTTGCTTGTTGTATTGTGATTTACTTTAAGGGGGTTCTTTAAATATTTTTATATTCATTTCTTACATTATTTTTATTTACAACTAACTTCCCCCTCTTTGTGGATTCTCCGTTTACCGGTAGTGAATGTTTTCTTTTCTTCTTTTATCTTTTGTGCGCATTGGGAGCTGTGGGATGTTTCCCGGTGGTGCTCTGGGGGCTTCTTCCGGCTCTGTGCTCAGGGACACTCAAGGCAACAGTCAGGACAACATAAACGGTGAAGGGGGTTGAACCAGATGTGGTTGCATGCAGGGGAAAACACCTTAACCCCTGTGTTATCTTCCTTGCCCCATTATGATACCTTCTGATGTGCAAAATTTTTACAGGTTGTTCATGTGTAACTGGTCTGTATTCAGTTTTATTCCCTGTGTATTTGATGTCATGTCCAAGAGATCACTGCCAACCCACTAACACCAAGTGTGCTCCTACATTTGTTTTCAACTTAAAATTGTACTTTTTGTAGGGTTGAACTTTGGCGAGAACCAAGCAAGTCGTTGGGTATCAGCATCGTTGGTGGCCGAGGAATGGGGAGTCGTCTCAGCAATGGCGAAGTGATGAGGGGCATTTTCATCAAACATGTTCTTCAAGACAGTCCGGCTGGCAAAAATGGGACCTTGAGACCTGGGGATAGAATAGTAGAGGTACCTTTTATTTACTCTCTGTGTGAAACGTCTTCATGTCTTTGACCTTTCCTGAGAGAATCAGCATCATTTAGTTGGTTACTTCACTAAATGTTGGAGTAAACTTACTTGTGCTTAAAAACACTCTTTTCATAGTTTTTTCGATTTCATTTTGAATTTTTTCTCTTCAGTGAGTGGTTGATTTTATGTATCTTGATTCAGAGGCTAAACAAATTAGCGTTTAAATTGAACTGTGTAAAAGTTGATACACATGTTCAAAAGTTTGATGCATTGGAATTAAGTTCTTTTTTATGAGATTTCATGATAAGAAACACCATTTTATTATAGATAAACTTTGTTGGAGAAATTTCCTTTCCAAGCACATCATTTTGGTAAAATAGTTTATGCTAAGACCTGATAGCACTTATTTCAGTATCCCTTGTATTTTTCTTCATCATCTCAGTACTTTTCCTGCTCATCACTGAGGACTGTGTGTTTTTGTATATGTGTGTATATGAATGTGCACAAGTTGTGTGCACATGTGTGTATGTAAATATATATATATATATTTATGAGAGAGAAGCATTTTCTCAAATTGTACCAAATCCTAAATGCAAAGCAAATGTTTTAATATTTTAAATACCTTTTTGTCAGTCACTCATTTACTTAAGAAATATTCTTATTTTCCTGGAGCAGCCATTGTAGTCTAGGTCCTATACTAGGGTCTGGACATCCCACAGGAAGGTCACTGCCCCTGCCTATCAGTAGGACAGAGTTCACAGGTCATTTCAGATTAGGGAGCAGATTATTTGATCAGGATTATAACCCAATGAGCAGTAGCTCATTTGGTTGACAGGGTAAAGGATGGGTTACCTGACCCCAATTTGTTGAGTTGTCCAGATTACAGAATAGACTAAGAGGCAGCTTTCCTGTAGAAACCAATTGTTTTATTACATTACTTGTCAATTGTCTTCCCATTGTTCATGGATTTGCTTGAGTGGGCGCCAGTAACATCTCCATTCGTTGGGAATGCGGTCCATTATTACTACTGTTTTTGGCATATCAAATACACCACAGGTAGCTTGCCAGACTCTGCCGTAGCTCTGGGTTCATCCCAGGGTGCCCAGTCATTTTCTACGTCAGACCATCAACCATCCAGGGCCCACAGGGCAGAGCCCCTGAGTGTAGACAAGCCTGTCTCCTGTCTGCCACCTGTTGACACAGCCGGGTACCGCAGCCACACCCTGGGCCAGACCAATAGTCCAGCAAGTAGGGCATTTTTATTACATTAATTACCATTAAATGAAAGTCTCTCATTATCTAAATCTACCTAGCTTACATATGAAAACACCTTAACTGTGTGTGTGAAGGCACACTGTGTGTATTGTGTTTTTCAGCATTATAAAATGAACGTTAAGTAATTGGGTCTTTATTGAGTGTCATTTAGAGATGAAGAAGATTGGGACTTGAAGAGAGATCGAGAACCCTGTCTGTTTTGTTCCCATGTAGAGGAAAGTGATACCCTTTAGTGTTGTCGTGACGTGTGTCCTTTTTACCCAGGGCAGTGATAGTGTCTCCCAGAGATGTTCAGGGGCTCCTTCCCAGGGCTCCTTCCCAGGGCTCCTTCCCATGATTCTCAGCAGAGCAGATGGTGGGTCAGTACTAGCACCCTGTAAAAATCCTCGGTTACCTGGGATATCCTATTGATGTCCAGGAACCTTTGGTTCTCTGGGCCATAACTGTAGTCTGCTTGCAAGACATGTAACCCCCCCATTCTGTATCTCTGAACCAGTGTTTCCTTATTTTTCACTGGACGGTCACTTAGCCCCTTTTTAAAGACTTACAGTGCTATTTAAAATATCACTTTCAAATGTTCCTCCAGGAACCTTAGTTTATATACACTTTACTTTTAAATAACTTTCCTCTAAGTGGAAATAGTGAGTAGTAGTAGTTATAATTACTTCTAGAAAGACTTGCTCATTTGTAGTACCCAAGTGCTGTTTATATTAAGGGAGTTTAAATACTCTTTCAAACAGAAAATATTTTTTACTGTATGTTACAAAAGGCTATGTATAATTTAACAGCGGTTTATTGAATATCATATACAGGGATATTTTTGTTAAGTAGAAGAAGATTTAGGCCTATGTAATTCTGGGGATTTTGAAATCTGTCTCTGCAAAGAGTTTCTAAGAACATATGTAGACTAGATGAGTAGAGAGTGAGAGACAAAGAATTTCATTCTCACTGTATGCTTCTTTTAACATAGTTTATAACATTCTTTTTTTTAACATTACATTTTCCCACTGAACAACAAACCATAGAATACCATCATTAGTTTAAATCTTTAAAAAATACTAACTTGTATTTTATAAAAAGTTAGAAACATTTAAAATATATACTGAATGTGATATTTTTATCCACCTTAGGGAGGGTTTTATTTAAATGTAACATTGCATTCAAGTGGATAATATTCTACACAGAGATCTAATAATATTTTTCCAAAATTATGCCCAATCTTACTTTTTCCATTTTTTGATTATTGGAAATGAAAAAATGATAATCATATACTATAGTGTTTGGGAAAGATTAGCATTTGGCCTTTAGAACTCTTTTTCTTTCTATCCAGTTAGCTTCTAAACCAATCTGATCATCCTCAAGGCAAGCTGTGGTCCATCAAATATTCCAAAACCAACTTCATTTTCCAGCTATTAATATAAGAACTAGCAGAAAATAAGTATAATTTCTTGGCTTCCAGCTTCTCTCATGGTGACTGCAGAGACCCTTTTGTAAAACTAACCTTCACGTAACCTGATTTTTCTGAAACTTAGAAAATTTTGTTTCATATTTTAAATAAATGCACAAAGCGTCAACTACGGTCTTTTCAACCCATTCTGGGATGACTAGGAAGGAAACTGTATACAGTGAGTTTTATGTTGAAAATAGTGCTGTTAGAATGTCCCCATGGATTATTTGTTTAATGACATTGAATCACTAGTTCAGTGGAACTGAACTTTATAAGCAAAACCAAGGCAGAGCCTTCCTTTTAGCTGAGAATCCCTTTTCAATTGATTACTGGTGACAGAAATCTGTATGCAGAGCAAGAGAGACCAAGGCGACGGAACAGAATCGAGTTTCATAGCCTCATGCTTGTCTCAGTTATTTTTGATTCTAAGATAGGTTTTCCAGGGGCCAGCGTCCCAGCTCCTGATAATGCCAGCTCCACAACAACTCTTCTGTTGTTTTGTAGCTTCTTGAAATGCTAAGCTGAGGCCTTCCATTGCAGGTGGATGGAATGGACCTCAGAGATGCAAGCCATGAACAAGCTGTGGAAGCCATTCGAGAGCAGGCAACCCTGTAGTCTTTCTGGTACAGAGCATTATTAACAGACCAAGGGTAAGCAAACACAAAGGGCAAGGTAGGCGTTTCCCAACAGTGTTCAACTTGGAATCTAGTGTATCAAGGACCAAGTTGTCTGCATGAACAGATAAATGAGTCTCGAGGTTTCAAAAGACAAAGGTTTGTTGTGCTTTTCAAAAGAATCAGTTACCATGAAAAGCCTTCTGACATGTTTCATTCACAGGGAAGTCTGTTAAAAACACACAAGTAGAACTCACTGGTTGCAAGAGGTGTCTAGATAGATAATTATTGGTGTTTTAATTATGGTCCCCACTGTGTAAGTTATTAGGAGCAATATAGCTAGTCACTCAGGTTAGTCCCTGACCTCTGTTGGAGCATTTTATTTTATTGCATTTTAATTTTATTATGTCACTGTCATATAGACAATTGCAAAGCTCTTCGTGATTGGATTTCAGTCATGCAGCGCCCAGCACACATCCCTCAGGTGGTGGATTTTGTAGCCAGTGACACTACATTTTCTTTTTGAAATATATTCGTCTTAAGAAGTCCTAGTTTCTGCAATCCTCAGATAGAATAATTATTGTTTCTACCACAGTATATTAAGTTCTCACATAGTGAATTCTTCGAAACGAGTGGACTAGTATTTGCATGGTGGCTGCTTGCTTGGGAGGTACTTCCAGTGTGGTCCTCAGAAGCCCTGGCTGGTGGTGCTTGGGTGCCATGCGGTGCCTGTGATCAGAAGAGGTCTTCTTGCATGTAAAGCATGTGCTCAGCCCTTTGAGCCATCTGCCCAGCCCTGAAAACAGTTACACTTATGTGCAGCAGTTTTCAAATTCATGTGGGCTGACGCATCCCTTTGAAAGGTCTTTAGATGTATACGCATCCACTGAACAGCTAGCTTAGCCTTTAAGAGGCTTTTGGGATGTCTGGAAATGTGCTCCCGTTTCCGCTCAGAGCTACCCTCTGTCTACTCTTCTTAAGAGGGAAATGCCCACATGTGTGACAGAGCTAACAGAATCATTTCACTCCTAAGATGGTTAATTTTATTTGTCAAATACCTTTAATTTTAACATTTAAAATTAAGAACTTAAAGTATTGATGCTTAAGTGATGGAAAGAAAGTAGCAAACATCTCTCTAGATGAGATCAGTAGAAAGAAACCTGTAGTGTTCTGTGTTCTGGAATCCAGAGTGGCCAGATTTAACCTGAGTTTTGTTGTTGTTGATGTTGCTTTGTTGTCAAGGCAGGTGTAGTTTCTGTCTGAGCATTATAAGAAATAAATTTAGTATTTCTTGTGTAAGTAGTTATCTCACATCTGCAGTTTTTATCATTCAGTTTTTATTGTTAGGTAATAATTATCCATTCACATGAGAAAATCTGCCAAATGGTAGGGCGGTATCATACTGCATTCTTTTCAAATGCATTCAGTTGGTTTAAATAACTACTTTTTTATTACTTTTGTTTCAGTTTGTTGTATTCAACATACATACAGCTTGATAATGTTAGTAAATGGCTATTTAAGTTCAGTTAAAGTTTGTGTGTGTGTGTGTGTGTGTGTGTATTGTTGTGTGTGGGTGTTTGGTGAAGGATGATTTCTTTTCTTTCTTATTTTCAAAGATGGTTTCTTTCTTTCTCATTCGACGGGATGAGATCGCGGTCTGTGCCCCAAAAGAGAGAGAGGAAGGAGACCCGGGCACCATGACAGAGACCAGATGTTCTCTGCTTAGTTGTTTGCTCTGCCACGTTGATAGGCTCCACTGATTGCAAGGGTATTTGTCATGAAAATCACAAATCTGAACCATACTTCCAGTTTTCATTCTAAGAGCAAGTTTCTCTTGAGCCAGTGGGACTTGGTTGACCTCAGATAAAAATAATAATACAGATTCCAAGTCTGCTGTGACCTGGGGAAGGCTGTTATGAAGGTCTGTCTTTCAAATTCCTGTCATTTTTCTCCACTTATCCTATCATTTTTCCACTATTTTCTATACTTTAGCAAATGTAGTATAAAAGCTCTCATGTTGAATAACTCATATTATCATTTTCTTTCATTTTTTTTTCTTTTTGGGTCACACCCGGCGACGCTCAGGGGTTACTCCTGGCTCTGCACTCAGGAATTGCTCCTGGCGGTGCTCGGGGACCATATGGGATGCTGGGGATCGAACCTGGGCCAGCACAGGCTGGCCATGTGCAAGGCAAACGCCCTACCCGCTGGGCTATCACTCCGCCCCATATTTTCATTTTCTGAGTAAGGCTTCCATAACTCTTAAAATTTATATTAAACAAATATGACCCGCTTTTCCCCTATCAGTCTGCTTTTTTATGGACATGCCAGCCAAGGACTAAGATGACTAGAAGAAGGATTTTTATTTCCCTCCACTATGTATGCATTTTGCTTTGAGAAATTAGAATTAGTTTTGCATTTAAAATGGAATTTTTCCAGTTATTTAATTTTTATGGAAATTATCATGACACTTTCCCTCTTTGATGTCTCATAAATCAGTTCTTTCCAGAAGTAGGCCATGTAATTATGCCATTGTGGCATTTTACAGAATTTAATCATTTTACAGAATTTCATGTTGTCATCTAAAGTGTAGGCCCTGCTAATATGGACTAGAGAATGTTTTTCTGACCTCCCTCTGGTTCTTCTTAGCTAATAACATTTCAATTTTTATCAGCCCCTGGGACTATAAGCCAAAATTTCATCATTAATTTTCTCAATAAAAATTGCAGTGTTTCTGTAAGTCTTTTCCTATAATATGGTAATCTACCACTTCATTTACTGGGCTCCAGCTATACCTTTATACTCCGTTATCTGGGCCAAATTCTAATCCCATAGAGTTTTTTAATGACAAAAATATAAACAAAAAATGAGAGTGCTCTTTAATTATCCCTTGTATGGTTTGTTCTATGAGTTATATGAGAAACATAAAAACCTAAAAAAAAATCAAGTATTAGAGTGAGAGGAATCTCCACCTTACCCAGTACTGGGATATTTTGCCTAGAATACACTTTTAATCTCTGCCTGGTCATTTCTTCCACCTTAATAACTGATCATACTAGCATTTGCCACCTCTCTTGTACAGTAGCAGTTGACATTTTAAACTGAAAAGCAGAGAGAAAGTTGAGCTGAGCAGAAAGGTCGTTGTGCCCGATTCTTTTTCCAGTCTTCCCTGTGTAGGAAAAACATTACAAGAAGAGCAGATTGAAAGGTTTATGTGGCAGAAGCATTAGTCTGGGCAGAGTGAGGAAGGAGAGTCTTTCCAGAGAGTTCTCCCATACGGGCAGTCCCACACGACAGCCTCTCCCTTCTCCTCCTGCTTGCCAGTAGGCCTTTTTTTTTTTTAGAAAGAAAAGTAACACAAACATTTAATTGAAGCCAAATTGAATTTAGATGTCTGCATTTTACCCAAAAAATATAGTCAATAAAAGGAAAAAAATGGTGTGAAAAGAAGAATTTATTGTGCTAAGGAAATTGCTTCCCCCCCCACCTTTAAACTATGAAAATGCTGAATTTTATCTGGCAGGGATCCTGCCTTTAATATGGATGTTCAACACAAGCAGCCCCCGCTCAGGGCCTGTGATGAGAAATCCTGCAACCTATGAGAAAGACTGAGCTAGGATTTTCAGATGTTATACAAAGACTCATGAGTCCTCCATGATATGGGAACATTTTAGGGATTCAAAGAAATTAATCTAGGCTTCTATTCTTACAGAAAAGAGACAGAAATATAGAATCCCACTGTAAAGTGATTTACTTCTTTTGAAAGTGTTTGAATTCACTGTTCTAGTTAGAAAATACTGTCAATTTTAGTATATTGCAAAGTATAAAAAGTTTTCTTAGTGGGAAATAAGAATAATGAAAGTTCCCAGTGAACTGGTAGGCAGTTATTTATTTTGCACTTTGGAATAGGCTTTTTTGTTTTATTAAAGAAACTCCATATTTGCTTTTAAATGTAAATAAAAGACATGTGCTTATAATTTTAAAGTGCTTACTGGTATGCATGAAACAATCATATATAAAGTGGAATATATATTAGATATATAAAGTGGAATATGCATATATATACATCTGTCTTTAATAATGAATGCATTCGTTGAAATAAAAGAAATCTCAGATAAGTTTGAGACTTGTTGCTTATGTTTTTGTGACCAGAGTTAGATTCAGGTCTGTAGCTAAACCTTTATGTCCAGACTATTTAAGATGTGATTAATTAGTAAACCCGAAAGGCTATGACTTTGGTTATTTAAATCAGTGAGTACTTTGTTCTTAAAACTGAGTTGTTGGCAAATACTTCCTTTTGCGCTCAGGCCTCTTGTGTTTCCTTTTAGAAATCCCCTTTGTCTTCCTTGCCGCTCAGCCTTTACCCTAAGCACAACTTCAGCAGCACTAACCCATTTGCTGATTCTCTGCAGTTCAACGCTGACAAGGTTGGATAATGGCCCCTGGCTTTGCCTTTCGTGAATGTTTTGCTCTTTGTTTCAACTATGCCTTTGTCCCAGTTCACTGTGAATTACGGCAGGAGAAAGCAACCCCCACCAACTGGATGTGTGGAGTGGCGCCCACGTCCTGTGCTAAGCTCCTTATCCAGCCAGACTACATTGATGCTTATACTGGCTCTAGTAGGGGACATTTGTGACTAATGTCACTGCCTTTACAGTTTTTTATGTGAGTTACATTAACTGATACTTAAATCGGGCTGTTGTGAGATTTATGAACTGCTTTCACACATAATTGCTTTAAAACTTTATGTGGATTACAATCCTCTTGAATAAGGTATTTCTCTGTGTTGGATTCTTAAATATTCATAATGTGTACCCAGGAAAGTCCCTAAATCAGGAATATAGATCATACTCAATGCTTGTATATCTACAGTCTCGTATTCAAAAGAACTTACAAGTCTAAAATTAAAAGAGAAATTTGTAAGAAGTCATGTGGTATAATTTATCACCAAAAAAAGGAGAAAAAGCTATCAACATTCTTTTATAAAGCATTTTATGGATATGCATTAAATGTTCATGTTACTGTGATTCGGATAACCGGAAATGCCGTATCTGAAAGAATATGTTTTCTGTTACTGTAGGAATTACAGAATTCAAGTACAATTACCTTCCGTTGTTCCCCAACTAATCCTTTTGCTCCCACACCATTTAAGGTTTGTTAGTGTGAAATGTTCTCAAATAAATGCTCTGCTACCGTGTGCTGTGTGGGTCGTACTTGAAGTGCGCATACATGGCATGGAGTGACTTGGACTGCACTGCACGCTTTTTTCCCATGGTGATAAAGTGATGTCTGTTAGAGTTCTATTATTTGAGTCACGTTCAGGAACTGCCAGGAACTATCTAGATGCAGGATCTCAGTGAGGATGAAGTTTCTGGGAGTAGTTCATGGAACACGCAGCCGCTCCTTTATTAACTACAGGCATGTTAGTTTGAAAATCGCTATGTTAGCCACCATTTTCATTTACTCATTTCACAACATGAGTAAGAATTAAGAATTCTTTAATCAATATTTTGTTTTTTAAGGAAAGGATATTCTCAGTAAAGTTACAAAGAAAGCTATAAGGTTTTCATCTATAAGTTTATTAAAATTATAGGATGTTTATGTTAAATGTTGTTCCACTTTTTAATAATATAACTTGAATTAACATTTCCCATTGTTTAACGACAATTTTTATTTTATAAAGAACAATTCTGAAATATGTGTTCCCTCATGTCATACCATAGCATATTTAATGAAGCAGCAATATTAAATTTTGACATCTTCTATTCATTTTTTATTTGTACAACACTAATTTGAAAAATTTTTTGGTATAGCACTTGAGAAGATTAAAAACTGGTATTTTAGCTAGCAATTTTTGTCTGCAAATTTCTTTAAGTCAAACTGTTTAAAATAGCAGATTGGTAAATTGAAAATCTATGTCCTGTTCATTTCAGTCAGCCTTCCTGTACTTGTCAGAACAATTGACATTGCTGTTTATTAGACTAATTTTAACATAGCTGAAGATTCTGCAATACTCCGAATGATCAAGGAAAGTTTATATCGAGTGCCAGAATCAGCTCTAGTGTTAGGAATATTATATAGCATTCTGACTCTTATTTGGGCATGCCTAGATGCGTAACACATTTTAGGCATATGCATATTAAATAAAACAAGGTTTATATGAAAACATTACAAAATAAGTGAGTGTATATACACACATATACACACACACACATACACACACACACACAGGAATATGTTCAGGATATCAGGGCCAACTTCACAGCACGATTGGGACTTTAGCTAGCTTTGAACCATGACTTGGTAGGTAAGTACTCTCTTACCATGGAAATTTAAGGAGACATTTTGATATAGTGAAATATGTGTGGAATTATGAATTGAATAACAGGTGTGATATAGCTGTATAATTTTAACTTGTCTTATATCCTTAGATTATTCATCTGTTAAAATTAATAACAAGAACTCAGTGACTAAGACCTTTCAAACTCTTAATATTCACTCTAGTTCGAATATAGGAACCGGATAATACCATATCCTGTTTTTGAAATAGAACTTGTAGTCCC
Organism: Cryptotis parvus; assembly: GCA_021461705.1. Lineage (NCBI taxonomy): Eukaryota > Metazoa > Chordata > Mammalia > Eulipotyphla > Soricidae > Cryptotis > Cryptotis parvus. The sequence goes on from JAJIBD010021259.1 coordinate 206,461, forward strand.
AAATGACAGCAAGTATGCCATAGTGTAGGTTAGTTTGAAGTATTCATCTATACCTTATCACATGTAAGTTCTTTGGCAAGGAAATGCTGGTCTTGTCCTTGAAAAGCAACTGCTCATATCTGATTCCATGTGTTTTGTGTCTCACAAGCTGGCTCCGTAGCTAAATGTACCTGCATGCTTGGTGCTTGTTCTCATGAATTCTGTTTGAAAACTATATCTGTAGAGAGGATTCAGGGAGCAAAAAAGCTTCTTCTTATGTAGTTTTACAAACAAGAGATTTCATTTCTTGGTCATTTTACTTCTGTTTTAGTTTTTTTTTCTAATTTCTTGGAAGACTATTTGCATCCTGAAATTTTGTCCAGGTCCTTGCATAGTAATGATAATTTTGAATGGGAAGTATTTTCTAAAAGAGGAAGTTTGTGCTATTTTTCAAGTTCAGCAATTTAACTCTTCAAATTGAACAGCGCACGAGCTTCAAATACCAAACAATAATTCAGTGTATTGTATCATGGGCAATCATTTTTCAGTGTGGTTAAAATTTACCTGAATCCAATCTGCAATAGAGCCGGTCATATATATGTATATACAGTACATATATATGTTTTTATAGTTCCCATTATTTATGTCAGCTGTTTTGCAGCTCGCTTTTGGTTCGGTGTTGCCCTCCTGTTTTCCTTGAGTTTTCCTTTTCCAGACTGTGCATGCTCACTGCATTCATTTTGCTCCCACAGGCACCCAGTCAGTCAGAATCAGAGCCAGAAAAGGCTCCATCGAGCAACGTGCCTCCACCCCCGCCTTCGGCATTTGCAGGAATGAGTGGTGATAGTGAACAGTCATCTGCAAGCAAAGTTTCGGAAGAGGTGGACGAAGAGGATGAGTTTGGTTACAGCTGGAGTAAGTTGTCTCTGTGTAAATAGATTTGATATGCTATTATTTATAATAGAGCTAGGCTTCTCAAGCCTTGTGCCCTGGATGAATAAGTAAGTTTTGGCTTTAGTTGCATATACTCCAATTGTGGGTCGGGAAAAAAAAAACTATTCTGTTTGAATACAGCACATATTCCTGAGGCATGAAATAATGTTTCAGGGCCCAGAGTGATGGGATAATGGGTAGGGTGTTTGCTTTGCATGGGGCTGACCCTGTTTGATCCCTGGCATCCCATATACTCCCGAGCACCACCAGGAGTAATTCCTAAGTGCAGAGCCAGGAGTAACCCCTGAGCATCGCCGGGTGTGACACAAAAAGTAAAAAAAATTGTTCTCTCTTTCTTTTAGTATGCATTTGTATTAAAATCCACTTTTCCCATTGCTGGAAAATTAGTATTGAAGAGCCACTTTGTGGTTCTGAGTGACCCTCAGAAATCACTGACCCTCTCCAGCCTCATATTCCTCTTTGTTAAGATATTGTTGCTACTTCGGGGCCACACCCAGCTGTGCTCGGTTTATTCCTGACCATGCACTCAGGGATCACTCCTGGCAGACTTAGGGAGCCATAGGAGGTAATAAGGATCAAACACAGGTTGGCCACGTGCAGGGCAAGCACCCTATCTGATAAGCTATTCCTTCAACTAAAATATGATTGTTTTTATTTTGCCTTAGACTGTTGGTTTTATTTAATCTATCTATCTACCTATCTATCTACCTATCTATCTACCTATCTATCTACCTATCTATCTACCTATCTATCTATCTATCTATCTATCTACTATCTATCTATCAATTATCTATCTATCTACTTATTTATTTGCTTTTTGGATCATACCTGGCAGTGCTCAGGGGTTACTCCTGGCTATGCACTCAGAAATTACTCCTCACTGTGCTTGGGGACTATATAGGATGCCAATGATTGAACCTGGTTCAGTGGTGTACAAGGCAAATATGCTCCCTGCTGTAATATTGCTCCAGTCGCAACTTTTGGTATTTTCTTTACTAGATGGTATTAGTGTAATGGTTTAGATTGTTTGGACTGCTGTTTCACCACACTAAGTTTTAAACTTCTAGTTCTCCCCTTTTCAAAGTGTAGTTCTTGCTTAGGTTGTAACTGCACATAAGATAATGTCTGAGGAATACCCAGAGAACCCTACACTCTCTACCAAAAAACTCCTAGAAACAATAGATAATTATAGTAGAGTGTCAAGGTACAAAATCAAAACACAAAACTCAGTGGCTTTCCTATATACAAATAACTGAAAGAGAAGAAAGGGATATTAAAATGATCCCATTCACAATTGTGCCACAGAAAATCAAATACCTAGGAATCAGTTTGACGAAGAATATAAAGGATCTGTATAAGGAAAACTACAAAACATTGCTTCAAGAAATAAAAGAGGACATGAAGAAATGGAAACAAATTCCCTGCTCATGGATCGGAGAATCAACATTGTTGAAATGGTAATGCTCCCTAGAGTTTTATACAGATTCAATGCAGTCCCTAAACAATACCCATGACATTCTTCAAATAAATTGACCAAACACTCCTGAAGTTTGTATGGAATAATAAACCCCATAGATAGCTAATAATCCTTGGGGAAAAGAAGATGGGAGGCATCACCTTTCCCAACTTCAAACTGTACTACAAAGCAGTAGTAATTAAAACAGCATAGTATTGGATTATAAACATACCTGTGGACCTATGGAATAGAGTTGAGTATCCTGACACCCTTTCTCAAATACATTATCCGTTAATCTTTGATAAAGGAGCAAAAGTATGAAATGGAGCAAGGAAGGCCTCTTCAACAAGTACTGCTTTGAAAACTGGGCAGCTACATGTAAAAAAAATGAATCTGGACCTCTGTCTAACAACATGCACAAAAAGTCATATCAAAATGGATCAAAGATCTCAATATAAGACCTGAATCCATAAAGTATATCAAAAAAAAGTAGGAAAAACCCTCCATGACATTGAAGCTAAAGGCATCTTCAAAGGTGAAACACCACTAACAAAGCAACTAGAGGCAAAGATAAACATAAGGGACTACATGAAACTAAAAAGATTCTTCACCTCAAAAAAATACTGTCCAGGGGCCGGAGCGATAGCCCAGCGGGAGGGCGTTTGCCTTGCACGTGGCCGGCCTGTGCTGGCCCGGGTTCGATCCCCGGCATCCCATATGGTCCCCCAAGCACTGCCAGGAGTAATTCCTGAGTGCAGAGCCAGGAGTAACCCCTGAGCGTCGCTGGATGTGACCCCCCCAAAAAGAAAAAAATACTGTCCAAAACACAAAGTGAGTCCACAGAATGGGAAAAAATATTCACCCACTTCCCATCTGATAAGGGGTTAATTAATATCCAGGATATATAGGCACTGATAGAACTTTACAAGAAGAAAACAGCCGACCCTATCAAAAAATTGGGAGAAAAAATGAACAGAAACTTTGACAAGGAAGAAATTCGAATGGCCAAAAGACATATGAAAAACTGCTCATCATCACTAATCATCAGAGAGATGCAAATTAAAACAACAATGAGATATCATCCCACACCACAGAGACTACCACATATCCAAAAGAGCAAGGACAACAAATGGATGTGGGGAAAGGGGACTCTCATCAATTGTTGGAATGTCGACTGGTGCAGCCTTTTGGAAAACAATATGGACATTCGTGTCTGAAAGCTGGAGCAGGCGCCTCGAATTGTCCTTGCTGTGATAACAGGATGCGGTCCGGAATTCCATTCCCTTTGCTCTGCACGAGCAGCTTCCCGTGGCATGTGATTGACAGAGAAGATGGTCCTTAGTAGAGAACCTTCCGTTGGCCAGAAAATAAGCAAATACTTGGGGTATTTTATTTTCCTTTGCAAGTAAAAAAGTAAATATCTGATTTTATCTGTCTTTGAGTTTATTAACGTGAATAATTTTGTTGGACATCATCATTCCATAGTCGGCAGAAACTGCGCTTTCTGTACTCTAGTTACAAGAAATTCCTCAAAGATTTTTTTCCTGGAAACCATTCAGGATGCTCACATGACAAATCTAAGAATAGACTAGCTTCCCTTAGAGTAGTCAAGAAGCATGTATTAGTATAAATAATACCCTTTTATATCAAAGTAATACCTTCCTTTAGTAAAATATTTAGTATGAATTAACTTTTTAAGATAATTTTGCCCCTAAGTTTGTTTTTTCTATGTACATACAGTTTTTCGTTCGGGAGGTGGCGGAGCGGGTTGGTTTGGGCCATACCATGCAGTGCACATGGCTTACTTCTGGCTCTGTGCTGAGAGATCATTTTTGTGGTCCTGGGGAGTCTCTTTTATTACAGGGGTCAGCCGCATGTAACTCAAGCATCTTAATCCCTGTGCTTTCTCTCTAGCAGTAAGTTCTGTTCTTCTTAATGAACTTGTTTGCAGAATATACTCTGTTCCAGGAACATATACATTTGAAATAGTAAAAGTTTTATAACTGCATCCAACATTAAATATAAGTCCTAGGAACTATAAAATATTACAGTTGGCAGGGTACTTGCCTTGTATGTCACTACTGCTGGGTTTCAATTCCCAGCACTTTATAACTTTTCTTCACACCACCAGGAGTAATCTCTGACTGCCGAACCAGGAGTAACGCTTGAATATCACTGGGTGTGGCCCCCAAAACAAAGTTAAAAATAATTCCAAGGACTGACTGAGTTAGCAGAAACCTAATAACAAGAGTTTCACAAGATTATTTGACTTCTCTATAAAATATCTCTAAAGTCATTTTAACTTGCATGATGCATTTCGCACTGCTACACAGTGAGAGAGAAATTAACTTTTCATTTTCAAAGCTGTACAAATGGAATTCATTAATTCTGAGATTAATGATGGGAAACTGCTTATTTTTTAAATCATGTGGCATGAACTGGTGGAGGGGTGGGTGCTGAAACACTGTATGACTGTAACTCCAATCCTGAACAACTTTGTAGTTGTATAAATCTCATGGTGGTATAATAAAAATCACTTGTATCACTTGTCTTCCCATTGATCAATGATTTGCTCTAGCAGGCGCCAGTAACATCTCCACTCATTGGGAATGAGGTCCATTATTGTTACTGTTTTTGGCATATCGAATACACCATGGGTAGCTTGCCAGGCTCTGCCATGGCTCTGGGTTCATCCCAGGCAGCCAGTCTTTTTCTGTGTTAGACCATCACCATCCAGGGCCCAAGGAGCAGAGCCCTGGGTGTAGACAAAGCCTGACTCCTGTCTGCTATCTGTCTACGCAGCCAGGCACTGAAGCAACACCATGGTGATAATCACCATACATAGCCAAAAATGACTTGTTTACAGTGGGGAGCCGCTGGGGTTCCCAATGATATCAGGAAACATTTCCCTTCTACTACGGAAGCCGGTTGGGAATGGATGAAACTCAGATGTCCAGTTAACTTTTAAAAGGTTTTACTGGGCCGGAGTGATAGTCCAGCAGATAGGGCGTTTGCCTTGCACATGGCTGGCCTGGGCCGGCCCATATTAAAAAAAAGGGAAAAAAAATCATTTGGCATGAATTAACTCTTCATATTTGCTGCTCTAATTTATAGGATATATCAGAGAACAATATGGAACCTTAACTGGCGAGCTCCATATGATTGAATTGGAGAAAGGTCATAGTGGCCTGGGCCTCAGTCTTGCTGGCAACAAAGACCGATCCAAGATGAGTGTCTTTATAGTGGGAATTGATCCAAATGGAGCAGCTGGAAAAGACGGTCGATTGCAGATAGCAGATGAGCTTCTAGAGGTTAGTTCTTGTGGAAAAATGGGAATTAACTCTTGCAGTATCCATGTAAGAGAATCATGAGGTATCAGAAAATCCACCCAGGCGTCATGTGGTGATTGCAAAAACTATCAATGACCCAATAAAATAAATGCTTGAAACCAGCCTCCACTCAGCAGAGTCTGTGTTCCCTTTAACTTCCATTGAAAGGTCATAACTGTAAGACAAGGTATAATTTTCGCCTCAAGACTGTATAAAAATCACACTTTGAAAACTTCTTTTTTTTTTTGCTCTGAATTATTATTGGAGGGTAATAAAGAGCCAGATGATATGTCATTTCCCAGTAATGAGTGATCCAGTGAACATTCTGGAAGTTGAGTTCATAATGCTCAAAGTGAAGATGGCAGAATGCAAAGGCATTAAGTTGAAGCCAGATCACCAGAACAATAACTCAGTCAACCAAAGAGATTTGTACGCCAGACTCTATGATATTTGTTCCTGCATTGCTTGATCTATCCCTGCATCCTGTAGATTGGGATCCTTTCTTTCGTAAAATATGTGTGTATACATATGTGTGTATACATATATATATATATACATATATATGTATATATATATATATATAATTTCTAACATTTTAAAATTTTAAGCACCATGGTGTACAAGATTTTCAATAGTAGAGTTTCAGCATACATTGTTCCTAGTCCACACCCATTACCAGAATGTCCTACCTCCTGTTTGCTGCCCTGGGATACTGTCCCCTGGCCTAGTGTATTTCTCCGCCATACCAGAAACCCCAGTCAGCTATGGCTAAATGATGGACTGTGAGGTGTGTTTCTTTGAAGTATTGTTACTGAGGCACATTTTGTGACTTGAAACCTAAATGTCCTGGCATCGCCTCCCCGTTTGCATTTTGAAATCAAGTAGGTAATATGATAATCAGTGACGAGGAAGATTTCCTGTTCTGGTCACAAGTGCATCCTTGAAGCCTTTGCATTGTGCAGAGCAGGTTGGAAGCCCAGTTTCTGGGAAAAGAACTTCACATTGTATGCTCCTGAAATACTCATACTTCTCTTTGCCAGGAGTTCATATCAGACGACATGTAAACGTTCCTGAAGCTGCCCTAAGCACGGGTTTCCCTTTATTGACCATAAAGTTAGGCTCTGTTCTGGGAAGGGGGACAATTATATGTATGAAATAAAATTATATATATAAATTATTTCAAAGAAAGACCTCTGTGCTTTTCATTAGATAGGATGATTCAATTTTATGAAATTAAAATCTCAGCCTCGGTATTTATTTCTCACAGATAAACGGCCAAATATTATATGGAAGAAGTCACCAGAATGCTTCGGCAATCATTAAATGTGCCCCATCTAAAGTGAAAATAATTTTTTATACGGTGAGCATTTTATCTGATACACATGACATTCTTTCTTAGTCTTTCAATTATATGTACCTTGGAATAAAATTATTTTGTATGAGTGTTGTAATTCTAGGAATTTGGAAGTATTGAATTTAATAATATTCCTTATCCGTCACATGAAATAGTTAAAATGTTGCGAACCATCATAATAAGATAGATCCATGCTTTATTTTCAGAAATAAAGATGCCGTAAGTCAGATGGCTGTTTGCCCTGGAAATCCAGTAGACCATTTGCCTTCAACGTCAGAAAATCTTCAGACTAAGGAGGTCTGTAGTTCATGTTTGTTCCTCTGGGAAGATTTAAGTGATGTAGCATGTACTAATCCAGAAGAAACTATAAAACTTAGAGCTATCAGAGATTAATAAGTCATAACCTTGGCTCTCAGGAGGGTTAAGCATTTAGACACATGTAAGTAAGCACGCCCTTATATAAAAGCGTTCACAGGAACAGTGACGGAAAAGGAACGGTCCCGTTTCTTGAGAGAACGTAAGAATAAGAAAGTGGAGGAGGTTGAACCTGAAGTGTATGTGTGAAATCGATTTGGGACAATCATTGCAAATGAAGGGTTTGGAGTGAGGAAAGCTACGGATGCTTCAGAAAATCTAGGGAACTGAACGTTTCATAGCATTATTGAACAGCTGGGGATGGGCAATTGAGAGCTCACAAGAAAAGGGTTTCTGAGAAAGGGCTTATGAAACATGATAGTCATTTGGTGTATCTGGCAGTATAAGAATAGTAATTTAAAGAATGGCTGGAAACAGTGCAGAGAAGATTCGGGGATGTAAAGTTAAGTTCAAGGAAGGGAAAATGCTGATGTAAGCCAGGAGAAATATAATATGGGACTGTAAAATGCAAAAGGTTATAGTTTGGTATATCTGATTTTTATGACTCAATGTAATTTTGTCATCAAGTAAGTGTACTCATAAAAGAACAATGATTGAGATGTTAACAAATACTTACTCTATTCAGTTTATCTTGACTGTGAGTAGGAGGGTGAATAAAGCACATAATATGTACGAGACTTTTAGGTATCTGACTTGGTAGTTTCATTGGCGACTGACTTTGACCACAACAGAAGAATTAAAAGAGGGAAACAGATCTTTATATATATATCGAAATACAGAAAGGTCCCGGCCAGTAGGAATGCCTACTTATAGGCATACAATTGGATACCTGGTCTATAGTTTAGAGGTGAAGTCCTGTAGATAAAATGCGGCATTTGATATCCACTGTAATTGCGACTTTTCCAAGGGAGATAGTTTACAGAGCAGATGATGTCTTGGGTCAGAATTTTACCAGAATGGCTACCAGAGGTCAGAAAACCAGGTGGTGTGTTGACCTGCAGCTGCAGATATTAGTTTTCCGTTAACAAGAGTAAATACCATAAGCTTCATTGCTGTAAAGATATCAAGTCAGAAAATGAGCAGAGTACACTGGCCTTGGGAATTAGGAGATTGCTGTTGATATATTTGAGGGAACACATGGCAGAATATAAATTAGGAGAGAGAAGTCACTTGCTAGAGGTTAACAAAGATACAGATTTTTTTAGTGTGTATGTGGATTTGTCCTGTTGTGGAGGATTCTTAGGAAGCCCCAGAGGCTGCTGCCAGAAACTCTCGGACTACTGGACATTGGTTCCATGGTTAGGCCCAGGATGTGGAGCTCTTGGGACACCGAGGTCCTTGGGAGTACTTAATCCACCATTGCAGTGCTTGCGCCTTCTGGGCCACGCTCAGCAGTGGTTATGGGACCTTCAGGGGACGGCCTCCGTCCGTCCGTGCACAGTGGCCCATGTGGTGCTGGGGATCGAACCAGACTATCACATGCAAGGCATATGCAGTAATGCCTGTGCTGTTTTATGTCGCATAAGGATTTTATGATGGGAATTTTTTTAATTTGGAAAAAATTGGTGATATGATTAAGGTGAATGAAAGGAGGTATGATAGATGAACTGTTTGGTTTTTATGTTTTTGATGTTTTTTTAGGTAATGGTTAAAAGAATATAATGTAAATAAATATGCAATGTTAAATAAAAATAATGAATCAGAATACATTGAATACATCAAATACACTTAAGTGATTCTTATGCTTAAGCAAAAGTAGGTAGCACTCAGTTGATTACTTTGCCCCTTTTTGATCCCTATCAGGCTGAACCAAAAGTCAATACTTCCGATGCAGCTGTGGACCTCAGTTCATTTAAAAATGTGCAGTACTTGGAGCTTCCCCAAGGTAAAGCTGATTTGACTGGGAATGAATTGAAGTGAGTGCGTTTACACCAGTGTCCTCACTCACTGATTCCTTACCCGTGTGATCTCCAGAGTTACAGCAGCTGTATCACCCAGGCTTTTTGTGTCTTGTCTGGTCCCTCCATACGCTTAAGGTACCTTTGGTTAAGCCCACACTGGCGCTTGGATAAGTCCTCTTAGTGGGTCCAGTCCACCATGCAGTTTTGGAAGCACCGTGCTAAGAATTGAGACTTGATTTTCTTACAAATTTTTATTTGCAGACACAGAGTTTTTCTTTTTCTGCCTTTATCTTAATTATGGAATTTAATTCACTTTCTTTAGATTTGTTAACTAAGGAGCTACTCCAGGTCATATTAAACACTTAGAGAAAAGTCTTTGTTCCTCATACAAGCTAAAGTTTGGAATAACTAAGGGTTTGAAATAACTAGGGGTTTCTCTGATGGGCATCATTGAGGTGTTTGTGTTTTCTTGTGTTTTCTAAGAAAATGCTTTTGTGGTTATTTTGGGTTTGGGCCCCACCAAATGACTAAACAATTGCTTAGGGACTTAGGGACTGCTTCTGGCTCTGTGCTCGGAGTATTCCTCCAATCACAAGTGATCTAATAAGTTATCTGATCACTTAAAAGTCCTTGGTCCCACTGTGACAAAGACATTGGTAAATGATCACTCTATAAGAACTCCGTGCTGAAAGTAGGTAAAGGAACAAACCATGTAACCTCTCAGTATCTGTATTGCAAAACATAATGCCCATGAGAGAGAGAGAGAGAGAGAGAGAGAGAGAGAGAGAGAGAGAGAATGCCTGCCATAGAGACAGACTGGGGGTTGCGGGGTAGCAGGGGTTGACGGAGGGTAAAGGGGCACATTGGTGGTGCCCTGGTGGAGGGTTGTGCACTAGTGGAGCGATGGGTGTTGGAACAGTGTGTGATTGAAACCCGATCATGAATAGCTTTCTAACTGTTCGCATAGTGATTCAATGAAATATTTTTTAAATAATAAAAATAAATCAGAGTTGTTCATCTAATTTAATTTATAAAATAATGAAGTTATTGGTTCCCATTTTTCTCTTCTGTAAATGAGGTTGCTTATATCAGAGGGGCTTTGTTGGGGATTTCATGTGATGAGACGATTTTCTTCCTACTACAATATAAAAACTCATCTTGGCCTTCAGCCTTCTGTTGGATGACTGATTTCAAAATGAGTCTCTAAAGAGAGAAATAATTTGGAGAACTTCAGAAATTATTACCCTTTGGATGTTTCCTTTTACATGTAGCTTAACAAATACTTGTATTGAAGGAAGGCCAAGCGACTAAAGGAAAAGTCAAGAATCTTTTAAAAATCGTGGACATGAGTTAATCATGACTTGAAGTGTGGGTTCATGGAGTCATTCACCTCCTTGGGTCCTCGGTGTCCCGTGGGAATGATGAGGAATGTAACACTTTGGAATCTGGTATAGGATATAAGTGAATCAATATTAAGCAATTAGCATAATACATGTTCATATTTTAATTAAATTTTACATCATGAGGTCCTTGAAATATACCTTTTAAAATTTTTTTAAAGTATTTTATTATACCACTGTGAGATATTCAATTACAAAGATATACAATTAAAAAGTTCATATTTGGGTTTTGGTCATACAGTGTTCCAGCACCCATACCGCCACCAGTGCCCATCTCCCACCATCAACTACCCGGTTCCTCCCCCCTCCCCAGCCCGCCCCTCCATGGCAGGTTCTTTATTTCTTTCCCTTTCTCTCTCTTTCTCTTTTCCTTTCCTTCCAGACTATGGATTACAGAACATACATTAAAGGGTTGTCATATGTATCTTTTTGCCTGTATTTAATGCTCAGTTCTAGGTTGGTATTAGTACCCTCGACAATTGTTAGCACACTGTTCCATTTTTTGTCTTGCCTAGGCTCTGACTCCCACACATTTGTGATAATTTCCACCTTTCACAAGACCTCCTGATACTTGACCTTGGATATTGGTATCATAATATGTACATATATATATATATATATATATATATATGTCATGCAAATAAATGCAGTCATTCTGTGTCTGTCTCTCCTGACTAATTTCACTCAACATAATCTTCTCCATGTCCATCCATTTATAGGCAAATTTTATGACTTCATTTTTCCTACAGCTGCATAGTATTCCATTGTGTAGATGTACCAAAGCTTCTTTATCCAGTCATCAATTCTAGGGCACTCTGGTTGTTTCCAGATTCTGGCTATTGTGAATAATGCTGCTATGAATGTAAAAGTAGGGATGGTGTTTCCGCTGCGTGTTTTTGGCTTCCCAGAGTATATTCCCAGGAGTGGTATGGCTGGGTCAAATGGGAGTTCAATTTCTAGTCTTTGGAGGAAGGTCCATATTGTTTTCCAGAAAGGCTGTACCAGCCGGCATTCCCACCAACAATGGATGAGTGTCCCCTTTTCCCCATATCCACGCCAGCACTGGTTGTTCTCACTCTTTTGAATATGTGTCAGTCTCTGTGGTGTGAAATGATATCTCATTATTGTTTTGATTTGCATCTCTCTGATGATTAGTGATGATGAGCATTTTTTCATATGTTTTTTTGGCCATTTGAATTTCTTCCTTGTTGAAGTTTCTGTTCTCCCCATTTTTTGATGGGATTGTTTTCTTCTTGTAAATTTCTTCCAGTGCCTGATATATCCTGGATATTAACCCCTTATCAGATGGGTATTGGGTGAATATTTGTTCCCGTTCTGTGGACTGCTTTTGTATCTTAGTCACTGTTTCTTTTGAGGTGCAGAAGCTTTTTAGTTTCATGTAGTCCCATATGTTTATCTTTTCTTCTAGTTGCTTTGTTAGTGGTGTTTCACCTTTCAAGATGCCTTTAGCTTCAATGTCGTGGAAGGTTTTTCCTATATTTTCTTCAATGTACTTTGTGGATTCAAGTCTGATATTGAGATCTTTAATTCATTTTGATCTGATTTTTGTGCATGGTGTTAGACATAGGTCCAAATTCATTTTTTTTACATGTCGCTGCCCAGTTTTCAAAATAATCACTTGTTGAAGAGGTTTTCCTTACTCCATTTTGGATTCTTTGCAACTTTATCAAAGATTAAATGATCACGTGTTTGAGGTTGGGTGTCAGGATACTCAATTCTATTCCATAGGTCCACAGGTCTGTTTTTATTCCAATACCACGCTGTTTTAATTACTACTGCCTTGTAGTAGTTTGAAGTTGGGAAAGGTGATGCCTCCCATCTTCTTTTTCCGAGGATTGCTTTAGCTATCCTTGGGGGTTTATTGTTCCATACAAATTTCAGGAGTGTTTGGTCAATTTCTTTGAAGAATGTCATGGGTATCCTTGCAGGGACTGCACTGAATCTGTACAGAGCTCTAGGGAGTATTACCATTTTCACAATATTGATTCTCTCCATCCATGAGCAGAGAATATGTTTCCATTTCCTTGTGTCCTCTTTTATCTCTTGGAGCATTGTCCTGTAGTTTTCTTTGTACGGGTCCTTTACACACTTGGTTAAGTTGATTCCTAGGTATTTGATTTTCTGTGGCGCAATTGTGAATGGAATCGTTGCCTTAATATCCCTTTCTTCTCTTTCGTTATTTGTATATAGGAAAGCCACCGACTTTTGGGTATTGATTTTGTATCCTGCCACTCAACTATATGTATCTATTGTTTCTATGAGTTTTTTGGTAGAGAGTTTAGGGTTCTCTAGGTATAATATCATGTCATCTGCAAATAATGATAGCTTGACTTCTTCCTTGCCTATCTGGATGCCCTTGATGTCCTTTTCTTCTCTGATTGCTATGGCAAGTACTTCCAGTACTATATTGAATAAAAGAGGTGAGAGTGGGCCACCTTGTCTTGTCCCTGATCTCAGGGGAAGGCTTTCAATTTTTCCCCATTTAGAATGATGCTCGCTGTGGGCTTTTGGTAGATGGCTGTAACTATCTTGAGGAAATTCCCTTCAATTCCCATTTGCTGGAGGGTTTTAATCATGAACGGGTGCTGGATCTTGTCAAATGCTTTCTCCCGCGTCTATCGATAGGATCATATGGTTTTTATTTTTTCTCTTATTGATATGTATTATGTTGATTGACTTGCTAATGTTGAACCATCCTTGCATTCCCGTGATGAATGCTACTTGGTCATGATGTATAATCTTCTTGATGAGTCTTTGGATTCTGTTAGCTAGTATTTTGTTGAAGATCTTATCATCCGTGTTCATCAGGGATATTGGTCTGTAGTTTTCTTTCTTTGTGTTGTCTCTCCCTGCTTTGGGTATCAGGGTGATATGTGCCTCGTAGAAGCTGTTTGGGAGTGTTTCTGTTTCTTCTGTTTCCTGGAAGAGCTTAAAAAGGACTGGCAGTAGGTCCTCCTTAAAGGTTTGGTAGAGTTCACTAATGAATCCGTCTGGCCCTGGGCTTTTGTGTTTGGGCAGACTTTTAATTACTGTTTCAATTTCCCGATTGTGATAGGCTTATTCAGGTATTGCAGGTCTTCTTGTTTCAGCCGTGGGAGGTTATAGGACTTCAGGAATTTATCCATTTCTTCTAGATTCTCGTGTTTCACGGCATACAGGTTCTCAAAATAATCTCTGATGATCTTTTGGATTTCTGTGGTTTCTGTTGTGATGTCACCATTTTTATTTCTGATTCTGTTTATTTGGGTTCTCTCTTTCCCTGTCCTTATAAGTCTTGCCAATGGTTTGTCAATCTTGTTTATTTTTTCAAAGAACCAGCCCTTGGTTTCATTAATCCTTTGGATTTTTTTTTTTTTTTTGGTTTCCAACTCATTGATTTCCTCTCTAAGTTTTATTATTTCCTTTTTTCTGCCTGGGTTGGGCTCCTTTTGTTGGTCTTTTTCTAATGTCTTCAGCTGTGTAGTCAGGTTATTTATGTGGGCCCTTTCTTGTTTCCTGATGAATGCTTGCAGAGCTATAAACTTCCCTCTTAACACGGCTTTTGCCATGTCCCACAAGTTCTTATAGTTGGTGTCTTCATTTTCATTTGTCTCCAGAAATCTTTGGATTTCCTGTTTGATTTCTTCTATGACCCATTGGTTGTTCAGCAGTGAGCTGTTCAGTTTCCAGGTGTTTGGTTTGACTCCCTGTTTCTGTGTATGGTTAACTTCCATTTTGAAATATACCTTTAAAAAGATTATTTATACCTTTAAAAGATTATTTGAGGAGGGTATTTAAAAAATGCTGAGTCAAGTGATGCAATACCCAAAATTTGTATTATGAGCCTTGTTAGTGACACTATAACCAAACTGAAGGAATGGGGAATTCTGCAGTAGCCAAACGCTGTTCAGACCTTATCAAAATTCCATGTCCTTCATACTCTGCTGTACTTTTCAGTATTGATTATTTGAAAAAGTGTTCTGCTAAACTCATTATGACACTCTTTAATTTACTTATTGCAGAGCCTGGTAAGATTGTCTCTTTGAGCAGTTCTCGTAACTCAGAGTGATCGAGCTTGAATTTCAGATCTGATCTTCTGTCCCCCAAGTTACATTTTCAGCTTCCTGTTGGAACTTCTGGGTGACCCCAACTACACTGCCCTTTCAAGTACTAGTTCCACTGTATGAACTAGTACTTGAAAGAATTCTCTCCTTCAGACTCCTGGTGGTGCTGACGGGAACATATGGGATGCCGAGGATCAAATCCGGGCCGGCATGGGCTGGCCGCATGCAAGGCAAATGCCCTACCCGCTGGACTATCACTCCAGCCCCCACATTTAATTCTTGCTTACTTTCTAACTGTGTAAATATGCAATTGCTTCTACCTAAATATATTCCCTCCATTTTCTATACACTCTCTGTAAATTTTATCTTCATAACTAGCTCACAGAAAGATTCCCAGACCTTGTCCCACTAAGAGGCAGAATAGAGTTGAACAGTCTCATAGGAAAGTGCCCGTGCTTGCCTTGCGCGTGACAGATCATTGTAATCCCTGGGCCTTGGAGAATCACTGGCTACCCCTCTCCCCCTGCCCTGAAAGCTTCTGAACATTACCTAGTGTGATCCAAAAACCAAATGAAAAAGAGACGAGTAACTGCACGTATAGAATCAGACGTCATCTTCCATTTTTGTAAGGGAGGGGAGATTTGGGTCCCACCTGCATGGGTGCTTCTTGCAGCTCTGCTCTGGAGGGCCGGAGCTTGCTCCCAGGAGTGCTCAGGAGACCAAGTAATGCTGGACACTGAACCAGGCCTCCTGCTTGCAAAGCATGTGCTCGACCCTCTGAGGAATCTTTTGTCCCTCTGTCATCCTCATCCACATATCCTCCTGCTTCCCTGATAGCCACAAATCATCTGATAATGTTTATATGCTGATTTTTATATTGTACTAGGAGGATTGAGTCATACTGAACTTGCAGATATTATTTTTTTCCTTTTATGACAAGGCCTGTTGCAAATAAAAACATGTTTCCTCAGGGGGTTTATGAGGCCTGGGAACTTGTTAGCAATATTCGGGCAAGGTTGTTCTGGAGCTCAGCAGATCGCCACAGCCAGTGTTTCCGTCTTTCTGAGCAGCCCTTTTCAGTGTCAGCTTTATCCTAGGGTGAGTCTACAGATTACCACAGAACTTATCCGAGTGTAGAGTCCAGTTGTTATCTCACAGTTATTTTGTGCACGAAGAGCATGGGAGCAGTTGGCAGTTTAGTCTTGTGCAGACTCATGCAGTTGCCTACGGCTGCTGGTGGAGTGATGGCCATCTGCAGACTGGATGGGACTTGAGGTTCCATAGCAAAGATGGCCAAGGTGGCTTGCCCAAATAGCTGTTCACAAGAGGCCTTTTTCCCACCCATCAACTGCTGGAGCAGGTAGCCCTGATACTCTCTAACTCATTGTGGAATCACGCATCACTACATCTGCTGAATTTTACTTGCTACCATCAGTATTGCAACTATTCCAGACTCAGAATTCTCTGAACAGGGTGAGCATCAGAGTGCTTGTTCAGTATTTGATAGAGGGGCCACACCTAACAGTGGACAGGGTCCCTTCTGATAGGGCTCAGGCTGGCTGTGCCTTGCGCTCACTAGGGTCAGACCCAGCATCTGACCTGGCTGTGCTCAAGCCATCAGGTGTGCATCAGGGCACACTGGTGTTTCTTGTGGGACCATGTAATGCTAGGAATCAGACTCAGGGACATGTATGTACTTGGCATGTGCTATACCCCTTGAGCTATCTTCCTTGACCTACATGTCCCTGGCATGTGCTATACCCCTTGAGCTATCTTCCTTGACCTATTAATATATTTGGAAACTATCTCCCTAAACATAGGCAGAGAAGCAGATATATAGACAAAGGTTTGGGGAGGTACATATTGTAATGAAAGTCTGCGGCTCTCCATTACAAAAGAGTAGGATGGGAATGAATTAGGTAATCACCCAACAAATACCTTAAGTAGTAGAATAACTTTACTCACTTCAGTTAAGTGAAGAGATGATAATGGAGACAAATCTCAGAAGTGAGTTCAGTCATCATAGGTATAAAGTATCACTCGACTATTTCTTTGTCCCACTAGGAAATAAAGTTGCTGGAATAAATTCTAAATAGTGAATGACTGAGTAATTTACATTTGGCCTACTCACTTTGTCAGTTTTGTGGTATACTTACCTATCTATTATTTAACTCTGATATTTAGATCAGGGTTTGGGCTTTTCACAAGGAAGGGAGACACAGGACAGATGGGGTTTGAATGAGGAACATTCTAGTTAAGGGTGAAGTTTAAAACACTGTACACATAAAACCCTGTCATTAACAGTACTGCAAATCATATAGGATATATAAATTTTTATATATATATATATATATATATATATATATATATAGTCAAGAGAGTGATATATAGCAGTTAATTTGGTTTGGAAACTTGGCTTTCCAAACCAAAGTCAAGTTTGAATTGATTTACTAGTAAATACACAGATAAAAACAAACCTTTTGTATTAGTGTATCAATCTTTCAAGCTCGCTCTGCTACCTTTGCTTGTAACAATAGCTTATAGATGTGAAAAATATATATTAGTTTTTTTTTTTTTTTCAATAAATTGAGGTTTAAAGATTATTAGTGGCACATCCAAATTTTGGATTCGGATTTGTAGCTGGTAGAAAGTAAATTAGAACCAAGATCTTTTCCCTCTAAAAGAGTAGAGCTTTTGCTTTTCTGTCTTAGGCTTGTGACTGATGCTCTGGAAACTGTTGGTAGCAATGCACAGCAATAGTCATCAGAGATTAATAATATACCTCAGAATACCCCAAGTTTTCATAATTTTTAAAATGATACTTCAGCTGTACCTCAGTGTAATGCTTTTGATCCTAAAATTATAATGAAAAAATTGATTCTCCTGTGTATATTTTGGAGAAACCATAAGATTTCCTCAAGATTTCTTTTTCTTTTTGGCTTTATGTTTTTCTGATGGAAGCTACAATGGAAAAAGTTACTAACTCAACCAGAATGAAAATGTTTAAAATCCTATTTTAATTTATTAAAGCAAACATGAAGTTAAAAAGGCAATATTTTTGAACATTTGGTTCCAGAAAAATAAAATAATGTAGCTGACGTCCTCTGGCCTTTGTCGGGTTTCTGTGTAGATCATTTAGCTGAGAGTTGAGCATTTTCCTCTGCAGATCCACAGTTCTCTGTACCAACAATTCCAGATATTCAGCCCTAGATGGCCATGTGGCAGTAACTGCAGTCTGTCTGCTGAAAGAAGGGGACAGAGTGGCAGAAAGTCTGACGGAGTTCTGTGGGCCAGAAAAAAAGGAAGGCAGAAACCTTGATTAGCTTGGAATGACAGTTAATGAAGCAAAATCAAATTTACAAATATATGTTGATTGTATAATTCAGTGCATTTTGTTTCTATGGGTGTTTTGCTGAAGTTCACTTTCTGTGATGTGGGTATACATGCTAAAGATAATAGATAGTCTTAGCCATATGGAAGGAGTCAGAATTCTTTTATAGTTAATATGAGAAAATTAGAAAGTTTAAAAGATATTTGAGTGAGCTTTTAAAATATTCTTTTGGAAGATATTCCTCATTTTTAGGTTTAGTTTTTTTTTTTTTTTTGCTTTTTTTTGGGTCACACCTGGTGATGCTCAGGGGTTTCTCCTGGATCTGCACTCAGGAATTACTCCTGGTGGTGCTCGAGGGACCATATGGGATGCCGGAGATCGAACCCGGGCCAGCATGGGCCGGCTGAGTGCAAGGCAAATGCCCTACCCGCTGGGCTATCGCTCCGGCCCCTATTTTATTATTTTTTAAGTTTTGGGCTACACCTCGCTCAAGGGTTATTCCTGACTCTGCACTCAAGAATTACTCCTGGCAATGTTCAGGGGAACATATGGTATGTTGAAGATGGAACATAAGTCAGCTGCATACAAGGCAAATGCTATACCTGCTATATTTGGCCTTGGTCCCACTAAGAAAAATAGATGGATGGATGGATGGATGGATGGATGGATGGATGGATGGATGGATGGATGGATGGATGGATGGATGGATGGATGGATGGATGGATGGATGGATGGATGGATGGATGGATGGATGGATGGATGGATGGATGGATGGGTGGGTGGGTAGGTGGGTGGGTGGGTGGATGGATCACTTGTATCACTTGTCTTCCCGTTGTTCACTATTTGCTCAAGCAGGCACCAATAACATCTCCATACATCCCTGTCGTGTGCTAGTGTAGCCCAAGGGCATATGCTCATTCTAGGAACACGAAGAGCCTCAAACTATTCGTTCAGGTCATGGGAATGAGGTTCTATAATTGTTACTGTTTGGGGCATATCAAATATGACATGGTAGCTTGCCAGGCTCTGCTGTGCGGGTGGGATACTCAACAGTAGTAGGTAGGCTCTCAGTTTGTGCATTTACTGATGAGCTGTGTGGCCGCAAAGTGGCTGCACGCAATGGGGAAAGATAAAATTTACTGCTATATATCACTCTCTTGACCAAAAATATATATAAATTTATATATCCTATATGATTTTCAGTACTGTTAATGACAGGGTTTTATGTGTATAGTGTTTTAAACGTCACCCTTAACCAGAATGTTCCTCATGCAAACCCCATCTGTCCTGTGTCTCCCTTCCTTGTGGCAAGCCCAGTTCTATAGACTAGTTTTGGTAAATGTTGTTTTTGGTAACTTGTATTCCTTTCCTACGATGATTTATATACTCCTCATGAGAGAGATCATTCCGTATCTCCATCTGCATCTGACTGATATCACTCTGGTATGATACTCTCCAGATCAATTCCCTTAATGGCAAATTGAAAGATTTTGCCTTGTCTTGTAGGTGAGTTGTAATCTATTGTGTGCATGCACCATAGTTTATTTGCCCACTCATCTGTTCCAGGACATTTGATTTGTTTCCATATTTTGACTGTTGTGAATAGTGTTTCAGGCACCATAAGCGTGTCAATGTCTTTAGTGAATAGAGTTTAGGCCCTTGTTGTAAATGCCATAAAGTAAAATTACTGGGTCAGTTTTAAACAAAACTAAAATTGTTTTAGTTTTACTAAACATAAAAATGTTTAGTTTTTCTTTACCTTCAGTGGAAGGTAACGTTCGCAAATTATGTATTCATACCATTTCTTTTGCATGGTTATTATCTTTGGGGTTTTCTGAGTGTTGTTCTATGTTTTAGGACCAAGGGGTTTTGGGCATTGCCATCAGCGAGGAAGATACCATAAGTGGAGTCATCATAAAAAGCCTCACTGAGAATGGTGTCGCAGCCAAGGTGAGGCATCATCTCTGTTACTGTCAGAATCTAGTAGAAATTTCTTCAGAATTACGTAGAATCTTCCATCTCCCTTTCAGGATGGGCGACTCAAAGTTGGCGATCAGATCTTGGCTGTTGATGATGAAGTTGTTGTTGGACTTCCTGTTGAAAAGGTACTTTCACAGAAGAAAAGAAATTTGATGGTTTTGTAAACCCCTTCTTGAGTCTGGTGGTGATGATGATGATGATGATGGTGATGATGATGATGATGATGATGATGGTAATTTGAGTGTGTGCTTGTGTATTTCACACATAATTGAAACTACAGAGAATTAGGGAATGAGATACCTTTCAGGAAAAGAAGAAATTATTTCTAAACTCTTGAGTCTTGATTTTCTGTTTTTTGTTGTTTTTAATTATAGCATATTCGATGCTTCACAAGCCCAGGGGTTCACTTGGCAAGTTAGAGGTTTCATTTTGTCATAGAAAAGCTTGAAACATTTGAACAAAGGCTAATTTAATATTCAAGTTAAACCAAAAGAAAAATATTTTATATGCACATTTGCTTCCATAGATATCTTAAATATTCACTACAAATATATATTAGGACTTATACCTGAATCTCTATTGGGTTAAATATCTGTTTTGGGTTTTTTTTTTTGGTTTACATATGCAATTTAATAATTTTGGTATGAACTCCAATTTTTATGGCTTTTTTTTCATTGCCAGGAATATTTTCATTTTCTTTTTTTTTATTTATTAAATATTTTATACCACCGTGAGATATACAATTACAATGTTGTTGATGTTTAGAGGTTTCGGTCACATAGTGTTCCAGCACCCGCCCTCCACCAGTGCCCATTTCCCACCACCAATGTCCCCAATTCCCTCCCCCTCCCATAGCCTACCTAAATGGCAGGTTCTTTATCTCCTCTCTCTCTCTCTCTCTCTCTCTCTCTCTCTCTCTCTCTCTTTTCCTTCTCTTACACATTGTGGGTTGCACTACATACACTTAGAGGCCGTCATGTACATTTTTTGCCTGTATTTAATGCTCAGTTCTAGATTGGTATATGTGTGAATAAATGTCGAAAGGGCTAATACCAACCTGTTTTTGTTTTTGAAGCGAGTCTCTCCCAAGCAGTGCTCAGGAGGCCTGGGAGCCCTTCCGGGATCTGGGCCAGCCATGCTGGTGGTTCAGTACCCAAGGATGTGATGCTGTTTGAGCCCTTTGGTGCCAGGGTTTCTCAGGCCACCCTAGCAATCCCCAGGCCACACACCGTGGTGATGCTTAGGGAACCATGTGGCGGTGGGAATGAACTATGGCCTTGCAAACTCACCTGTGCATCCTAAACCCTCTACCAAATCTCTGGACCTTCAGTGCCTGAGTTTTCTCCTCCGTAATAATTGCAATGCGATAAAGGGGTAGTGCAGCAGGTAAGGCCCTTTGCCCTGCCAGGATCCCAGCTGCTGTGGAGAGGCCCACAAGCCTTGCCAACATTGATTTCTGAGTGTCCAGCCAGCAGCTGCTCTGACCACAATCACATGTGGCCCCAAAATAGAGAAGCAAACAAATAATAAGATCAAATCTTTGATATAGAAATGCCAAAATAAATCAAGCTTGTTTTATGCCTAGTGCATGAATGTCTCGGTGTTACAGTGAAAAATAACAAAATTAGCACTGCTATTTTAAAAATCCCATTTTAATAGAGCGAATTCAGGTTGGAGCCTTTCGCCCCAAGTTTGTGTGGTGCAACTTGTTATTTGACTTGGTTCTTCTTGTCCTTATTCAACTTTCAATGTTTGTATTTCCATTTTCTTAAAAATGTCTGTGTACGCTGCTTTATATTCTCTGCAGAATAAGGAATTTGTTAAACACGCCAGGTATTTTAGGGATGTAGAGGTCTGAGAAATGTATGGCATGAGTTAAGATTATAAAAATTTTAAATTGCTATATATGTATAAAGAATAAAATATTAAAATCATTTAGAATCATTTTTATGATAGAAATCAGCTGTTGTCTTGAACCATCTCAGGAAATGGGATAAGCTAGAAAGAAACAAAAAAAGCTCCTTTCTTGACCTTTAAAGACCAGCAGGGAAATAACTTGCCTCTGACTTTTCTCTCAAACATAGAGGCAAGAGATTGCAGGTATCATGGTGATCGTTTAAGTACTAATTTGCCTTTAACTTTGTTCCTCCACATGCCGACACACTTCCAGTTTATTAGCCTCTTGAAAACAGCAAAGACGACTGTGAAACTGACCATTTGTGCTGAGAATCAGGATCCTCCGAGTCTTACATCAGCAGCTGCTACAGCAGCTGGGGGAAAAGAGGAGCAGCTCCCAGTCTCCAGTGGTCCCGCCCTCGGGCTCCCCGGAACCGGAAGCTTTCCCCGGGTAAGAACCATGTCTCATGCAGTCCATCTTGCACACCACCCTGTCTGGGAGGCTCCTCCCTCCTGTAGTGCTTCTCCGAAAGAAAGCCTTGTGGAAAGGGTCCTCTTTAAAAGAGGGCTCCCGATGAGAGGGGAGAGCGTAGTGGATGATTAGTTGATATGCGCCCTGACATTATCTAGCCAGAAGCCTTAGAAGATCAGTCTACACACTCTCAGCTTTGTCATCACTAAAACAAGGAAGTGATCGTCTTTGTTTCCCCAGGAGAGTCTCGACTCTGTGTAGAATTATGAATTAGAAGCATTTTAGACATTACTTACATGTGTATTTACTTGTGGAATTGGCCTCTAGAGCGATGACCATGGGTTCCAGGGACTAGTCCCAGCTGTACCCAGACGAGCAAGGCAGATATTTCAGTGTTCTGGGGCCTCTAGGACCACCGTAGTGGTGCCCAGGGCATGCCAGGACTGCTCCTAACAGTGCTCTGGGAGCCTCCAGGCTGACCTCTGGCAGTTCTGGGGACATGTAGTCCCAGAAATTGAATTTGGTGTCTTGTGCATGCGGTTTATTTCCTAACCCCTGAACTATGGGTTTCTGGGTTTTTTTCTATTGTGCAAATATTTGAACTTCTGGGGCTGGAGTGAGTACAGCAGGTAGGACACTCGTCTTGCATTCAGCCAATGTGGGTTAAATCCCTGGTATACCACATGTTGTCTCCCAAGCTCCACAAGGAGTGATCCCTAAGCACAGAAATGGAAGTAGGCCTTGAGCATTGCCAGATGTGACCCAGAAATCTGAATAAATGAGTACATACTCTGGGAATCGGTATTCTAACCTGTAAAATGACTACAGTGATATCACATTATCCGAGGGATCAACGATGAACAAAATCAAAGTCTTGAAAATGCTAGTCTTGGAGCCCGAGAGATAGGGTAGCAGGTAAGCTACATCCAGGTATGACCCAAAGATAAAACAAACATAACTTTGGAGCTTAACTTCTTTTTTAATTTGTAGATCTACTTCTATGGTTTGACTATAAAGTAGCATCAGATGAAATGAATGTGCGTGGATGATGACGGTAGCTTGGTACTTCCAATGATCATTTTATCTTTAAAATATCAGGATAGTATGCTGAGGAAAGTTGTGCTTTTAATACCTTTATAAAAAAATGGCACGTGATTCATAAAACAATAAAACTTATGCATTGTGGTGTTAATTCATGCTTAAGTCAGTAAATGTTTAAATTTATCGTTTGAAGATATCTCTTTGACCTCTAAGCTGAAACATTCAGTTCCTTTTTTTCCCCTGTGATTTTTGTTTGCTTTTCGGTCCACAAGCTACCATACAGTAAACAAGGATTGAATCACAGACTCCAACATGCGGCTCATGGCTAGTCCTTTGATCCATCTCTGTGGGCCCAGTACTTTTTGGTTTGTATTTTTTGCTCCATTTAAGGAAACAGAAATTTAAAACATTAATAAATTTGGGTCTACTGGGATGAACCCAGAGCCACAGCAGATCCTGGCAAGCTACCCGTAGTGTATTCTACTATGCCCAAAACAGTAAAAATAATGGACCTCATTCCCAATGACTGGAGACATCACTGGTGCCCGCTCAAGCAAATTGATGAACAACGGGAAACAAGTGACAAGTGACAATAAATTTGGACAAAAAAAACTCTTAAAGTAATGCATATCCAATGAAAGCAATCCTTCATTTTGAAACACTGGATAATTAACTGAGTGCTAAAAGATTATGGAAATTTTCTCGTTTTAAAATTTTGTCTCCTTCCTTAAATAGTGTTGTTGAGGAAAATATAAGATGCTAAAGAAACACATTACAAAATATCTTACACCTGTTCTTAGCATTTCAGGAGAAAGAAAATAATGGTCTTAGATTTCTTAAAATGAAACCATCTTGTCTAAAGCATAAGCTAACCATCAAGTGTTCTGGTTTCCTCAGAATATACTGTTTGCTGTGTGCTTTTGGGTATATCATAAAACATATGATATGGAAATTATCATAAAACAAGGTGTGAAATTACGTTCTCCTTGTTTTCTCATAATCTATTCAATTCTGGGCATATATGCACCTGGATTTAATATCTGTGTTTATAAAACATAGAGGGAGACACAAATAAAGAAACTGCAAGCAGGTCTCATTTAACATTCTATACAGAAACTCGCATTTGATTACATAAGATGAGTTGATTACATAAGATGAGGTGTCTGGAATAAGAAAAAGAAGCAAAACAAAGATGTGAGAAACCCTGCAGGCAGGAACCATGGCCTTAAATAGTGATGTGTTTTGTGTTGTCTTATCATTTCTGAATATGTTTATGGTCCTTGCCACATTCCTCCAGCTCTGAGTTATTTTACAAACTGTAATTTCTTAAGAAGTTTGGCTCAGTGAAATGTAGAATATTAAAGCAAAATGGATGGTTCTTTCCAACTCTATTCTTGTGCAATGTGAACTCCAGCATTTTGGGACTCAGGCGTAGCCCTAAGGACCAGAGTACATGCCGCTTTGCCATGACGGTAGGCTCCATCTTTGACACCAGTGGTCTTCTGAGCACGACGGGGTGTGACCCTGGGGGTCCCTAGCATTACAGGGAAGGCACCCAAACAATAAAAGACAAAGAATTAATCACTTTTAAGAAATACAGATTAGTGCACAAGATAATTTTAACATGTAATTTCATACCCAGGCCCACTAGCCAAAATTAATAATGGAAATTTAACCATATGTCACTGATACTTTCTAGTGTAGCTAAAATATTTGACATATAGTCCAAATCTTCTTTGTTATCCATTTTAGCCAATTTTCTTACTCTGTTGTTCCCAGAAGTGCAGTGAATTTGATATCTCTGCCATGTAATAAAATGTTATTTAATTTCATTTAAACCGTGCTTTTAGGTACAAGCAGGTCATCAACACCAGCAATCTTTGCTTCTGATCCTGCAACCTGCCCCATTATCCCAGGCTGTGAAACAACAATTGAGATTTCCAAAGGGCGAACAGGATTGGGCCTGAGCATTGTGGGCGGATCTGACACACTGCTGGTAAGAACGGACCTGGAGGTTTCAGATACAAGGGAGCACCCTGAGACGTCACTCATGTCCTGTTAAGTGAAGTAGACTTCCCAAAATGCAGGAGTCATTATTACCTCCGTTTCTCATCAAATACTCATTGGAATATTGATATCTAGAGCCTACTGTCTCAATAAGACCCTTTTACACCCGTGATTGTGACCTTTATGTGCAAACTATGTCTCTCTTGGTTCAACAGTCCTTGCTGTATTTTAATTTCATATTTACTGCCTAGCTATAGTTAAGATTCAGACTATAAAAAGATGAATATGAAACACTGAATGTGTTGTAGGAAACATTTTCCACCTGGCAAAGAAGTACTTTTCGAACCTAATAGTTTTGTTTCTATATAGAAAATGTGAGGTTTATCTATCATATATAAGTGTATGTATAATGTATGTTTACTACTTTTTAAAAAAATTCCCTATGATTTGAAAGAAGTGTAAATTTACCACTTTTGAAAAAGGTCGTGATGCTCTACATCTCTTTAAATCCTGATATGTAACACTAATAACATGACCATGCCAGTCATGTTGAAGCTCGTGAATCTCTAGAAAAGGACCTTGAGTCTGGGATGCCAGGGATCGCTCAAGCCCTCATACATGCCAGGCAAGTGCTCTACCTCTGAGCACATCCATAGCCCCCTAAAATCACCTGATCTTTACTCCATTTGGGTTCCCCTTCCCTAAAGAAAAATGCCTAAAGCCTGGGTATGTTTTGTTTGTACCCTCAGGGTGCTATTATTATCCATGAAGTGTATGAAGAAGGCGCAGCGTGTAAAGACGGAAGACTGTGGGCTGGCGATCAGATTTTGGAGGTACAAATGCTGTGTGTTTTGATGTGATTTGACCACTGTGATTTATAGTTTTACGGTACACTCAGTGATAGAGATTTTTGCATACAACCTGCCCAAACCACAGCCCCCACACACCAGGGGTTCCACTTCCTCTACCCCGCCCTCCAGTCTCACGGGGGATGGCGAGCACCATTCCATAGACTTGTACTTAGCTTCTGGTGCCTTGGGCTATTTGTTCCTCACTATGCCTCTTGATAGCCCACCCATGAGAGCGATCATTCAGCCTCTGTCTCTCTCCTTCTAGCTAATTGCCCTGAGGATTAGTGCCCTCATTAATGTAGCAACGAATTGCATGATTTTGTCATGTCTTATAGCTGAGTAGAATTCCACTGTTATATATATATACCATAGATTCTTTATCCAGTATCTGTTCTTGGACACAGGTTATTTCCTGATTTGGGCTATTGTGTATGGCACTATACTATGAACATGGAAATGCAAATGTCTTTTCTGAGTCGAGTGTTTGGGACCTTGGGAGAGGTATCCAGATGTAGGATTACTAGGTCATATAACAGCTCAGTAATTAGTTTTAGAGAGTGTCCATATTGTTTTCCAAAACAGTGAAACCGCATTTGTGCTTCCACCAGCAGTATTCGAGGATTCTTTTCTCCCCACATCCGTGGTTTTGGATCTGTGTCAGGCTCACTGATAAGAGAATACTGTGTGTCTGATATTTACACTTAACTAGGAAAAGGCTCCTCTGTCGAAGTTTATATTTAGTTATTTCTCCCTTTTTCTCCCCTGTCTTCACTTTAACCATCCAAGTTCCTCATGGCCATGTTGCATTTCTCCAAAGGTAAATGGGATTGACTTGAGGAAGGCAACGCATGATGAAGCCATCAATGTCCTGAGACAGACGCCACAGCGGGTGCGACTCACACTCTACAGGGATGAGGCACCTTACAAAGAGGAGGACGTGTGCGACACCCTCACCATTGAGCTACAGAAGAAGCCAGGGAAAGGCCTGGGATTAAGTATCGTTGGTAAAAGGTATCACCGAGATTAAGTATCGTTGGTAAAAGGTATCACCGAGATTAAGTAGCGTTGGTTAAAGGTATCACTGAGATTAAGTATCCTTGGTAAAAGGTATCACTGAGATTAAGTATCGTTGGTAAAAGGTATCACCGAGATTAAGTATCATTGGTAAAAGGTATCACTGAGATTAAGTATCGTTGGTTAAAGGTATCACTGAGATTAAGTATCATTGGTAAAAGGTATCACCGAGATTAAGTATCATTGGTAAAAAGGTATCACTGAGATTAAGTATCGTTGGTTAAAAGGTATCACTGAGATTAAGTATCGTTGGTAAAAGGTATCACTGAGATTAAGTCACTTGAATCACTTGAATCACTTGAATCCCGTTATTCATCGATTTGCTCGAGCGGGCGCCAGTAACATTTCCATTGGACCCTATCACGTGCCCATGTAGCCCAATAGCATCTGGTTGATTCAGGAATATGAAGAGCCTCAAACCGTTCCTTCAGGGTCTTTACAAGGAAGTCTGACCATCTTGTAGGTGGGCGGCCACGTGATCTTTTGACATCCCGTGGGATCCTGTTGGTAACGGCTCTAGTCTAGAGGTTGTCTCCAAATCGCATTACATGTCCAGCCCATCTGATTTTCGATGCCTTGGCAAACGAGACAGCATCCCTGATTCTGGAATAGCGATGGAGGTCAGAACTCTGGATTCCTTCTCTCACTTGAGTGAGGCATAATACTTGAGTGAGGCGTAATACTGAGATTAAGTATTATTGGTAAAAGGTATCACTGAGAAGGGCAGAGAAAATGGCCTTATGGGAAGGAATCAAATTTGAAATAATTTTAAAGAATATGAGCAGGAACTGAGTTTTTTATTCATTATGGGTGTTTTATAGCTAATTATTACATCAAAGATACTGAGTTTTAGAAAAATCAATATGGATGAGGGGTGGTGGCAGCTCTTTTAGAGTCACGAGTCAAAAGCCATTAGGTATTTTTGGAAGACCAGCTGTATACTGGGGAGTGGAGATAAATAAGACAATTCCAAACGCATAAAGACTGCAGTTTTGTAAATGGAAGTATAAGTGTCCTTAGCAACAAAGGAATGTATTGATGAGAGACAATGCATTGTGTGGAGGAGCCATGGAAAGGGAAGTGAACCCTTCACCATATTTAAGGAAGTTGATTAGAAAAACTTCACACCAAGAAAAGAGGTGCAGAACTGCAGCTAAAGGATAGCTGATCTGATAAAGGGGTCCGGAGGGTATTCTGGGGAGCAGGTTCTATGCACCGAGATCTGTCGCCGAGGGTCAGAAAGCTGGCAGGAAATTGAACTCCCATTTGACCCAGCCATACCACTCCTGGGAATCTACTCTGGGAAACCAAAAATACGCAGCGGAAACACCATCCCTAGTTTTATGTTCATAGCAGCATTATTCACAATAGCCAGAATCTGGAAGCAACCAGAGTGCCTGAAAATCGATGACTGGATAAAGAAGCTTTGGTACATCTACACAATGGAATACTATGCAGCTGTTAGGAAAAATGAAGTTATAAAATTTGCCTATAAATGGATGGACATGGAGAAGATTATGTTGAGCGAAATTAGCCAGAAGGAGAGAGACAGATACAGAATGACTGCATTTATTTGCATGGCATAAATATATATATATATATATATATATACATATTATGATACCAATATCCAACGTCAAGTGAAACATATATCAGGAGGTCTTGTCAAAGGTGGAAATTACACAAACGTGTGGGAGTCAGAGGTTAGGTAAGACAGAAAATGGAACAGTGTGCTAACAATTGTCGAGGGTACTAATGCCAACCTAGAACTGAGCATTAAATAGAGGCAAAAGGATACACATGACAACCTTTTAATGTATGTTCTGTAATCCATAGTCTGGAAGGGAAGGAAAAGAGAAAGAGAGAGAAAGGGAAAGAAATAAAGAACCTGCCATGGAGGTGGGCTGGGGAGGGGGAGGGAACCGGGATGTTGGTGGTGGGAGATGGGCACTGGTGGAGGGACGGGTGCTAGAACACTGTATGACCAAAACCCAAATATGAACTTTTTAATTGTGTATCTTTTTATTTGTATATCTCAAGGTGGTATAATAAAATACTAAAAAAAAAAAGTAGAACCAGGAAAAAAAAAAGAAAGAAAGCTGGCAGGGCATGTGATTGACTGTTGAAGGTGCATGTGACAGCACCTAATCTAGCCTGGCCAGCTACCCCTGTCGTATTTTTTGATATGCCAAAAACCAGTAACAATTATAGACCTCGTTCCCATCACCTGAACTAAAGGTTTGAGGCTCTTCGTGTTCCTGGTGTGGGCAGATGCCCTTGGGCTACACTAGCACAGGACAGGATTTATGGAGATGTTACTGGTACCCACTCCAGCAAATCGATGAACAACGGGAAGACAAGTGACAAGTGACAACATTAGCCATATGTAAAATAATAACTTGTAGCTCCTTTTAAGATGAAGAAATTGGGAGAGAATTAATTGACTCATTCAACGTATTGACCCTCAGAGGAATTACTTCAGCTTTCTCTAAGTTTGTACATGGTTATCTTTGTATTTTAATAAGATGTTATCAGTTATTTGCAGTTTTATGAATAAAAGGTTAGAATAAGTTTGTATCCATTCATTTTTCATAAATCTATCTTTGTAAGAAAGTTTAACCTGTAATACTTGCAAATTGAAGACATCGCAGAAATAAATTTAAATAAACTTAAATAATTTTAAAGTACAATTTATTTCACTTTGTTACCTTTGTGGTGCATAAAATGAAAATAATTTCAATTGAGCCCAAAGCACTAGTACAGGGCTAAGGAGCAGGCCCCATTTGCATCATCCAGTAGTGATTCCCGCGCCATAATTAGATTGTGAGCACCTCCAGGATTGATTCCTGAGCAAGAAGGAGGAAGGTTGCCCCACCGAAAAGACATTTCTACCATCAGCATCTACTTATTGAAGTATTTATATACTTATTAAAAGTGTTCTATTTGGGTGCAGAGAGATAGTGCAGCGAGTTAGGCACTTGCCTTGGCTGTGGCTGACTCTCCTGCTATTGGTGGAAGCAATACCACATTTGATAATAAAACAAATTTGTTGGTTAGAAAAAAGTTAGATCCTTAATTATTTATCATTGCTTGATAACTGAGAAAAATAATAATGCTAACCGCCACAATTCTGTTTCAGAAGTGACACTGGAGTATTTGTGTCAGACATTGTCAAAGGAGGAATTGCAGACACTGACGGAAGGCTGATGCAGGGAGACCAGTTACTAATGGTGAATGGAGAAAACGTCCGAATGCCACCCAGGAGGCGGTTGCTGCTTTGCTCAAGGTAAGAAAATTTCCAGTGCACCCAAATAGTTTTACATGATCATGTAGAAGAAGAGAGAGGATGTAACACATTTGGGCTACTACAGTCAAATTAACACTGATTTCTCCTACTTAAAATGTCAACTCGAGGTATGATTATAAGCAAGGTGCCGTATTCAGTGATGAATTACAAAACAGTGCATTTATCATTATACAACTAGGTACTCGTTAAGCGCTATGAACTGAGCACTATCACAGTAAATGTTATATCTTTAAGATGAGTATAATATGAATATTTCCTTAAAATAAATGCACATAATCAGACCAAAAAGAAGCCAATAAGTATTGACTTAGTTTCTTTATATTTACACTTGGATTAATTATAATTTATGACATAAAGGAAGATTGTCATTCCTGCTTTTTGAAACGTGAGGGAGAAATGAGGGAAGTCAGAGGGGAAAGAATAGGCAGGGCCCCTGTGGAGAAGACCGTCCTGATATCCTCTTCTTTTCCATTCTATTTCCATTCTATTTCCCGTTCTATTTCCGTTCTACCAGATGACTTGATGACTCCAGAGATGCACAATGTAAGAGAAACATTCCACCCATTTTTTAATGATTTTAATTACTGATACTTGGTGAAGATTCCCATTTTTTATAAATAGGAACATGCCAGAATGTCTGAAATTGAGGAACACAAATCTAAGATTGACCACTCCCATATCAGCTGTAGATAATACGGCTTTTGCGGTCTGTGAGCTGAGAATCCCTGGTGTCTTCAGGCTTCTGCCTTACAGTTCATAACAGACGACTTCCCCAGAGCCCTGCGCTTGTAAGACCCCTCAACCTCCTCGCCTCCGCTTCACTCACAGCCTTGCCAGCACAAATGCCCTAGGACACCTTGCCCTTTGCCACATGCAGGTGGTCACAAAGTCCTTGTCATCTGCTTTAATTCCATCTAGCGATCCTCATTTCCCATTGCTCATTTGATCTCTTCACCTTAGACTGACAGAGAACACTCTGAAACTCATGACAATTAGTAAAGAAGCAGCTTGGACTTGGAATTCTCCTCTAGGATCACTCTCCTTAACCTGCATTTTCTTACTGCTTTCTCTTTAATCTTCTGGTTTTAGAGTCAGTTCCTCCTGGCCCCCAACATACCTAGTACCAATAGGTTTCTCAGTGACCTGAGTGTCTTTCCTGTTTGATATTTCTGCATCTCTTCTCTCTTTCTTGCCTGGCAGAACTGATTCATCGCTCTCTGTCTCCTAGCTCATACAGTAGTTTCTAGTATCACTGAAGTCTCTCCAATGCTAGACTTTCCCATTAACTTATGGAGACTATCGCACAAAAGAGATAAGGCATTTGGTTAACTATGAACTTAACTACAGTTGACGGTACATAGGTCAACTTCCCACATCTATTACCTTAACCCCATCCTGTTATTTCTCAAAGGAAATAATTGTTGTTGGATCCCCCTGTTGACACTGGCCGGAGCCATCTGGGCAATGCTACCCTGTTGATTACACACCTGGGCATTCTCCTTGAGCAATATTTTCAAAAATAAAGAAATGAACGTCAAGGTCAAGGAGTCAAGCAGAGGCTTCCTCTCTTCTGGTATTTAATAACTATAGGAGAAGCCATACTTTTGTTCAGGAGCAAACTGAGAAAGATTCTAGCAAATCTGGAGCCAGTCTAGAAAAATACCCAGCTCCTTCTGAGCCTCAAGGGTTAACTGTCCGTTAGAACATGCAAGCAAGATGTCATCCTTAGAATGAACAACATACGCCTGAGGAAACAGCATGAGAGCACAAAACCAGCTCAACAAAGTATTGAAATTAAGTACCTCTACCCTACTTTAAATTTTTAATAATAAAAGTGCCCTTGAATTTTGAAATACACATGCTGAAGTTAGATGAAAGAGTTTTAGCTTCTCATAATATATAATTAAAGCAGAGGACTTGTTAACTTCTGCAGTTGCATAATCTGGAGAATCAAATAGGGTCCTGAAATATTAGATAAATATCCCTTCTCTACTCCAAAACAACAACAAAATATCCTTAATGTATAATTATGTCAGTTTTTGACCTTTCAGAGTTTGCTCTGTGATGAACATGATCAAGAATAACATCCCTTGTTACGCATCAGAAGTAGATAATGATGCCAGTGCCTAATGTTTACATGTACTGAAACTCTTGTAAACATTGTGTGAAGATTACTTTAACACAATGTCTTGCAGTGGTCTCCATTTTAATATTGCCGAGAAAAAAATTTAACAAGGTAGATATCTCTGAACTCACACAGTAACCAGGTCATTGTGTCTAACTTCAAAAGCCAGTATCTCAAACACCTCATTAAGCTACATAGACCCCAGATGATATAAGAATTTCTTACATGCCTATGATTATTTTTAAAGGACCACAGAGACGTTGTCTTTAATTCTTATTTTATATTAATAGGAGCATGCTTTATGTAAATACGTGTTAACAGGTCTATTCAGGTGCAATGTAGCAATAGCGTTTGCCCAATTATCTGAGTAACTCTGGTATTAAGGGCAAAAGAAGTGGTACTGATTTGATTGTTTTTGTTTATAAACTTGAGTTCCTTAATTCATTTGACTTTCCTAACTCAACACGTTTCATAAGAAAATTGCTTAATTCTTAATTTCTCTTTACCTTGGTGAAAACAGTCTCCATATGCATCGCAAGATAATAAGGCACCTGGTGTTGCTGTTGCTACTTGTTGGATATTTTTATTATCCGCAATGTTTTATAAAAGTCTTTTGGAAATATTATTGCCTGTAGCGTTTTTCACAAAGGAATATGGCTTGAAAACTCTTTTCTGAGTTTTAGTATCCTAAAAAAATGTTTATAGCACTTTCCTTGAACCATTCTAAAAACTGCTGTCCCAGTGTTCCTCGGCACAGTGACATTGGAAGTTGGAAGAATCAAAGCTGGTCCATTCCACTCCGAGAGGAGACCTTCTCAGAGCAGCCAGGTGGGTAGCCGTGGAATTCCTGCTGGTGATACGTCCCTGAGCCAAAAGGGCCCCATCAGTGAGGTTTCCGGTAGGGGTCTGTCGGAAGTTGTGTATACAGGCCTAGAGGGAGCCGAGGCACAGAATCTGAGATAGGAAAAACAGATAAATATAATATTGACTTCAATGGTTTATAAGACATTGTTAGGAATTACTTCAGGTCTGTTTTTCTCTCCTTCCTTTTCAGAAGTCAATTCATAAACCTACCAAAACAGCATTGTAGTTTATAACAAATATTTATCAACCAGTATTGAGTTGAAAAAATATTCCTTATAGATGAACTGTAGGTGCCCGCCAACTTGAGTAAAAGTCTGATTTATAAGTTGAGAGACTCCAAGTGAGATCCTCTCCTCTGTCTTCTGGTGACAGATGCTCATTTTCCTCTGCCTTGTTCAAGACCCTTACTCACGCCTTAGTGACTTTCATTCATTCCCTGTTTAGTGGTCAGGAAATAAAAACAACTGTAATTTCCAGCCTCTAAGTTGCAGTCTGTATACAACATCAGTTAAAATTTAGAGAAAATAGCTTAGCGAGATAGAAGAATACACTAAAACTTTAGATAGATTGGAATCACTTTCATCATTCTTTATGTTTTAACTTTTGTAAATCATTAGACAACATCCTTCAAAAGAAAATTTGGTAAAAACTGATTAAATGGTCCTTCAAATTATCAAATGCCACTTTTCTATAGCAGGTATTTCTTTAGAGTCACTAAAAGAATTGAAATACGACATAATTCAGTTATGATGTAATTTCATTTCTAAAACTAAAAAAGTTATCCCTGCTTCCAGAGCTTTGTGATATGATTGTAATGTATTTGTAGATGAGCGAAGGCAGCCTGTCGTCATTCACTTCTCCGCTCTCTGGGTCCAGTACATCCGAGTCACTGGAAAGAAGCTCGAAGAATGCATGTAAGATTGCTTTGATATCTTCAACATGACTTACTAGGTTGGCTTGTCATCAGCACTGATTTTCGCTATTGAAACTTGCCTATAAGCTGTTGTTTTTTTTACCAAATAATTCCATATCCTACTCTTTGGTAAAATTGTGTAGTCAAAAATTTTACTAAAATGAGGTTGTGCTTATAGCAGCCTTTGCCATTTTATTTTTAATTTTTCCTCTGTTTAATATAACACTAGTAAATCAGAAAATGTCATTAAGTGAAGCCTTCATTTTCCATGAAGATTGCAAAAATTTTGATTGAGAAAATTAATATGATCCTCCTGTGTTTTAATTACATGGAATCAAGATGCCGAGCGCTTTTTGGCTTGGAGCATTGGTTGAAAGTTGTTCAAATTAAAGAAACTAGCCATATGGCAGTCTCTCTTTGCAATGTGACTAATATCCTAGAAATTTAGACACATAAGTCCATGGATTCCTTTTAATGCATCCATGCCTTTATTCCTTTCAGCTGTGCACATGTGTCTTTTCTATCCAAAGCACATTCTGTCCTTGACTCATTCAAAGTAGATTAAGCTGTTATATAATCAATGCTTGTAATAAGAAAAGAGAAATGTGATGTTGTGTGCATTTTTTCAACTAGAGAAATAAGTTCTTTGAAAGACAGATTAATCTCATGTACTACTGACTTGACATCCCTCTTTTAAAAAAGAAGATAGAAAGAGAGAGAGAGAAAAAAAAGAAAGAAAGAAAGAAAGAAAGAAAGAAAGAAAGAAAGAAAGAAAGAAAGAAAGAAAGAAAGAAAGAAAGAAAGAAAGAAAGAAAGAAAGAAAGAAAGAAAGAAAGAAAGAAAGAAAGAAAGAAAACAGGCTATCACATTCAATACCATCCTCTTGAAGCACTGACTAAAATTTAAATGAATATACTAATTCTTGAATAACTTTTTTAATCTTTTTTCACCTTACAGTGGCATCTGAAATACAGGGATTAAGAACAGTTGAAATAAAAAAGGTAACTGAGGGGAAAGAATGTGATACAAACTCTCTGACTTAGGAGGCATCCACACAGATATTGTACTGTTGTTCAAGGTTTTCATAGTATCATCGTAAAAGCAGTTAACATATACAGTAAAACATCCCAGTGCAGTCTTTGTTGAAATTGCTGTTCATGGTACCTTGTTAAAAAATGTAATTGTTGGGCTGGAGATGTTGCTCACAGGAAGCCCGTGTTTGACACCTGGAACCTCCTGGTCCCTAAGCACCACTGGGAGTGACCATGAACACTGAACCAAGAGTAGATACCAGACACCGTTGGTGTGGTCCCAACAGAAGTAACAATAACAAAAAGTTGTTTGCATATTCTGAGTTGTGAAAACTGGCATCAATGCAGCCTTATTCCGAGTAATACCTGATGTGTCACTTACAGTGATAGGAAAGCTTTTGCCTTCTATAGCTAGCTTCTATTTTCCTGGAAAGATTCCTCCAACAGCTTGTTCTTTTATAGGACAGGGAATAAAAACAACTGTAATTTACTAGGCTTTGTGCTATGTCCTGAATTCCCCTGTAGACATTTCATGCTATCACTCTGCATTTTAATGTTCACCACAGTCCTTTGTGAGCGGACTATTATTTATATTTTATCAGTGACGATCTAGTGATTGAGAGGCACGTACTAATTCTAGGTTTCTGGGATTTTAAAAAGGGGTTTCTGGCTTTGCACACAGATCTGATTCCAAAATATGTGGCCTTTTCACTTAATGAGTTTACCTGCTTCTCACCAGTCATACAACATGAATTTCATTGAATGTGCTTTCCTTCCTGGACAGATGCTTATTTTTCTGTCATGTTAAAGATATATGTCAAAATAATGCAGTTTTCTGGACTCTCATCTCCCCGCCATCATACCTATAAAGATATCCTTGAGTTATTCATAGAATCATGTGCCAAAGAAAACAAATGTCAATGGAAAATGCCTATTTGACTAAAATATATGGTCTATTTCATGGCAGGGGTCCACAGATTCTTTGGGGATCAGCATTGCCGGAGGAGTGGGCAGCCCCCTGGGTGATGTTCCGATATTTATTGCAATGATGCATCCTAACGGTGTTGCTGCACAGACACAGAAGCTCAGAGTAAGTTTCGCCAGTCGTGCTGGTAGCCCTCGCTGCCCTACAGATCTGTCAGCTTTTACATGCCACTGAATCTGACCACCTGGTATTCTTCATGTCTGCTTGTGCTTAAGTCAGATAATTCCGTCAAAGCATGAGTTTCTTTGAGTATAAGATGAAGAATATGTAAATGGAAATTTTACTGTTTTATGAAACATTACAGTTGAGTGATGGGGAGATTTACAGCAGTTCCTTAATTTTGTTTGCTACCTTGAAACTCTGTGTTTGCAGTTAAATTTTTTCATATAGTATGATGAGGTGACATGTTTCCCTTGCATATTTCATTGTGTAAGCATCAATTTACCTTTACTAAATAGAAAGCTCATTTTAGTATAGGTTTTTGTAGAACTTAATAGATATATGCCTTCCAGTATTATAAAACTGGACAAAAATTACTTGAAAGTTGAGGAAATAATCAAATATTGAATGCTTTTATGGGAGATATGCTGTTAGTACTGAGATCCTGTGAATATTCCATCACAATCTCTGGAAAGGAAAATCCATATGACCTCATGAATTGAAAGGGGACACAGAACATAACCACCCCTAAGTTAAATTGTCCCTTAGTTAATAGGTAAGTCAGGAACAGTTTAATTTCCATTAATATCTAAGCATGAAATTACACTTAAATTTTTTTTGTATAACACAAGGGTTAAAATTTCTTTCCTATGTAGGACCAAATATTGAATATTTTAGACTTTGTGGGACATATGGGTCTCTGATGTAATTAGTCAGCTCTGCCCTGTCAAAGCAGCCAACTCTGGGCTGTCTTCCAACGAAACTTTATTAACCCAAACAAGCAGTGGAGCCAGGATTGGCCTAACAACCCTTGTATTTGTGTCCATTCTAACATGTATAATAGAAAATTCTAGAAAAATTTTCTTTTCCAGGTGTTATTAGTTAGAAATGTGTTCTTTTAATAGGAAGCAGTTTTTTATCCAAGAGAAAAGAAGCAGTACGTGACTCCCTGCTTGCTACCCCTGGCTCTCCCTCCAGATAATAGAAAGCCACTGTAGATAAATCAGTTACTAAGAGCAACGTTTCTTGTGGTTACTCGTTCTTGCGGTTAGTGATTTCCTCGGTTATATTACGAGTCCTGATAGCGGTGTAAGTGTGGTCTGCAAAGTGGAAGGAAATAATGGGCTCTTGATTTCCCACTTCTCTTGGTCACTGGCTGTTACTTTGTCTCCCTTGAAGGTTGGCGATAGGATTGTCACTATCTGTGGCACATCCACAGAGGGGATGACTCACACCCAAGCAGTCAATTTACTGAAAAATGCCTCTGGCGCCATTGAGATGCAGGTAAGAAGTTTTTCCAAAGCACCGTTCAGAATAAGGGGAGCTTGAGGAGATACCAGTGTGGGAAATGGAATTAAATCTCCTGTTGCTATTTCATTATTTCCCTTTATTTCAAATAACTATGTTTGGAAGTCCAAAGAACATTTGTAAGATATTTGTTATGCTGCATTTATTGCTTCACACATTAAGGGGGAAAAACAGGGTAAGAAGGTAAGAAGTTTGCACTTGCCTTGCAAACGCTGACCCTGGTTTGATCCCAGCAACCCAAATGGTACCCTCAGCACCGCCGTGAGGGATCCCTGAGTGCAGAGCCAGGAGCAAGCCCTAAGCACCGTGGTTTATAGGCCAAAGAAAAAAGGGAAAAACTCAAGGTTTCAACAGTAACTGATTCACTTGATCACTTGACATCCTGTTATTCATCGATTTGCTCAAGTAACATTTCCATTTGACCCTATCATGTGCCAGTGTAGCCAATGGCATCTGCTTGCTTCAGGAATACGAAGAGCTTTAAACCGTTCATTCAGGGTCTGGACGAAGAAGTCTGACCATCTTGTAGGTGGGCAGCCACGTGATAGTGGCCAGAATTTTATAGTGTGAGTAGCTTACTTTCTAAGTATCTTTAAGAATAATAATTAAATATTGAAGCAGTGTTTGAAAAACATCTCATGGGATTGAGATGGCAGAATATTTTCCCTGTTAAAGAAGTCTCTGGACCTTGTGATTTTTTTTCTGTGTATTATGTTAACAGAAATTACTAAATTAAGTAATAAGTAACTTGTTTAAATGCTCTTCCAAAAGAATTACTAAAGTGTCTCTAGCCACACAGTCACATTTTCTTTTTGTTATTTTTCTCCTGTACAGGTGGTCGCTGGGGGAGACGTGAGCGTGGTCACAGGTCAGCCAGAACCTGTCGGTACTAGCCTTTCTTTCACGGGACTCACACCAAGCAGCATATTTCAGGATGACTTAGGGTAAATGAATACATTATGCTTTTTACATCCTTAGCACCTGCATGCAAGTGAATTGACCGATGAACTATGACATATCAAAGCTAGACTTGATGCGGGGGAGGGGAGGTACACCTGGTAGTGCCCAGGGTGTACTCCTGCTTCTTCAGTCAGGGGAGTGAGCTGGCGGGGCCCAGGTGATTGATGTTCTGAGTGCAGGGAATTAACCCTGGGTTGGCCATGCGCAATGCTAGCCACCTACCCACAGTACTGGCTCTCTGGCCTCTGCAAGCTAGTGTTCCAAAGTGCTCCCTGATTGCAATATGGGAGTGGTTTATTTCATGTAAATACTCTGATCGACGCACACACTCTGCCTTCCACACTTTCATGTCTTGGGGTTGTTGTTGTGTTGTTTTGGAGAGGACAGTTCAGTTTCCATGCAACTGACCTGTGTGACAAAGAGGAAGTCAGATCTGACCTTTGAAAAAATTAGCATTGCTACTCAGTAGCAGTATGATATACGAAAAACGAAGTTTGTTTAAATTTGGCATCAAAAAGACATGGGAAATAAGGGGTGAGGATAGGGGGAATGTGTTCAAAGTTTCGTTTCAGAGCTTGAAGCGCCATCTCACACTGCGTATATCCCACACTGTAATTTTCTTTCTGAACTTGGAAACACTGATTTTCTGATTTATTTCATGGTTCTTCAGATTTTCATCCTTTCTTTTCTTTATTTTTTTTCTCCCTGTTTGCAAACCCAGGGCCTCAAACATGCAGGAAGAGTGTCAAGTGCTGAACTCTATACTGTGGCCGCTTCTACATTACTATCAGTCCTGTTATTCTCACATTATTTTATTTTTTAATTTGTTTTTATTTTGGACCACAGTTCCTGGTGCTCGTGGGTCCATCCTGTAGTGCCAGGGCCCATCCAGCGCTGGGGGTTGAACCCTAGCATGTAATACAAACCATTCAGCCACTGAACTCTCCCACGCCTAGCCCTCTCATGGTAAACTGAAAAAAAAAAAGAATTTTTTATGCAGTGAGAACTTGCCATTAATATGTTAATTTAAGTAAACTGTGAGTATCAGAATTAGGATGTTGTTAAGTAGGGGGTCCATTAAACTATATAACTTTAAAGTACTGAATACAGCACGTACTATTTATTTATTTGCTTGCTTATTTATTTATTTATTGGCTTGCTTATTTATTTATTGGATCTTCAATACTTTATTGTAGAAAAGCTCTAAAGGACATCTTTTCTTATATAATGCCATTCTTTGCTCTATGTGAATTTTTTTTGTATTATAACACCGTGAAATAGACATTTGCAAAGCTATTCATGATTGGGTTTCATTCAAACAATGTTGCAGCATCCATCCGTGCACTGACAGTTTAAGGATCCCCAAAATACCCATAACATACACAATGTCAGAAGCACAGAGAATTGAGCTATAGATTTCAGATCATCAGTACTTTGTAAATTAATAGACTCTACATTCTCTCTCTCTCTCTCTCTCTCTCTCTCTCTCTCACTCACTCACTCTTTTTGTTTTTGTCTAAAATCTCTTTTTTTCCCTCTCCTTTACTCTAGACCTCCTCAATGTAAATCTATTACGTTAGACCGAGGACCAGAAGGCTTGGGCTTCAGTATAGTTGGCGGATATGGCAGCCCTCATGGAGACTTACCGATTTATGTGAAAACAGTGTTTGCAAAGGTAAGCTTCCGAATCTCAAACACTTTCCTCTTGGCTATACATTACTGATAGTGGACTGCAGCAGTGTATTAGTTTAGGGCCTGAGGTGAGACCAAATGGTCAACGGTCTATCATTTTCTTTTGCAATTCCAAACAGGAAGAGTTATTAAATATTTTTGTCCAGTGTGAGACTTATTGTATTTCAAGGGAAATAGGCTTGATTTGAAATTCTGTGTATATTCTTGATAAAATATATATGTACATATATGTATTTGCATATATACATATATATAACTATATATATAAATGAACTGTAGAGAGTAAGACATTTTTTCCTTTGAAAACACATTGCATATAGTTGAATGTTGTGAAAATTTGATATTTTAAATGGGCTTGCTATAGAACCCTGTAATTTATAACATTAATATTTTCTTGCTGTGAAGTAGTAAATGGACACAAAAGGTAGTAAAAATACTTGTGCACATTAATTATTAGGACATTTATGTTGTAAGTTTAATTTCATTTAAATGAAATTTTAAAAAATCCCTAAATAATAAAGACTATCTAGCAACTTGAATAATCTTGAAATCAGGGGATCCAAGTAAAAAAAAAATTGTATGTATTTATAATCATATAATAACATTCTATCTTAAGCATGTTTAGCATAATAAAGTTATTGCAACATTGGTTAAATCATTAAAATGATTTAAAACCTTATAATTAATGTTAATACATTGCAGGTATAAAATTAGACATAATTCCCTGCCGATGAAAATCCAGAATCTCAAAATTTTAAAATGCAGAGGAACGGTACTTAAATAAAATCTTTTAAAAGATTTGATACAGGAGATTCTGATTAGGTTTGTGGCCTTTTAAATTACCCAGCTGTGGAAGTTTCTATTATTTCAAAAATAATGATTATTTTTACACAGTTTAAAATGCTCTATCAAGAGTAATCAAGCTATAGGCTTAATTTGTGCGATTTCTTTAAGCCATTGGTACATCCCAAAATACAAGCAGTATTTGCAGTAACTGGAAGAGTCATGTAGTCCTTTTTCACAGCCTAGAAACAATTTATTTAAGGCATGCTAGTTAGAACATATTTTAAGAATGCCATCATTATGGATTCCTCATTAACTTTTTCATATTTTTAATCTGATATTTAATTGCATAATTGGCTACTCTAAGCATGACTTAATATGGGGTCCTTTTTCAGGCATCAGTACCGTGTCTGTTTAATCTCCATCTCTTAGAACCCATGAGGAACCAGAAGACCATCTCCCCTGGGGAAGTAAAGTACCAGGCATCCTGGGGAGCTGTTTGGCATCTGCAGAATGAATTAGAATATTAGA
Source organism: Cryptotis parvus (assembly GCA_021461705.1). Taxonomy (NCBI): domain Eukaryota; kingdom Metazoa; phylum Chordata; class Mammalia; order Eulipotyphla; family Soricidae; genus Cryptotis; species Cryptotis parvus. The sequence continues at coordinate 248,583 of JAJIBD010021259.1, forward strand.
ATTAGCATTGGCAGAGTTTGTGCCTTGTACCCATGACAATATATATACACAAACTTTTCTGCTTCTCCAAATCTGAATGTCTCATTCTCATGCCCTTGTCAGGAAAAACTGCCTTTGTTCCTACCTAATCCTTTCTCACTTTTTTTGTCCTGTGTATATTTCTTATTGAATAGTAAAAAAAAAAAAAAAAATCTTGGACGCTCTGAAATCATTCCTACTAGGCAAATTCCCAGATATTCTTTATTAATTTGAATTTCCACCAACTGCTGTGCTGAACAGTCAAAAACCATCCAAGTAATCTATTGACTGCTAAGCCGTCTCTCAAATTGGAATCACAATGCTAAAGCCATTTAGGAGAAAGTCCTCCTTTATGTACTGCTTCATGGCTGTGAGTGTGCGTGGAGCATTGTGAGCAATGTGTGTGTACATGCAGAGCAATTTACATTCTTGTTTAGATCTTTTTTTTCTGTTGTGTAGCTGCAAGGCAGCATTTTTGGGGAAGTAACAAGCTGACTTTGTAATTGCAGGGCGCAGCTTCTGAAGACGGGCGTCTCAAAAAGGGGTGATCAGATCATTGCTGTCAACGGGCAGAGTCTAGAAGGGGTGACCCATGAAGAAGCCGTGGCCATCCTTAAGCGGACGAAAGGCACTGTCACTCTGATGGTTCTTTCCTGATTCTCTTGCCGCAGCTGAGCCAGCTCAGCGCCTCACTCAAATTCAAATCCCGGTGGAAAGACAACACAACTGGCATCGTGGGTGGCTCTTCCTGGGTGCCTCCATGGCAGTTTTGAACCCTCAAAGAGAACAAAAAATCCCTTAATTTAGTTTGTTTTTCTCATCTAGAAATTATTGTCTTTTACTCACAACTTAGCAATGTCATTCCTTTCTTTCTTTTTGTTGACGTAAAGAGACGGACTATGGCATAAGTAAATCTAGTCATTTTGTAAAGAGATTGGACATTTTGTAGTTACCAAGGCAAAAGCTATGTGCTTAGCTTAGCTGGTTAATGGAGAGAACAAAATAATTTTGAAGCTAACCAAAGATAAGCGGTTTTCTGAAATAAAAAGCCTTTATAGAATATGAAAATATAAAATAAAGAAGACAATTTTAGTTTGTATATTATTGAAGTAATGAAGTATTGAAGTAATGCTTCAATTTTCTCTCAGTTGATCACCTCTCTCCAGTTTTAACTAGAAAAAGAAAACTTTTCTAATAGATCTTTAAATATGTGTAGTATTTACACATTTTGGATATTATAAGAAACATGCTTTTTAATATCACTTGTATTTTACTCCTAAAATGTATTCCTAAGATTGAGTAAATGGAAAATGTGTGAAAATATGTCCTAATGTTGTCAAGAAAGCATTTCATGAATTAGTTTCAATTATTTTTACCTGGTTTCATTTCTGACCTGTGATACTATAATTTCCTGTTTTCATAAGTGGTGGTGTATTCACTTTACTTTCTCTGAAAATAAACTGTGCTTTTCAGAGAAAAGCATAAAGGAACAGAGAAGACTTAGACTCTGAGAGCTGGTTGTAACTGATGCAGTACTAAAATGCAGTAGTGTACTGCGCAACTGGTTTTCAATTAGTATTAATCTTAATGACAGGGGAAAAAACAATGTGTTAGTAATTATTTTGGTTGTGTGCCATTAGTAAATTGATAGAAAATTAAGGGGATTAACATAACTTTGTTTCATTGCCTTATATTAACATCTTATAATACAATAGTTTAAGTCTAGGGGAAACAGATGGAGCTGTTTATTGAGACAACTGGTGAGGAATTATCATGTGTTCATTCCCATTTTAGAGCGTGAAACTCCTACATTAGAATGTATAAAGTCACTTTTAAATATTATCTATATTTGTAACAGAAGTAGTGTACAGATATTTTATTACAGCACTTTTGCGTAAATGCAGAATTGAAGTGAATAAATAAGATATTTCATGGTACACAAATAAAAGGAACAGGCACTTTTTGTTCTTTTACTGGGGAAAGCTTTTTATATTGTTCAAGATTCACAATTTATGATGGGTTGTTGTCATGTGGAACTGAGCATATGGTGCCCATGGTTACAATTACAGAAACTTTGGACAACATGATTATGGAAATCTCTATTTTTTAACCCAAGTTTTTGCTAATACTAATGATGTGTAGATAGCTCATGAGACAGAGGAAGGTACATGCGTTGAAAAAGGAAAGTGTTGTGTTTGTGTATAATTTCCTATGCTATTGCAGCAATATTACAAATTCTTTGGGTAGTCATATATAAAGCACATTCAAATGGAAAAGTCAGGGATGAAAAAAATTCAATGAAAACTATATATAAAGATGAAAAATCTGGCTTGAACACTGGTCAGGGAATTGGGGAACCTTGTGCTAATAGTTGTGCTCTAATTATCTGATGAAAATATCAATTCCTTCTGATGGATTTCACCACTAAAAACGTAGACTATTATATTTCAAAGCTTGTGTCTAACTTGAATATAGGAGAATTACATGATCTTAGTTATATACAACAAATGGACAAAATGTGTGTTGCTGCAATACAGGAAGTATTATCCCAATCAATTCTTAGAAGTACCAGGTATAATAAAATTCATTGTTGTATAATCAGTAACATTTCCAGTCTCTTAGCCATCACTACATGGTTTCCCCTATTATAATGTTATGCCATTATCTTCTCATGGAGTGTTGTAGGAACCTCTCTATATTTTAACTAGATTTTAAGACTGAAGAAGTCTATTTCATGACAGACTTTAAAGCAACAAATTAACCAACCAGATTTAAGTGTAAATACACAAGTGGGATTGCCCCAGAGAGAAGAACCTACTGGGTAAATCTGCGTTTGTACAAGTAGTAACACCCCACAGTTCACGTCTGCTAGGAAGCTCAGAATTCAACCTTATTTTGAAACTATTTTTAACAGTAATCAGTAATACTGAGGTCGGTTATGCTGGTGTTCCAGAGAACCCTAAACCTTAAAAGGCTACATGGAAATGCTGACAGACTTAGAAGACCTATGTAGATGACGGTTGGGGTAAAAAAAATCTAGAAAGTACTTGGAGCTGGCAGATGCAAAAAGGCAAGGGAAGGGAAGGATTTTTCCCTGGAGTCTGCAGGAACTTGTCTCTGTTCACACCTTGATCTTGAGCTCCTGGCACCCCAAACCATGAAAGAAAAAGTAATCTGTTAAAACAAGATTTTAAAAAATATATACAGTAGGATTATCACTGTAGGATTGAATAAAAACACTTTGAGAAAACTCCTTTCCTGAAGTGTTATTAATTCGGAGTACAGGAAATAGCAGAGAGGGAAGGAAAGAATGAGAAGGGAAAATAAACATCAAGTTTTTAAAGAATCCTGAAAAACGCTTGTATGGATATTGTTTTTCTGGAAATATAAGTTCTCTAGGGTAAATAAACTATTTGAAGACAAAATAGATTCAACTTTATAATGTTAATTCCTTGTATAGCTCACTACTATAAATATACCATAAAATGTTCAATAAAATTGCTTATGTAACAAATCACTAGAACATACCATAAACTTCTGGTGGCTTTTTTGTGACTCCCAAGAAAATGATTATAATAGTACTAGGAGTAACACCTATGGTGTGTTTATCCTAGCAGCCGGTGTATGTAGCAGCAGGAATAACTTTCCTATATTGTAAGTTAGAACCCAAGAGAGTGATGGAGTCGGGAGTAAGAAAAGATTAAAATTCACAAAAAAGTAAGAAAAAATTATTTTTATCATTTTAAGATTTTTTTAGAAACTTAGAGTCTGTCATATATAAAACATGTGTTCTACTGCTAAATGACATCCCAAATTCTTATTTTAGGATGTTTGCTAAAGCAAGTTTTAATAGATTTGAAGAAGCAAAAGAAGGCTTTTATGATCGGAAAATACTGTAGTGCTCCGACCTGTTTGCAGGCTTTGTGTTCTGAGACCGCCATGCAGTAATTTAGTGAGGTCTGCATAGAGATAGAATCCCATAGTTTATTTTGTTCTTTTCTCTGGTCTAAGTTTGGGATTGTCAAAACCATCGGCACCTGCTTTCAGCTGCCTTTCACTGTCCTTTCACATCAAAGATGCGTATTCTGTAACACATCTGACTTATGCAAAGATGTTATTCACCTTTGTCCTCCGGGAATTAATGTTTAACCTCGTCTCTTTGTAAAGGAGTGATTTGTAAAGCAGAATTGGCCCCTTTTACCTCAAGAGGAAAATATGGTTGGCCGCAAGTGCATGTCTAACTGAAAGAGCGTGGAAACTGGGCAGAGCAAATGCTCTTGGGGTGGTTTTTGAATGCTTGACGTTGGAGCCTCTTTTTCCTTCAAAATTTAAGTATCCCATATTGACCATTAGAAATGCATAAATTAGAAAAACTTGTATTGTTTGTCTAAGAATTATGCTTATGAGTCTAGTGTTGAACGTTCAGTACTCAACCCATGCAAAAAATTTCTGTCAGGAAGCAGATAAATCATAGGCAATGGTTGCCGAATCTCTCATTGAAAATAGTTCTTGAACTTAACAAAAGTACCAATATTCAAATACCTCTGGCAGCTTTTGAGGGAACTTCAACTTGTTTAAAGTTGAAACTTTTTTGAAGATGGTTCTGTTGATTGGAATACCTGATGATCCTTTGTCTTCCTTCCCGAGACTTAGCCTCATATGATTGTTTTTAGAAACAGTTGACCTGTAAAAGTTTCTTTTCCCCGTCTATTCTTTTCTTACCAGCATTACTGGTATCTCAGATTTCTCACCTAAGTCTATCTTGGAAAATTATAACTGAAAGTTCCATTCCACTGAATTCCATTACTCTAAAGATTACACTGTTCAATAAAACTAGCACAGTTTATCTTGCTTTGAAAAATTATGGGCCAGAGCAATAGCACAGTGGGTAGTGCATTTGTCTTGCACACAGCCAACCCAGGTTCAATCCCCGGCATCAAGATGGTCCCTCGAGCACCGCCAGGGGTGATTCCTGAGTGCAGAGCCAGGAGTAACCCCTGAGCATTGCCAGGTGTGACCCAAAAAAAAAAAAATAACTAAATAAATGAGATGAACTGCATACAAAAAAAATAGACACAATGCATCAGATAAATTATCAAGGAATACTAGTTAGTTGTACTTATTATATCCTAGAAGACATAGAACTGGTTTTTATTCGCTACCTTTTACTTTTAGAAGAGTTATCTTTCTTCTGAAGATAACTATTTTTGGTCTGTGTGCCAATCAATATACCAAATGTGCATTTATTTTTCATATGAACATCATATTTCACACATCCTCCTCTCTACTGTTAATGAATATTTTTTCTGAAAGTGGTTGAATTTTTTAACGTAGTGCTTAGAGCAGTTGTGTATCTTTCTATTCTAAAAGGAGAACCCATCTCATTTTCCATAAACTTAAAGTAATGCTAAATAAAAGTCATTGCAAGAAATTCTGTGAGAATATGATTGTCTGCCAAGGATCAACATTGAGGCCTGTCCCCTTTATCCGAGAGGAATGTGGCGTTGAAATGACTCTTGAGACTCCACGGAGACTCTGTTCCTTGTGCATGTTGGCCTTCTAATTTTATCAACGCCTCCTACAACGATGCTCTCAGGGTATTTTCTCCTGGAAAAAGAAACTTGAATATGGCAAAATCAAAAAAGGGTTTGTTTATAGATTCCTAAGATGTGAATGAAAACCAGTCTATTCCCGTTCTTAAAAGTATTCTCTCCTAATGAGGCTGATTAAGGTTTTGTTTATAAAAGCTTTCACTAAAACCAGAATTGGGTCATCGCCTTCTTTACTTTAGTTTTGGCAACCTGAGTTTGAAATAAAGGACAAATGACATAAATTAATGGAGTAAAATTAATGTTGTAGTAATATTAAATAAAGCTAATGCTTATTGCACCTGGAGGGCTATACAGATGGCAGGCATACCTAATTATGCACCCCGCTGCCTTTAAGTGTACTGATAAAAATCTCTCAACTGATAGAAAATATGTTCACTCTCTGGCTCCAGAGAAGTAGGAGTAACATGATACACACAAAGCATAATCTCATAGACTTATTTTATGGGGAAAAATACAATTCCAGCATGCTAGATAAAATTACTAAATGTTGACCTAATATTTTTTACAACAAGCTACTATCACAATCATGGTCATTTAGCAATCTATGAATGCTAAACATGTTAATCTCATTTCAGAAAAATTATTTTCAAAGCAGTATGAATATGCTTAAATTTAAATTTATATTCTTCACTGCATATTTATTTAGGAGATAAGTTTTGAGAGAAACCTAAGTAAATTGGTAGATATCATAATTGAATCCATCAGTTACCTCTATAAACTTATTCAATTTCTTAAGAAGTAGCTAGTCTAGGAAAATATGCTCTCAGTATTAATCACTTGGATTAATCACAGAGTCATCACTGAACTTTTTGAGACACCATAGATGTTCTGTTTAAAGATAAATTCCAATAAAATGAGTTTTTGTTGCGGTTGAATATTTATGTAACTAAAAGCACTAATACAGGCTTCTAGTTTACTTTCAAAACAATGCTAATGCTTTTATAATATTTCATGGACACACCTGTTATTTTCTTATGTAATTAGATTATATATTTGTTACCAATGTTTCTTGAATAAAGGACAAATGAATGTTCTTTTTCAGAACAGTTGCCATCAAAATAGATTTGGTGCCAGGTGCTTATTTTATGTTAATAGTTGCAGGATCACTTTATTGTTGTTTTGTTATTTGATGTTCCTTCTTTTAGGTGGATTCAAGCTACCAGAACACCGGCCCCTCCCACTCCCTTAATCTTCTCCTTAGCTCTTCTGCTGAAGAATTTAGCATTCATGATGACAGTCTGCTTCAGGAGCTCTCCCTTCCCTAGAACTTTGTAGTTGCCCCATCTCACCCCTTCAATGATAGGAGCTGCTCCAGTCTGGTTTTTGGCAGCATTAATCCGTGTCTGACCAAGTTCCACAGTTTGTCAGGATTGACAGTTGGGCAGAAGCTTGATTTCTCTTGATAATGCCACATACCCACTTTCCCAAAGAAACCTGCATGGTATTTGTCAAAGTTTATCCTGTGATGATGCGTGCCTCCAGTACTCCCCGGGCCTCCTGGGTGCTTCTGGTGCAGCCGTGGCCGTGGCTCAGGCGGCCCCTACGCTTCCAAGTCTTAGTCTGAAAGGCATGTCGGCTGGAGACGAGAGAGGGCCAGACTTGGCCAACACTTGCGGAGTCCATTTTTTTTTTAAATTTTTTATTATACCACGGTGAAACATACAATTACAAAGGTGTTCATAATTGGTTCTTGGTAATACAGTATTCCAGCACCCATCCCTCCAGCAGTGCCCCATTTCCACCACCAATGTACCCCTCCCCTCCCGCCCACCCCAGGCCGCCTTAATAGCAGGTACCCCAGTTTCCTCTCTTTCTCTCTCTCTCTCTCTCTCTCTCTCTCTCTCTCTCTCTCTCTCTCTCTCTGTCTCTGCATCTCTCTCCCTCTTATTTTACACATTGTGGCTAGCCCTGCATATATTTAGAGTTTATCACTTAAGTCTCTTTGTGTATATTCAGTGGTGAGTAAAAGTGATTGGTTTGTTTATAGGTAAGGATAAATTTATTTTACTCTTAAATCTTAAGACTAATAAAGTGGTTATATGTTTAGAATTTACATTTGCAATTTACTATTTGGATAATGAAAACAAAGGAAATTATTCCTGCCCCATCCGTCTGCATTTGATTGTAAACACTAGTTATCCCTTTTATCCAGTCCTTAACACTGGGTGAAGCTTTTAATGGAAGGAGGTCGCCAGTGGCACAGCCCCCATCTGGCTGCCTTGCATGAAGGCTGTACATAACCTACTTATGTCTTCTATTCTAGGCCACTCTGAATGATGACATAACGAATTGAAGCATGAGACTCAGAGACTTGGGGTTTTACTTTGTCGTGGCCTCTGAGTAGAAGGCAGCTCTGATCTCTGATCTACCTCTTTGTCTATAAAATGGGAAGAAGAACATTTTCATCACAGTTCCATCCATGTCAGATGAGATGAAAATTGTTGCTCATGGTGGTCCTAGATAAGTGGTAGAGACATTGTTAATACTAAAGTATTGAAAGTTTTGATAATACATCACTTGTATCACTTGTCTTCCCGTTGTTCATGGATTTGCTCTAGTGGGCACCAGTAACATCTCCATACATCCTGTCACGTGCTAGTGTAGCCCAAGGGCATCTGCTTGCTCCAGATACACAAAGAGACTTCAACCATTAGTTCAGGTCATAAGAATGAGGTCTATAATTGTTAATTGGTTTTTGGCATATCAAATATGACACCGGTAGCTTGCCACACTCTGCTGTGCGGGTGGGATACTCTCAGTAGTGGGCTCTCAGTTTGTGCGTTTACTAATGAACTGCACTGCCCCAAAGCGGCCACATGCACCTGGGACAGCACGGCTTTTCTCTTGGGTGAAGCTCTGACTGGCTGTGGAGTCCAGATGTTAAAAATGGCAGATGTTGAAAATGGCAGATGTTGAAAATTTGATAATACATATAATAAAATTATAGCGCTCATGTAGGCTAGAGTACGATTATACTACTCTTTTCTCTCTGTCTTAAAATATGCTCATCAGCCTCTTCTGCAGTGTAGAATTTCCCACATCATTTCTCCTAGTATGTGAAGCAAAAGATTAAACATTTCTTGGAGAATGAGAACTGCAGAGGTCAATTGTGGTGAAGCAATTGTGCCATTCCTTAATATGCTCAATAACATGTATTTGGAATGGGAATTATTTAGTTCTAGTAAGAGGCTTTATCATCAAAATAAACTTCATAGCTTGCATAAGCTAATTAAGTATCTAGTTTCCAAAAATATCGCAATTGTGTGATATCCATCACTCACATAATGTCTCCTCCCCAGTCCTTTGTATTAAACAAATTTTATTTTCAATCTTTTATTCAGAAAGGGGAGAGGAAACATAATATACTTGATAAGATTAGATAATCTTTTAGAAAGAAATAGATCAGAATGCAGAAATCTGGCATATAATTCATATATCAGATATTATTTCAAGTGATAACTCAATTCAACAATAAATTGAAAATTGAATGTACTGTTTCTTGTACCTCTGGAAATATTCTTTTATAGGATTTAAGAAATGGGAATTTACTTTTACGGAGAGCTTCTGCCAAGAAGTAATCACTTTTGACTGTAAAATATGCCTCAAGGTCTATGAAGACCTGGTTTCTGAACATTCCAAAATGTGAAATTTAGTTTAAGGGTGAAAGTATAGCAACTAGCACTTGGGGTCATGCGGTGTGCTTTGCTTTACACATGATGAACGAGGCGCTTTTTTGAAATGAAGAGCAGACCCCTAGGATACTTGCTCGATTGTGTCAGCATTGTGACTTGGTCATTTCTAGGTTGTTTATTGGATATAGTAAATTTATGAAACTTTCTCAGTCCCAATTGTTAATGAAATAACTTTGCACATATTTATAAAAGAAACTATACTTTTCAGTTTCCTAAACATGGGAGATAGCAAAGGGCCAAGAGTCACCCTTAGAGAATGAAATAATTGAAATTCCAAAGAATGTATCTTTGCAGTTTTGTGATCATCTATGACTGGATCTACTCATGTGAAAGCTGTAATGAAAAGTGGGAAGGATATTGGGAATTACTCCCAGGCGATGCTCAGTGGCCCCTGGGGTCACTTTACAATGTATGTGGGTTTGGCTATTCAGTGCTTTGTTATTGGTTCCAGGGGTCAGCCACCAGGGCTCTGAAAGGAGGAGAGACCAGGAAGTGGCAGTGATGGATCGCAGAACCTCAGGTGGCCAAGGCATGTGCTCCAGCCCTCTAAGCGAGCTCCCTGGTCTCTGAAATGTGACTGTGTTCTGAGTTTCCTTGAGAATCATGTCTTTTTTTAATGGTATGTATAATCCATAATTTTACTGCTCAGAGGGATTTTCTATTTTTGAACTACATAAAGGGAAAAAGTATGTTATTAAAAGTACCTTGGGTTTCCATATGGGAATTCTAAGTACTGGAGAGTATAGAAATTTAGTTAATAAAGAATTTAAATGCGGAGTATGGAAACATTACAAATTTGAAGGAGAAACTTTATTGAAGCCATAAATCTTTCCTCTACTAGGGCCAGATACATAGTTTCTCTAAACCTATTTCTTATGAAGATAATATTTTCCAGCCTGGTATTGGAAAGTCAAATACGTAATGGATTTGAAAAAATTTAAAGTTTAAAGCATAGATCATTTTTATTATATAGCCATCATTTATGGCTATTTTGATTAAAAGTTATCAAACTGACCAGTGCAGTCTAAATATATAATCTGTCATTCTTGTGTTCCAAAGCCCTAGAAATAAATCATTTTTATAGAAACAATACATTATTATTGAAGAGCATCCCCCCCACTTTTCAAGTGTATTTGAAAGACAACTTTATAATCTCATAAATTTATGATAGATCCATTATATGATAAGCCAGCCCAGATCCCCTAAGTCTGATCTTTCTATCATTGTTATCTTTACTATATATTGTGCACATCACTTTTAGAACACGTTTTTGCCACAGTTCTTTATTTTGTTCCTAAGCTCTATAACTACATTGAAAATGATACCAACAGGAGTTTTGATCAGTAATGAAATGAGGGGAAGACAAAGAGGGGAAATGTTGCTTTAGGTGAAGGAAAAAAATCACCTAAAAATAGTAGAATATTTTCTACCTGACTTAAAAATAGTAGAATATTTTCTACCATTGGGAATAGAGGCCAAATATAGACCTTTAGAGCCCGTGAAAAATGAAACGGCAGGGTTAATTAAAATTTTAATTTGAGAACAAAATTTAGAAAATATTGTTAATAGTAATAACTGTTCAGTGGCTGTAAATAAAGGAGCGAATCATTTTGGTACAAACTTGGGAAAATTAAGAGAAACCAAGAATAGGGTTGATGCAGCCAAGTGTTTACATCACACTTCTTTTATATTCTTCCCTAAAATTTTTGTTTAACTTTTTAGAAAACGAGGCAGAGAATGATGATAATTCACCCCAAAAGAGTAGGGGGAGAGTGTATAAGGCTCCAGGGCACATATAGCAGAATACAAGTGCTGCTTTTTCTCCTGCAGGCATCACCAGCATCACTAAACTTAAGTTTAGTGGATGGTTTCCATGGAAACATACAGTAGGTAGATTCAAGCAATATGCTTTTAACCCTTCCTGGAATGTGAATTTTAATTCACAATTAATTTACTTAAATAAGGAGCTTGATTTCTTCTGCACAAGAAAATACTTTATTATAGAAAAAGGAAATAGATGATATGTATCTTAATCAAATCCACTTTCTCCATACTATCATTCTGGTAACAGTGGCTATTGGATAGGTATGAAGGAAAATAGTCTAAAACAAGTGGGTCTTAGATTTGGGAGGAAAAAATCTTCTGGTGTTAAGATCAGAGAGCAAATGGAAGAGGACTAAGGACTTTGTCTGCTGACCCCTGTTACCCGCTGATGTGACCAGCTGTCCCTGTCTGCCTCACTCCCAGGACCTGTGGCCAGCCACCTTCTCACACGACTGGCCACTGTCACTTCTCCTTTCTGATGGAGGGCGATTAGATATCTTTGGTGGCTTCGGTTAAAATATAATTTTACTTCCAAATTAAGGAAGAAGATGCATGAACGCATCTGTTATTCATATGCAGATTTTGAATTCTCCTTACAGAGGATATATCCATCTCCCAAGTAGTTTATGCTCCAAATGCTTGTCAGTACAGCGGCTGTGATGGGCCGGGCAGTGGTTAAGGCTAGAGCTTAGAACATGTTCACCTTTCCTTAACTGGTTCTTAGCTGCTGATCTGCTCAGAGTCATATGCTAAGGGGACAGTTTTCTCCCCTTGATGTGTGAAGACTTCAGTAGAGCCTCCCAGGGCCATGTTTGTGATTGTATACTGGCGGTTGTGATTGTATATTGGCAGTTGTGATTGTATACTGGTGGCTGTGATTGTATACTGCTGGTTGTGATTGTATACTAGCGGTTGTGATTGTATACTGGCGGTTGCGATTGTATACTGGCGGTTGTGATTGTATACTGGCGGTTGTGATTGTATATACTGGCGGTTGTGATTGTATACTGGTGGTTGTGATTGTATACTTGTGGTTGTGTTGTATACTGGCGGTTGAAATTGTATACTGGTGGTTGTGGTTGTATACTGGTGTTTGTGATTGTATACTGGTGGTTGTGATTGTATACTGGCGGTTGTGATTGTATACTGTTGGTTGCAATTATATACTCGTGGTTGTGATTGTATGCTGGTGGGTTGTGTTTGTATACTGGCGGTTGCGATTGTATACTGGCAGTTAGTATTATTTTCCCTATGTGCCCTATACAGTTGCCAGGGGAAAGAGTTGCCTACACCATGCAGATCAAGCGATGATCTCGAGTACCCTCATACCTCGATTCAAAGTCTTGCTTCCATTGTGCTCTGCCTTTCTGAGACTTAATATTTTCATCCCTGGACTCCATGATGTGTTTTGGTAATCTGCTTGCTTTTATAATTTCCTGATGGATGCATGTTCTGTCTGAGCATCAAATGCCATAAACATCAGATGCAGATGTTATGTGATTTACTTTTTTCATGTATGACTACCACAAATTTTTATAGCTGTTATCTGTATGTGCTTTGAATAAGGTAGACCTCTTAGATTGATAGACCTATCAAAGATAGACCTCTAATTAAGATAGATTCTGCTTCTTTTCAATACTTTTTAATGCTCACTCCTGAACATCTGTCATAAGTAGATGAGTACAGCATCCTGTACTCACCTGTTTATCTGAACATCAGTTATGGCTTACAGTGGAGAGTCCATCATCTCTGAGCAGATGGGTTCTCTTGCCATTTTACATGATGCTTTGTAACAGGTCCAAAATTAGTTGGTCTACCACCTCTGTTTTAGGGGGAGAAAAGCTATTTAGCAGCACCTCTGAAAGTAAAATCACTTTTTATTTGGACAGATAGAATGAATGTGCTCTCAGCTTGTTAAATTTTACCAAAACATTGATCATGTACTATGAACATCACAATCACGATCTTCCCGTATATCATCTATTTGCTAGAGCAGGCACCAGTAACATCTCCATATGTCCTGTCTCATGCCAGTAGAGGCCAAGGGCATCGCTGCTAAGGAACATAACGAGCCTCAAACCATTATATTAGGTCATGGACTGACCTAATAAAATCACTATTATTTGGACATATCAAATACTACATGAGCAGCTTGCCAGGCTTGCCGTGTGGGAGGCATACTATTGTAGTCACCTCCAAATGAAGCATTTATTGAGCTTGATATTATTCCAGAAGCAGTGCTAAATAATAATCTTGTACTCTTGACTTTCAATAGATTAAAAACTTTAAATTTTTGAATGCAATATAATTCACTAATATTACAGACAAGTAATCTTCCACGTTCTCCATAATCTATAATAAAGCAGGAGTTAACATTTTTTGGTCATAAACTTTTTTACAAAAAATTAGTGGTAGATTTAAAACAAGTCAATATTTTAACAGTTTATAGCAATAAATCTTACCATGCTCGCTTAATTAAAGGAAATTAGATAAATGTAACATTAATCTTACATTTGTGGTTGGGTGAAAGAATTTGATGGAATAATACTCATTTTGCCATTAATTTATTGAACCGACTTCTCAAAAGTTCTGACATTAAACTTAATATTTAGGGGCCAGAGAGATAGTACAAAGGAAGATGCAATTACCTAGCAAGTGACCACCACGATCCTGATTCAAATCCGGCACCACCTATGGTCTCTTAAGACCCACCAGGACTGAACTCAAAGCAGAGAGTCAGGTGTAGCCTCTGAGCACTGCAAGGTATGTCTGCCCAAGCCAAAAAGTGAAGATTTAGCATAAAGAGTTGTCACCATAAACACACTTCTAACAAGAAACTGCCCCGAGTATTGGATGACAGACCTAGTTAGCTTGGAATCTTTGCAGTTTAATCTAATTACACTTTAAGCTATTTACATGTCCTTAAGCCAGGGTTCATACTAATGAGATCTCTCTTCTGTGTAAACATTGATGGAGGGTGTAGTAGTTACAGAAGTCACCTTGACTCTGAATGAGTAACTTCTGAATTATCATTATATATCTACTATGACTTCTATGTTATCTAGATTGGGCACAGCTCCTCTTTATACCCACTGGTCCCAGCATGGGACATTTAGAATTTACCAGGAGACTGCCACCCTGGCTATGTTGAGACTATCATTTAAGATTATAGGAAGGCTCATATTAGTTTGCCCTCAAGCAGGCGAGCGTGATCCTTTCAGTATACATAGAACAAGATACTCACAATTACCCTGGTGCAGATAATAAATAAGAAGGACCTTGTGGGTACCATCCAGATTACATGAAGCCCATGAAATTAAGATGTATTACTTTATACCAGCCTCTTCTCTCCAGTGTTTCGACATAAGAGATAAACTTCGGAGGAAGGGACTAGTCCTTGGAATAATCATTTGTTTAGACCTGTAGTAGGGTGTGACACCACCCTACTACACTCTTCTACTCTCTAGAAGCTGTTTAGTTTATCTTTGTTGACAGGACCCTCCCTGAAATTAGGATTACTGTTGTGTATATAAGGGGACTGACTTGAGGTACTACATCACTTTGGTGGGATCCACTTTAGTGGAACTCTCTCTGGTGGGATCCTCTTTTGTAGAAGACTTGGGCACTCATGCATGGTCTAAGTTCTGACCAGAGCTAGAGTTCTTCCATTATATTGGATTGTGGTAGAGCTTGTGCTACTATTAAAAGCCTTTTGGAGCTGAGCCGGACTCATGAGTTTTCATCCATTCCCCAGTAGCCTCGGAGGAGGTAGAAGAGAACTTCAGCGGCTCTCTGACACCTGAGTATCTCCCAACACCCCTCAGGTAGATGAGTTACATTCCTGTCAGTGCTCACGGTATGGTCCTGCTCTAAGCTAATGAGTGACCCACGCCAGTTTTTAGGGGACCATATGCAATTCCAGGTTCCAACAGGGGCAGCAGATGCAAGGAAAGCATTAATCCCTATCCTATTTCTCTGGTGCCACCTGAAAATATTTTAGATTCATTGTTTTATTTGACAGAGGAGTGTGCTACAAAATGAGCAACTTGTTCATAAAGTTCACCGCTCCTTACAGCCTGTCTCTTGGAGTCACTTGGAGCTTTTTCTCCGCTACCCAAGGGTAATATAAAAGAAATACCCTCCTCTTCTATGATCATGCCAAGTGTGATGTTTTGGAGTGTTTACGTAAAATTACACCTCAATTGCTTTTATGTTTACTGATGTAAGTGCCCTATGCAGGTTCACCCAAGGCCTTGCTTCTGTAAAAGTCATTTCACTTACAGGGTACGGTAGAGAGCCATTTCCTGATAATAACTTATGATGTTTAAAAAGCAGCCACGTGAGAATTCATTGGCAAGTTTGGGGGATGCCTCCCAAAGGGAAAAGTGGTTCCAGGAAAGCAGGAAAAGGGGGAGAAGCCTCTGGAAGCAAAGTTTCTAACAGGAAGGCTCACGGTCCCAAAGATGATGGAGGCAACGCGCTAAAGGTCAGACACATTCTACGCAAAAGACTTGGTGGAATCATGGAAGCCATAGAAAAAGTTTAAGTCTGGAATGAGATTCAATAAAGTGGCCACACAATATAATGACGTTAAAGCCAAACAAGGCACAGACATGGGTTGAATGACCAGAGGGTCCATGGTCCAGAGGGTCCATTTCAAGAAGCAGCATTTGCCTTGCCTGTGAGTGGGCCCGATAAGCCCATGTGTAAGACCCTTCTGTTATGACAAAATTTGGTTATCATATTACTACTATTGAAGGGAGAAAATAAAATTTCATGAAAAGTTAAACACGCAACTGTGTACATATAGTCTTTTTAATATATGTGATTACAAAGGGCATTCATTAAAAATTCTAAATTAATACATTTAGAGTCATGATTAATAATATGAAAATATTTTGTAATATTGTAAAATAGTTGTATTTACAAGCAAAATTTAGCAATAAATTACAGATTGGCTACAAGACACTGGTGGTGGGTTTGGTGTTGGAATATTGTAGAGCTAAGACTTGTTTATGAACAACTTTGTAAATCATGGATCTTGAATCCAAAAAGTAAAATTTAATAAAAGTTACAGGTTAGCTAACATGATACCTGCATTAAAATATGTGACTATCCAACAAGCCCAGGGCTTCTAATTTCCACTCACCACAGCTGGCTCACATGATCTCAGACAGTACAACAGTGACACCACTGGGCGAGATTCCACCCATGTCCTGAGTCTTAAAAGTGTAGAAAAGAAAGAAGTTTGTAAGAAATGGAAACAATGGGCAATACTGGTATGTGCTGTTGAAACTAGACATTTCAGTAGGGGGCAGAGAGAATGTTCCAGCAATATCTTTCTTTTTGTTTTTAAATTTTATTATTTTTAATTTTTTATTATACCACCGTGAGACATACAATTACAAAGGTGTTCATAATTGGTTCTTGGTAATACAGTATTCCAGAACCCATCCCTCCACCAGTGCCCCATTTCCACCACCAATGTACCCCCCCCCCCCCCCTCCCTACACCCTCAGGCTGCCTCAATAGCAGGTACCCCCGTTTCCTCTCTTTCTCTCTCTATCTCTCTGTCTCTGCATCTCTCTCCCTCTTCTTTTACACATTGTGGCTAGCCCTGCAGATATTTAGAGTTTATCACTTAAGTCTCTTTGTGTATATTCAATGGTGAGTTTTAGTCTGCCATTACCATTTCCCACACTTAGTAAAACACTGGTATCTATTTATAGCCTACTAATGAATGCAGTCATTCTATATTTGTCCTTTTCCTTCTGACTAATTTCATGAACTATGTAGTACTGATCTCAGTGCGGCTTGCTTTCCTTAATGACCTGAACAAATTTTTTTTTAAATGTCAAAACTATTCTGATTAAATAAATGGATTGTCCGGATACTCTTGGAAATACTGTCAATTGATTATCTTTATTTTAAATTTTCATAAGGAAAGAAAATAACTGGAGAGAAAAAAGGAACTCCATAGCATTTGTTTCCCAGGAGTTCAACCACTAGAGGGCAGTAGGCCCATGCTACCTGGGCTTTCTCCAATCCTCTCCCACCCCTCGGCATCTGCTCTTCCTCCACCCCACCCACCCCCTCTTCCTTCCTATTCAGGGTGACAAAATGAACTCTTCAGGAAAGGGATGCTCTCGTATCTAAAATACTAAAACTCCACTGCTTTTCTGAATCATTTGGGATATAAACATACTTGGGTTCAAGTAGAACGTGAGACCCCTACTTTTCCAAACTTAGGAGTATGACAGTATACTTTTCGTTTCTAGTAGAAATGACTCCTGGCTTGGATATAGCAAAGCCGTGGCACACTTGCCTTGCATATATCAGGCCCTGGGTTCTATCCCGGCACTGAAAAATAATAATTCATTGTCGGGGAGCTCCACCGGGGTCGCCAACAGTGCCGGGAAGCGAGTTCCCTTCTACCTCCGAAGCCGGCGAGGAATGGATGAAAATTCAGGAATCCGATGCAGTTTTAAAAAGGGTTTACTTATCACAGATTCAGGCATACAAATCATCAAAAGGAAAAGCCCGGTGCTTAGGATTCCAGGCTAGAACCCCAGCCACGTGTAGGCCAAGATGGCGGCCACCACATGTAAAGGCCCTGTAAAGAGGAGACAAAGACAAGACTCCCAAGAAGAGTGCGAGCTCACAAAGAGAACCCAAAAAGAAGCATGCGAGAGAGGAAGCAGGCTAGTATTATACCCCTGCAACTCAGAACTCCCTCCCACTGTTATGGAAAGCAGGGAGGGTCAAATGCCCTCAGGTAATCTCTCCCAGCACCTCACCCAGGCCCTTTTATATGCTTATGTCTTGAGCTAAGATCTAAGATCGGCCTGGAATTGCCTTTATAGGGTAGAGAAGGGGGTTTCTAAGATGGCATGTCTCTGTACCAAAGACTAATACTAATGCCAGTTAAATATTTCTCCAAGCCTTTACAAGTCTCTTCTACTTCATGGTAGTTTTGTATTTTAGTTGCCTTTGAGTATATCAGGGAGCCATGCTTGTTTGCTTGGAGGCAAACAGCATTTCTCTCTGGTCTAATTACTTAGGGATCCTACGTGGCCAGGCAAATATGTTGGTAAGATCTAGCTAGTCCCACGATGATTGTGGTAGCATGGGAGAATATTTATACCAGCCAGTACAGAATACATGGTCAGATAAGACTGCCACATTCAGACTATCCCCCTATCTATGAAGTGACCTGCAGGAGGCAATCCAGGGCAGATGCAGAGGCCTAGGCTTTTAGGTGTCCTGCAACAATTCATTATTAGGATTCTGGCTATTTTCCTTTTTGAAATTAATGTTTGGAGAATAAGTAAATGCAAACTCACAAATTTTGCTTCTCTGTTTATTGAGAAATAAATTCTATTAATTGATTCTTCAGTAAACTTAAAAATCTCTGATGCCTGAAAAGCTAACAAAAATAAGAAAATGTACATGATAAAACCATGCTCTTTGTTTTCTAAACAAATTATATATGGAGATATTTATGTACTCAGAAGCATAATTTTAATTTATATTATTGAAATAAATTGGTAAAATGTGGAATAGAAAGACCTCTTCATACTTTCCAAAAAATTTGGGTCACACCCAGTGATCCTCAAGAATTGTTCCTTACTCTGTGCTCTGGGATCACTCTTGGCAACATTCAGGGTACCATGAGCAGAGCAAGGGATCTAAGCAGGTCACTAGTTGCGAGGCAAGCATGTTTCCTCTGTTTATCACCCCAGCTTGAAAAATCGCTTTCTATAATCAAGTTTGTCTTCATTTTTCCCTTGTAGCAAGAACTACCGTTTTTGTTTGTTGTTAAAAATACAAAATGTGGCTGGATTTTTTTTTAAAAACTGCCACTTAAACATTAAGATGAGATGAATTACATGAATACACTTGCCTTTGTTCTAGTCAGTAAGTAGTTATATGTAATATACAAGTAATGAAAGTTAGGGTTTTTTTATATCTCCTTTCTTTTTTATAATATTTTATAATTCCAGCATGAAATATACAATTTCAAAGAAGTTCATGTTTGGGTTTCGATCATACAGTGTTCCAGCACCCATCCCTCCACCAGTGCCCATTTCCCACCACCAATGTCCCTGATTCTCTCCCCACCCCCAGCCTGCCTCTATGGCAGGTTCTTTATCTCTCTTCTCTCTTTCTCTTTTCTCTTTCTTTCTCTCTTCCTTTTCTTACGCATTGTGGATTACAATACATATATTTAGAAGTTATCATGTGTATATTTTTGCCTGTATTCAATGCTCAGTTCTAGGCTGGTATTATCACTTTCAACAATTATTAGCACACTGTTCCCTTCTCTATCTTACCTAACTCTGACTCCCACACGTTTGTGGTAGATTCCACCATTGACAAGACCTCCTGATCCATGTTTTGTCTGATCTTGGAGATTGGTTTCATAATATATATATATATTATTTCATAATATATATATCATAATATATATTCATAATATACATACATATATATGTATGTATATATAATCATGCAAATAAAAATAAATGCAGTCATTCTATGTCTGTCTTTTTCCTTCAGGCTAATTTCACTCAACATGTTTTTATATCTTCTTTCAATAGTGGTGAATGTTACTGAAGTCATTATTATGTGATGGAATTCCTATGAATGAAGACAAAAAGTAATATGTAATATTTGCTGGTATATTTGGCTTTGAAACAAATTTCTGAAAACATGCATTCATGACTGTCATCTTTGCTTATAAAAATCTAATATTATAGAGAATTGTTTTTAGTCAAATTGTGGATTTTACAGAACATTTTATTAAATATAATAAGTTAAGCTTTTGCATAACTATATATTCAAAGTAAAGAATGACCAGAGAGTAGATAGTGTGTTTCACAAAATGTGACAGTCCCTGAATGTAGCAAAATTCTAAATACTACACTGGGAACTTTTATTTTTATTTATGTTTTAGGGAGATGTGCTACATCCAGTGATACTTGGGGCTTACTCCTGATTCTGTGCTCATAGATCACTCCTGTAAGTGCTCCAGAGACAAAGTGTGGTGCCAGAGATCTATCCAAGCTTGGCATTGTCAAAGCAGGTGTCATAACCCCAGTAATATCTCAGCCCTCTAGTAGGGAAAGCCTAAGCAAAGCTTAAGTTTATTACAAGTAAATTATGTTATCTCAAGGTGAATGCAGTCAATTGTGGGTGTAAGTGATGAATTTTCTACAATCCCCAAAATTTTGTTGTGTAACTCCCACAAATAGTTTTAATGTTTTACCTCTCCTGTATGAAGTTACTTCAGAGATTTGCAAGAGATTTAACTCAGGATGTGACCTAGGGCTTGACAAGCAATTTTCAAGAAAAAAAATGTATTAAGAGTTTAAGTTTGTGGGACTTTGGTATGGGTGTCAGACCCTCCAGTGCTGATGGACAATTCCAGCATCAGTTTGGGGTAGAGGGAGGTGGTCACTCCCAGTGGTCTAGGAGCACCTAGTGGTACTTTGGATTCGACACAGCGTTCCTGCATGCAAAGCATGTGTTTCTAACCTATGAGCTCTCTCCTTGGCCGGCAGTAAGAATTTTTTAGATGAAAATCGTCTTGGCAGGGTTTAATGTTCTTCTTAATGTGTAAGTTTCTTATTACTCATGCAATGGTTCCGTTTACACTAATCCTTGTAAACTATAAGGATGTGATTTTAAAGAGACAGTGAGTCAGATGCAAGCAATCCAGTAAAATATTTTGAAAAAAAAGACTTTCTGGGAGACAGCCACAGTGCATTCTCTTGGTTTTTTTTTCCTTAAAAAAAATAAATCAAGTTAGTCTCAAATAAGTTACCTTGATCTTCTTAGAGCAGATTAAAAAAAAAATCCTCAGACCTTGAGGCAAATTTAAAGTTAGAATTTCAAATACGGAGACCTGTGTTTGTAAAACAGCATTTCCTTAAATGGAAATCAGTCAGCACTCCTGTTTATCTTATAAATATTGCTCTATTTGAATACAATATTTTTTATTGGCAACATTTACCCAAGATGTTCCTTTGGGGAGGGCCGGACCAGGCAGGAGGCTCTGCTCTTCCTCGCTCTAGATACATTTTTGTTCAAATGATCCTTAGCAATGATCAGCTGGAGCAAGACTGACCTTGGTTAAACCCAGTGTTTAATCCCCTTCAGCTAATACTCCGAGTTAGCTAACTTTCACCGAGATTTCCTCTGTTGGACTTGAGACCCCGCCTGCCGGGAGAGCAGCTTCATTCATTCTCCCCTGGGTGGGTCAGGTGTGTGGTCCCCTACCTCTATTACCTACAGCGTTCTTACTGGGTGGCCTCCAGCAGGTTAGCTTTTTGCATGGATTTTCTTATTCACCCTGTATTTACTCAGGACTTAAAGAGGACTTAATTCACTCCTGTACATTATAAAATGCAATACTCATCTTTTTACAGAGAGCCCCTGGAGGGTCACTCCCAAAATCCTTGGCCACATTTGTGGGACAGATCAATACTAGAAAAAAATGAAACACTTCAAATACGCAGTTGGTGGAAAAGTTCATCTTCATGTTATAGGTAAGGAAAGTAAATAAAGTTAGTTAAAACTTTGTCTAAGTCCACATCACTGTCACTGTCTTCCCGTTCATCATCAATTTGCTCGAGCGGGCACCGTAACATCTCCATATATCCTGTCTCATGCAAGTAGAGCCCAAGGCCACCTGCTTGCTCCAGGAACATAAAGAGCCTCAAACCATTCCATCAGGTCATGGGAATGAGGTCTATAATTGTTACTGGTATCTGGCATATCAAATAAGACACGGGTAGCTTGCCAGGCTCTGCCGTGTGGGTAGCATACTCTTGTAGTCATCTAAAAATCCAGCATTTATTGATGAACCGGCGTGGCCGTGTGAGGCGGGCTGTGATAGGCTGGTCTGTTGGATGGAGTTCTGACGAGGAGGAAGTCCGGATGTGGAATATGGAGGTCCTCATGGAGTGGTGGGTCGTCTGGCTTGTTGTGAGACTCTGCTGGGGTGGCGGGCCAGGGCTAGAACCTGCCATCCCTCCCGGGCACCTCATGAGCGGCTGGGCACATGAGAGCCAGTAGCAGCTCTGCCCCATAAGTCCACATAAACAATAAAGACCACTTTGACCTAGCTTACTATGGTGGGGGGAGAAAATGGGATGGTGCCTGAGTTAGGTGGAGGGTGTGGCTTTTGTATTCTGTGCATGGATACCTATCACTATAAATCATGGTACCTAAAAAAGAAAAATCCAACTCCCCCACCCCAAATGTCACATTTTTTGCCCCTGAAGGTTTGGGGGCAGGAATCCCTCAGTGCAGGGCCAGGAATAATCCCTGAACATTGCTGGGTGTGACCCAAAAAGAAAAATAAAACTCTTGTATTGATAACATAGATGGATTCTATTATTTTATCAATACAGCCACACCGTTCTCTGAGCAGTGAGTTTTGACCAATCATACATATGTTCATTATTGATATATGATATTTAGCTCCTTCAGTTCTGTCTTATATTGCTGTGGTTTTATATTGGCAGTTTTGCCCACAAGTTTCCATGAATACCTTTTCATATGGGTGTTATCTCCTCCTGATTCTCTTACTATGTCCATTTTATCTAAATATTTACATTTCATATTTGCGTTCAGTGGCTACCATGTATTTATAGAGGTTTATGCTCAGATACTCATGGCTCTATACACAATGATCAACTCTGGGGATTGAACCTGTGTTCGCAGTGTCCAAGGCAAGTGCCTCAAACCTTTTACTATCTGCTGTAAGCCACGTCTTCTGACTTTATGCCCACTCTTGCTTTTGTACCACCTTTAGCCATAGTTGCATTCCAATGAGGAAATATGGTATAAGTTTGAATAAATCTGGTTGTGGAAGCACCGATCAATTTAAAGGTTAGTGCTGCTCAATTGGAGCAATTATATGGTCCCAAGAATCCCGACAAACCTTGCACCTACAGATACTACTTCGCTTTCAACCACATCATTATAGCTCGGAATGCAACTATTCTGCTACAGTCTTTAAACAGGAAGGTTGAGCCATGATTCATGCCTATTAAGTGCCAATAATACCGCAGCTATTTTATAGAGCAGCAGAGCAAGTTTCAGCAAACCTGATCTTTATCTGCTTCAGCTGCAGAGGCCAGTTACATTTTAAGCTCAGTTATATAAATGACTGTTTTCAGAGCAAGCTGGCACCTTTTGAGAGATTCCTTTCCCTTCTGTTGATGGCCTATAATTCATTTTTTTGAATTGGCCTTTATTTCTTTTTTAAAACACTGGACATATTGAGCTGCTTTAGATATAGAAAGGCATAGAGTTTCTACTTTTGAATGGGAGCTCCAGTTAGGTTGTTGTGTGGTGTTGAGCGAAAGATAACCGGAATTCCCTGCTCTTTTGTAGGGGTAATGAGCTCCTTAGCCATGCCAAGGTGATGGTACCTATTCTGCTCAGAGATCCTGGCAGTTCAGTGCTGCGGGCTGGCAATAGTCAGTGTGTCTGGGAACTACAGGCCATTGCCATGGTAAAGTTGGAGTGAGGGCCCAGTGGACGCTAGTCACACTCTCTATCCCTCTGAGAAATCGTCCTCACTTCTAACTTTAATAATGCAGAATTTATGTTCATTGAGTGTCTCAGATATAACTACCTTAATGGTTTTGACAAACCTATACATCATAATTTAGTTGTGTACATTTTCAGCTCCCCAACAACTATTGATCACATAGTCCGCTGAACTTAATGTCACAACCAGTTAATTTTATTTGAATATTAGAATTTCATATGCACATATTACAAAACTTCCTTTGCATGGCCTTCTTTTACTCAGTATGTTCTTTTTAAAAAGCATTGATGTGCGTTAGTGATGATTTCTGGATAGTAAGCTGTGTTAGAGATATACATAGTTAATTTATGCTGCTACGATACACATTTGTTTAAATTTTTTTAGTTATTACAAAGAAACTAAGATTCATGGAAAAGTTTATGTATTCATATAGCACTTACTTTTCTTGCATAAGTCTCAATGTTCAACCTCACGGTGAGTATAGAGGTAATGGAAATTTTCAAGCTCTGCCACTCATCATCAAAATTAAAGAATTTTAATTTCTTGGGGCCGGCGCGATAGCCTGTAGGGCGTTTGCCTTGCATGCGGTCGGCCCATGCCCGGCCGAGGTTCGATCCCGGCATCCCATATGGTCCCCCGAGCACCGCCAGGAGTAATTCCTGAGTGCAGAGCCAGGAGTAACCCCTGAGCATCGCCGGGTGTGACCCAAAAAGCAAAAAAAAAAAAAAAAGAATTTTAATTTCTTGATATTTCTGCCACACTTGTAAGGTCAGCATTTCAAATCATTTTATTTTTTTTGGGGGGGTCACACCCGTGACACGGCGCTTAGGGGTTTACTCCTGGCTCTGCACTCAGGAATCACTCCTGGCGGCACTTGGGGGACCATATGGGATGCCGGTGATCGAACCCAGACCAGGATGGCCCGGCCGTGTGCAAGGCAAGCGCCCTTACCCGCTGGGCTATCACTCCGGCCCTCAAATCATTTTAGGATGCAGTTTAATTTGCATTTTCTTGATGAGTAATTTGGTTTTTTACTTTGTGTGTCTAGAGTGAGATATCTGTTGAGATTTCTTTTTGTATATAAAAAGAATTGCTTCTTCATTTACTGAATTTTGAGTACTCTTCATATGTATATTTTTAATCAAGTTCTCTATATATCTTCCTCACAGTTGGTAGTTTACCCTGAAATCTCTTCCCAGTTTCTTTCAAAAAAGAAAAATTTGCATTTTGGTCGTTTAATTAATATGTTCATGTATTTGGTACATATAAAAACTTTGTTGAACTCAAAGCCATATTTATTTTCTGTGTTTTTTTGTAAGTGCTCAATAGTTTTGAAGTTTTACTTTTAAAAATTTCTCTTGTTAACTTTTTTACATTCTGAGAAGTATGTGTCTAAGTTCACATTTTTGTAAATGGATATTTAATCTTTCTGGAACCACTTGTCAAAATAATAATATTTTTCCCCACTGTATTTCACAACATCTGTAGAAAGTATAATAACCATACTGTGTGGTTTATTTCTATTCTGCTGTTATATTTTAATATTTACATTAATGTTACAGTGTCTCAAATATTTAAGCTATAAAATAAGCTTTGGAATATAGTACCATTCGTCTTCCAATTTCTTTTTAGATTTCAAAAGATACTTTGTTGATCTAAGCACTTTTCATTTTCATATGAATATAAGAACCAAATTTTAGATTTTTTTCAAGATAAAGTGATGAACTTCCAGCATGGTCCTTTGAGGAGCACACCCAGAAGTGCTGGGGGCTGCTTCTGGCTCTATACGTGGCTTTATATGTGGCTCTAGACGTGGCTCAGCTGCGCCAATGCAAGCACCTTATCCCGGTGCTGTTTCCCAGGTCAACAGTTTTGTGCTTTTTTACCCACAAATGAAGTATTTTTCTTCTTTGATTTCCAAATATGATCGTTCTTGTTTTCAAAGTAAGACTATTTAACATTGTTTGTTCAATTTGTCCATGTGTGTATGTGTGTGTGTGTGTGTGTGTGTGTGTGTGTGTGTGTGTGTGTGTGTGGGAGTGGGGGGGTACTATTCTCATTAGTACTTTATAAACCTCATTTTATGGTTGATAGTGTATACATATGTAGTTGATGTTGTGCATCGCTTTTGTATGCTGCAAAATTATTAAACTGCTTATTGGTCCTAGAAGCTTCTTTGCTGAGGCAATTTTTTTTTTCAATTTTAATTCTTTATAAGCCTTACTGCCTGCACCGCCAAATGTTTAGTGCAATTTCCATCATCAGATTGGCTCCCTTTACTCTTTCTTCTCAAATCCTTGCCCAGATTCCTCCAGCAGTCATCTTATTATTTTTATTTTGAGAGAGAGGGAGAGGGAGAGGGAGGAGAGGAGGAGAGAAGAGCAGGGCTAGAGGAGAAGGGGTGAGGGAGAAATGAGGGAGAGAGGAGAGGGGAGAGGGAGAGGGGAGGAAGAGCCAACCATCTTATTTTTTAAATTGATCACTTGATCGCTTGACATCCCGTTACTCATCGATTTGTTCAAGCGGGCGCCAGTAATATTTCAATTTGACCCTATCACGTGCCAGTGTAGCCCAATGGCATGTGGTTGCTTCAGGAATACAAAGAGCCTCAAACCATTCGTTCAGGGTCTTGATAAAGAAGTCTGACCATCTTGTAGGTGGGCGGCCACGTGATCTTTTGACATCCCATCAAAAGGGATCCAGTCCGTAACGGCATGTCTGATTTATGATGCCTTGGCAAACGAGACAGCATCCCTGACTCTGGAACAGCGATGGAGGTCGGAGCTCGGATTCCTTCTTTCACTTGAGTGAAGCGCGATATTCCAAGCATAGCTCTTTCGATTCCTCTTTGGGAGGAATTTGTAACAGTCAAAATTAATTCGACTTATTTTTAAAAAATATTTTATTATACCACCGTGAAATATACAATTACAATGTTGTTCGTTTTGGAGGTTTTGGTCACATAGGTTCCAGCACCCCACCCTCCACCAGTGCCCATTTCCCACCACCAATGTCCCCAAGTCCCTCCCCCTCTCATAGCCTGCTTACATGGCAGGTTCTTTATCTCTTTTCTCTCTCTTCCTTCTCTTACATATTGTGGGTAGCAATACATACACTTAGAGGCCATCATGTGCATTTTTTTTTGCCTGTATTTAATGCTCAGTTCTAGGTTGGTATTAGTCCTTTCGATATTTATTCACATGTGTTCCCTTCTCTGTATTACCTAACCTCTGACTCCCCACACGTTTGTGGTAATTTCCACTTTTGGTAAACCTGATCCTCATTCCGCCTGACATTGGATTTTGGTATCATAATATGTATATACTTGTTACTGGTATATATGTATATATATATACATGGGGCAGAGCTCCTATTTGCTCTCCCTGTGCCCAGCCACTCACAAGGAGCCCAGGTGAGATGGCGGGTTCTAGCCCTGGCCCGCCAGCCCAGCAGAACCTTGCAACAAGCCAGACAACCCCCCACTCCATGAGGGCCTCCATTTTCCACATCCGGACTTCTCTCTCGTCAGAACTCCACCCAGCAGACCAGCCTATCACAGTCTGGCTCATCGAAATCCACCCTGCTGCAGTCTTTTTTAATCCGGCCCAGGTATGCTGATCCAGAGACAGACATGGGGCAGAGCTCCTACTTGCTCTCCCTGTGCCCAGCCACTCACAAGGAGCCCAGGAGAGATGGCGGGTTCTAGCCCTGGCCCGCCAGCCCAGCAGAACCTTGCAACAAGCCAGACGACCCCCCACTCCATGAGGGCCTCCATTTTCCACATCCGGACTTCTCGTCAGAACTCCACCCAGCAGACCAGCCTATCACTGTCCTGTTTCATCATTAAATGCTGGACATAGAGATGACTGCAAGAGTATGCTACCTGCACAGCAGAGCCTGGCAAGCTACCCGTGTTGTATTTGATATGCCAAATACCAGTAACAATTATAGACCTCATTCCGGAATGGATTGTGGCTCTTTATGTTCCTGGAGCAAGCAGATGCCCTTGGGCTCTACTAGCATGAGACAGGACATATGGAGATGTTACTGGGGCCCGCTCGAGCAAATCGATGAACAACGGAAGACAGTGAATATGTATATATGTATATGTATATATATATACACACACACACACACACACACACACACATATATATATATATATATATATAAATAAATTTGACTTATTTTTAAGAGTCAAAATTAATTTGTACTGTGATTTGTTGGGTTTGCTCTTTTGGTCAATTGTATTCTGCATATGAGGAAACTTGCCTGGGAATTCTTTCTCACTTTTTGACTTATTTTTTGGGGAATCACACCTGGCGATGCTCAGGAGTTACTCCTGGCTCTGCAGTCAGGAATTATACTTGGCAGTGCTTCGGGGGTCCATATGGGATTCTGGGGGTGGAAACCAGGTTGGCCGTATACACTGCAATGTCCTGCCTACTGTACTATTGTTCAGGTCTCAACTGACTTATTTTATTTATAACTACAGCTCAATTTATATTTGTGTTGTTTGAAAAGGCAAATATTCATATTTTTAATGAATGTATAGTATTCCATTTACTAGGTAGACTACTTTGTTTTTAATCCAGTTATCTGCTGATGAGTAGTTGGGTTAAGTGTTCTGTCCTTTGGCTTTTGTGAATAAAAAGCTGAGAATATAGGGGTGCATGTATCTTTTGAAATTTTCCTCTTTTATGTTCTGTGAATAAACTTCAAGAGGAGGTATTCCTGGTCACATGTATTTCTCTTTTTAGTGTTTTGAGGAAACCAGCTTTTCATAAAGGCTGCACTAATTTATATCCCCTCAAAAAGTGCAAAGGAAACCTCTGCTGGCACCTTAGTCAACATGTGCTCTTGCTTCCAATCATTTTGGCATATGCCCAATTGCTGCATTATTTCTCTGGCACATCCATAGGTTCTGATGGTTTGTATTTATTGTCTTCATATTTAGTGGTCTTGAGGTAAGTTGAATTTTTCCTTTGATTTCTTTCTTAACACAGGACTTATTCAAACCCATGTTCTTAAGTCTCAACATGTTTTAGATATTTCCAGGGGTTTTTTTTTGTGGCTGATTCCTAGTTTCATATCATTGTGGTGAGAAAAGATGCTTGGTGCAATTAAAATTTAGGTGTGACTTGATTTATTTGCCAACATATAATATATCCTTGAGAGTGTTCTGTATATGCTTGATAAAAATACCTGCTCATTACTTTATGTATGGGAATTTACATGCAGGTTTAGTAAATCCATCAGATAGTTCATTTGAGGTCATTATTTCTTGTCGATAGTTTTGCCTGAGAGAAATATTCATTGATATGATTGATTTGTTGATATTTCCTCTTATATTGCTTTCATCATCTCCATGTAGGTTTGTTTTATATATTTAGGTCACCTGTACTGGGTGCCTGCATGTTAAAGACAGTTACATCTTCTTGGTGGAATAGTGTCTTGTCATTGGTCATTGGAGAATGTCGGACTGCATCTCACTAATATTTTTAGTGGAAAGTTTATTTATGAGGATAGCAATCTCTTCCCTTTTTTTTTATTTTAATTTTTTTTTTTTGCTTTTTGAGTCACACCCGGCAATGCTCAGGGGTTTCTCCTGGCTCTGCACAGGCCGGCCGAGTGCAAAGCAAATGCCCTACCTGCTGGACTATCGCTCCAGCCCCTTCCCTTTTTTTTTCACATGAAATATCTTATAGTTGAAATATTTCACCTTTCTTAGGTATGTTAATCTTTATATACAATGTATATCTCTTGTATGGATAACTGGTGCCGCAGTGATAGCGCAGCACGTAAGACATTTGCCTTGAGCGCAGCCGACCCCAGGTTCAGTTCCCGGCATGCCATATGGTCCCCAAGCACCGCCAGGAGTAATTCCTCAGTGCAGAGCCAGGACTAACCCCTGACCATTGTTGGCTGTGACCCAAAAGAAAAATAAACTCTTGTATTGATAACATAGATGGATTCTATTATTTTATCAATACAGCCACACTGTTCTCTGAGCAGTGAGTTGTTTGTTTGTTTTTTTTTTTTTTTTTTTTGGGGTCACACCCAGCGATGCCCTGGCTCTTTGCTCAGGAATTCCTCCTGGCGATGCTCGGTGCTCAGGGGACCATATGGGATGCCAGGGATCAAACCCAGGCCAGCATAGGCCGGCCGCGTGTAAGGCAAATGCCCTACCCGCTGGGCTATTGCTCCAGCCTCAGAGCAGTGAGTTTTACCAATCATCACTTGATCACTTGATCACTTGAATCGTACTCATCGTTTGCTCGAGCGGGCGCCAGTAACATTTCCATTGGACCCATCACGTGCCAATGTAGCCCAATGGCATCTGGTTGATTCAGGAATAGAAGAGCCTCAAACCGTTCCTTCAGGGTCTTAACAAGGAAGTCCGACCATCTTGTAGGTGGGCGGCCACGGATCTTTTGACATCCCGTGGGATCCAGTCGGTAACGGCTCTAGTCCAGCGGTTGTCTCCAAATCGCATTACATGTCCAGCCCATCTGATTTTCGATGCCTTGGCAAACGAGACAGCCGCCCTGATTCTGGAATAGCGACGGAGGTCAGAACTCGGATTCCTTCTCTCACTTGAGTGAGACGTGATATTCCAAGCATAGCTCTTTCGATGCCCCTCTCTGGGAGACCCGAATAGCATTCTCATCCTGCTTCGAGGGCCCCAGGTCTCTGAGGCGATGTTAATGCAGGGAGAACGGTGGAGTCGAAGAGATGCCGGAGCCGGAGGTTCTTTTGTCCTTTTTAGCTATTTCTTCGATGCCTTTGAAGGCATTCCATGCCGCTCTCTTCCTCCCTGCGCAGCTCAGGTTTTAGGTCATTCATCATGTTGACTTCTCGACCTAGGTAAACATAACTGCTGCATTCAGAGATGTTTGTTCCATTGAGAGAAGGGGCCTCTGGAACTATTACCACAGGTACACCCAGCAGAGCAGAAACCAGCTTTCCCCCGTTGAACCCCCCGCACTCCAGGACCACGAGAGCAACCGGACCGAGTCCACCATCCCCGATGGAGCCTCGGGGAGGCCAGAGAAACTCCCACACCTTGCTGGCAGCGATCTGTGTCACAATCCACACTCTGCAGCTGGTAAGATCTCCCCCCGCATATTAATCCACTCTCCAGCCCACAGATTAATCCAGTCTCCAGCCCAGCTGTCAGAAACCCAGCCTACAAGGACCCGCCCGCAGAGACCCGCCCTTCAGAGGAGAGTATTTCAAACCCAGGAAGCTTGAGCCCTCAACACAGGTACACCCCGGCAGAGCAGAAACCAGCTTCCTGCGCGCAATTACCTCCAAACTACCAATTCTACCCACCCCTCTGAGAGAGCCCCCACAAAGCAATGAGAATATGGTGCCCGAGGCAGAGCCCGGCAAGCTGTCCGATGGTGTTCGATATGCCAAACCCAGTAACAAAATGTTTACCAATCATACATATGTTCATTATTGATATATGATATTTAGCTCCTTCAGTTCTATCTTGTATTGCTTTGTTTTATATTGGCAGTTTTGCCCACATGTTTCCATGAATACCTTTCCTATGGGTGATATCTCCTCGTGATTCTCTTACTATGTCCTTTTTATCTAAACATTTACATTTCACATTTGTGTTCAGTGGCTACCATATATTTATAGAGGTTATTTGTTTGTTTGTTTGTTTGTTTGTTTGGTTCTGGTATTGACAGGCTGAATTTAAACTAAAGAGTTTATTTGGGAGGCTGGAGAGATAGTACAGCAGGTATGGTACTTGCTTTGCATAGGACCAACCCTGATTTGATCCCTAACATCTCAGATGTTCTTCTGAATTAAGTAGGAGAAATTCCAAAGTGCAAAAGCCAGTAGTAAGCCCTGCATACTGCCTGGCTAAGGCCCCCAGATAATCAAAGAGATTATTTCCCCCATTAGTATTTTGGCTTTGTCTCTTTTTATTCTCATTTATTTTTCTAATGCCATATTGCTACTTACTCCCTTGCTAGATTGTTTGGGGATTTTTTTTTTTTTATGTAGGAACTTTATTTTCCATGTTTCTTGTAAAGCAGATATGGCAGTAATAAACTCTGTTAGCCTCTGTATTTGGAAAAGATGTCACCCATTATACCCAAATACTAATTTTTTTCAGGCTAGAGCCTGGCAAGCTACCCGTGTTGTATTTGATATGCCAAAAACCAATAACAATTATAGACCTCATCCCCATGTCCTGAAGGAATGGTTTGAGGCTCTTCATGCTACTGGAGCAAACAGATGCCCTTGGGATACACTAGCACATGACAGGATGTATGGAGATATTACCAGTGCCAGCTCGAACAAATCAGTGAACAACGGGAAGACAAGTGATACAAAGAGTATTCTTAGCTATAATTTTACGATATAGAATTGTGAATACATTGATATATTCTCATGTTTGTAGTTTCTACTAAAAAATATGATGATAACCTGTTTGAATGTCTCTGCATATCACCTCTGCTTTTTCTGCATATTGCCAACATTAATTATTGGTCATTTATCAGTGGTGTATCTGTTTTAACTCTTTCTGTATGTAGAAATTCGTATCTGTTTTCCTTGATTTCTTTGATTAATTTTTATCTTATTTGGGGGAACTTCTCAGCTATTAACTTCCAGCTCTCGTTGTGTTTCCTCATTACATCTTTCTCTTTTTCCTGCTTGGTATTAATCTTATGTTTGTCTTCTTATATAGGGTCTCACCAATCCCATAGACAAGCTATTATTTCTCTCTCCTCTCCCATCCAGTAATTATTGAAATATTATCTTAAAATTTCCACATTATTTTCTCATTATATTATTGGATCACATTGTCTTACTGGGTCCTCTTGATATATATTACTAGAATTTTAATTCTCTTTTTGTTTGTCACATACTTTAAATATTTTAAGTGCATTCAAATTATTTAAATAACAAATGAGAAACCCAATCATGAACATCATTTTAATTGTATTTTGCATGGTGGTACAATAAAACACTTAAAAAAAGAAAGAATAACTTGTCTTTTTTTTAACTTTGTTTTCTTATTTATTTTTTTCAGTGGTGTTGATGGTGACACCATGATTTACAAAGTTGTTCATTGTCAGGGGCCGCCACTGGTGTCCCTAACAGTAGCAGGACAGAAGCTCTCTTCTACCTCTGAGGCCAAAGCCACTGGGGAAGAATGAAAACTCATGAGTCCAGTGCAGTTCCAAAGGCTTTTAATAGTAACACAAGCTCTACCACTGCAATCCAACATAATGGAAGAGCTCTAGCTCTGGTCAGAACTTAGCCCATTCATAAGGACCCAAGTCTCCTACCAAAGAGGATCCCACCAGAGAGGAGTCCCACAAAAGAGGAGACAGTACCTCAAGTCAGTCCCCTTATATACACAAAAGTAATCCTAACCGGGAGGGTATTGCCAACAAAAAACTCTAAACAGCTTCTAGATAGTAGAAGGAGTGTAGAAGGGTGGCACCACACCCTACTACAGGTCCTAAACAAATGATTATGCCAAGGACTAATCCCTTCTTCTGAGATTATGAGATTATCTCTTATGTAAAACACTGGAGAGAGGGGGCTGGCATAAAGTAATCCATCTTAATTTTATGGGCTTCATGTAATCTGGATGGTACCCACAAGGTCCTTCTTATTTATTATCTGTACCAGGGTGATTCCGGTATCTTGTTCTCCGTACACTGAAAGGGTCACACTTGCCTGCTTGAGAGCAAACTAGTATGATCCTTCCTATAATCTTAAATGATAGTCTCATTGTAGCCAGGGTGGTAGTCTCCTAACTGCCCCCTCTGGGTCCACTGAGTATAAAGAGGAGTTGTGCCCAATCTAGATAACATAGACGTCTTGGTAGATGTATAATAATAAGTCAGAAGTTACTCATTCAGAGTCAAGGTGACTTCTGTAACTGCCACACCATCAGTGTTTACACAGAGAGAGATCTCATTAGTGTGAACCTTGGCTTAAGAACATGAAAATTGATTAAACTGTGAGTGGATAAAACAGCAAAGCACCCAAGCTAGCTAGACCTGTCATCCAACAGTTTATAATAGAGTTGTTTCAGGCATACAACATTCCAACACCAACAACACCATTCCAACACCAACCCTGCCACCCAATATCTCTAGACTCCCTTTCCACCCCCACCTGTGCCCTTGGCAGGCCATATAAAAATTGCCCAAGGTCTTGCTGCCTGTCCATGAATCTCTGTATACTTCCTTCTAATATGAATGATAATCTAGCTGGATAGAGTATTCTTGGTGGGGTATTCACTTTGTTGAGTTTCTTGTATTGTTAAAGCTTTTAAATAAAAGAGGAGGGAGATTCTGGCTCCCCCTCAGGAGGATCCCAAGGCCCCAGGCTCGCCAGACCCCCCTGGATTCTATGACCCTAACAGTACTTGGGGGCTGGGCGTGACCATGGCTGCAGAGAGGGGACCTAGCTGGGTCCAGGGAAGTACATTAGGGCCTGGGCCAACACTGTTCCCCCCTGTCCCGTGGACAGAAGAAACAACAAGGCCAGAGTTTCCCGAAGGTTACTTGTAATTTTAACTTTTTGCTTCACCCGCTGCTTGCTGCAGGAATCTCTCATGAGGGATCTCTGGCTCAGAGTCTCCTCCAGGCTGCTCTCTTCTAGGGGGTGGGGGTGGGGTCAGTCTGTGCGGCTCCTCTCATCAGGGCCTCTCTTCCATACATCTTTGTTCATAGTTTATTGTTGCAGTACACTGCTGCCCAGAGCCTCTGCATCTGGCCTGGAGTTGCCTCCTGCAGGCCACTTTGTAGATGGGGCAGGACAGTTTGAATGTGGCAGTTTATCTTACCATGTATTTCATGCTAGCTGGTATAAATATTTTCCCTTATGCTGCACAATCATCGTGAGACTAGTTAGATCTTACTGGTATACTTACCTGACCACATTGGATCTCTAAATAATTAGACCAGAGAGAAATGTTGTTTGCCTCCAAGCAAGCAAGCATGGCTCTCTAATAAGTGTATAATATACAAAACAACTATCAAGTAAAGATGAGACTCTTGTGAAGGCTTGGAGAAATTTATCCTAGCTGTAGATATTCCATTGGTAAAGATAAATGCCTCTCCTCCACACTACCCTGAAGGGGTGCTTCCAAAGCAGATCTTGGCTGGGCAGCATTAGCATCTCAAATGACCTAGGTGAGGTCCTGAGAAATTATCTGAGGGAATTGACCCTGACTGCTTTCTAATGGAGTGGGCCGTCTGTGTTGTAGGGATATTAAAAAACAAACTGTAGCCTACTTTCTTTTGCCTCTTTCTCCTTTTACCTCTTCTCCCTCTTCTCTTTGTTCTCTACCCTGCTGGGCCTTAACACATGGTGGTGGCCTAGGATTCTAAACCCAGGGCCCAGACAAGAATACTAATAGGGATTTACATATTGCTGATTTGTATAACCAGAACAAGTGGCAGTAAAACCTTTTTGAAATTTTGCTGGATTCTCGCGTCTTTCTCCCTCCACCAGTTGCCAATCCCCTAGGGCAGGAGGGGACCCAAAGACCCTGCTCCCAGGTTTTGTTGGGGCACCCCACAGCTGTACCCCCTACAGTTTATCTCTTCAGGTCTTCAACCAGGCCATCTCTTTTAAGGTCCTCTTTCTTAGGTCCTTT
Source organism: Cryptotis parvus (assembly GCA_021461705.1). NCBI lineage: Eukaryota > Metazoa > Chordata > Mammalia > Eulipotyphla > Soricidae > Cryptotis > Cryptotis parvus. The sequence continues at coordinate 283,941 of JAJIBD010021259.1, forward strand.
CTGTTCAGGGCTCTTCTCTTCAGGGCCTCGTTTCTCTGGACTCCTTGGCTATGTCCCTATCTCTGTTTCACTACATTGCATTGTTTCGTCCTGTTGCCTCCGTTTCACTGTTTCTCTAAGTCCTTAAGTGATACTATTTCTTGAGTTACACCATTTAGCCCTGTTGCCCTGCTGCCCTGTAGCCTTGGTGCTAGCCCTCGGGCACAGGCAAACAGGCCTTATGGCTCTGGTATTGGCCTTCAGGTCTAGGCACCAGGAGCTGCTTCTCTCTCCTGGTGCTGGCTATACAGCACGGCTCAGGTTCTGGCTTTACTGCCCAGACACCTGGGACCGCTGCTCTCTCCATCTGGAAGCCCCCAGATGCTCTCCTGGCGCCTCTCTCTTTTAGTCTCAGGCCAGGTTCAGAACCCTGGCCTCAACTGACTAAGCTTCCAGACTGGCATTCTCCCTACATTGTCCTATATCTTTCCATATTCTTCTGGCTAGTAGAGTCTCATTTGATAAATCTGCTGTACATACAATGGGTTCCTTTGTATATAAATTCCCTTTTGTATCTTGCTGCATACAGTATTTTATCTCTATTTTGTATTTATCATTTTTAGTATAATGTGTCTTGGAGTTTCCCTAAGGGGGTTTATTTTCTCTGAAACCCTTTAGGCCTTTTAGATCTTGGTGCCTGTAATCCTCATCTCTGGGAAGTTGTTATTGATGATTTCTTTAACTAATGTTTCTTTATTGCATTTGCCTTCCTATTCTTCAGGGACTCCAACGATTCTCACATTGTTCCTTTTAAACCTGTCTGATAGTTCCCTGATGTTCTGTTCATTTCTTTCCAGGTGATTTTTCCATCTTCTGCTGTTTTCTAGTTTTCTTCTCATCTTGAAGCTCATTGATCTTTCAGCTCAGCTTCTGATACTGTGCTGCTCATAGCTTCTATTGACATTTTTTGGGGGGGGGGGGGCCGGGGGGGGGGGACGGCCAAACACCCCCCCCCCCACCATATACCCGATATTTCATTTTTTATCATGTCTAACTGTAGTAGTTTGTTTCAGTTTGACTCTCATACTTTGTTGTGTTTTTGCCGACTACCAGTATGTACTATTGTTTCTTTGAACTCATTGAATATCCTCATCATAGTTCACTAAAAACACTGTCTGAGGATTTACTGGTATTATTTATGTCTTCAATAATATTGTTTTCCCCTCACTGAGCATGGTGGGTTTCTGTGTGCTTTTCCATTAGTTTTCTAGTGTTTTTCTTCTGCTGTCAAGTCTTTGTTGAGGGATTAAACTGGATATTGGCTGTATTCTCTGCCCCCTCCTCAGAGATGACAGGAATCATCTGTTGGTAGCATGTAATGTGTTGAGTAGCTATGTTATGTGGCCACGTAAGTGGCCACAATCTTCAAAAGCTGTGCTAACAGCCCTTAAAATGGTTCAGGTCAGGTATAGAGGCTGCTGGACCCATGTGGTAGGGAGGCGCTCTGCCTCCCCTTCCTGAATAGGTCCAGTGCTATCAGGCAAAGGCAAGCCTCACCTGGATGATGGAACAGCAAAGAGTTCTTCTCTTGAATTTCTTCTCTTGCATTTCCTTTGTTCTCAATATTTTGTTCTGCTTCTGGATTTTATGAATTTCACTGATTTTCAATGTAAGATGATTAGATTCACCTAATCTAAAGATAAACATTAGATTCGCCTTTTTTTGTCTGAGGACTACACCCAAGGCTTAGAACATACTAAGGGGATCAAACCTGGGGATCAAACCTGGTCTGATTTGTGTAGTATAAGCACCTTTCCTACTATGCTGTCTCTCTGGCCCAGATATCCATTTTTCTGTTGAACTTCCCATTCTTTGTTAAAGAGTTAGTTCTGAAGATTTCTATTTCTTGTCACAGGAATTAACCTTTGTGGCATTTGCTTTGATTTGCAGTAGGTGGCGCCATGACTGTAGTTTTTGAGTTGTGATTTTTTGGGGGGTGTGTGGGGAGAGAGAGAACTGTGGGGAGTGAGAGAACCCAATCTGGGTGTAAAATCCCTCCTTTGAAACTGGGCACATAGGTGCAGGGTTGTGGCTACTGGGTAAGGAATTGGTGCTGGAACAATCTATGCCTGAAATGCAATCATAAATATCTTTGTAACTATAGTTCCTGGTTACAAATATCCCACCTGCACGGCATAGCCTGGCAAGCTACCCGTGTCATATTTGTTATGCCAAATACCAGTAACAATTATAGACCTCATTCCCATGACCTGATGGAATGGTTTGAGGCTCTTTATGTTCTTGGAGCAAGCAGGTGCCCTTGGGCTCTACTTGCAGTGCCCACTCTAGCAAATCGATGATGAACGGGAAGACAGTGATAGTTCATGGTGATTCCATTTTTAAACTAAATAAATAAAGTCCCTCTCTTTCCTATTCTGCTTTGTGGCTGTACCCTCTCCAAATCTGAGTACAAAGTTCCTGTTCACATATTTCTTGTCAGAACCAATATGGATTATCTATGACTGTCAGTGATTTACTGAAAACATACGTTCCTGGATTTTCAAGGTGCAGAAGGAGGAGATACATTCTACCAAGACATCGACTACTAAAATCTCTGTGTCTGGTCACCCAGACTCCATACACTGTTGAATCATACCCTTCTCTAGGTGGAGTATTTTGGAAGTCCTTCTCTAGCCTTAAACTTCTGAGCATCAACTAATTGCTTTTTGTAACCTGAGCCACCATGGTTCTGTCCTTCACTTCAAATCTCCCTTTCTCACCATTGGCATTTAGTGTGTGAGTGACAGGAATCCTCTGGTGATATGTTAATGGCAATTTTGCAAAATACTTAATTTCTGGTTATACATTTAGTTTTCTATATAGGTAGTCATGGTATTTGTGAAGGGTAGGAAGCAGTTTCTTTACTGAACTGTGTTTCAATTACAATTTTTTTCTGGCTGCCTTTAATTTGGGGGTCTTTATTTTTATAGTGCCTGTCTTTAACCACATACTATATAAAATGAATTTTAAAATTTAAGCACTATTTTCAATTTTAAAATTCAATTTTAATATCTTTTTATGTTGAATTTCTTTCCAATTAAGCATATGTATCATAATTCATAAAAAGCTAGAAATATAATAATTTTCATTTCTGAATGTTTTAGGTGTCTAATTTTTTGCTCTTTTAAAATATTTTCCTTCTTATACAATGTTTTATGTTATTATGCTTCTTTCATGTCTATAATTTTGTATTATGTGCCAGAAATCTCAATATTGAGGTTTTCATTTTTAGACTTTTTGATACAGATTACTTTCACACAATATTGTCTGTCTTGTAATTTTCTTTAAACACTGGTGAACTTTGTTCCTATAGTTAAGTAAATTATGTATCAGTTTGATCTCTTTTGAGTCCTGCTTTTCCCACTGTCAAACATGGTCTAGATTCTGCTTTTGCCTAAGAGTGAGTTTAACTTTATTATTTTTTTTAATTTTATTATATCACTGTGAGATAGACAATTACAAGCTGTTCATGACTGGGTTCAGTCATACAGTGTTCCAGCACCCATCCCTCCACCAGTTCACTTTTCCCAACTCCAGTGTACCCAGTTCCCCACCTCCTGCTTGTCTCTATAGGAGGTACTTTCTTCTCTCTCCCTCTCTCTCTCTCTCTCTCTCTCTCTCTCTCTCTCTCTCTCTCTCTTACTAAATCATTATATTTAGAGTCAAATTTGAATACCCAGGACTTCCACAAGACTTTTGCACTAGTATACTGAAAATAAATGAATAAATAAATAAATAAACAAATAAATAAAGACAAACTTGTCTCCTAACCCTCTGTGAGCTTTGCTTTACAAGTTCCATGCTTCTGTTGTAGAGTTTTCCCCTGTCAGATGCAAGGTAGTGTACAAACCTAGGTTTGTGAAAAGTCCTGAGCCAAGTTCTGGAGATTTTTCTGTATAGAGCTCATGTCATGATCTGCCTGAAAATTCTAGTTATCCTGACCTCCTCAAACTCTGATGTTCTTCACCCTGTGCTCTGCTTATGTTCTCCCAGGAGCCATGATATAGAAAATGTATTAAGATCGTGGTTGTCATTAGGGTAACTGTAGAAACATTTTTCTTGTGTGATTCAACCCTACACTGTTACCTATGATCTGACATAGTAATGGCTTATATTTTTTGTAATCTTACAGGATTGCTTTACCACCTTTAAAAAGAAATGATACAGTGGGTATAGTACTTGGCTTCCCTGGGTTGGATCACTGGCACTCCATAAGGCACCCAGAGCACCACCAGGAATGATTCCTGAGCACAGACAGAATCAGTAGTAAGCCCTAAGCAAAACTGGGGTGTAGACACCTCAAAATAAGAAAGACTGACATAATCATATCAATGTTTAAGGGTGTTTTTTTTTTGAGGGATGGGATTGTTTGGGTACCACCTAAGGGTATTCAAGAGTTACTCTTTGATCAGTACTTGGGTGGGACTCTAGGAAACACATGTGTTACTGGGGATTGAATTTTGGCCAGCCACATGCAAGGCAATTGTCTTACTCATGTAATACCTCTCCAGCTTAATTTTTTATAGACGAAAGTTTAAGGCTGTAGAACAGAATGAAGTTTTTAAAATGTATGTGTAAATTGTATTGTGAAAAGGTAACAGCTCTATAAAGTCCGTTTTGTATCTTTGTCAAATTCCATATTTTATTTTTAGATATTCTCACATGAATTAAAATATGACTTAATGGTAAACTTTGAAAAGTAAAACGAAGAATTCATCCATAGTACATATAAATTCTAAGAATTCCAAACCAATTATGTATTATAACAATTATCATCACATATTCCTGGCCATTTATGTATACTCTGCAGTAGATAGCATGGCAATAATACAAGAAGACTTGTAATACATTTGAAAAAGTTAGAAAAGAAAATATATTCAAATAGAAATTTGAATTGATTTTAAAATAAAAATAACACCATAAGAAAAAAAGAAAAATCAAGAAAAATTACAACAAATACTTCATGTAGTTTTTACAGATATTTACCTGGATTTAATTTAAAATAATAGGAAATTTTTTTTATATAATTATTTAGCATAGACTGTATTTAAGTCAGATGATTAGTATTATGAAGCAAAATAATGTTGAATGTGAGAAATAACATAGTATTTCTGGGGTTGAAGAAAATTTTTATTTAACCCGGAAATAAGAAACCAAAAACAAGGCAAATACTGGCCAATGAATGGAAGCATTAATAGCATTCTAGGTTTCTATGATTTTCAGATAATTTAGAATTGTGAGCATGTGTCATACCCACAAGAATTCAGAGGGATTCATTTTTTTTAACATTTTATTATACCACCGGAGATATACATTATGTTGTCACATTTTGGGGATTCATTTCTATTAAGAAATTTTGTCAGGAATTTGAGCAATACAGACATGATATTGATACCCCAAACCTTCCATGGCTGAATGCCATTCTCATTCTCTGTTCTCTACTTCAAAAAGGAATGCTGCTCTCACTTTCATCCTCTACTGTTCTTGGGCAAAAAAAAAAGGTAAGTCACTCCCAATGAAGTAGCATCCTCCTCTCTGTCCTAGCTTGTGTTTCAGACAGCCACGGGCATGCACTGGGTAACACCCTTTGTTTGATTAATCCATTTCTAAATCACTTAGCTGAAGTCTCTCCCTCTATAGATTTAACAGGCACTCTAGGGCAACGTAAAGTAAAAAGGTGTGGCTCTGTCTAAATAGAATCTGTGAGAAAGTTTTATGAACAAAGGACATGGAAGCTTGACCCTGAAGCTATACTAAGTCAACGGAGATCATCACTACCAAATTGTCTTATACACGTTTCTCTTTTAGTAGTTAACAAAATGTCACTTGTATTCTATTAGACAGCATGCACATCAGAGACTCAGTTTTAACTGATCTACAATGCTGTACCTATCAGCAGTAATAAAATCTCTTATATATAAGTATATATTGCTTTCTTTTTCCTTATTTTCAAAATTCATTTTTTTTCTCCGCCGCTTTCTCTCTCTTGCTGAGTTCCTGAAATCCCATCCCCACTTGTCTTTCCCATTTCTTCCTTCAACATCCCTTTTATGTGTGTACATGGAGGAACAAGATAATCTATTATGTCCTGACAGATTTTTCTTAAAAACCAGTATCTAAACATATAGATGATCTGTCATAGTTTTGGGAAACCATGCAATAAGGAAACAACGGATATTTATTTGTAATAAACAATATTATTCAGAATCTTTTCTTAGAATCCCTAGACCACAGATAATGCTAAACACATTTTTGTTTTAAAACCAAATTGTATTTCCTAAAATTTATAAGCAACAGGCCAGTTACATTTTTCTAAAGACTTTTTACTATTCTAGGAACTAAAAGGAAACTCGAATGTTTATTCTATGGTCCCTTGGAACACCTGAGTGCTCACTCCTGAGCCCAGAGCCAGGATAGCACTAGCCCCTTGCATGGCCAGGCGTGCCACAAACTTCCCTCCCAAAAAAAAATATTTTGCCACTTATGTTGAGGGTTTGGAGTTTACAACACTTTGAACTATGCTTTGTTTGATACATCATTCCAACACCACACCCATCACCACAGCCCGTTTCCCTCCATCAGAGTCCCAAGTCCCCTTCTAGCCACATTTCCCCACATAAAATCAGTTTAATCAACAAAATCTCCATTTCTGATGACATTTATAATTTTTAAGCACTGTGTATGTTAGAAAAACATTCTTATAGTATTGTAGTCTGAAAAAACAAGCCTCTAAAATTTTTCTTAAATCATGGCATTGTTACCAAGACTTAGGTCTCCTAAGATGAACCAGATGTCTAGAAACATTTTGAGTAGATAACACAGAATTTTCAAGAATGCCTATTCCCAAATTACTTATACTTCACCCATTACTAATGAGTTGCATTGATGTGGTTCATTTGTTGCGTTTAATGAACCAATAGAGTTTTAGTAGTTAAACACTGCCATAGTTTATATTAAGGCTCACTATGTTGAAGAGTTCTGTGCGCCTTGACATGTAAAATGCCAGTTATCTACTATTACAACTATTAATAAAAAACCCCCCACCCACAAAGAGGTGCTGTTGCCATCCCAAAAGTCCCCAGTAGCTCATGTATTTGTCTCTTCCCCCTTGCCTTAACATTCACCTTTTTATTGTTTCTAATTTTTTCTTTTTTTCTGTTTCAGATGTTATAAGTTTAGAATCATACCATATGTGATTTTTTAAATAAACTTTTAATCTTAGCCAAATGTATTTTTTTATGTTCTTCCTTGGTTTGGGTGCTTGAATTCTCAACAAAATTATTACCAAATAATATTCCATTTACAGATGTGCTCCAACTAGTTTATTTATTAGCTGTTGTTGAATTCTTGTTGAAAAATTTTTGTTTTGCAATTTTGATGATTATGAATAAACTGCCTAACACCCATAACCAGGTTTTTTTGTGTGTATGTGTGTATAAACATACGTTTTCAGTTCAACTGCATGTGGTTGCTGATTTGTGTAGTAAGAGTATGCTTAGTTTTATACAAAATTGCCAGTGTTTTTCAAGTGACTGTAGAAGTTTGAATTCTCGTGAGCAGCGAAGGAGAATTCCGTAGCTGTGTCAGCATTTGGTGGTGTCAGTATTTTGAATTTTAGCCTTTCCAAGTGTGCAGTGGTATTCTGTTGCTTTAATTTGCAATTCCCCTAGTGACAAATAATGTTGGCCATATTTCCCTATGATAATTTTCCATCTGTATATATTCTTGTGACACTTTTGCCCATTTTAAAATTGGGTTGTTTGTTTTCTTATTGTCTTATTTTATCATTTGTTGACATGTTTCAGATATGGGTTATTTACCAAGATATAGACTTCACAAATATTTTTTCCCATTTGTGCTTTGTCGTTCAATTCTCTTAATGCTAACTTTCCAGGCTGGAGCTCATGCTTTGCTTGAAGGAGGCCCAGGTTCAGTCCTCAGCACTAATAGGTATCCCAACACACTAGGAGGAATCCCTAGCACTGAGCCTTTGAATGATGCCTGCTGGGTCCAAAAAAAAAAGCAGCATAGGGGCTGAAAGAGATATGAAGAGATAAGACCATGGGAAGGTGCTTGCCTGTACATGACCAATCTAGGTTTGACCCCAACAAACACTGTCAGGTGTAATCCGAGAGAGAGTTAGGGGTATGCCTTGAGCACCACTGCCATGCGTTCTCCAACCACCATTCCCCAGAGAATCTTTCACAGAATACTTTTGTTTTAATGTAAGTCTCTGTCTTTCTGTCTCTGTCTCTCTGTCTCTGTTTCTCTCTCTGTTTCTCTGTCCCTCTCCTCTCTCTGTCTCTGTCTGTCTCTCTCTGTCTCTCTCTCTGTCTCTCTCTCTCTCTCTCTCTCTCTCTCTCTCTCTCTCTCTCTCTCTCTCTGTATTTTGGGACCACACCCCAAAGTGCTTAGGCTCCTGACCTTGTATTCAGGTATCACTCCTGGCAGGATCTAGGGCATCATATGGGCACTGGAGATTGAACCCTATCAGCCACATCCAAGGCCACATCCAAGCCACATCCAGAGTCCTACTCACTGTATCAGCTCTCTGTACTATAAATTATTATTTGTACTCTAATGTATTTGAATATAAGAGAATACTCTTATATTCTAATATATTTGACTTTTTAATCTAGAAATGCATTGCCAAACTTAAATGCCAGTTAAAATTTCTTTTTTTATCTTCTTCTTTGCAGAAGACACATACTTTTATATTTAGGATTATTATTCATTTTGAGGCTATTTATAAGAAGGAATAGAGAATGTATGTCTATATTCCTATTATTTCTTATGAATGTCCAAATTTCCCAGTGTCTGTGAAAGACTGCCCTTTCTTTTTTTAAACTTGCTTTTGTTCTTTGGATGAAAATTAGAAAACTATATTTGAGTGTGTCTATTGTTCTCTGGCAGTTTAAAAAAACCATAATGTGTTAGATTTTTAAAATAAGATATAGATAAGAATAGCACAAATAAGAGAGATCCATTTGTTAGATTATTACATGAAGTCCATTTTTTCTCCCTTATTTCAGAAATCATTGAAACCCAAGAGTGTTGGCAAGCTCCTGGCCTTAATCATTAAGTAAGTGTTTTTTTTCTCAAGTTACAAAATTTATTAAAGTATTGATAAATACGGTGCCTGTTGAACAGAATAACAGGAGGTAGATTACATTTCTATGTGGGAATCAAGATGAATCTCCTGGAATTCTCCAGATTCAACATATTCCCTAAGAACAATGAGCATTTTTGAACAACAGAAACAGAAAATTGGGTTAGTGGCAGAACTTCCCTGGAGGCTATTCTATACAATGAAGAATTGTGTTTACACACTCAAGCCTGTGCCTGAAGGCACTGGTGGTAAACTGGAAAGTATGTCTCACATCTTAGAGTAGCCCATGCAATATCCTCTTTATTCAACTAGAAGAGTATAAGCTAACTTTGTTCAAAGATGACTCATAGTCATTGTTTTTAACTAGAGATGTTATTTATTTATTTTCATGTTTGTGCCACATCCAGCAGTGTCCATGGCTCTGTGCTCAGGGATCACTGCTGGCGGGGCTTAGAAGACCATATGGGATGCTGGGGATCAAACCCAGGTCTGTTCCATGCAAGGCAAATGTCTTACATGCTGTACTATCACTACGGCCTCCTGGAGATGTTATTTAAAAAAAAAAAACAGAAAAATTAGAGTCAAAGAATATTGATTATGATACCAATATCCAAGGTCAAGTGAAACATGACCTTGTATCAGGAGGTCTTGTCAAAGGTGGAAATTATCACAAACGTGTGGGAGTCAGAGGCTAGGTAAGACATAAAATGGAACAGTGTGCTAACAATTGTCGAGGGTACTAATACCAACCTAGAACTGAGCATTAAATGGAGGCAAAAAGATACACATGACAACCCTTTAATGTATGTTCTGTAATCCATAGTCTGGAAGGGAAGGAAAAGAGAAAGAGAGAGAAAGGGGAAGAAATAAAGAAACTGCCATGGAGGCAGGCTGGGGGGGGGGGCAGGGAGCTGGGTAGTTGGTAGTGGGAGATGGGCACTGGTGGAGGGATGGGTGCTGGAACACTGTATCACCAAAACCAAATATGAACTTTTTAATTGTATATCTTTGTAATTGTATATCTCACAGTGGTATAATAAAATACTTTACAAAGAAAGAAAGGAAGGAAGGAAGGAAGGAAGAAGGAAGGAAGGAAGGAAGGAAGGAAGGAAGGAAGGAAGGGAAGGAAGGAAGGAAGGAAGGAAGGAAGGAAGGAAGGAAGGAAGGAAGGAAGGAAGGAAGGAAGGAAGGAAGGAAGGAAGGAAGGAAGGAAGGAAGGAAGGAAGGAAGGAAGAAAAGTAAAAAAAAATGTTGATAAACCAGTGAGAAGCTCGAGTGTTAGGGCTATTTGTCCTAAACGAGAAAGAGCCCATGGTTAATCCCCAGAAGTTCTGGCTCACCTCCAACACCACAGGTCATGAACCTTGAGGTACCTGAGGTACCATCAGGAAAATAAAATGCCTATGGCCTTCAATACTTCTGGGACTAATCAATGCTCTTTGCCAGGCCTGAGCATTGAATATTGAACATCTTGTCCCATTGCCTGAGTATCACTGGTAGATCTTTACTGCTCCCTGAACAGGGCTTGTGAGTAAAACCTCAAAATGAATACTGATAAGAATATTACTCCAGTGCTTATGAAAATTTTGGTCAAGAAAGACAAGAACTTTAAAAAAAAATGTTTTAAGAACTTTAAAAATTAAATAGAGATTTTTAAAAAAAATATATAAAAACAGGCTTTGGGCCAAATAGTATAGGAGGTAATGAACTTGCCTTGCATGTAGTGTCACTTGATCACTTGGCATCCCGTTATTCATCGATTTGCTTGAGCGGGCGCCAGTAACATTTCCATTTGACCCTATCACGAGCCAGTGTAGCCCAATGGCATCTGCTTGCTGTAGGAATATGAAGAGCCTCAAATCATTTGTTCAGGGTCTTGAAGAAGAAGTCTGACCATCTTGTAGGTGGGTGGCCACGTGATCTTTTGACATCCCGTGGGATCCAGTCGGTAACGGCTCTAGTCCAAATCGCATTACATGTCCAGCCCATCTGATTTTTGATGCCTTGGCAAACGAGACAGCGTCCCTGAATCTGGATCATTGATCAAGGTCAGAACTCCAGATTCCTTCTCTCACTTGAGTGAGATGTGATATTCCAAGCATTGCTCTTTTGATTCCTCTTTGGCAGACCCAAATAGCACTGTCATCCTGCTTTCATAGGGCCCAGGTCTCTGAGGCATATGTTAATGCAGGGAGAATGGTGGAGTCAAAGAGATGTGCCTGGAGCAGGAGGTTCTTTGTCCTTTTAGCTATTTCTTCGATGATCTTGAAGGCATTCCATGCTGCTCTCTTCCTCCTGAGCAGCTCAGGTTTTAGGTCTTTCATCATGTTGAGTTCTCAACCTAGGTACACATAACTGCTGCATTCAAAGATATTTGTTTCATTGAGAGTGAATGGGGCCTCTGGAACTAGTTCATTTTTCATGAACATACTTTCGTTGAGATTCAGCTGTAGACCTATCTTTCCACATTTTCAGTCTAAGTCAGCATTTGTGCCCCTTGACTAATGTTTGGTGTTATTAGAATGGTGTCATCAGCGAAGCAGAGGTGGTGTAGTTGCCGACTGTCTATCTTCACTCCCATGCAATAATAACAATGCATGTATCTGTGGTGACTACAAACCACACATTCAAATCAGCGTCACATATGATGCTGAAACACCACCAGGAGTCACTCCTCAGCTCAGAGCCTGGAGCAGCTAAAGCTCAGCTGGGTATTGTCCCACTGTCTTCCCATTCATCATTGATTTGCTCAAGCGGGCACCAGTAACATCTCCATATGACCTGTCTCATACAAGTAGAGCCCAAGGGCACCTGCTTGCTCCAGGAACATAAAGAGCCTCAAACCATTCTATCAGGATGTGGGAATGAGGTCTATAATTGTTACTGGTATTTGGCATATCAAATACGACACGGGTAGCTTGCCAGGCTCTGCCATGCAGGTAGCATACTCTTGTAGTCATCTCAAAATCCAGCATTTATTGATGAACTGTGTTGCCGCATAGGGCTGCGCGAACTGGGCTGTGAAAGGCTGGTCTGCAGGGTGGAGTTCTGAGGAGAAGGAAGTCTGGATGTGGAAAATGGAGGCCCAGCTGTAGAGGCTGGTCTGGGCATAGCAGCCCAAGAGCTGTCAGGGTAGGAAGGGCAGGCTGAGGGCCTTGGGGAATTAGAATAAATACTTTTTGTCCATTTTGAAAGGTGTCAGAGAAAATATTATGGGGGTGAAGACAGTTCCATTCCCCCTGTTGGGGAACAACGCCGGGGTCCCCAACAGTGCCGGGAAGCGAGTTCACTTCTACCTCTGAAGCCGGCAGGGAATGGATGAAGACTCAGGAATCCTATGCAGTTTTAAAAGGCTTTACTTATCACAGGTTCCAATATACAATCCAAAAGCAGGGAAAACCTCCAGACTCTGGATTCCCAGCTAGGCCCCAGCCACGTGTAGGACAAGATGGCTGCCACCACATGTTGAGGCTCAACAGAGAATGGAGAAGACGGAGAAACAAAATGCCAAGGGAAGCCAAAATGGCAAAAAGAGGAAAAGAGGGAGATAGAGGAAGCAGGCTGGTTTTATACCCCTGCAACTCAGACCTCCCACTATTATGGGAAGCAGAAAAGGTTAAATGCCCTTAGGTAATTTCTCCCAGCACCTCACCTAGGCCCTATTATATGCTAATGTTTTGAACCAAGATCTGCCTGAAAATGCCTTTATAGGGTAAAGAAGGGGGGTTTCTGAGATGGCATGTCTCTGTACCAAAGACTAATACTAATGCCAGTTAAATATTTCTCCAAGCCTTCACAAGAGTCTCATAGTTTTGTATTTTAGTTGTCTTTGAGTTATCAGGGAGCCATGCTTGCTTGCTTGGAGGCAAACAGCATTTCTCTCTGGTCTAATTACTTAAAGATCCAATGTGGCCAGGCAAATATGCTGGTAAGATCTAGTTAGTCCCACGATGATTGTGGTAGCATGAGAGAATATTTATACCAGCCAGTATAGAGTACATGGTCAGATAAGACTGCCACATTTAGACTACCCCCTATCTACGAAAGTGATCTGCAGGAGGCAATCCAGGGCAGATGCAGAGGCTCTTAAAGGAGTCCTGCAACACCCCCACAACAACAACAACAAACAGACATTGGGCCGCTCCTGGTGGCTCAGTAGGGAGCTATGTGGTGCCAGAGATCAAATCTGGGCCTCCCTCATGCATCACGTATACCCCTTTAAGCAATCTGTCTGGCATGTTGGAAATACTCTTTGATTTGTCAGTATGAGACTGTTAGAAATTGGTTCAATGACTTTAGACAAAATTACTTTACCCCCTGAGGACTTGTTTCCCTTTCTGCAAAGTGTATAAAATTTCTGCATCTAATTTTTTTTCAGAAGTTCTTTAAGTTTACATCTGAGATTATTAGTTTTGGTCATTGAGATGGTGTTTGAAAAACACCAAATGTGCGTCTCACACACAGTAGGCAGCATTTGGAGATGCGGGATTCTGAAGACACTGGTCTCCTGTGTATGGCTGGGGAGTGGACAGGCTTTCAGCGGCCAATTAGGATAATTATTACCAGTGGTCACTGACTTGTCCTTTGGCGAGAAGGCAGCTCCAAACCTATAGACTAGGAAGGAGATTAAACTCTTCGCTGTCTCTGCCTACTCCTGTTGCCTTTATAGCCTTCCTAGGTGGTGTCAGGAATTTGAAAGAACTTAAACTGATTTAAAAAAAAAAAGAAAAAGAAAAAGGAGGCCCCTGGTCAGATTCCCCATTTTTCCTCTTTTTTTTTTTTTTAACAACTTGGGTCCCTTTCAATCCTTTTTATCCCATAAGGTTATAAACAGAGTGGGAATTCTCATTCTTAAAATGACAATGACATTTATTGAATACAAATTCCCAGGAGAAAGCAGAAGCAGGCCAGACTTCCACAACTATGTGGCATCCCCGTCCTTGGCATAGAATGGAAACTGTCAGACTAAATCTAAAATATGTCTCTTCCCTGATATAGTATTAATTAGATCTGTTTCAGGACTTTTACAAGCGTTTAACAGAGAGAGCTTAGGTGCAGAACGCTAAGGGAGTAACGCGGTATGGGGAAGGGTGAAGTCAAGGACAGAATTGTATTTATGATGGAAGTAGGACTTTCTCCTCCTGCTTTTGTAATTTTAAGCAGTTGAGCAGTTGTTTAAAGACCTGAGAGTGGGCTGGAACTATCTGTTGGAGCAGCTCTTCATTTCCATATCCGCGTGGATCCACAGGAGCGGATGCAGGCTAAGAACACACATAGTTCCTCTCAAAGCAAACCATCACAGCTACGCCTACTTTCCTAACAGGTTTCTAAATCTTCAATAAGTTTGTGTTAGCTGGGAATGAATGTCTGAATTTAGGCTTCAAAAATGTTCCTCTCTCCCCACCCCCAATCTGTATAATTACTGTTTTTTTCCTGAAGCCTTTCAAAATACTATAATTAACAGATTGGCAGATAACCCATATAACTGCAGTTAAGGCAAATATAGTATGCAGCTGTCTTTGCATTAAGTGATTAAATCAAATAGCATAGTTTTGAAGTACATTTATAAAGCATAAATTTACCTCCTGGCAAAACTGTCTTAAGTAACACACCCTACGCCATCTGTTCACTCAGTATTAATACCATATTTCCCAGGACTGCAGCTCTGAGGAGAAACACTACCAGCTGTGCAGAACCAAGAGGTGCTGAGGATCCTTTCTAATACTCAGCAACTTTGGGTCCTATAAACGATGCACACAGTGATTGTGTAGCTGAAGTACATATGCACCGTAACCACTCAGACTTGTATATGCACACTATGTGAATGCACACATTTTCACACCCCCTCAAGACTCAGATGGCTATCTCTTCATTTTTTCATAAGTAAGGCAATACACCATTGGATTTTTTTTTTTTATTTTTTTTTGCTTTTGGGCCACACCCGCAAGCTCAGGGTTTCACCTGGCTCTGCACTCAGGAATCACCCTGGCGGTGCTCGGGACCATATGGGATGCCGGGATCGAACCGGGCCGGGGCCAGCCGCGCAAGGCAACACGGCTTGCCGCTGGGCTATGCTCCGCCCCACCATTGTGAATTTAAATACACTTACTCTTTTGTTGAATTATTGATTCAACAATGCCTTATTAAATACCTCTGTTAGACTGTGTACCAGGCAAGGCATTCAGCACTGAACAGCAATGCCCCATGCTCTAGTGGGACTCACAGTCCAGAATAGAAATTTCATTAATAGACTCAATGAATCATGGGGATTTTAAGGATAGAAATTCAATGAAATGGAGTTTGTGAGCCAAAGGCAATTATTTTATAATTGAAAATATTTGCCATTCCAAAAAATGTTTTCTTTATTAAATTTGTATCCTATATTTGTCATGAATAGAAGGCAAAGCAGTGCAAGATGCTTCAATCTGATAGAGAGAGAAGACACATCCTAGGAGAAGTACAAAAATGGGTGACTCGGGCTTTTGTGAAGGGCTTCAGAGATGCCTAACATATACAAGACATGAAAACGTGTGCAAGTTGCATTAAGCTTGGCTATCAACTTTGGTTGTCCATTGTCTAATCTCTGGGAGCTTTGTAAGAATATTTGTGTACTGGATTCATCCATATTGGATTATAAACCTCAGAGATGGGGTGGAGAGATAATACAGTAGTATGGTGCCTCTGTTGCATGCCGCCAATCAGTTTTGATGCCCAGATATGGTCACCCATTCCCTACCTTTATATGGTCCCTGAGCACAGAGCCAGAAATAAGCCCTGAGAACTTCCAGTTGTATTTGAGAACCCAAATGTTAAATAAATAAATAAATAAATAAATAAATAGACAAATGAATGAATAAATAAATAGTTAAAAGAAAGGAAAGGAAAACTTGGGAATAAAATTTAGATGTCACCTGCTTAAAGTTTTTTTTTCTTGAGGTAGGTAGATTTTAATAAGCCCTACCCTGTAAAAAGTGAAAATTTTACTGTGCTTCAAATGGTCACAAAATAATCTCCAATGCTAGTCACTGGTGTAGTTGCTGGCAACAACACCAATCTGCTTCACTGATGACATGGTTCTAATAACACCAAACATTAGCCAAGTGGCACAAATACTGGCTGACTTTGACCAAGAATGTGGAAAGATAGGTCTACAGCTGAATCTCAGCAAAACTATGTTCATGAAAAATGAACTAATTCCAGAGGCCCTATTCATTCTCAATGGAACAAACATCTCTGAATGCAGCAGTTATGTGTACCTAGGTTGAGAACTCAATATGATGAATGACCTAAAACCTGAGCTGTGCAGATGGAAGAGAGCGGCATGGAGCACCTTCAAGAGCATTGAAGAAATGCAAAAAGGACAAAGAACCTCCGGCTCGGGCATATCTCTTCGGCTCCACCATTCTCCCTGCATTAACATACGCCTCAGATACCTGGGCCCTACAAAAGCAGGATGAGAATGCTATTCGGATCTCCCAAAGAGGAATCGAAAGAGCTATACTTGGAATATCACGCCTCACTCAAGTGAGAGAGAAGGAATCTGGAGTTCCAACCTCCATCGACAATTCAGAGTCAGGGATGTGGTCTCATTTGCCAAGTTGTCGAAAATCGGATGGGCTGGACATGAACTGTAATTTGGAGATGACCACTGGACTAGAGCCATTACCAACTGGATCCCACGTCAAAAGATCACATGGCAGCCCACCTACAAGATGGTCAGACTTCTTTTTCAAGACCCTGAATGAACAGTTTGAGGCTCTTTATATTCCTGAAGAAAGCAGATGCCATTGGGCTACACTGGCATGTGATAGGATCAAATGAAACGTTACTGGTGCCCACTCGAGCAAATCGACAAATAACGGGATGTCAAGTGATCAAGTAAGTCACTGGCCACCTGAGAACATTTGTATTTAAGTTAATTTAAATGAAATAAATGTAAAATTTGGGTTCCCCATCATTCAACCACTGTTCAAATATTTATTTGTGGCTATTGGTTGCCATATTCATACAGCACGGAACTCATTCTGTTTGTGAAAAATTGCATTGACCAACTTTGAGGTGTATCAATGATGATGAGAAACAGTAAATAATAATGTAAGTGAAGGAGAAGTGCTGGGAATGCTATTGCAGCTATTGGGAAAAGCAGCTTGCAACTTAGAGCCTTGGCATGACACTTCACATGTGATCTGGATGGAGCAGGCTGAAAAATAGTGAAAGTCCTTATTTAGGTCAAGTACAAATACAGTAAGGCAAGAAATTATTTCTGACAAAATAATATGGAAACAGGGAGTATGGAAACAGTGGGTGAAGGAGAGGGCTTTGATGAAAGTGTGTTAAAGGCAAGTGCTATGACATAATTCAGGTCGAATGGAAGAAACAGTGACCGGAGTCTGCTATATGGCTCCAAACCATCCTGTTTTTTTAATTTTGTTTCTTTCAGCTGAACAAAATATTGAGATCAATGGAAGTTTATCTCATCTTATTCAATGAGCCAGAACACGTTCACATCCTTCCTAGTATTTTCTGGGGAGTAATAGAGAAGCTAATTTAAACATTTAAGTAATGATGGACTTAAACTTGTCAGTTTCCTTGGAGGGCTAGTGAGAGCTTGCAGAGTCTTTCCCTACAGTCCGAGGGACTGGATAGGTCCTCCATGTTGGTATTCTCATCTCAGAGATGGAAAGTTCCTTCATCTGGTCCCAGAATTAAGTTCAGGCAGGTCTTGAACCAGAGTCTAGGTTTTCTAGTTTTCAGACTGGAGATCCTTTTTATTATGCAGTTTTTAGCAGATAGCGAAAACTAAAGTCAGTCACAAAGGTAAGCTTTTTTCCATTAAAGCTTTCAAAAGGGAGGACACTGGGAAAGAGCACAAAGAACAATCCAAATAATCGGTAGGAAGTCAAATAACAGATGTTATTTTGTGAAGGAAATGGAAGAAGACTTAAATTTTCTAGTTTACGTGAAGCACCAGGAATGTAAATATCTTTGCTCACCTTTTATTTTTTTTTTCCTTTTTAAAAAATTGCTGTTATTTTGTGGTGGCTTTTTTAGCTCTAAAAGTGATCTGACCTTTCGGAGTACTTAGAATTATATGAAATCCTGGCTCTCCCAGAATCTATTTCTATCACATAAGCTGCAATGACTTTGTATTAAACAAAGAACTTTCTGTTTTTGTTAAATCTGAAAAATAAATAAAGAAGTTTCCCTTCATTAAAGTCTGAATATCATGGAGTTGCCAGACTGGACTGGAAGATACAGGCAGCAAAAAAAGTATCTGAGTTTTGTTTTGCGTCAATATTTATTACTGAATCAGCAGCTCCATTTGATGTGCTTATAATTTATTAGGAGGCTTTATCTGGAGGCAGAAACAGATTCCATAATTCTTGTGAATCACATATCCTCCGGGCATTTTTTTAAATCAAACTTTTGTTTACTATCATTTGTACTAAGCATTTCACATCGCAATTCATAAAGAAGCAGTTCACAGAGCTATAACTGGCTACTCCAATAGTTTCCATTTTATTAGTCAGTGGGAGTTGGCTTTAAACTTCTCGGCTTATAATTTATGACCGGAACAGACAATTTCATCATTTTAGGATGTGTTCTAGCACAGCCCAAAGTTTTAACAGCGCTGCTCCCTTTATTTTATGGCCCCTCCCTATAGCAAGGCCTTTCTATTTTAACAGAGAACAATCCTTCTTTTCAGTTTCCCCAGTTGACTTTAAATGTGTATTGAAACACTGTATAAGAAAAATGAGATGGGAAGAAAGATCTGCGGGGGCAAGGGGGGCTGGGGCGATGGGGATTGGAAGTCTTTTGAGGTCATGTAAAAATTAAGTGAAAAGATGGCACAATTATTTTGACAGCAGGTGGGATCTCTAAGCTGTTAATTAAGAGACTAACTGTTAAGAACATGAAGACTCACGTTTTTCTCTGGTGTTATGAGAAGTTTTGATTATATGGTACTATTTTTAAATGCCATTTTATAGCTGTAACAATGACAGAGGAAACACCTTAACAAAATGATCATCCCTGAAGGGACAAAAGTAATACCATTGTATGTCAGGTTTTCATTTTTCATAACTGAGAATTATTTACCTTATAGACAAAAGCCCATTCATTAAGAGAAATAGGTGATATAATTAAACATGCCTATGCTAGGCCAACTAATAATTCAGGCAATTTTGTGCCTTAGACTGAATTATCTCTTTAGCTGATGGGATAAATAGATGGACAGAGAGACAGAATGGATAATGGGTAGTTGCAGAGATACTATTAGTACTAATGTAAATTAAAACCATCTAGGATTAGCTTGGTCATATATGTTTCAAATATGGGGAGGAAATACCTAAGAAGATCCAAGAGAGTTGCAAATGTGTAGATTTCTAGTCATTCCACTAATGACCAGATACAGCACAAAGAGATGCTCTGAATTCTCTCTGGAAAGAATTTTCTCACTCTATTTCTTTTCTCTTAGCATCTACCATGGATCCTCTCATTTAGTAATAGTTCAGTAATAGATAAGAGGATATAAAGATAAAGAAGAAATGGCTCCTAGATACAATGTTAACAAATTGCACTTTGTTAAATATGATTTGCAATGTTTTCATTGGAGTGTAAAAGACTATTAGAATGAGAAATGGAAAAGAAGTAGCATGAAATAAGTACTTAGAAGGCTACTTTGAGCAGCCTGTCTAGAAATCTTGCCAGACCTTGGAAGGGAAGAAATGCTGGGGCTACAGAATAGATGAGATGCCGGGTCATGAGGTCAAGGACAGTGCCCAGAGCAAGGAGATGAGAAGATCCATTATTAGCTCTTTCATTTGTTTTTGGGGCCAGCTGCTGTGATGGGATATTGCTCACAGTGCGGTGCTCTGGGAATCTTGTAGTGCATGGGATTGAACGTCAGGGTTCAATCATGCGAGGCATACATTTTTGAGCCAAATCCCTGATCCCCTTAGTTTTATTTTTCCTGATAAAATGAAGTTAAACTAATGTATCACTTCCTTCTTTTCCAAAGTTGGAAGAATACACTCACCATCATATGTTCTATTACTGATATTGATCTGACTCCGGGGAATGGAGGTGTTTAATTACTTCCTCCAGAGGAAGGGAGATAGACAGCACAATTGTGTGAGTGAGCAGGCATTAGGCTCTGTTTGTTTCCTCACAGTATAGTTCACTTAGTTTCTCACACACTCCTGGCTCTTACTGTCGTCAAGTATTAAAAGATGTTCTCATGCATTCTGTTTTTGATATTGAACCAGATCCAAGATTACAAACATTAGTCTTTCTGAAAGAGTTCCTGAAGCTTATCAGACACCTTATTTCTCCTGACCCATTTCCCGGAATTTTTTTCTAACTTACTTTCTCAAACAGCCCTATATAAAACACTAACCTCAATCTAAGAATAAGATGACTTTATGGAATAAGTTGCTAGTACCAGACTAAACCTATTTGCCTCACACCAACTCTTATGTCTTGAATACTGACCTTTTAGTGGTAAACACTCAACTTGAGTTACATAGTAGTTGTATTGTTTTCAAGTTATGCCATGATTTGAAAGGATTTTCTTGTTTTTAAATGCTATTTTATTATATGAAATCATAGCACTCTTAAGTATACATAAAACTTCTTTGTGCAATGCTTGCAGAAAAGTTGTATTTGAGATGAAAATCTTTGCTTTAAAGGAAAAATCTTTTTAATGTTGTTTGTTGGACCAACAGGCAGTACTCATGGCTATTCCTGGCAGTGCTTGGGGACAGTATGTGGTGCCAGGTACCAAAACCTAAGTTGGCTGTGTATGAGGTAAGCACATTACCCTTTATACTATCTTCTAAGTCCTTAAAAGAAAATTCTTTTAAATGAAGGTCTATAATTGGTATATATTTGCAATTATTCAAACTTATTACTAAAAGTCTATATTTTTTTAAAAAATAAGAATCTTTCGGTAATATTGAACCTTAGGCTAAATGATAGAGATTTCTGATTCATTATCTCATACTTTTTGAGAGTTGGCCACCCTGGGGGACGCTGGGGCCTCGGGCCGCACCACCAAGGAAACTCTGAACCAGGTCCACAAAAGCGGTAAAAGATACGCGCCCAGCACCCCGCGTGTGTGAGCCCCACCCTTCAGGGAGGATCTTTTAAGATAGTTCCCCCCACGAAAAGCCCAACCGTCCTAATTTAAATATACACAAGGTCCGGCAGCCAATCACTTTGTACCAAGTAACCATTTCCCACCAATCATCTAATATTCCATATGGCACGGGACATGATCAGCAAAGGCTATGCATCTCAGGAAGCACCAGGCCACCGATAGTAGACTGGGGGGGTCTAATAACCCTCTAACAGGAATTTGTTCTGGGCCTTTTGTAGATAACAAAAGGTTACTTCAAGATGGAAAGGACACTCAGGCCCTAAATTGGTAACTTCCAGAGTAGGCCTGCCTGGTTGGGAGGTTTCTGCCTTCTTTCAAAATGGCAGTTTCCATTTCTTCAAATCAGGAATAAAGAGAAAATACCCCCACAGCCTTGTGTGGGCAGCCTGTAATTCCCAAAATCCAGTTAGACTCAATATGCATTCATACTTTTTTGTTGTGTTTTTCCCCTTGTATATCTATATGGGTATATATACACAGACTCAGAGTAGTAAACATCTACACTTGAATGTGTATCTTGTGTGTTGTTCAAAACAAAATACGTATTAGTATATTCATTAGAAAGGTATACGTTGATTTTCTGCTAGAAAATGATTTAGGGAGTGGCACGGATGGACATATGCAATGGTGAAGAAAAATAGGATAGGTTATGCCCATGGAGACTGACTTTGAAGGAAAGTAAATCTTCTCAGGACATGGGGACAGTAGTAGAAGGGTCTTGATGCTTGGCGGAGGGCTTAGTGTGGCAGTTCTGGAAGTATAAAGTAATGTGCATGGATGACCCCAGGAGAGGAAAACTTTCAGGGAAAAGCCTAGAGGCCATATACATGAAGAGGCCAAAATGGAGAGAGTTCTGCATTGAATTATACTTCACAGGTGACAAGAATAAAGCACTCCATCTTAGCAAGAGAAATTGTTGTTTAGGTCTGTAGATTGGTGTCCCAGGCATCACTGGAATTCAAGCTATGCCACTTGCAGTCAGGAAAAATAAAATCTTCTAAATAAAGAGACCTGGGGCGGAGGCATAGCACAGTGGGTGGGGCATTTGCATTGCATGAAGCCAACCCAGATTCAATCCCGGCATCCCATATGGTCCCCTGAGCACTGCCAGGAGTAATTCCTGAGCAAAAAGCCAGGAGTAACCCCTGAGCATCTTTGGGTGTGAGCCACAAAGCAAAAATAAATAAATGAATAAATGGACGAATAAATAAATAAAAATAATGAAACCTGGATTGGGTTAATAAAACTACTTATTTTATTAGCATTCTCTTATTGATTTAATTTGGTTGCTAAGGACAGAATTCATGGCATAATAAAAATATGCACTATAGGGGACCAGAGCAATAGTCCAGGGGGAGGGCATTTGCCTTCACACAACCAACCCAGGTTTAATCCCTGACATCCCATATGGTTCCCTGAGCACTGCCAGGAGTAATTCCTGAGTACAGAGCCAGAAGCAGCACCTGAGCATATTCGGTGTGGCACAAAAAGAAAAAAAAATGCACTCTACGACTGACCTATACTCCCAGAACCTGGCTTATTAACACCTGTTTTTTTAACTTTTATAAGCATTCTGCCCAGAAGTGCTTGGGGCCACCAGAGCTACAGTGGGCAGTGTTATGAGGATCATGCATTTTGGGGAGGAAACTCGGAATTGCCCATGCTAGGAGTATACTCAATGACTGAATAGTCTCCAGGCCATCTGTCATCATTCTTAATTAAAATTACCCCACGTCATGTAAACAACGATTTAGGGGGAAATATTTCTGTGGCCTTTTGGGTTACACCTGGTAATGCTTAGGGTTTGCTCCTGGCTTTTTTCACTCAGGAATTACCCTGGTGATGCTCTATGGACCAAATGGGATGCTGAGAATTGAAGTCAGTTCAGCTGTATGCAAGGCAAATGTCCTACCTGCTATACTATTGTTCCAGCACCAA
Source organism: Cryptotis parvus (assembly GCA_021461705.1). Lineage (NCBI taxonomy): Eukaryota > Metazoa > Chordata > Mammalia > Eulipotyphla > Soricidae > Cryptotis > Cryptotis parvus. The sequence continues at coordinate 307,187 of JAJIBD010021259.1, forward strand.
CATTCTTTTCAGATAAATTAATTAAAAGAAATCAGCAATATAGTGTTTCCCAAAATATATATCTGGTATGTGACAATAAAAGCATTTAAAATCAATATTCACTTGTATCACTTGTCTTCCTGTTGTTCATCTATTTGCTCGAGCGGGCACCAGTAACAACTCCATATGTCCTGTCACAAGTAAGTGTATCCCAAGGGCATCTGCTCGCTCCAGAAACACGAAGAGCCTCAAACCATTCCTTCAGGTCATGGGAATGAGGTCTATAATTATTACTGGTTTTCGGCATATCAAATACAACACGGGTAGCTTGCCAGGCTCTGCCGTGAAGGTAGTACACTCTCAGTAGTAGGTTCTCATCCCGAGCTTTACTGATGAACCTCAACAGGGAGAGATCCGCTTTTCTCTTAGGTGGAGCTCTAATGAGCTGTGGAGTCTGGATTTTGAGAATGACTGACCCATTGGTGTGGGGGTTTCCCTGGCTTCTTGCTAGGCTCACTGGGAAGATGGGCCATGGCTAGAACCTGCCTAAAACTGTATACAGTGTATAAATGTGAAAGATCCTCGGAAGGACCTGGTCTTAACTTCCAGTATTATCTAAGACTGTTGCCTGGCCGCTCTGCAGCCACAGGCCAGCACAGCTGTGGGACTGGAGTGTCTCTCTTCTGGGGTTGCTGGCTGTGGTGTCTGGGAGTTCGCAGCCTTCCGACATGGAGGTGGAGGAATGGGAGGAGCCCATGGAAGCAGACCATGGTGATCAGGAGGGCGGTAAATAGCTTGGCTAGCCTCTGGCCAAGTCCAACATAGCTCTAAGGGTTCACTCACTCGTGTGGGGGAGGGCCACACTGGCCTGATTTGGAGTGGGGATTTGGGCTCCTCCTCCCAAAATTAATATTAATACAATTTTTTAAATTTGGTATTTTAACTTATTAATAAGTAGTCTGCATTTTTAAAACTTATTCATTGTTGCGGATACGTTTTGCAATACTAAAAACAAAAACAATATTGTATTGGTGATATTATAACTGCATGGTTGTAATAAGACGTGTTTATATCTGAGGTGCAACATAGTCATATTTCTTTTCATCTATAATTTCTCAGGGTTGGGAGTTGGATGTGACATTAATAACTATGGGCATCAAAGTCTTTTCTTCTAATAATGAGTTAAAATTCATCAGGATTGATCAGTTTATCTTAGGCATTAAGACTTTATTTCAGGAAACAACAGAAACATATAGAAATGCTACAAAAAATAGTAACGTACTAAACATCTCAATATCCTTTATTTGGATTCATTTATAATTTATCCTGTTTGGTCTTTTGTTTCTGTAAATATTTTTCATTTTCCAGATTTGTGAAATTCAATTTTAATTGCTTCTAAATGCTTCAGTGTATATATATTTCCTAAGAAAAAGAATACTCCCTTACAAATGTACAGTACAGCTATTGACTTACTAAATTTAACACGAACACTGGAATTTTATCTTATCAACCATCTCTATTTTAATTGTGTCAATTTACTTACCCATGTTTTACAACATGTTTTTCCTGCAGTACAGAATTCAGCACAGAATCACATATTGTCCTTATTTTGCTCCTTTTGTCTCCTTTAATTTGGAACAGCTTCCCAGATTTCTTTGTCCTTTATGGCTCTGGCATTTTTGTAAGATGCAGTGGATGGGTCATTTCAAGATCTCCTGCCTTTCAGTTGGAAATAGTCCTCTTGGAGGTAATTTTTTAAGGACACTCTTAATATGAGAGTGCTTTTAGCCTGCAACATCAATCAGAAAGGGTTCAGTGGTAGAGCTCCAGCCTACTCTGTGTGAGGCTCTAGGTTTGGTTCCTGGCACACACACACACACACACACACACCCTCACACAGCAAAAAAAAAAAAGGGAAAAAAAGAGTCATTTTTGTCTGAATGATAATAAAAGGGTCAAGGATTTGCCTCATATGAAATTGACCGCTGTGTTTAGACTCCTGACACCACATGGTCCTTTGCAGAAATGAGAGGATCTTTTTTTTCCCCTTTTTTTCAGTTTATTAAATATTTTAGTACACACCGTGAGATATAAAATTACAACATTGTTCATGTTTAGAGGTTTCGTCACATAGTGTTCCAGCACCCCGCCCTCCACCAGTGCCCATTTCCCACCACCAATGTCCCAAATTCCCTCCCCCCCTCCCATAGCCTGCCTAAATGGTAGGTTCTTTATCTCTTTTCTCTCTCTCTCTCTCTCTCTCTCTCTCTCTCTCTCTCTCTCTCTCTCTCTCTCTTTTGCTTCTCTTACCCATTGTGGGTTGAACTACATACACTTAGAGGCCATCATGTGCAATTTTTTGCCTGTATTTAATGCTCAGTTCTAGGTTGGTATTAACCCTGTCGACATTTTTTTTTTATCTTTTTGCCTGTATTTAATGCTCAGTTCTAGGTTGGCATTAGTACCCTCGACAATTGTTAGCACACTGTTCCATTTTCTGTCTTACCTAGCCTCTGACTCCCACATGTTTGTGATAATTTCCACCTTTGACAAGACCTCCTGATATATGTTTCACTTGACCTTGGATATTGGTATCATAATATGTACCTATATATTTATGTTATGCAGATAAATGCAGTCATTCTGTATCTGTCTCAGAAATGAGAGGATCTTAAAGCAAACAGCAGCTGAGCCCTGCTGGATGGGTTATCTTCTCACCACCACCCACTCCCTACACGTTCACACACACACACACACACACACACACACACACACACACACACACCACCATGTAAGTTTTTAAAGAACGATTGGCTATAGATTCATTGATAAAAATCATTAACAGGATGTGTAGAGATAGTTTCAAACACACATATGTTTTGAGCTGATTGGAAATTATATAGACGGGGCAGAGCCTGAGCTTGGCACAGAAGCCTCCTGTGGGTAGGTGACTAGAGATGATATTGATGTAGGCAGGCAGACAGGGGGGTCCCCATGGCAATGGAACTTTAGCTCTTAGACTGTCCAGAGTCACCTTTTGAAACTAGGAACCAAGATTTGATAAGACCTTCACGCGCCATAGACCTTCAGGAAGCGGGATGAACCTGTCTCTGCCCAGTCCTTAATCCAGTTACATTCCAGAACAGAAGATCCTGCAGGATCACAGGTCAAGAAAAGGAGGGTTTCAAAGAAGACTACTGCCAAAATCTGTTCCTCTTGGCAATGGCCCTACAATGGACTTTAACCTTGGTTGAAGCCCCATATGGGAGTAGCTTAGGAGAAAATCTATAAAAGTCTACCTGACCAAAAGGCGGCGTGCATATCTGCCTGAGCCCATGCGCTGCTTGAACCCATGTGGCTGAGCTCCTGTGGTGCCCAAGCACATGAGTTGCCCGCTCATCTACTCCTAAAATTCTTTTTCTGAGAGGAAGACAAGAACCCTTAGGAAACCCTGGGTAAGGCCTAGGACTGACTTGCCTTTTATCAGTCCTTAGCCTGCCCAGCAGGTCCCGGCAGCAGAGGTGGCTGGGGAGAAAGTGACCATCTCTCTCTCTCCTTCCTGCCTCACATGAGCCACCCGTGGGGCCCACCTACATCAATGCCATGCTTGAATTGGCCAGTATAAATGTCCGAAGAATGAGGCCATATAGAGGTATGGATGTCTTGAAGGGTCACTTTTGAGGTTTACAGACAGACACAATAAATATAAATGATTGTTGCTCTTAACAGTTTTAATAAAGTGTAATTTATTCTGAAAACAAAACCTTTACATACTTAACACATACAATTTGATGGGCTTGAATATATTCATATATTTGCAAAACCCCAGTAAGGTAATTATACCGATTATTATATTAGAGGTGATCCTCCAAAATCGCCTTTTGAAGCTTTGTTTTTGTTGCTATTGCTCACCCTAGTAGCCACAGTTGTCACGTTTTGTAGTAAGTTCACTTGGTTCCACAGCTATACTCATCAATTTTCCCTCTCACACATTAATGCGAGATTTTACTGGTTCTGTGTCATGTATCAGATATTTAGAACATACTCATCTTACATAGCTGAAATGTTAAAACCATTTTGAACAACTTTTTACCTCCCTCATCTAGCTCCTGTAAATTTCACTTATTTTTCACACTGAAACATTGAAAGACCTGTGGGGATTTAGGTGAAAAGCGTATAGGAAAATGTAGTAGACTTTTATGAAGACATAACCTATAAACATGATTCAAAACAAACAAGCAAAAATGCTTATATATATAACCAAATGCTCTTTGAAAAAAAAAAAACTATGGTAGGGGCCGGAACGATAGTCCAGCAGGTAGGGCACTTTCCTTTCATGCAGCCGACCGGGGTTCAATCCCCAGCATCCCATATGGTCCTCCACGCAGTGCCAGGAGTGATTCCTGAGCTCAGAGCCAGGAGTAACCCTGAGCATCTCTGGGTGTGACCCAGGAAGCAAATAAATGAATGAATGAATGGATGGATGAATGAATGAATGAATGAATGAATGAATGAATGAATGAATAAAATAAAATAAAATAAAATAAAAAAAAACTATGGTAAAGGGAAAGCCCCCTCTTCGGTCCAAATAAGAGTCTGGATATCCAGGTTGGGCTTGAGAGATGGGAGCGACAACATGCTCTGTATGTAAATTAGGGAAGGTTTAAAAATATGTGGTAGGAGTTCAGGAAACTGGGAAGGCATACAAAAGTCAGCAGTGTTGGGGGCTTCCCCAGCTTTATGGTCATGGGTTGCTACAGGGGACACTTGGAGACCACAGCAGCGCCTGGTATTTATAAGTGCATCACCGCTCCATTTTCTTTCGGTTTTAGGGGCAGACCAGGCTTTGTCCAAGAGCTACTGAAAATGAGGGGTGCCCCCCTCAGGCACTCAAGAGCCTTCTAGTGCCTGAGAACAAAGCCTTTTGAGTCCTCTCCCTTGGACCTGTCCGCCAAAGGCCTGTGTAATTTGTAAAACAATTACAAAGCAATTGCTGTGGGATGGGCTACCCAGCCTTCTCATTCATTTGAAATCTTTAGTAAATAATACTTTTCTTGCCTTTTTGTTGTTTGTTGTTGTTGTTGTTGTTGGTAGGTTTTAAAATGTATTTATTTATTTGGTTAAAGTGGCTTCTATTGTCAATGTGTAATGCCTGTAGGGGAGACTGAGGTCTGTGTCTGGTTGATGCAAAGCCAAATGGATTAATTACAAAATGGCCCAGATTTCAAGGGCATAAATCCCAGGGAATTTCTAGCCAAAATTCTAGGGTGTAGATTCAGACATTTAAGGCTGTAGGATGGAGGTCTATAAAGCTAAGTTATAGAAGAATGTCTAACCAAATATTTGAGTATTGTGGGTCTTCCAAGTTAACAAGTGAAATTAATCAACACACAGTGGATGCAATTATGCAAACCTTACAATCATTGGTGTTGGCAAAATGTTTTTCTTCCCACGTTCTCAGTTATTTTTCCAGATGAGCCCCCGACCTTCAAATTAGAGGTGCTTTGTAAGGATAAAGCCCTGTATATATGTTAGCTCCATTATTATATCATCGTTGTTCCTTTTAGCTTGTTCCCTCGCACTAGAGGTTCTCAGGGCTAATCTGAAAGAATCTAAATTAAAGGTACCATCCTGCTGAGACTCAGTCAAGTTCCCCTTTCTTGGGCTCATAATCCCATTTCTCCAATTTGAAATGAAAGAAGGCAGAAACCCCCTTTCCCAACCAGGGCAGGCCTACTCATGGAAAGTTACCAATTTAGGGCCTGAGTGTCCTTTTCATCTTAAAGTAACCTTTTTGTTATCTACAAAAGGCCCAGAACAAATTCCTGTTAGAGGTTATTAGACCCCCGCCCAGAATCTACTATCTGGCCTGAATTGCCTGAATTGCATTCCTGCAAGTACGCATAGCCGTTGCTGACCCATGATCCCACGCGTGTATCTAGCCACACCAAATATAGAAAGAAGTATTAAGAATAATCTGATTGGTGGGAAATGGTTACTTGGTACAAAGTGATTGGCTGCCTGCGCAGACCTTGATGTAATATTTTAAATCTATTGGATGGATATGCGCGGGCTTTTCTGTAGCGGCGGGAACTATCTCTTAAAAGATCCTCCCTGGAAGGGTTCGGGGCTCTTAGCCACTGACCACTTGGGGTCATGCTATGGGCCCGAGTATACTCGCTTATTAATAAAACCCTTGCTTTTGCAGAGGACCCGGTCTCTCAGAGTTTTCCTTGGTAGGTGCGGCACTCCGAGGCTCCCAGTCAGTCACCCCATCGGGTGGCCAACTCTTTCAGAAGGTCTTTGAATGGTAAGGCTGAATGTATTTTAATTTTAAGTGTTCATTTTCACTGTTTTCACTTATGAAGTGATTGGTTATCAATATTTGTGCCTCCCTTTTTTATTTTTGGGTCATGCCTGGCAGTGCTCAGAACTGCTCCTGGCTCTGTGCTCAGAGATCACTCATGGTGTTGCTAGAGGAAGAAGTGCTGCATCAATAGGGGTTGGCTGCCCATGCGGGCAAGCACCTCCTCCCTGTGCTCTCTCTACCTCCTATGTTTGTGTCTTGATATAAACTAACTTTACTGTAATATTTATTAGAGTCTCTCTTATCCAAACAAAATATACTCTTTGTTTAAAAAAATACTGCTTAATCTTTTCCATGCTCCTTGATTTTTCCTCCTGGCTTATGCGATGGAAATTCAGGTACTCAAGACTGCTTGAGTTGCCTTGAGAGAACTCAAAGAAGGAAGCTTTCAAAAAGAATAAAGTTTCGGGTCTGGCTTACAGGGGAAGGCAACCCTTCCAGATCTCCATGGACTTCTGCTTCTAAATAACCTTTGTTCTTTCTCTTCTGTCACCTGCACCAGCTCCCTTTCATGGTAGCTTTAGCAATGGATGAGTCTCACTTTGAGAATGTGATAGAGCAGGCAGAAGCGTATTCTGTTATCCTTAGAGCAGAAGAAACATGTTGCTCTCTGTTACCCTCGGGGTCCTTGGTGTTGTCACTTATGTTGGTCTCCCAATTGCAGGTCTTTATACTTGCGCAGGTTATGCTTCATCTAATTTACTTTTCTACCCCCCCCCATTCTACTGGATATTTCGTAGAGAAGAGCCCCACTTGGGGAGCATGCTATCATCCAGTACTGCCTGCCTAGCTCATGCCAACCCAGTTTGATTTCTGTTGCAGTACACTGTTGCCCAGAGCCTCCACATCTTGCTTGGAGTTACCTCCTACAGGCCACTTTGTAGATAACGAGCAAGAAAACAGTTTGAATCTGTGACTTTATGTGGCAGTATATCTTACCATGTATTCTATGTTATCTGGTATAAATATTTTCTCTCATGCTACCACAATCATCATGGGACTAGATAGATCTTACCAGTATATTTTCCTGGCAACATTGGATCTCTAAGTAATTAGACCAGAGAGAAATGCTGTTTGCCTCCAAGCAAGCAAGCGTGGCTCTCTAATAAGTCTAAAGGCTAATGTACAAAGCAACCATGATGTAAAGATGAGAATCTTGTGAAGGCTTGGAGAAATATATACCTGGCTATAGAATATCCATTGGTATAGATGCATGCCTTTGTATTCTGAGAAATACATTTCATCTCAGATGCCCCTCCCCCATCTACCTAGGACCTGCAGCCTTGGCTGGGGCAATATTAACATCAGTGGGACTAGACGAGGTCCTGGGAGAAGTTATCCGAGGAGGATTGACTCTCACTGCTTTCTGTTGATGTGAGCTGGTCTGGGCTGAAAAGATATAAAAGCTGTAGCCTGCTTTCTTCCACACCCTTCACCTATTTTCCTCTTCCTCCTCTTTGCTCTCTGTCTCCTCTCTCCTGCTCTCTGTTCTCTTCCCTGTTGGGCTTTAGCACATGGTAGCAGCCATCTTGGCCTAGGATTCAAAACCTGCACGTGGCCGGGGTTCAGCAAGGAACCTAAAGTCTGGGTTTTTTTTTTTAATCTAAATATACAAAAAGAATTGATTCTGTATATTTATTTTTTTTATTTTTTTAAATTTTTTTTATTTTTACAATTACAAAGATATACAATTAAAAAGTTCATATTTGGGTTTTGGTCATACAGTGTTCCAGCACCCATCCCGCCACCAGTGCCCATCTCCCACCACCAACGTCCCGGTTCCCTCCCCCTCCCCTAGCCCTGCTCCGTGGCAGGTTATTTATTTCTTTCCGTTTCTCTCTCTTTCTCTTTTCCTTCCCCTCCAGACTATGGATTACAGAACATACACTAAAGGGTTGTCATGTGTATCTTTTTTGCCTCTATCCAATGCTCAAGTCTGGGGTTTTCATGTTACTAGATTGTATGCCAAAACAAGCATGGGTAAAGGCTTTTGAATCTTTGCTGGATTCTCATGTCTTTCTCCGTCCACTGCCCACTGATCTCCCCAGGCAGAAGAAACATGTTGGTCTCCCAATTGCAGGTCTTTATACTTGCGCAGGTTATGCTTCATCTAATTTACTTAGACGAAGTAATTACTTCGTCTAATTTACTTGGACTTACTTAGGGTCAGGCAGAAGGGGATCCCTGACCCTGCTCCTGGATTTTGCCAGGGCACCCAGCACACTCCGACAAGTGGAGTTTCTACCAAGATTTCCTGTTCTGCTCCTGGGTTTCTTCAGGACACCCAGTGTACTCTGACAGATTCCTGCAATACATCGCCCCCAGCATTGTGGAGTAAAGCCCCTGAGCACTAACAAGTGTGGCTGTGGCTCTTCTTAGCACCATTCTGATGATCCAAATACTCAGTACTGCTAGGCCTAGGAAGATGCTCATCCTTGGGTCCTTAGAGATTTGGAGAGTTCTCCTACCACAACCCTCAAAAAAGGTTCACATTTGACACATTATTCTAAATCCCATATTGATCAGGACGTGCCATTTAGCCCTACCTCTTTCCTTTTCCCTTCAACTTACACTATGTAGAGATTCTGGAATATATATATTTTTATATATCCCCTCTTTTTCTCAACTCCACCTTTTCCTCTGACCTCACCTTTTATTAGGACTTTTCATCAAATGTTGACCCACTCATGAATTTCACTGACCATTTGACACCCATACCATTATCCGTGGATGCATTTGAGGGATGCAACAAGATCTCAGGTAAGGAAAGAGCCACTCACATATCTTTGGGAAGAGACCGAATATTAAGGGTCCGTGAGAGTTACCCTGTATGAAACCAGTGCCCTGCCTCTGAAAAGAGATAAAATGTGGCAAATCTTTATTTATTTATTTATTTATTTATTTATTTATTTTTTTTGCTTTTTGGGTCACACCCGGCAATGCTCAGGGGTTTCTCCTGGCTCTGCACTCAGGAATTACTCCTGGCGGTGCTTGGGGGACCATATGGGATGCCGGGTATCGAACCCAGGCCAGCACAGGCCGGCTGTGTGCAAGGCAAACACCCTACCCGCTGGGCTATCGCTCCGGCCCCTAAAATGTGGCAAATCTTGATATATATTTTTAAACCAGGGCCATTCATTTTGGTCCTGAGTTAATAATGCTTATTCTATCTCTTAGCTATATTTGGTTCTGTTTACTGTGGGGTGTTTTTTTTTTTTTTTGTCATTTTGCTGGTAAAGATAGTACATGCAGTTCTACGAACACTCAAATAGTATTCAAAATTACATCTAGACTGTTGGAGGACATGTTTAGCTAATCTGGGAGTTTTGTTGTTTTGCTCACTTCCAGCTTAACCTTATTTAAGCCAAGGTTCATTCTAATGAGATCTCTCTTCTATGTAAACACTGCTAGAGGGTGTGGCAGTTACAAAAAGTCACCTTGATTGAATAACTTCTGACTTATACATCTACTAAGACTTCTATGTTTTCTAGATTGGGCACAGCTCCTCTTTATACCCACTGCACCCAACGTGGGACAGTTAGAATTTACCAGGAGACTACCACCCTGGCTACGCTGAGACTAAAGGAAGACTATAGGAAGGATCATACTAGTTTGCTCTAAGCAGGCGAGTATGACCCTTTCAGTACATGAGAACAAGATACTCAGAATCACCCTGGCGCAGATAATAATAAGGACCTTGTGGGTACCATCTAGATTACATGAAGCTCATGAAGTTAAGATGTATTACTTTATATCAGCCCCTCTCTCTCCAGTGTTTTACATAAGAGATAATCTCGGGATTAGTCCTTGGTGTAACCTTTGTTTATACCTGAAATAGGGTGTGGCACTACACTCTGTTTAGGGTTCTTTGTTGGCATGACAACCTCCCGATTGGATTACTTTGGTGTATATAAGGGGCTGACTTGAGGCCCCTTCACCTTTTGCCTTTTGGTTCCTCAGCCTTCAGCTTTTGGCTCCTGCGGCTTTTGGCATTTGGCTTTGGCCTTTTGCTCTTTGGCCTTTTGCTCCTTCTGGGTAGGACTCAGCTCGGGTGACATCCTCTCTCTTTGGTGGGAGACTTAGGCAGTTTTGTATGGTCTAAGTTCGGACCAGAGCTAGAGTTTGTTCATTATATTGGATTGCTGTGGAAGAACTTTTGTACTATTAAAAACCATTTTTGGAACTGCACTGGACTTGTGAGTTTTCATCTTTCTCCCGGCGTCCTCGGAGGTAGAAGACAACCTCTGTCCTGACACTGTCGGGGACCCCCGGCGACGTTCCCCGACAAATTCCTGTAACATGCAAAAAAAATTCTTTTTTTTGGAAGGGGTGATCTCAGAGTCATATTCAGAGGGCCGGGGACCCTTTTCTGCAATTCTTAGCCAAGCATGTTGGTGGTTCAAAGGGAGGACCTGAGGATGTATATTGCTCTGGCCTATTGTTCCAGAAATTAACCGGGCCGGACCACCCAGTAGCATTCAAAGCTGTCTAGGTCTACAATAAGCAATGTTCAAAGAGCCATGTGATGCTGGGAATGAACTGGTGTCATTGCATGTGAGGCACGTGCTAGTCTGCTAGCTCCTTTGCTATCTAATTATCTCCCAACCTGCCCCAAAGTAAAGCATTTTACTCAGTCCTAAATTAATTCAGCTAATAGCCTCTGGCTAGTAGCATTTTCAAGACTTGAGGTTTAAAATTTAAGGTTTCAGCTTAAACTTAAAAAAATATATGTATATATATAATATTATATTGAGGCTAGAGTGATGGTACATCAGGTAGGGTGTTTGCCTTGCACATTGCCAACCCAGGTTCAATCCCCAGCATACCACATGATTCCTGAGCACCACCAGATGTAATTACTGAGTGCAGAACCAGGTGTGACTCAAAAATCAAAACAAACAAACAAATAAAATATTTGAAAAGATAATCACTGTACTGAAATTTAAAAAACTGCACACATTCAAATTTATATTATGAAATTATTTTAGAGATAGGTATATGTCAGGTATATAGCAAAACTATGTCATAAATATATTCATCACCTTCAAATATTTTCTTTTCTCCTCTGCATTATATTATTTTGGTTTGGGGGAATACACATCACAGCACCAAGGGCTTGTTCCTGGATCTGTGCTCAGAGTTCACCTCACAGCCCCCATTTAAACTAAGGTAGTAAGAAGGTTTCACCCCTTGTAGGCAGGGTCTACAAGCCCCTCTTGTCAGCAGGAAGCAAATACAGAAGATGGACCTTCGACCACTTTCCCCTTAAAGATTTAAGGGGGTGAAATCTCTAGGGGGGATTGTTGTAGGCAGGCAGACAGGGGGGCGCCACATGGCAATAAAAATTCTTGAAGAAGAAATAAAACTGGTCCTTCAGCGATCCAGAGTCACACCTGTTGTCACAGGGAACCGGACTTGATAAGACCATATCAACAATAGACCCTGGGGAAAGGGAAGGCCAAGAGGGAATGTGTGAATGGCTTTAGCTGATTAAATCTCCTGAGGGAGATGAATCAGCCTTCCTGCCCAGGACCCAGCTCACAAGAAGACCCTGAAGCATTCCAGTCAAAGAAGACCACTCGCAAAGCCTACTCCCCTTGGCAACGGGCCCTTGTAACCTAGGTTGAAGCCCCATATGGGAGTAACTTGGGGAGAAATCTATAAAAGCCGTCCTGACCAAAAAGACAGCGCGCCACATGCTGCCTGGGCACACATGTTGCCTGCGTGCACATGCTGCATGGACACACATGCTGCCTGAGCCCATGTGGTTGAGCACATGTGGTGCCTGAGCACGTGTGTTGCCCGCATCTCCCCTCTTGAGACGTGTACTCTCTCTTTTACTCGCTCTCCGTCTTTGCAGTAGCCCGCGTTCTCCCTTGACTGCGCTACTCTCTCTTACTTTCTCTCCCCTCCCCCTCTCCTAAAACCTCCTTAATAAAACCTATTTTACTTCACTGCTCCTCGACTTCTGAAAATTCTTTTTCTGAGAAAGACAAGAACCCTGAGGCAGACCTGGGTAAGGCCTAGGACTGACTTTCCTTTCCTGCAAAGAGCAATTTCTTGCTCCAGCCTGAGTCGGTGGCTCCAGGAGAAACCTCGGGTGGTGGGGATTAACTCCCGTGCCTAGAGGTCAAGTGGGCATCAGGTGTGGCTTGATGGCCACCTCGTGGGGCTGGTGGGGCTCAGGCCCACGCCGTGCAGGGGCTCATCGCAGACTTTATCAGTCCTAAGCCTGCCCAGCGGATGCCAGGGTGGCAGAGGCGGCTGGGGAGAAAGCGACCATCTCTCTCCCCCTCCGGCCTCACATAAGTCACCCGTGGGGTCCGCCTGCAACACTGGCAGTACTCAAGGGACTACATGGGTGATGGGAATACAAATGGGGTTGACTGTATGCAAGGCAAGCACCTTAACTCCTGTACTATCTCTCACTGTCCAATGTTACAATTAACAGTTTTAAACAATGATGCAGTACTGTATTTTTTTAAAACAATATTTTCAGGCAATGATTACTTCCGCCTTTCACTCCCAGTCCTTGGTAAACACCATTATAATTTTTGTTTATATACGTTTTTTTAATTTAGATTTTTTGTGTAATGGTGACAGAAGTACTTGCCCTTTTACACATAACTTATTTCAATTAGTGTCATATTCTTCTAGTTCATCCATATTTTCACAAAGGAAAGCATTTACTTGTTGTTTAATTTCTAATTAGATTCTATTGCGTGCACATACTATATTTACTTTATTCATTCATTCATGCACTGATGGGCATTTGATTTTTTCCAGAGCTATTGGGAATAATATTTCAATGATCATAAGAATGCAAATATTATTTTGAGATTCAAATTCAAATTCCTTTGACTAGGTACCCAGTTATAACATCTCTTGGTTATATAATTTGCTTATATTCTTGTTTTTTTTTTTTTTTTTTGTGAAGCCTCCACACTGTTTTCCGTAATGATTTGTATTGTACAGGCAATGCAATTCCCCAGTTGTAGAAAATAGTTCTCTTTTATTTACTTCATTGTTGACAATTGATGTCTGTCTTGCTTTCTTTACAGAATAGACCTCCTCCAAAGAAAACATACCAGAAGCAAACAAGTCTATAAAAGATGCTTAATATCACTCTCAGAGAAATGCAAATCAAAACAACGAAGAAAAACCACCATCTCAACCTTGGACCTAAACCACAAACTATTTGGAAAATTCCTTCAGCCAGTGTGTCTGAGCTTGAAAGGGATTTAAGGTTCTAGCCATTTTTTGCTAAAGGGACCTGATCAGCAGTCCTCTGTAGCTCCTGTTGAGTGCTAGAAGGTTTTGCTTGATGCCCCCCTTCCCAATCTTGCCCTTCCTGCTTTCTTTCAAAAGGTTGAGAAGTATTGTCATCTCATTATGCTAATTATGTTCCTGGCCAAATCTACTTCCTTCTCTTTTGCTATTGCTTGTCTATCATCTGCTGTTGCATGGCTATCATCTACCATTGCGTGGCTATCATCTGCTGTTGTGTGGCTATCATCTACTGCTGAATGGCTATCATCTAGTCTTCTTTCCAGGAAATCGTGTGCTCCCCAAATTTTGTTTCAGGTCTGCTTTCACTTGGTACAGTCCCTTAAATTGTTTCCTTTTTCTTCCTTTCTGTGAATACTTGAAAATGTTCATATCTCCTATCCATTTCTGGAAAACTTTTCAGATTATTGACAGCAGAATCTTATATCTTTCCATATTCAATTTACTCATATCTATTTTCCTAAAATCCATTTCAGGAACACTTTTTCAGATTATTGACAGCAGACTCTCGTATCCTTCCATATTCAATTTACTCATATCTATTTTGCTAAAATCCAGATTACCTAGAATTCTAAGATGATATATGTGTGGTCTCATCTTCTGAAGTTGTTTTTAGATTGGTCATAAATATAATGTCTGACATAGGCCATGTTATTCTGGAGTTGTAGCTACCTTATCCAACTCTCTTCTTTTATAGAAGCTATGATTTAGCTAAAGGTCAGAATAGTTAAGTGAGTCATCTTAAATTGCAAGGACTATAAAATGAATTTTCATAAGTTAATTGTCGCAAGAGAATTTCTTCACTGTTATGGCATTTCTAATCAGAAAGTGTCAGATCCTAGCCCTAGACTGCTCATTTACTAATCTTATTAAATTACTTCCTAAGGTACTTAACTAAGATTATTTTACTCATCTGAGGTTTCAAAGATTAGCTCCCTAATATATGTAATGATTGCCTTCTGCTGGAGGGTATGTATTCCTGTATATTTTGTCAGTTGCTAGATTATCAAGGAACCAACTCAAAGGGGAATGCTGATTTAAAATTGTTTTATTAAATTATGCTAAAGCAGCATGTTACGATGAGTATACAGTATAAAATGCATACAATTAGAGTGTTAATTAATAATGAAAAATTCATTTAGATTACCTCTGGCATATTTTCCCTTTTTCCATAGTTCCACCTCCTCTTCCTTCATCCAAAGGGCTACTGCTCTGATTTTCCGTTATTCGATCAACAATTAACCCCAGGAACAGAATCTAGAATTTCCTAGGAAGGCATTATTAACCTCCTTTCCTGCAGACATTGTGGTGCATCTTGGGAAGAGAAACTCAAATTAGCTACCAAAAGGTAAGATAGAACTGGGGGGTGCCTACTCAGACTTAGGTAGGAGGCAGTGAGGGCGGCAGTTTATAACAATTACACTTACAATCTTGAAAGGATTAAACACATACACACCCAGTTAATTTAGCCCCGGGAGGCAAGCAAGCGATTTTCTTCCCCTAAGTAATTCTGTCAAATGTATCCATGTTTTCATTAACTGCTGAAATAATTTTTCTATTCATTGTAGGGTTATACTGTACTTTTTTGTGTTAATAAGTATTTATCCTCTTACCTTATACTGTTACAATCATTAACTGTGGTGTGTAAATGTACCAGTTATTACTGTCTAACTTTTGTGGAGAAAAGGCACAATACGGGAGTGAAGGTAAAAAAATACATTACATAAAAAGCATGCGGCCAGAGTTTCCTGCCAAGTCGCAGAGCACTGAATTCATGACATTTAGTTTCTGAAGCCAGCAGCTATGTCCTGCGGTCCTATTGAAAGAGAATGCTGATCAGCCCAAAGAACATAATATTCTTAAGAACTGCGTATCTTAGAATTAAAATAAGAAATTGGAGGGAGATATCCTTGAATTTCTTTCCCTTTCTTTCCTTCCTTTTATTTAGTTTTTTTAGGAAGGAATTACATTTGGATCTTCAAAATCATCATATGTGAAATACAGATAAGATAGGGTAGTTTTGGTCATCTTTTGAAAAGATGTTTCTGTGTTCTAACACAGAAAACCACATACAAAATGAAAAAAAAGTATGAACTAAGACCTGACCCCCTAGAAAGGTGGATTTATGTGGTGTTAAAAAATACATAGAGCTGGCCTCTTCCCAAAGGCAACATAACAGGGGAACAAAATCATGTATACATGGTTGAGTTTCTAAAATAAAAGTCTCGTAGCTGTCAAAGCACTTCAGAGATGTTGTGGATAAGCAATATCTTGAATTGGACTTTTTTTTGTACACAATGTTTCAAATGAAGCAAAATCTGGGGAAAATGTAGCAAGTACAGCTTTTTCACTGTGCATTATGTTAATGTGTCAGATTGACTGTGTGGTTGAACAGCTTGACGGAATGGCAGTATTT
Source organism: Cryptotis parvus (assembly GCA_021461705.1). NCBI lineage: Eukaryota > Metazoa > Chordata > Mammalia > Eulipotyphla > Soricidae > Cryptotis > Cryptotis parvus. The sequence goes on from JAJIBD010021259.1 coordinate 323,236, forward strand.
TAATAATATTATATGTTAACCTGGCCTTTATAAATAATCTTTGTTTACCTGCAAGATGTTATTAACTTAAATATATAAAATATAACTCTATGGTTTTCTGTTTGTCCTTATATTTTATATGTATTGGAAAACAGCATTTAAAAAGTCTTCTTTAAAATGTTTTGAAAAGTGAGATGTAAATAGCAGTACATTTAAGTATTAATTTCCTGTTTGTTTTTGGGCTATATCCAACATTCTTTGGGGCTTACTCCTCACTCTGGACTTCAGGGGACCAAATGTGGTATACTTGGGATTGAACCTAGGTTGACTGCATGCAAGACAAACCATTCTACCTGCACTGATATCTCTCCAAACCCCACTTAAGTATTTTTAAAGGACAGGAATTGGATCACATTTGGGGACGTTGGTAATTATTGATACGATTGTAGAGTTGCTGTAGTTGAATGCAGGTTCGAGTAATGCCTTATCATTTGGTGTTTTTTTTAGACTCCGGGGATCAAACAAATGTTGACTTAGTCTAATATTTGCACACTAAAGGTGATACTAATGGAATATTTTGAAAGCAGGCTTGCAGTCTTAGTGCCTATACTTCAGTTGTTGTAGGAGGCATCTCACACATTTTTAAAGAAAGGTCCCTGGCCCAAAATATTGGAGAAAAGAAAGGGAACCCGTGTTCAGCTCTAAGCTGCCTTATGCATTATTTTTCAGGGGTATATGAAAATTGACATAACTTTGCTTCATTTTAGTTTTTCCTTCCTTTTCCCCACCAAATTGTTTGTTTCATATATGTAACACTTGTTGATACATCTATAAATGCCTTGATGCAATTTTCAGTGAGAAGAGATTATACTGATTGCTAGAGTACGCTCTTTCTTTTTTTGTGGGTGAGGGAAGGCAGACCCTACACTCAGCAGAGCTCAGGGCTTGCTTCTCACTGTGTTCAGGGATCATTTCTGGTAGTGCTCGGGGGACCATCACTTGTATCACGTCTTCCGTTGTTCGTTGATTTGTTCAAGCAGGCGCCAGTAATGCCTCCATTCACTGGGAATGAGGTCCATTGTTGTTACTGTTTTTGGCATATTGAGTACACCACAGGTAGCTTGCCAGGCTCTGCCATGACTCTGGGTTCATCCCAGGGACCATATGTGGTTCTATTCTATTTCTCTTGCCTAAGCAGCACAACTTTCAACAGCACTCTCTTTAAAGCAATGTAGATCTTGTTCATTACAATAAATTGTGTATGACTGGAGATCTGTTTCTGGAGATAAATAATGTGAATGTTAGATTAAGGTTTATATGGGGGTGAACTTTCTCCTAGAGATAGGCGGCATGAAAGGCATGGATAATTCTTCTTTATCCATCAGTGAAGGATGGAAACTTGACTGTCACAACATGGTCCAGATGCCCAGTTCCTAATATATGTTTCCGGGCCGGAGTGATAGCCCAGTGGGTAGGGCGTTTGCCTTGCACCGCAGCCAACCCGGGTTCGATCCCTGGCATCCCATATGGTCTCCTCCAAGCACCACCAGGAGTAATTCCTGAATGATAGAACCAGGAGTAACTCCTGATCATAGCTGGGTGTGACCCAAAAAAAGCGCAAAAAAAAAAAAAAAACTTAATATATGTTTCCTTCTTTCACTGCCTTTGGGCTAAGAAGGAAAGTCCAGGGGTTCACTGATGAGTTAATGATCAGGAACTTTGCCTAGGTTTTGATGCTCTTTCCAAAATAATGGGACCCTTGTCTTAACCCGTACACTATATCATTATAGGTAGTCCTGAAGCAAAATGCAAAAGATAATGTGGTCAACCACAAAATTGAGCTGGGACTCCCAGAAAGAAGGCTCTTTCTCCTTCTGAGTTGGGACAATTCACTGAACAGGAACACTGGAAAACAAGAGTCTGGAGCCAATACTCTGAAACATGCACTTAGAACCACTCTGATGGGCTTGGAATAAAAGAAAGCAAATGCAATTGCCTCTGGGCACACTATCAAATCTCTTCAGCAAATACCCACTCCAAATTTTGCTTTAATTTATTGGCTTATTTCCTTCTGTGCCCCTTCTTTCTTCTTTGAAACACATTGGAAGAGAATTTAAATAAGTTCTATATTTTTCAAAGCAAGATAAAGCAAGTACCGACAGAGCAGTTATTTTAGGAAATGTATATTGCAAACATGGCTGTCCCCAATGTATGTAGTCTCTCTGAGCTGAAACCCTGGATTAGAATCCTTTAGGTCCTTCTCATCATACTGCAACTCAGGTCTCATGAATCTGCCTCAGTTCACGGATTGTCCATCAAAAAGCACAGCTGTGGCTAATGTTGTCTTAAGGTTTGGCTACCCATAAAATAGTCTTTTCTGTTGCAGAGATGGACATGTAGCCGCCTATTTATGTCTCGCTTCCTTTGGGCACATAGTTCTGCTGTCTCTGATGGTGTTCCAGTGCCCCCTGAGGGCTTCTAAGTGTAATAAAAGCAGACAAAGATGAGGCTTCATAGGAAATAATTCACTACGCAGAAGCGAACTGGATATGTGACTCAAAGGATCCCTGAAGTAAAGATTAACTGCCAGTCAACAGGAAACCCAGAGTCATTTAAAGTAAGAGGTGCCACAAGCCAAAAGATAGAAGCCATAAACACATACAATATTAATAAAGCAATTACAGTAAGTGCTATAACATTCTGCTTTGCAAATCTCTTGCCACTTCAAGAAACATCTGTCTCCACCACTAGAAATTACTGTTAAAAACCCCAAACAAAACAAAACAAGCTGTGCTTTGTGTTTTAGCTTTTCATTCAGTATCCTGATCAGTTAGTCTGCTGCCAAAGCTTCAATACCAATTTCATAGCCTATTCCCTGGGTTGGTTTTCCAACCAATGTAGCCAATTGTGCTTATAGTAAGCAAAGGAGCAATTAGCTGATCCACTGTATTGTGCAAACTGCCTGAATCCAATCACATACAATGTCTCAGGAGGGTGAGTAGGAAATTCAAATGACCAGATGAATCCTTATTTAATAGAAATTGACTTGAAAATTAGCATTCCTGATCCTGAAAGTAGTTGGCCCTTTATTTTAAAAAAATCATTCAAATGCTAAATTGAAGTACACATGCTAACTCCCTTGTTTTTAATCAATACAGTTTGTACAGGACCAGAAGAGGAGTAGTTGTGGGCATGTTTTCAGAAAATCTACGACCTGAGTTCTTTTCTTATTTGAACTATCAACTGCTGTCAAAAAGAAATGACACACACTCTAAATGTTTCATTTTCTTCATTTTAAAAATAGGAAATTTAATTCTTCCCCAGCTGTCTCAAAGGGGATGAAACCGAAAATATTCATGGAAATGTTATATACACTGCAGAGAACTATAACAATATAAGGACTCCCCACATGTAACTGGTAGACCATCTTATTCTGAAATAACAAGTATCTGGTTGTTAAAGAATATTTGAGAAGAAAGAAATCTATAAGTGATCATTAAATTCAAGCAGATCCTTTTTATTACAAATGAAACAGCAAAAATGTGAAAGGAAATAGGAGAAGGAGATTATCTTCAATCAGGGAGAAAAATGATTAGGTGATCATGGTATCTTAAGTGGAAGATTATAACAGAGGATAAACTTCTACCAGGAAGGCACTTCCTTTGCATGGACTGATAGTGGTTAACTTCCTTATACCACATATGGTGCCCCAAGAACCGCCAGAGTGATCCCTGAGCACAGAGTCTCAGGGCCTGAGCACCATCAATTGTGTTCCAAAACAAATTCAACTATCCTCTCATTGAGGATGTAAGCCTGAATGACTAATTAATGTAAAGAAGAATTCTTTCACATCACTGGATCACTTGATCACTTGAATCCCGTTATTCATCTATATGCTCGAGCGGGTGCCAGCAACATTTCCATTGTACCCTATCACGTACCAATGTAGCCCAATGGCATCTGGTTGATTCAGGAATATGAAGAGCCTCAAACCGTTCCTTCAGGGTCTTGACAAGGAAGTCTGACCATCTTTTAGGTGGGCGGCCATGTGATCTTTTGACATCCCATGGGATCCAGTCGGTAATGGCTCTAGTCCAGCGGTTGTCTCCAAATCGCATTACATGTCCAGCCTATCTGATTTTCGATGCCTTGGCAAACGAGACAGGGTCCCTGAGTCTGGAATAGCGATGGAGGTCAGAACTCCTGATTCCTTCTCTCACTTGAGTGAGGCATGATATTCCAAGCATAGCTCTTTCGATTCCTCTCTGGGAGATCCGAATAGCATTCTCATCCTGCTTTCGTAGGGCCCAGGTCTCTGAGGCGTATGTTAATGCAGGGAGAATGGTGGAGTCAAAGAGATGTGCCCAGAGCCGGAGGTTCTTTGTCCTTTCAGCTATCTTCGATGCGTTTGAAGGCATTCCATGCTGCTCTCTTCCTCCTGCGCAGCTCAGGTTTTAGGTTGTTCATCATGTTGACTTCTCCACCTAGGTACACATATCTGCTGCATTCAGAGATGTTTGTTCCATTGATAGTGAATGGGGCCTCTGGAACTAGTTCATTCTTCATAAACGTGGTTTTCTTTAGATTCAGCTGTAGACCTATCTTTCCACATTCTCAGTCGAAGTCAGCCAGCATTCGTACCGCTTGGCTAATATTTGGTGTTATTAGAACGATGTCATCAGCAAAGCGGAGGTGGTGTAGTTGCCGACCATCTATCTTCACTCCCATTCCTTCCCATTCTAATTGTTGCATGATGTTTTCGAGGGTGGCACTGAAGAGTTTTGGAGAAATGGTATTACCCTGTCGAACCCCTCTTTTCACATTAATGATCACGTCTTTGTAGAATGGTGAGATCCTGGTGGTGAATCCGTAATACAGCTCACGAAGGATCTTGATGTATTGGGTTTGAACACCCTGTTCGGCTAGGGCTTCGATGACCGCTTCAGTCTCCACAGAATCAAAGGCTTTCTGTAAATCAATGAACGTGAGACAGAGCTGCATCTTGTACTCCCTACAAACCTCAATGAGCTTGGTTACTGTGTGGATATGGTCGATTGTGCTGAATCCTTTCCAGAAGCCTGCTTGCTCGCATGGTTGTCCTTCATCTAGTGTTCTGCTAATCCTGTTCAGGATGACTCATGTAAACAGCTTGTAGATGACAGACAACAGGCAGATGGGGCAATAGTTGCCGATGTCATGAATGTCTCCCTTCTTGAACAGTAGAACTGTCCTGCTGGTTTTCCATTGGGAGGGCACCTTGCATTCAGACAGGTAGAGTGTGAAGAGCCGAGCTAGTGTATTGATGAGTACCGATGGCAGATTCTTCAGGTGTTCAGGTCTGACTTTGTCTGGGCCTGGTGCTGTTTCCTTCTTTACCGACGAGATGGCATGTCGGATTTCAGAAGGGAGAATGTTGGGAATGACATATCCATCCTGTGGAATTTGGTATGTGGGCAGGTGGATGTGGCTATCAAAGAGATTTGAGTAGAAGTCCTGGATATTCTTTCACATATCTAAATTAAATCCTTCAAATATACTGATTTGTCTTAGCCCTTTTTTCACAGATATCACAAAATTCTGATCGAACTTATCAACAGGTCTTATTTCTTCCTATATATCCATTAAAAGTGCATGCTTGTAATAATTGTCAAAAGTGCTAATACCAACATAGAACTGAGCATTAAATATGGGCAAAAGATACACATGATAACCTCTAAGTGTATGTATTACATTCCACAATATGTAAGAAAAAGAGAAAGAGAGAGAAAGAGAGAGAGAGAGAGAGAGAGAGAGAGAGAGAGAAGAGATAAAGAACCTGCCATAGAGGCAGGCTAGGGGGGGGAGGAGGGAATTGGGAACGTTGGTGGTGGGAAATGGGCACTGGTGGAGGGATGGGTGCTGGAACACTGTATGACTGAAACCCAAAAATGAACATCTTTATAATTGTATATCTCACAGTGGTATAATAAAATATTAAAAATAAATAAATAAATAAATATACTATTCTAGGACTAAAATGCCTTTTGTTTAAAAGAGTGCATGCTTGTATGATTCTCTGTTGCAGGACTCCTAAGGGCCGCTGCATCTGCTCTGGATTGCCTCCCGCAAATCACTCCGTAGATAAGGGGGTAGTCTAAATGTGGCAGTTTATCCGACCATGTATGCTGTACTAGCTGGTATAAATATTCTCCCATGCTATCACAATCATCGTGGGACTAGCTAGATCTTACCAGCATATTAGCCTGGCCACGTAAGGACACCTAAGTAATTAGACCAGAGAGAAATGCTGTTTGCTTCCAAACAAACAAGCATGGCTCCCTGATAAAATATAAAACTACAATGAAGTAGAGGAGACTTGTGAAGGCTTGGAGAAATATTTAACTGGCATTGGTGTTGGTCTTTGGTACAGTGACATGCCATCTCAGAAACCCCCTTCTCTACATTTCAAAGGCCTTCCCGGCTCAAAACATTAGCACAGTAAAGGCCCTAGGTGAGATGCAGGGAGGGACTACCTGAGGGCATTGGACCCTCCCTGTTTTCCATAACAATGGGAGGAAGGTCTGAGTTGTGGGGGGGTATAAACTAGCCGGTTCCGGCTCTCCCGGTCTTCTTCCCGGTGGGATCTCGCCTTGTGAGCGTTTATTCCCCTTGGAAGTTTTACACGTGGTGGTGGCTATCTTGGCCTACACGTGGCTGGGGTTCTAGCCTGGAATCCTAAGCATCGGGTTTTTCCTTTTGCTGATTTGTATGCCTGAACCTGTGATAAGTAAAGCCTTTTAAAACCGCATCGGATTCCTGAGTGTTCATCCATTCCTCGCCGGCTCCGGAGGTAGAAGGGAACTTCGCTTCCCGGCACTGTCGGGGACCCGGCGGAGCGCCCCGACAATTCTCCTTATACTTAGGTTGAATGTTCATTTTTACATAGACTTCAGTGGCATAATAATTTTTTCGGCTTGTGATCTCTTTTCTGTTTGACCCATTTTCCAAATTGGTGCCTGCATTTCTTTCTGAAATTCTGATCCAATGTCACACTTTCCACTGAAGTAGTCTGAATCGGCTCTCATCACTTACTGAGCAAAGCTAATGCTCTTAAACGGTCTAACGAGCCCTGATGTTGTGGCCATTTCCTCACTTTCCTGCCTGATGCAGCTATGCATTTATGGCCATTTCTTTCTAAAGCACGTCCAGCTTCTAGAGTATGAAACCTCTGGCCTTTTTTTTGACTGACTTATTGAGACATTTAAATATTATTGAATTGCAGAGACAAAATTTGACATTTTCTGTGTAATAGGATTCACCATCCCCAGCATCACAGTTCCTGTGTGATCCGTCCACTGAGAGGCTTACTCACTCCCACAGTGTACGCCCTTTCCACTCTGGTAAAACAGAGTTTCCACCAATTCAAAGAGTCAGTTTGGATTTTGCCAGTTCACTTCACTTGAAATACTTATATTACATATATGAGTGATATCAACTGAAACTGTCTTTTACTTATTTATTTTATGCTATAATCAGACCAAGTTCTATTTATCCAAAATGCACAATTTCATCTTATTTAGAGAAAGTACTGTATATGTGTGTGTGTGTGTGCACATTACAACGACTTCATACATATCTTTTGATTAACATTAGATTTCATATTTTAGGCTTTGTAAATAGTGTTGTAGGAACTTAGAGTTGCAAATATTTTTGAATTAATATTTTCTTTTGCATAATTATTTAGGTGTAATACTTATGGATCATCAGATAATTTTTTGATTTCTTTTTCAGCGTATAATATTCTAACACCAATTCCACCATTAATGTTCTCTTCCTTTCATCTACATCCCCAGGTTCCCTCCCCATTAAAATGGAGAGTCCACATTTTAATTTTTAAGGAATCTCCATCAACTGCATATCAGACTTCCTGTTTTTCCACATTCTTTACAGCAAGTCCTAAATACCTCTAGATGTGATCCCCAAATAAAGCAAAAAATGCAAAATGAGTTTAAATACAAATTTATCTGATATGAATGCTGAGTATTATGACACTTTGTTTCATTTCTGTTGAGAATGGTGCTTTTAGGCCGGCTTGTGCTAGGGACCACTCATGGCTCTGTTCAGGAGACCATGTCCAGTGCTGGGTATCAGTTTGGGGCCAGCCTTGTGCAAGACAGGGCCTTTAACGATGTGCTATGCCTCTGAACCCTGCATTTAGATCTAGTTTATAATCTAATTGCTTTGATTATTTATTCTCTTGGAGACTCCATTTTCTCATCTGTCAAATAGGGATGAGAATGCCCAAGTTTTGTGAAAATTGACAGTAGCTTATAAGAAAGCCCAGTGCTCTACTCGACTGGCCCAGGGAATCCCTTTGTGACCATAGTTACAATAATTGCCTTGTCAGCCCTTTATTGTCTCATAACTCATGATCTGTTAAAAAGGGTGAGATTTTTCTTGTTCTTTTTTTACTTGTACATAACTCTTCCCCAGCAGATAAAATATTTGATAAAAACTTCCCTAAATGAACAACGGATAATGAAAGGATGCACCAATGATGAATTTTTCTTGTTTGGTTTCACACCAGGCTGTGCTTTGCTCAGGGCTCACTCTGGGGTTCAGAGGGCAAATATGGGTGTGGAGACTGAACTTGGGTTGGCCGTGAGCGAAGAAAGCACCTTATTTGCTGTACTGTCTCTCCAGCCCCGACAAATGACAACAAAAATCAAAGGATGTTTGAGAATTTTTTAGTATAACAAGATTAAAAAAGTGACATGGATAATGTATAAATCTCAGGTGTACTTAAAATATTAATTTTCTCATTCTTGAATTTTGCATGCAGACACATTAGCATGTTTGTTAACTGTGTATCTTAAAAATGAAGTTGGAAAAATAGTACAGGACTTACTGTACTTGACTTATGTGTGCCACATGGTTTCCTGAGCACCACCAGGCATATCCCTGAAAGAGCATGAGCTCTCCAATGTGTGATCCTAGAGATCCCAAATACCGCAGGGTCCAACAGCTCTGCATCCTCGAGCCCATGCTGAACACAGCCAGTGAAAGTACAGTATATTAGAAATGTAAAGTGAGACTCTGCGGACAGTATGGTGTAGCATCTTTTTTTTTGGGGGTGTCACACCCAGCGATGCTCAGGGGCTGCTCCTGGCTCTGCACTCAGGAATTACTCCTGGTGGTGCTTGGGGACCATATGGGATTCCGGGGATCCAACCCAGGCCGGCACAGGCCGGCCGTGTGCAAGGCAAATGCCCTACCTGCTGGGCTATCGCTCTGGCCCTGGTGTAGCATCTTACAATTTTTTTCTAGTTGTTTGAATCCATAGATCATATGACTGTACTGCCATTCCCATTTAGAGGACACAGCGCTGAACTGTTGTATAAAGAGGTGGCGAAGACCAGATAATTAGATGTAAGTTGGTATTGTCAATTCACGCTTATAATTTGGAAATTCCCCACAGAGGATTTATTTGAGGATTTAAACAGGGACGTGGCAGAGTCAGGGGTCTGTTATAGGAGTGTTTTATACAGAACCTATGGGATAGGGTGATTCTGAAGGGAGCAAAGGTCATGTTCAAAGGAGCATCACTTAGGTGATAGTTGAGTGAGAGCAAGGTGATTGTCCTTTGAGAATGGTTTTATTTTCTGGGCCCTTAAGGCTTTCATACAGAACTCTAGATGCTTATCAAGTTCCAGTTTATGACACCACTAAGGTAAACAGCTTTAAGTTCTCGCCACTGCTCCTCTCTACTCATGCATTTTTGTCACTCACACTGGATCGTGTCACCACGCCCTGGCAGCCTGGTTGCAGAGTATGAATTTGGTTTCTGCTCTGCATAGTCCACTTCCATCCAGTGGATGTTGGCCTGGATCTGTCCTTTTTCAGATCTCTGTCTTCCAGGTCTGGAATCAGTGTCCCCTGGCTGGTGTTGACTGTCTGCCTGTCTCTGCAGTGCTCCAGCCTAGACGCTTTCCTGTCCCCTCAGCTTTCCTTGGCATGTGAGTGAGAACCTCGGCAGTTCTGGGCAGAGTGAGGATGAAAAGACTCTGCTGGCTGGGGCCTCCATTTGTCTCTCACTGTTTTTCACCCCCAGCCACCTCTTTACTATTTCAGCTGGATACCTTTCAGTGGGAGAGCTTTAAGGGAACCAATTCAATTAATTAGGTTACCTAGTGACCGTTGCCCTGTTTCCCCACTATAAAATGATGGTGATCTGAGCTAAGGCCATAATTAAGGTCAGCTTGGGGGTGTTACCTGTTCCATGCTTAGAAAGGCACCATGTTAGACATAATACTCTGCTATTACTTCCTCAGGTGCTTAATAGTTTTTGAAAATGAATCACTCAATTCGACTTGCACTTTGCCCTGAAAATTTTGCAGTTGGTCATGCAGAGGTGGCAGGAGAAATACCGTCCTAAATAGACAACACTTAGGGAGACATGCTTTCTGCTCCTCTTTCACTGTGTGTGATTTCCTTTGCTTCTCATAGTAATGTCTAAATGACCTGAATGACCTGAATGAGTTGTAAGGCTTGAGCAAGAGAAGTGGCAGCTGTAAACGCAAAGCAATGAATATTTAGCCTATACCCCTATACTGTACTTTTTGGATAGAAAGCCAGTGTCTTCTAGTTTGAAGGATTACGGTAGCAAGGTGTCAGAGATGGGCCTCAGTATGAATGTCCCTTCCAGACACGGAGGGACCCAACCTGGGCAAAAGTTCCCACTGCCAACAATGACACAGAAGGTAGAGGTGACCTTTGAGCGTCTCGAGAGATACTGGCACAACCAGATGATGGATGCTTACTTCCTAGGCCGCATGCCAAATGCTGAAACTGGAAAAGACAGGAATTTTAGGAAACATGAAACTTCAGAATTTGGTTCTCCAAACTTGTCTGTTCTTCCCCAAACTGATCAAATCTCATTACTGAGAAACAAATAAACCAAAATATCACTTGTTGGTTCTTTTTTTCCTTAAGGAAAGGGAAAGAAAGGAAGGGAAGGGAAAGGAAAGGAAAGGAATGGAAAGGAAAGGAAAGGAAAGGAAGGAAAGGAGAGGAGAGGAGAGAGGAGAGGAGAGGAGAGAGAGAGGAGAGGAGAGGAGAGGAGAGGAAAAAGGAAAGAAAAAAAGGAAAGGGAAGGGAATGGAAGGGAAGGGAAGGGAAAGGGAGGGAGGAGGGAGGGGAGGAGAGGGAGGGGAGGGGAGGGAGGAGAGGGAGGGGAGGGGAAGGGAAGGGAAGGGAAATTGCAAATATTTTCTCCAATGGAAGAATTGTGTTCCCTGTTGATCCCAGCAGATGGCACCTTCGACATGTACACCAACTTTCAAACTAGCCAGCAAGAACCACAAAGCATCTAGAAACTTCTGAGGCTGTAAAGATGCAGTTGCATTTCTTATCTGTGTGTGTGTGTGTGTGTGTGTGTATTAGAAGTTAGAAGGCGTTGTGCTCCAATTCAGATATTTTACTTGCTGACGTGTGAAAGATTAGGATACAGTTGATGGCATTTACAAGGAGGTATGGCAATCGCCTGGTTTTTATTCTTTAAAAAGCATCACGATCACAGAACAAAATATAGAAACAAAGCAGGATTTTTGTTTTCAAGTTTTAGCTCTGAATGTTGAGATCTTTTATATGGAAAGAAATACAAATGAGTCTTAGAGTAATATAAAGCTGAAAACATTTGAAAAGCAAAATCTGTCAGGTGTGGCTTATTTCTCAAACATTTTTCATATATATAAAACTAAAATGGACAATGAAACAAAGAGAAGCAAAATGTAAAGGAAACAAGAAATTTTCAACAATTTGGGTATCCTGAATCAAAATGAGTAGAGAGTAGTTTTTGATTGTTATAATCTATGGGAGTGTTGCAGGTGTGGCTGCAGTGCCCGGCTGCATCAGCAGGTGGCAGACAGGAGACAGGCTTGTCTATACCCCCAGGGTCTGCCCCGTGGGCCCTGGATGGTTGATAGTCTGACATAGAAAAACATGGGACAGTGTTTTTCTGACATAGAAAAACACTTCATCCCAGGGGTTGAACCCAGAGCCACTGCAGAGCCTGGCAAGCTACCTGTGGTCTATTCAATATGCCAAAAACAGTAACAATAATGGGCCTCATTTCCAATGAATGGAGTCATTACTGGTACCCACTGGAGCAAATCGATGAACAACTGGAAGACAAGTGACAAGTAACAAGTGACAATGTGTTAATCTGTGGGAAATGTATTTAGATGTTTATAGTTAAATAAAAGAAGGGTTGGTAATGTTTTATGATATTACAACTTCATTTTATTTTTCATAAGTATTTACGTTTTTCTAATATTAGGAAGACTCTCTGACTCGAAATTTTGTGAACTTATTTTTTTTTTGGTTTGGAGGAGAGCAGAGTAATAGCACAGCGGATAGGATGTTTGCCTTGCATGCAGACAACCTGAGTTTAGTCCCCAGCATCCCATATGATTCCCTGAGCACCTCCAGGAGTAATTCATGACTGCAGAGCCTGGAGTAACCCCTGAGAATCACCAGGTGTGACTCAAAAAGCCAAAATATATATATTTTCAAGGAAGAGTAGCTTAAAAGTTGCCGTATGATTTTTAAGAGGTTCAAAATATATTGTTATGTGAGTTAAGGCTGTTATACATATTTTCTATAGGCAAAAATATGGTGGAAATTGAAAAGAAGATAAAGTGAGGGTGTTTTAAAAATTTTTAATTGAGTCACTGAGATACACAGTTACAAAGTTGTTCATGATTGGGTTTCAGTCATACAGTGTATACAATGTCCATCTCCTGTCCCTTCACCAGCTTACATTTCCCACCATTAATGTCTCCAGTTTCCCTCCACCCCACTCCCCCCCAAGCCTACCTCTATGGCAGGCACTTTTCTTCTTTCTCTCTTTCCCTCTCCCCCTCTCCCTTCATCCTTTCCTCCCTCTCTCCTCCCTCCTTTTCTCTGTCTGTCTTCTCTGTCTCTCTGTCTCTCTGTCTTTCTTTCTCTGTCTCTGTCTCTCTATTTCTCTGTCTTTCCTTTTGGGCATTAAGATTTGCAAAGTAGGTACTGAAAGGTTATCATGCTTATCACTCTACCTACTTTTAGCACTCAGCTCTTCTCCGGTGTGATCATTTCTGACCCTTGGCATAGTGGACCCTTCTCTATCCTAGCTGCCCTCCGCCCATCAATACTTGTGGCAAGCTTCCAACCATGAACCACTCCTCCTGACTCTTGTTTCCACTGTCCTTGGGTATTAGTTTTCATACTATTTTTAAAAAAATATCATACAAATGAGTCCAATAAGTCCAATCTAGTCTATATCTGCCCTGAAAGTGAGGCTTTTTAATAAGTAATTCTCAGCAAGAAATAGATTTTGCAAATGAATCGTTTAAAAGTCTAGTTATGGGATACTCAATTCAATGCCAATAAAATCCGCATATTTTGGTTTAGGTGTGAAAAATTAAAGCTAATTCTGAAATTTACAAGGAAAGGAATTGTGAACTTAATAGTCAAAATTTTCTCCTAAGATAAAAAAAGAAGAAAATTGTTTCTTGATTTTGAGATAGAAAAATAGATATGACTATTTTTAATGGAAGACAAATGGCAATGACAATAGTTATTACAGGCAAGGGTGCAGAGCAGTTAGACTTATTCTGTTTGTGGCAAGTGCATGAACGTCCAACTGCTATTGTTTAATAGCAATTAAACATAAATATACTATTTATGTTTTGAGTGGCATTTCACTTAGTTAACGTCAACCTGAAACCTCAAAATATGGCTTTATTTGGAAATATGGTTTATACAGTTGTAGACAAGCAAACTATTAACGTTTAGTGATTATAATGCGTCCTCATCCAATGGTCTGTGTTAAAATAAGAGAGAAGGTTGAATATGTAGTATCAAAGACACACAGAAGAATATGTGAAGACAGATGAAGGAAGGACATTATGGTTTAGGTAGCTAATACAGTCATTTTTAAAAATGTTTGGTCATTTCTTTAAACATACACATCCATGAACACACTTATATGAACGTCAGGTTAGGGCAAAAGTATTCTCAGGTTAGAGAAAGATTTATCTCAGAGTAGGTTTCTCTGGCACTGAAAAAGTGCTTTCTCTTGACAAGAGTGATATTTGCATTAATTTATAAATTTATATTTGTGAAAAATCAATGGATTATTTTATTAAATTCATGCATTTTATTAAAAGTATATTATACCCCAGTAGAATTATTTATACTGTATCACTGTCTTCCTGTATATCATCAATTTGCTTGAGTGGGCAACAGTAACATAAATATATTGTGCTAAACATAAACATTCTGTTTAACAGAATTATTTACAAATATATATTGTCAGAATTTATGTTCACCTCAACTGAAAAAGAAAATATTAGTTTCACTTAGAAGCTTTCCCTCTCCTGCTTTTGAAATCCACCTGATTTACTTTCAGAGCTTCCTTTTAATTCTTAGCAAATAAATAATATATGTTTTTATTTTTTTACATGTTCCATGTTTTAATATGCCTCAAATGTAGAAATCCGCGTGCCTAAAACTCTGAAGTAGACTTTGCATCTGGTGACAGTCTTAGATTTAATGTTTGTTACTTGAAGAGTTCTGGTAACTTCCCAGGGCATAGTTATAAGCTCTTTTGTTTAGAAACGGATAGGTCACTGAACGGCAATTCAAGTACAAAATAAAAAGACTGCTTCAAACTAATAATGCACAACTTTAAACAGCAAAGTATTCCTTTTCAGATGGGAAGAACACATAGAATTTGGCCTGTCAGAGAACAAAGAAAATACCAGCTTCAGGTGGGCAGTACCCAGTTCTGGTCTGACAGCTTCTTGGCAAGTGTTAAATGTGTCAAGCAAGACTGGACCAAAAGGAGGACCTGAGGGGAAACAGTAAAGGAGTGGGGGGCGGAATTAGAGAGGGAGGCACCTGGAGGGGCCTAGGAAATCAATCCACTCTGCCCAGCCAGCGTGTATTTATGATGCAGTTCCAGCACCATCATGTGGTCAACAGTGGAACTTCAAGGAAGAAACAAATTCTTCCAACTCTACATTTGAAGAAAGGAAAACTAAGCCAACATGGAGCAAAAGGCCTGAAGACCCTTCAGACGGATATTCTGTTCAAATTGTTCTCATATAAAAGTTAACTGGATACCTGGAACCTTAATATTATTTGCTATAAAGACACTATTATTTGCTCCTTTATTAACCACTACTCTCCATGAGAAAAAGCAGCATTGTCCTGTAGTGAGGCAGAAAAACCTGTGAACAAAATATTAGAGCAATTTTCATAGATACTGTGATATAGGATTAAAAGAGCCACTAATCAAGGACCAAATGGAAGCATATGATATTCACCAGAGATGATATTCTCCCTATAAGATTGTTATATTCAAAATCTGTTCTTGCTTTTACTGTGTTTCTTGCTTGTGAAATATGGATTAAGGTTGAAAGATAGTATAGTTGGCAAGGTATTTGCCGACAGTTGAGCCAGGTTCAATCCCTGGTATCGCATGTAGTTCCTGAAAACTTCCAGGAATGATTCCTGACAACAGAGTCAGGAGCAAGGACCAGCATGGCTGTATGTGACCCAGAGGAAAAAAAGTTTCTAATTAAGTGATTGATTCAATCATTGGAAGTTCTGGGAACAGAAAAGTAGGAGAAGGACAGATTATGTTTCATTTTTATATATATATATATATATATATATATACATACACACATATGTGTAACTATGTATATACATATATACATATGTGTATATACATATATATATATATATTTATTTGATCACTTGATCACTTGACTTCCCGTTGATCATCGATTTGCTCGAAGCGGGCACCAGTAACATCTCAATATATCCTGTCACATGCTAGATAACCCAAGGGCATCTGCCAGCTACAGAAACATAAAGAGTCTCAAACCATTCCATCAGGTCATGGGAATGAGGTCTATAATTGCTACTGGTATTTGGCATATCAAATACGACACGGGTAGCTTGCCAGGCGCTGCTGTGCGGGTGGGATACTCTAGTAGTCAACTCTAATTTCGAGCATTTGTTGACTGTTACACCATGATATTTGCTATGCTTTAGTGAATGAAAGAGGTTCCTACATCTGTGTATAAGTAGTCAGAGGAACCAACCTAGAGAAACCAGTTTGAGTTTGCAAGAGTTGTTCTACTAAATTCCAGATGAGCAATGGTCTTGAGAAAGAGGGCTGGCTTCACAGCCAAGCAAGCTCTGGGCTCATTTTATTTAATTCTCTCTCTCTCTCTCTCTCTCTCTCTCTCTCTCTCTCTTTGCTTTTTTGGGTCACACCCTGTAATTTTCAGAAGTTACTCTGGCTCTGCACTCAGGAATTACTCCTTTTTTTTTTTTGAGTCACACCCAGCGACACTCAGGGGTTACTCCTGGCAGTGCTTGGGGACCATATGAGATGCGGGGATTGAACCCAGGTCGGCCGCTTGTAAGGCAAATGCCCTACCCACTGTACTGTTGCTCGGGTACTGGGTTCATCTTCAAGCATAGCGAGATTTCCAAGAAATGTTGTGTTAAGTTGCTATTGGGGTAGGGTGGGCAAGATGCTGTTTGGATTTTTTGGTTCTGTAGAAATCTGATTTGGCGGCCAGAAAGGAGTTCTCATAGGTTTGATGTAGCTCAAAAAAAAAATTGTCAAGGGTCATTGATACTTGTAGTGACCTTCTTCCCCTCAAGGTCAAATTACCATAGTATGAGGAACCTGGTGTGCTGCTTATACTAAACACAGAAAGATAAATAGTATTGGGTTGGGGGTGTCCTTCAGGGCTTACTCCTGGCTCGGTGCTCGATCGCCCAGACAGTGCTCAGGATAATGGTATAACCCAGGTCATGAGCCCTGACTGCTTTATTTCCCAGCCCCTAACTTCGAGTCTTTAATAATATCAATTTGTTTTGATGGCCCCTATCAGTCGTGCTGGGGGTATCGGGGTTCTGTCCTGCTGTGTTCAGGAGGCCAGAATGTGCTGGGGAATGAGTTAGGGCCTCTGCTAACACTTGTGTGCCCCAGCCCTTTGAGCTCTCTCTGACCCAGACTTGTGACATGCATAGAACTGTAAGCTTCCTTTTCCATACTTTCAGTAAAGGGACATTCAGGAGCTTCTCAAGCTGTCCTTTTAAAGGAGCACTTGCACAGTCCTTTAAAGGGCTGGGTTGACTGAAATAATTCACTAGCTAAGAATTGAGATGCAGGGAAGGAAATTTAATAATCCTGGCTAACAAATTGTGTGATGCTCTGAGAGGGTTAGGGTTAGGGTTCGATCCCCAGCATCCATATGGTCCCCTGAGCACCGCCAGGAGTGATTCCTGAGTGCAGAGCCAGGCTTAACCCCTGAGCATTGCCGGGTGTGACCCAAAAAGCAAAAAAAAAAAAAAAAAAGAATGAATTAAAAAATTAGTTTCCTCCTTATCATTTTCAGAAACAAAAATGTAGCTAATGCCAGAGAAATGGTTTCAAGGGGTTATGGTGCTTGAGTGAGCTGAGCCCTGGTGCTCAACCGGCACCCAAGTAAGGCCTAAAAAGTGTATCTGTCTCTCAACACCTCCATACTGGGACTGATCCGTTTGACCTGCAGTTCTGGAGTCGATAGGAAACCCATTATTAGTACTTGGCGGTCTCCTTGTTAAAATCACCAGTTTTCAGGCTGGTGGGGAGTGGGAGGTTTGAGAAGTGGTCGCTGCTGCAGGATCAGTGTTGGGGACCATTCTTGGGGTCTCTAGTGATCAACCTGGCCTCTCACTGCAAAGTACATAGTCAGCCCACTGAACTTCCATATATATATATTTAATTTTTAGCTTGTCTTCTTTCTTACCTTTATTGTCCAATTCATATGTAATAGATTGCAATCCAAGTCATTTCATGTTAGTCTGAGAGTTTTTACATCAGCATGACTTTTCAAGAGTTTTGACAAATTTACTTTCCTTTCTACTGCTCAGAAGGACACTTAAGTTTCATCTGTCATTTAGGCCAAAATGAAAATTTTGGTGAGATTTGGAATTCTGGCTTTATTACTGTTTCATTGGTTTCGCGTTGGGTCCCTTGAGGAGATTTAAGAGATCTCTTAATGAGATGGCTTTTATTTCTTAAGGAGAAGGCTGATATCCTAATTATGGGGAAATATAAGCGTTGGAAAAGCAATTGAGTTGTCAGTTGAGGTTGGGTTCTCTGCCTGGCTGGCAGGAGTGAGTTGGAGGAGCAGAGAGCCTGACAGGATAGAGAGTTAGAGGAGCAAAGAGAAGGGTTGGCTGAGCTTACCTAAGATCAGAGCAAGGAAATAGTTGAAGAAAGGCTTAAAGAGAGTTCAGAGCCTGTGGACTGGTTTCGTACCTTATACTGTCAGTTAGTCAGCCACGGGCTGGACATGTAATGCAACTTGGAGACAACCGCTGGACTAGAGCCATTACCGACTGGATCCCACGGGATGTCAAAAGATCACGTGGCCACCCACCTACAAGATGGTCAGACTTCCTTGTAAAGACCCTGAAGGAACGGTTTGAGGCTCTTCATATTCCTGAATCAACCAGATGCCATTGGGCTACATTGGCACGTGATAGGGTCCAATGGAAATGTTACTGGCGCCTGCTCGAGCAAATCGATGAATAACGGGATTCAAGTGATCAAGTGATAAATCAGCCACACAGCCATAACTGAACAGTTAATCAGCCACAGCCATAACTGATAGCATGTTTGCTTCCCAGACACAATTTCTCCTGATTGATTTATGGTCCTAAATATAATAAACCCAAATTGCTCCAAAATTTTTTTGGCTTATGTTTGGGTCACACCTGGCAATGCTCATGAATTAATCCTGGCTTTGCACTCATGAATTACTCGGGTGGTGCTCAGGGGACCATAAGAGAGTCCAGGTATCAAACATGGGTCAGCCATGCGCAAGGGAAACACCTTACCCACTGAACTATTGCTCTGACCCCAATCACTCAATTTTTTAACAATAAAATAACAGATACTAGATGTTAGGAGCATAACTATGTTCATATTTATCTCCAGCCCTGATAAGGAAAATTGTAAACTATTATTTCACACTGCTTATACCAAATCACTAGGAACTTCCACAACATTGAGGCCAAGGAGCCTAGAGGGTCCGCTTCATAGTTATATACATGTCTCACCTAATTAACTATTGAATTTACATTGAATAAACTAGCCCATGTACAATTTGTAAGCATGTATGACTTGTAAACTTGTAAACACAGTTTCCTATTTAGCCTCCTTTGGAATTACTTTGAGAAAGATTCAAAATTTCAGGCAGATGTGTATAAAATTTAATCTAGAGGTTATGGATTATCCCATAAAATATAATTTGGAAATGCTATATTATGGCAACTTTTGGTTTCAGGTATTTTAAGCTTTAGATAACAAAATATCTTTGTACACTTTCTAAATTTAAAGCAGAATATCCTTCAACTCACAGAAATATTTAAGAGGAAATAAATATCCTCCTTAAAGAAAAAAGAAAAAACATGATCAACAATTTAAAATATACTTACTAAATCTCCTCTGGCTATAACTGCTTAAATATGTAAACTCTTAGTGCATTTTATAGAAAGTTGAAGAAGTAAAATTGTCTTCTATGTAACTAATTTTTAAAGGTATAAATATAATATTCACGTGATCCTGTATGGACTAGAATAGACTTCATCAAAACAGTAAAAAAATGTTATAGGTCACTACTATGACAAGACTTCAGAGGAAGAAGGAAAAACCCCATATGATCTCGCCCTCCCTTGAGGTTTATAGAGATACAGAAGAACAGATTAGGCAGTATTTAATGATGCCTCACCCTCAGTCTCAGATAATAAAACCCAGATTACCCAGCAGTAGACAGAGGAAGATGGGGGACGAGGGAGAGGAATACAGATAAACCAAGGTGATATATGAACAGTGATGGGATGTGTTGGGCAATTTAGTGGTGATGGGAACAGTGACTATGTATGACAGTACCATAACCATTATCATATTTGTTACCTAATATATAATTTTAAATTATTATATAACAATAAAAAGTGAAATGCATATTAAACTGGTTTACCCCTTAAAAAAGTGACCCTGAAGCATACATTAATTATCACTTGTCACTTGTCATTTTTCTTTCCATTGTTCTTTGATTTGCTCAAGTGGGAACCAGTAATGTCTCCACTTGTTGGAAATGAGGTCCATTATTGTTACTGTTTTTGGCATATTTAATACACCACGACTAGCTTGCCAGGATCTGCTGTGGCTCTGGGTTCATCCCAGGGGGACCAGTCTTTTTCCATGTTAGACCATCAACCATCCAGGGCCCACAGGGCAGAGCCCTAGGTGTGTAGACAAGCCTGTCTCTTGTCTGCCACCTGCTGACACAGCCGGGCACTGCAGCCACACCTGCAACACCTTTAGTGGCAGGAAGCATACATTACAATTTTATTTTTAAGATTTTTACATTCCAAGCAGATAAATCACTTTCCTGCTTTGAAAAGAAGCTGCTCTGTTCTCATCACACCATTTCAGCGTGTTAACTGATTCCAGAAAACCACCAAGCATTGAGCTTCTGAAGAGTCCTCAGGACACAGCAGTGCATGATGTACTGATGAGATAACCCTTTTCTTTGTGAAGCGACTCTGAGAGCCTACATAAACAGGCCTGAATTTCTAAAAGTGCGTTCACAACCGATTTCTATGGACCTGCTCCATTAACCATCTTTTGCAGTTCCATTGTGTCAATAACTGCTGAACATTCTGATGCAAAATAAGCTTTTAAATGAAAAGTGATTAATCTCATGATTATATTTGGTCGGGGAGGTGGAGATGTGTTTCTTTAAAATTTCCTCTTCCTGAGAGAGACATAGAATGACTGCATTTATCTGCATGACATAAATATATCAGGTGATCTTACCAAAAGTGGAAATTACCACAAGCACGTGGGAGTCAGAGGTTAGGTAAGATAGAGAAGGGAACATGTGTGAATAAATGTCAAAAGGTCTGATACCAACATAGAACTGAGCATTAAATACAGGCATAAAAATGCAAATGATGGCTTCTAAGTGTATGTAGTGCAACCCACAATGTGTAGGAGAAGGAAGAGAGAGAGAGAGGGAGAGAGAGGAGATAAAGAACCTGCCATTTAGGCAGGACGTGGGAGGGGGAGGGAATTGGGGATACGGGTGGTGGGTGATGGGCACTGGTGGAGGGGGGGGGGGTGCTGGAACACTATGTGACTGAAACCTCCAAACGTGAACAACGTATTTAATGCTCAGTTCTATGTTGGTATCAGCCCTTTTGACATTTATTCACACATGATGAACATAAATATTCTTAAAAAATAATTGATTTCCAAATGTTGCTACACACATTATTTCATCATATGGAAAAAAGAAAATGTGGAAGATAATAGTAAGTGATCATAAATTTTCACTGATGGTCATGATATTTTAAAAATTAGACACTATATACACTGAACTCCATTTGGGTGACAATATCTTTATTTTTAGTTTTAAGATTATTTGTCACTCTAGAAAAAAAATAGTTCAAATTGGAAGAATGGCTAAGAAGATAAAATTGATTAGAGGAAGAAGTGGTTTTACATCAAATAACAGCATGTTTAGAAAGTCTTGTTTGATATATGTATAGTTTAAATTCAACAGAAACAAATTTTGTGTGGCCTTAAATATTATAGGTAATTATGATCATTATAGCTCCTATAACTAACTAATCAATAGCCAAAGCTTTTATATGTAAGTTAAATGATAATATATCTCTAACATCATCACAGCAATTCTATATCTTTGATTTAAAAATGAGGTGTTCTTTGCTAAGACAGATTCAAGTATTTGCCCTCTGTCCAAAACATGTGATAGTTTCTTCAGAACTATCTCTTTTGCTATTATTAATGGAAAACTTGAAAAATTTTAGTGATGTGAAACTTCTGGGTATTTTAAGATAGCTTTTTTTTCTTTATCATGGAAGGACTTCATTTTACTTGGAGCATCTATGTGATGATAGGCTGGTCTGCTGGGTGGAGTTCTGACGAGGGGAAGTCCAGATGTGGAAAATGGAGGTCCTCATGGATTGGGGGGGGTCGTCTGGCTTGTTGTGAGGCTCTGCTGGGGTGGCGGGCCAGGGCTAGAACCTGCCATCCCTCCCGGCACCTCATGAGGGGGCTGGGCACAGTGACAGCCAGGAGCATCTCTGCCCCCATGTCTGTCTCATAGCGCCCGCGTGGTTCATCAATAAATGCTGGATTTTTATTTTATTTTTTTTTATTTTTAATTTTTTTTATTTTTAAAATTACAAAGATATACAATTAAAAAGTTCATATTTGGGTTTTGGTCAAACAGTGTTGCAGCACCCATCCCGCCACCAGTGCCCATCTCCCACCACCAACGTCCCCGGTTCCCTCCCCTCCCCAGCCCTGCTCCATGGCAGGTTCTTGATTTCTTTCCCTTTCTCTCTCTTTCTCTTTTCCTTCCCCTCCAGACTATGAATTACAGAACATACATTAAAGGGTTGTCATGTGTATCTTTTTGCCTCTATTTAATGCTCAGTTCTAGGTTGGCATTAGTACCCTCAACAATTGTCAGCACACTGTTAATGCTGGATTTTTAGATGACTACAAGAGTATGCTACCTGCACGGCAGAGCCTGGCAAGCTACCCGTGTTATATTTGATATGTCAGATACCAGTAACAATTATAGACCTCATTCCCATGACCTGATGGAATGGTTTGAGGCTCTTTATGTTCCTGGAGCAAGCAGGTGCCCTTGGGCTCTACTTGCATGAGACAGGTTATATGGAGATGTTACTGGTGCCCGCTCGAGCAAATGGATCATGAACAGGAAGACAGTGATACAGTGATCTATGTGATAGTGCAATATGATACACATGAAACTCTCTTGTGTGTTGTCACATTAGCCTTGGATGGGAGCAGTCTCAGCCCATGTACCTGGGTCTTCCGAGCTGTTGACGGGGGCCAGTTTTAGTCTATCTCAGAATATTCCATCAGCCTAGTGGGATGTTGAGATGATAATGTTTGAATCATTGTTGTTCACTGTAGTGCAAACACTGCTCACTGTTCTACTGCCTTGAAATTGTGTGTGTGTGGGGGGTGTAGAAATTTTTAAAAAGTGTTTAAATGTATTTTAAAAATTGTGTATGTATTTGAAAAATTGTGGAATTTTTTCAATGTACTTGAAAAATTTTGGAATTTTAACTAAAATTTAGTTGGTGCCTTTCAAATTCCAATTAAATGAGATTGGAAGTCTTATTGAAATTCTTTCCTCTGAATCTCAATTTCTGAACTTTTTAAAATTTTTTAAAAACATATTTTATTATACCACCGTTAAATATACAATCACAAGATGCTCATGTTTGAGTTTCAGTTCTACAGTGTTCCAACTCCCATCCCTGTACCCATACCCATCTCCCATCACCAATGTCCCCAACTCCCTCCTCCTTCCCCCAAACTGCCTCCATGACAGGTTCTTTATATCCCTTCTCTCTTTCTCTCTCTCTCTGCTCTCCCTCTCTCTCCTTTTCACTTCCCTTTCTTACACATTGTGGACTGTAATATATTCTAGAACATGACTGGTTCCTCTAGTTTGATGTACCGTGAGGCCGCTAGTGGAACTCGGGGAAAGCCGGATGGCAGCTCTCCCCTGTGCATCTGAGTCTCTGCATGATGGCCTAGAGCCCTAAGGCAATTTATGGGAGGGGCCGCCAGGCCTCCAGGAGGGTCAGAGGGGGAATGGGGACCCCAGCTCCACCTCCAGGAACACCCCGCTGGCTGACTTCCGCCTCCAAGAGCTGCCTACCTGGCCTTAAACTTGACTGCTCTGCTGAGTAATCTTGAGATCAGCATCTCTCTTGCGTGGTTTCTGATGAGTTGTGGGTCTGGACCACAAAAATGGCAGCTATTATGGGGAGCGAGTCTCATCCCGCTGCTTCTGAGGCCCTACAGAGGTGATGGGCTTCTAATTGGAATTTTAACTGGAATTTAATTGGAATTTTCCAAATTGAAAATGGTGGAATGTTTAAACCTCATTTGGGGGGAAGTCACAAGGCATATTAGCATATTAAGACTCAGGATTCCTAGAAATCTTCGAGATAAGTTCTGTGTTTCTCTCCTGCCAACATCCTTCATGTCATTCCTTCTATGCCACACTGGTCTTTCAATTCCTCAGACACACCACTCCACCCGTATGCACCTATCTCCCTGGCCCTCTAACACATCATTACTCTCTAGAATACATCCTTGTATTCTCTCATCCCTCTCTGGTGCCATCCATGTCCCTCTCTTACCTGTATAACTATTCTGAAAATAGCATATTGAGAAGCCTCTCAGTCATCCTGTTTAGACTTTTGAAAACTCTCCCTGTCTTGCACTCCCTCTTTTTTTTTATTTTTATTTTTTTTGCTTTTTGGGTCACACCTGGCAATGCTCAGGGGTTTCTCCTGGCTCTTCACTCAGGAATTACTCTAGCGGTGCTCGAGGGACCATATGGGATGCCTGGGATCGAACCTGGGCTGGGCCGCCATGTGCAAGGCAAACACCCTACCCGCTGGGCTATCACTCTGGCCCCGACTTGCGCTCCCTCTTGACCTTTGCATTTCCAATTGATTTAGCATTCTCATCATCATCATCATCATCATCATCATCATCATCATCATCATCATCGTTGTCATCCTCATCATCATCATCGCCATCGCCATCATCCTCCCAATAATGTTACATGAACAGGTAACCTCAGATATTCAGGGTATGCAACCATACCCTGGGTTTTAAATGCATAACATTAATGTGCTCCATCCTGTGTCATTGCTGTACCTGGACCAATATCGGAGATCTAGGCTGTGCTGTTGAGCTGAACAGAAGAGTTCACGTGTCTGTAGGTGCTGACTATTATAGGAAATTTCAGTGAAATAACTGGGATTATTTGTATCTTGGCTTGTTGATTGTCTCCTTCACTTTTTTGGTATGCAAGCACAGATACAAACTGCTGAAGGTATAGAGCAGCAAGAATCATACTGCCTCTGCATGTGTTTATATCAATTTACTAATGTCCTGTTGGAAAAATTGTATGGCCAAGTTCATAATCAGATTGGGAGAATGACAGAGTGACTGAGCCCTACATTACACAGAAAAGATTTCAGTGAATGTAGAGGTGAACAATTTGTGCCAGTTTTGCACACTATCTTACATTTTAGAGCTTTCATTAAAAATCATTCATATCCCTCTGAAAGAATAGATGCTGCACAAGAGGAGGAATTGAAATAATCTCTTTTGCTAGCTATTTTGTCCTTGTCACCTGGAAACACATTTATCATATAGTATGAACTCAATATCTCCCATTGAACTAAGGTATACATAAAGATAAACCCATTTAAATTTGTGTAAGGCAATTGTTTTATATCTTTTAAATTTGTCCCATTTTAGTGAAGAGTCAAATAGAATCTCATTTGAAACCAGACTCTTTGCTATCTAATTTATTTTTGAGAATGTAAATTCCAGTAACTAATGGAAATTGCAAACTCCATGATTTTATTTGTTTTATTATTGTTTTTAATTTGAGGGTCACACCCAGCCGTGCTCAGGGCTCCTGAGTTCTGTGCTCAGTGGTCACTCCTGGTAGTGTTCTGGGGACCCTGTTGTGCCAGGGGACCATATACAGTTCCAAGAGTAGAAGCTGGTTCTGCTGTATACAAGATAAGTAACTTACCCCTTATACTATCTTTCTAGATCTCTCAAATTGCACTGTTTGAAAAGAAAAAATGTTTCATTTCTATTATTCCCCCTTCAATTTGTAGGATTTTTATTGAGGTGAAGAATAAATCTATAAAGCAAGGCTCTGTATAATGTGGTATATTCCATTATGATGCTATTAAGACACTCAGAGTACAGAAAAGAAGAATTATAAAATATCCTGCTTAGTACAAATCAGAAGAATTATCATTTTTACCTCCAAATCTATCTAGACTAATGACCAGTCCTCAAGTAAAACATTTTTATTTTCAACATTCCCTCTCATAGATTTTTATTATATTTTGTTCTTTCTGAATCCTGCTCATCCTTCAAATTTGACCAGGAAAGAAATGTTTTCTCATCAATTTTATGGTTCCTCTTTATTTATATGTGTTCTGATCATTTGTTGTCTGTTTCACATTAATACATAATGCCTGAATATATTTCTTCTACACTTCCCCCTGAATTTTATTTTATTAAAGCACCATGAGTTAGAAATTATTTATAGTTGGGATTTTGACATATCATGTTCCATTACTGATCCTGCCACCAGTCTCAACTTCCCTCCACCAGTGTTCCCAGGTGGCCTCCCCTACCCACCACTCCCAAGTTGGCCAACTTGACAGGCACAATGTTAAGATTGGTTATTAAAGCTTGGATCACATGATTTGAGTGTTGTTGACTCCCTGGTTTTGATATTTAGTTCAATCATTCCTTAACATCGCCAGTCCCCTAGACTGAACCCCTTGACTGAATACCTTTGACTCAGCCTCTGTTATTTCTTATCTATCTCTTCTCCCTCAAGTTGTCAGTGCTAGACTTTTTGATATATGCCATATTGCAGGTATGAGATGGCATCTCCTTTTGACTTGCATTTTTCTGATATAACGTGCACCCCCACTTACTTCCTCTGAATGCTTTTTTTGGTAAATATGTATATATATATATATATATATATATATATATATATATATATATATAATTGTTTTTCAGTTTTGTGAATATACCCAGTGATACTCATATAGGCTGCTCTCAGCTCTTCTTGGGGTTCTCTCCCTGTGGTGCTAGGGGTAGTCTGCAGTGCCAGGAATATAGCCTGAGCCTCCTGCATGCAACACATGGTCTCAGTATACTGAATTATCTCTCCAGCCTTGTATGCTGCCTTTTGTAAAATGTCTTCTCAGTTAGTCTCTTCAATTTTGAATAGCTTTCTTGTTTTTCTTATTTATGTATGTTATTTTATATCTTGGATGTTAAATCAACCCTTTACCAGATGGCTGACATGTAAATATTTCCTCCCAGAAAGTACTGTACCTTTTTGTTTTAATAATATCTTATTTGCTGTTCAAAATCTATTTATTTTGATGCATCACATGAATTTATTGTTGTTTTTGTTTGCTCTGCTAATGGTGTTAAATGACTGAAAACACACTCACATAGATGGAACAGTTAATTGATAGCAAAGGGACCAAGAGCATTAAAAATCTCCTTAACAAATGCTCCCGATAAAATCAGATTACTATATGCTAAAGAATGAAATTGGATCACTGTCTCATTAAAATTGTAATACTCTTATATTATCACACTCCAAAATGAAATACTTATATATCATAAATATAGCAAAGCATATGTAGATGAGGGGTGAAGCTGATGGATATTATTAGATAAATTTATACATGGAAAAGTATTCGATAGTTTTCTATAGATTCATGGTGTTGTTTTCCCCTATCCCATTATACATATAATGTCATTCTAATAAAAGCTCTAGTGTTAGCAGTAGTTGAAAAATTGATTCTGAGGTTTTAATAGAGCTAAAAAGAATGGGACAGGCAATGCAGTATTGAAGGAGAAGAACATTAATAGTTAAGACAGTGTGGTATTCATGAAAGAATACTTGAATAGATCAATGTCATGGAATACAATTTCTAGAAAGAGATACACATAAATATAGTCCACCAGTCCCTGACAAAGGAGCATAAACAATACAGTGGAGCAAAAATTGTCTTTTAAATAAATTGCCCAGACAAAATTGAATATCCACTTGCAAAAATTGAATCTAGTCATATGCGTTATAAAACAATACAACTCCTATGATACAATAGACAAAAAACTCAATGACCATTGCATAATAATCTTTTAAATACAGTATCAAAGAATATATATGCATAATTACAGAGACAGAGAAAGAGAAATAATTAAGGTTAAAAAACTTCTGAAACATGAAAGACGATATCAAGAGAATGAGAAGATAAGCTATAGTCTGGGAGAAAATATTTATAGAAGACATATTTGATGAAGGACTTCTCTCCAAAATATACAGAGAGCTTGTAAAACTTAGCAATAAGAAAACAATCTAGTTAAAAATAGACTAAAGAGCAAGGAGGCAGCCCAAAGGACTTGGCAAAGGACTGGATCACATGCTTTGTATGCAGGAAGTAAAACCAGTCTCCTGACTCTGGTACAGCATTTCCCTAAAACGCCACCCTTCCCCAAATATTTCTGATATAAACATCTTACTGGGATGTATAAGAAAAGAAAATATTCTTTGCAGGCCAGACATGAATCCAGAAATATAATATTTTTTTTATTGATACCAACTTTTACTAATAAAGTAGCAGATATTCTTACAGTTTTGTTTCTAACTAATTCCAGTAGTGACAAGAAATGCCTCTCATTTAGTAATAGAGCAATTGTAAACTAATATATTTTGGAGACGACTTTTATACTATGTATTTTCTCTACTATTTTATGCAAAAACATCCCTCCAACTTTTATTCTCTACTACAATCTCTCTTCCCTAAGTGTTGAAAACAGGGAGACCAATATAGAATATTATTTTTTTCTCTAGTAAAAAATTTAAATGCATATAGAAATTTTTTCTGGATTATTATATTTTACCAATGGGCAAAAAAATTTAAGAGTATCCTCAAGGATACTCTTAATTCCCCCTGCTGTGTGTTCTCGACTCTTTGCACACCTAAGTTTCAGCTGTAAACAATTGAAAACCTTTATAAGAAAATATAATGGATTTTATTCGATAGGAACATCTTCATTTTATAGATAGAAGAGTCTCATATAATATATTTGATTTTGAGCTTTACACAAATATTAGAGGCCAGAAACTAGCCACAGCAGAGTATCTTGGTTACTCTAGTTATATATACTTGGTATTACTGGGGAGAGGAGATAATTTAGAGGAACAAAATGAATATGCAATATGAATAGTACTGTTAGAATTAGCATGGGTATACCTTTGCAAAATCTGGAAAAAAGTATAATGCATCCCTAATTAATTTCCCCAATTTTATTGTCTTGGGTCTGGTCGGTGTATCTGGTCAGTGTAGAATTTCCTAACAGCAACACAATATCCAACTTTGAAAAGAGCAGCAAATTTTAGAACTCGCAATTGTCAGAACAGAAAAAAATGAATCTGTGATCCAGTCCAACTAGTTCCCCTTAGTCAGAATTCTTAAATTCTAGTGCATCTTTGTCTTGTTTTTCGTTAGTCTTTATATTTTTATATTAAACATTAAAAATGTTTTTATATTAAACATTTTATTGTACCACCGTGAGATATACAATTACAACATTGTTCATGTTTAGAGGTTTCGGTCACATAGTGTTCTAGCAGCCCGCCCTCCACCAGTGCCCATATCCTACCACCAATGTCCCAATTCCCTCCCCCAATAGCCTGCCTAAATGGCAGGTTCCTTATCTCTCTTCTCTCTCCCTCTCTCTCTTTTCCTTCTCTTCCACATTGTGGGTTGCACTACATACACTTGGAAGCCATCATGTGCATTTTTTGCCTGTATTTAATACTCAGTTCTATGTTGGTATCAGCCCTTTTGACATTTATTCACACATGTTCCCTTCTCTATCTTACCTAACCTCAAGCTATCATTATTTGCAGATGACATGATATTATACTTAGAGAACCCTAAACTCTCGACCCAAAACCTCTTAGAAACAATAGATATGTATAGTAGAGTGGCAGGGTATAAAATCAATACCCAAAAGTTGGTGGCTTTCCTTACACAAATAACGAAAGAGAAGAAAGGAATATTAAGAAATTGATTCCATTCACAATTGCGCCACAGAAAATCAAATACCTAGGAATCAGCTTAACCAAGTGTATAAAGGACCTATACAAAAAGAACTACAAGACACTGCTTCAAGACATAAAAGAGGACACGAGGAAATGGAAACACATTCCCTGCTCATGGATGGGGAGAATTCACATTGTCAAGATGGTAATAGTCCCTAGAGCTTTGTACAGATTCAATGCGGTTCCTATAAGGATTCCCATGACATTCTTTAAAGAAATTGACCAAACACTCCTGAAATTCGTATGGAATAACAAACCCCCACGGATAGCTAAAGCAATCCTCGGGAAAAAGAAGATGGGAGGCATCACCTTTCCCAACCTCAAACTGTATTACAAAGCAGCAGTAATTAAAACAGCATGGTATTGGAATAAAAACAGACCTGTGGACCTATGGAATAGAGTTGAGTATCCTGACACCCACCCTCAAAGACATGATCAGTTAATCTTTGATAAAGGTGCAAAGAGTCCAAACTGGAGTAAGGAAAACCTCTTCAACAAGTGGTGCTGGGAAAACTGGGCAGTTACATGTAAAAAAATGTGTTTGGACCAGTGTCTAACACCTTGCACAAAAATCAGTTCAAAATGGATTAAAGATCTCAATAATAGACCTGAATCCATGAAGTACATTGAAGAAAATATAGGAAAAACCCTCTACGACATGGAAGCTAAAGACATCTTCAAAGGTGTAACACCATTAACAAAGCAACTAGAAGGAAATATAAACATATGGGACTCCACGAAACTAAAGAGCTTCTGCACCTCGAAGGAAACAGTGACCAAGATAGAAAGACAGTCCACAGAATGGGAAAGAATATTCACCCAATACCCATCTGATAAGGGGTTAATATCCAGGATATATCAGGCACTGGTACAACTATATAAGAAGAAAACAGCCAACCCCATTAAAAAATGGGGAAAAGAGATGAACAGAAACTTTGACAAGTTAGTCTTTATTTTTTAAGTTTCTAAATTTCAAAGAAAAGTGAAAATATAAAAAAATTCTCCAAGTTTATGGTGCTTTCCTTGTAACAAGTATTATTGTCTGACAGATAAATTCTGGAATTTGAAAATGTAATCTTAAATACAATCTTTCATGAGAGTATATGAGTACACTTAATCTTCATGCAACATGTAGTTTGTGTTCGATTTAGAAGTAGGCAGATTTAATTGGCATTAAAGTAATGTGGATCTCAAACTCAGTACCGTGTAGACTACTGACAGATACTGAATTCTGAGTGCCCAGGAAAACTCTCACCCATTGAGAACTAGCCAGTTCTCAGAACTAAAATTAACTTTTCTGGTTTCAGAGAGCAAAAGAAATGTCCTGGGAAATTTTGAAAGGAATTAGACAAAGTTTGGAAACATATTAAGAGGACACTTAGGAGTCTCTTGGGAAAACAATGCTTTTAAAAATCTAAACTAAGTAATAGACATAATGCTTATGAAATGCTAAGAGGAAACAACATAAAGATTTTACATTTAATTGTCAATTTTATATATTTGTTAGTTATATCCTTCAGACCTCAAGTCTATCCTTTGGGTTTGTATCTTTTGTTGTTTTGGGGACACATCAACCTGTGCTTAGGGTGTACTCCTGATCTGCAATCAAGGATTACTCCTATCAGTGCTCAGAGGACCATATGTGGTGCCCAGGATGAAATCAGGTGCACCACATACAAACCAAAAGCCCTATTCACTATACTATCTTTCTGGCCCCAAGGTACATTCTTTTGTAAATAAGGATGGGGATAGTAGTAGCCACAGACACAAGTCAGAGATACTTTCATGAAATTTAAGAAGAAAGATTTTACTGGGGATCTACAATCTGTACAAGTAAGCAATTCTCCCAAAATCAATTTGCTAATAATTCCACTCTGCTGCTTTTTAAAAACTTGACTTAAGATTCTGAGTGACAGTATATTAGAAAAGTTAAAGTATTTTAGAATATCTGAATGCTTCCAAATTGTAATTTTAAATATTTTCTAAAGGGGTTTTCCGCCTGTTGGCAGCAAATCATTTATAGTTTTTTCTTGTTTCTATTTCTAGTATTGGGTTTCATGAAATATCATATGACTTATATTGGAATGACAGTAAAGCAAATTTATCATAACTTTATATTATTTCTTCACTATTCACTAAAACTGCAATTTTTTGTTAGTTTGCACTTGTTCAAATTAGTAGAGAATGTTATATTGAATACAACATTCTCCTACTGAAGCTAGAAAATTAGAACAGAGGGACTCTAAAGCATTTTGAAGAAGGATGTATATTTACAAATAGAGATAAAACTGCCCTCAAAAATCAGATGTTGCTGGTACAGCCTTTCTGGAAAACAATATGGACTTTCCTCCAAAGACTAGAAATTGAACTCCCATTTGACCCAGCCATACCACTCCTGGGAATCTACTCTGGGAAACCAAAAATACGCAGCGGAAACACCATCCCTACTTTTATGTTCATAGCAGCATTATTCACAATAGCCAGAATCTGGAAGCAACCAGAGTGCCCGAAAATCGATGACTGGATAAAGAAGCTTTGGTACATCTACACAATGGAATACTATGCAGCTGTTAGGAAAAATGAAGTTATAAAATTTGCCCATAAATGGATGGACATGGAGAAGATTATGTTGCGCGAAATTAGCCAGAAGGAGAGAGACAGATACAGAATGACTGCATTTATTTGCATGGCATAAATATATATGTACATATTATGATACCAATATCCAAGGTCAAATGAAACATATATCAGGATGTCTTGTCAAAGGTGGAAATTATCACAAACGTGTGGGAGTCAGAGGTTAGGTAAGACAGAAAATGGAACAGTGTGCTAATAATTGTCGAGGGTACTAATGCCAACCTAGAACTGAGCATTAAATAGAGGCAAAAGGATACACATGACAACCTTTTAATGTATATTCTGTAATCCATAGTCTGGAAGGGAAGGAAAAGAAAAAGAGAGAGAAAGGGAAAGAAATAAAGAACCTGCCATGGAGGTGGGCTGGGGAAGGGGGAGGGAACCGGGACGTTGGTGGTGGGAGATGGGCACTGGTGGAGGGACGGGTGCTGGAGCACTGTATGACCAAAACCCAAATATGAACTTTTTAATTGTATATCTTTTTAGTTGTATATCTCACTGTGGTATAATAAAATACTTAAAAAATCAGATGTCTTTCCTGATCATGTAGAATCTCCAAGTTACAACCTTTATGGTAACCATTAACGAACACAGAAAACTACAACAAAGGAAAGGAGTATGAGTCAATAAATTCCATCCCATCTAAGTTCTAAAACTCTGAGAGGAAGAGAAGAGGAGGAGGATGAGAATGAGAAGAAAGAGGAGGAAGAGGAGAAGGATGATGAAGAGGAGGAAGAGGAGGAGAAGGACAAGGTGGAGGAGAGGAGAAGGAGGAGAAGAATAAGAAGGAGGAGAAGAAGAAGAGGAAGAAGGAGAAAAAGAAGCGGAAGAAAATGAAGGAGGAGAAGAAAAGAAAGAAATAAAAAAGAAAGTAAGAAAGAAAGAAAGAGAGAAAGAAAGAAAGTGAGAGAGAAAGAAAGAGAGAAAGAAACTGAACGAAAGAAAGAAAGGAAGGAAGGAAGGAAGGAAAGGAAGGAAGGAAGAAGGAAAGAAAGAAAGAAAGAAAGAAACCAGATAAGGAGGAGGACAACAAGGAGGAGGAGGAGCAGGAGGAGGAGGTGGAGGAGGAGGAGGAGGAGAAGGCCTGTCATAGAGGTGGAATGAGAGGAATGGTAGTTAGGGACATTGGTGATGGGAAATGTGCATTAGTGGTCTATGGCTGGAACACTGTATGACTAAATCCAATCATGAACAGTTTTGCAATTGTATCTCATGGCAGTATAAGAAAATTAAAAATAAATAAATAAAACTAACAAAACTATAGGTTCAAGTTAATTGTGCTACCAAAGACTAGAGAAGTATTCACCATTCCTCTGCCATTTCAGCAGTGCTAGTTTTTTTTTCTTTTTTTTTTCTTCCAGCACAACTGCTTGAAAAAAGAATTGTAAAACTCTATGATTCTGGTTTCTTACATATAGCCTAACCTGCCTTAACAGGTAGTGAATACCAACACATAGGATGGTTTAGATAGGCCCTCATGTATTTTGGAATCAGATCACTGGGAAAATGAATTAGTAATAAGAAGAGGAAAAAAAGTGGCAAATGTTGAATCTCCTAAGACCACCAATTTGAGTTGGCTTTGATGGTGAGCAAAGAAGTGAGTTGATAGAAGAGGAAATTTCTCAGGAGTAGAGATAAACATCACAAGCAGAAAGACATTGTAGAACAAATTGAAAGAGAAATTTCCCTTACGATGTCACTATTTTCCTGTCATGCTTTACACTGTGCTCTACTCTGGACAAACCGAGGTATGTGGTAACAGTTTATCTTTATTCAGAGAGAAAGGGAGCGAAGGAAGAAATGCCTGCTCTGGAGCTGGGAGAGGGGAATGTGGGGACACTGGTGGTGGGAATGGGGCACTGGTGAAGGGATGGGTGCTGGAGCAATATATGACTGAGACCCAATTATGAACATCTTTGCAATGTTGTTCTCAAGGTGGTAAAATAAAAAATTAAAAAGAGCAGTTTGTCTTTATAGATGTGATGATAATCTTTACAGGGAGGTGAGATCATCATGGACTAATCAAGTGGGCCATAGGTGTTCTTATGAGAAAGAGCAGCAGGAGATCAAATGCAGGTAGAAGGGATCAAGGAAGTGTCACTCCAAAGGCAGATATTGGAGTAATGTGGCCAGAAGTCAGGGAAAGCAGACGTTAACTTCTTGTTGGAAAGGTTAGAAATTAAATTCTTTCCTACATCTCCAGAGAAGTT
Source organism: Cryptotis parvus (assembly GCA_021461705.1). Classification (NCBI taxonomy): domain Eukaryota; kingdom Metazoa; phylum Chordata; class Mammalia; order Eulipotyphla; family Soricidae; genus Cryptotis; species Cryptotis parvus. The sequence goes on from JAJIBD010021259.1 coordinate 357,929, forward strand.
ACAACCTTACGTGCACTTAGATTTTGTCCCAGAGAAACTGGTCTACACTTTCTAGCATTTGAGCTATGAGGTGAGATACTTATGGTAATTTAATCAATCCTAATTTTTGATTATTTGTTTTAATTAGTATTTTTTTAATTAAACATTTTATTATACCACTGTGAGATATACAATTACAACGTTGTTCATGTTTGGAGGTTTCGGTCACATGGTGTTCCAGCACCCGCCCTCCACCAGTGCCCATTTCCCACCACCAATTGTCCCCAATTCCCTCCCTCTCATAGCCTGCCTAAATGGCAGGTTCTTTATCTCTTTTCTCTCTCCCTCTTTCTCCTTTCCTTCTCCTACACATTGTGGGTTGCACTACATACACTTGGAAGCCATCATGTGCATTTTTTGCCTGTATTTAATGCTCAGTTCTATGTTGGTATCAGCCCTTTCGACATTTATTCACACATGTTCCCTTCTCTGTCTTACCTAACCTCTGTAGTTTTTGATAATTTGTTCTAAAACCATGAGATGATGGAGGGGGTTTTTATTAGCATGAAATAAAGCATATTCTCCTGGTTACTTCAAATTCAGTTAGGTGTGAGAATTAAGCACCTAATTAGCTATAAAGAGTAATAAATTCAGGGCCAGAGTGATAGCACAGTGGGTAGAGTGTTTGCCTTGCATGCGGCCGACCTGGGCTCAATTCCAGGCATCCCATATGATCCCCTGAGCTCGGTCAGGAGTAATTCCTGAATAAAGAACCAGGAGTAACCCCTGAGCATCGCTGAATGTGACACAAAAAGATAATAAAGTAATAAGTTCCATATTAAAGGGATTAGTTAATAAAAATGCTACAATGAAAAGGAGACTATAGCATTTTCTAGTGACTTCTAAGTTGTCGTTCAAATGCTAGAATAGGATATGAAGTCAAACAAGTTTGAATCAAAAAATATTTCAAAATTTCAAATAACAAAGTCCCTAAGTGCATGATTTATGCATTTTATTCCCTCATCCCCTGAAATAAATAAATTGTTTGAATGAACAGAAATTTAAATGAATTACCCTCTGCAAGTTTTTAGCAATGCTGGGAACAATGATTTTGACTTCTACTCATAAAGAAATGGATCTCTGGCAAGCATTTTATTTATAGAAGCAAAGAGAAATACAAAGATTTATAGAATAGATTCAACATTAGATTTTGGGGGTGCTCCCAAGTAGTACTTAAAGGGCCCAGGTACCACGTCCTATGATAAATGACTCAGTGGCTGGCTGGCTCAATTCTAGGGCCAGGTTACTGCAAAGGGACAGCCGTGCTGGGGAAGAGAAGATTATGCTGGGGAATAGATTGTGATCTCCTTGCCAGACCTGTGCTCTAGTTCTAGCTCTTTTAAGCTCCAAATGTCTATAACTACACTTAAGTGACCCAAAGATCTATAAAATTTAGATTAAAAAGTAGCGTTGTCCTCTTTTGTTTCTGCCATATGTGTAAAATGCACATTAAACCTAAATATGATAGTTCCTTAACTGTGAAAACAGTGAAAGGGGCAGCTACTTATGAAAAATAGAATTAAGCTGACCATTTTGGTGGAGGAGGAACAAAGCTCAAAGCTATCACATGAAAGTCCATTTCCTCTTATTTCTTCAGTGCGAAGCTCCTTTTAGTAAAATCTAAATACACTTTCAAAATCTAAGCAAATGAATTGTTCTCTGTCTCTTACTTTCCAGGGCTCCTCTATGGTCATATCTGTCACCTAAATGCAAGTTTATTATTTCACATTTCTAGAAGGGAATTTATTATTAGGTAACATGGTTACATTTTTTAAATGTCAAAAAACATTATGCATGAATTCCCCAATGGTTATGAGAAAGTTTTGATTTATTAAATGAAAAGAATCTTGTCAACATCTTCAGTAAATATTGACAGTAAGGAACATAAACATCCTAAAATAGAAAAACAAACAAGACATGACAATTGCTAACATTATATGATTATAAACAGTTTCCTTTCTTTTGGGGGCCAAGAGGACTCATTTTTAATATACCTTCCGTTTCGTTGGGGGTTGTTAACTAGTTTTTATCTGTAACCTAAGAGTATGTGATGTTGTAGCTCTGTGTGGTGTTGTCATGTTGTGTGATGTTGTCGTACTGTGTGATGTATTACTGTGTGATGTTGTACTACTGTGTGATGTAGTACTGTGTGATGAGTAGTACTGTGTGAGTTGTACTACTGTGTGATGTAGTACTTTTATTCTTGTACTAATTTGCTTCTACTCCTCTACTTGAATGAAGATCTGAAACTGCATTTTAATGAGAATTCCCATCAACTGGAGACTAGAGAAGAACAGAGTCCTTTTCTATTGACCCAACAAAGCAATAATTAAATTTTATTGTATTTAAATAATGTATATATCAAAATTAATTTATTTTCACATTAATCTTAATATATAAGCAAAAAAATTAAAATAGGGTTTCTTTTTTAAAGACTGGAATTAGTGTGATTTTAAGTAATGTGACTTGTATATACATTCTCAAATTTAAAGTTGAATATTTATATGTGTATTCTGTTTCATAAGTGGACATATTATATTTTAAAGATCTTTGTTTCCAAAATGCTTCTAAAACAAAATAAAGAAAACTTCGTTTGTAACAAAGATGTTTGATCATTATCATCATGTTACTGAATGTTCACAAATAGATTCAGTCTGAAGATAAGTTGGTTTTTATCCCTTGCCATAAATTCAGATTTCTTAGTGACAATCTTTGAGCGGCTCCAAGAATTAGTTTAATCTTCCTTTAAAAGATAAATGAAGTTTGTTGGCATATATGTATCATGTTATTAGTTCTATGCTAATGTTTTATGTAAAAATGTAGGAAATTATTAGAAGCTCATTGAGTTTTTTATTTTTTATTTTTAATGTGTCTTCCCCTCTATTTTATGCTTACGCACAGAAAAATTCTCTGATAGCTCTGTTGGGAGACTGGACATAATGTCTTTCTAGATAGACATAAGGTAGTTTCCATTAAACTGTAAAGAGTATGATGACTTCCTGCAGATTAATAAAAAAAATAACCAAAAGGAAAACTGTAAGGCATGCAAAATGTCATGGAATGGTTAGTATTGTGTGACAAAGGCTGTGCATTTAAGTAAATTAGGCCGAAAATGCAGTAAACTACAGGCATCTATTTATAATATGGACCTCTTTTCACTCATTGTTCCTTAACATTGGTGTAATCAGGATATTTGGGTTGTTTTACTATTATCTCACAAAGACATTTTGTTTTTTTTTTTTTTTTTTTAAACCCTATAGTATTTTATTTTTATTTTTTTTTTTTAATTTATTTTTTTTTTTTTGGTTTTTGGGTCACACCCGGCGATGCTCAGGGGTTAATCCTGGCTCTGCACTCAGGAATTACTCCTGGCGGTGCTCAGGGGACCATATGGGATGCCGGGATCGAACCCGTGCCGGCATGGGCTGGCTGCATGCAAGGCAAACGCCCTACCCGCTGGGCTATCGCCTCCGGCCCCAAGACATTTTGTTTTGTTTAGACATGGAATTAGTTATAGGTTTTGTTTTTTGATTGAGGCTAATGAGGGGCCTCCCAAGTGGTGCTCTAGAGACTTGGTGCCAACCAGTACTCCTTGGCCAAGCAGACAAGTGGTGGTGGTCACTAGAAGGGCCAGAGGGTGCTTGTGCCCGGGTCCTGTGGTGCTGGGCACACCTGGAATACTCGGGTGGTGCCAGAACTTCTAGGACCACATTCAGCAGTGCGTGGGGAACTATCTGGTGCCCATTGGAATTGAACCGGAGGGGTCACGCACTCTGTGGTTCTCCCAGGTCCAGTTCTAAGTCACAGTGATTATAAAGCAATTTTCCTTGAGTATCTCAGCACCAGTTCTACCACCAGTGTACCCAGGCCTTCACCACCCACCTGCTAGTCTGACTGCTTGACAGGCACATTTTTAAGTTAGGTTGTTGTGGTTTGGCTTTCCTACTTTCAGTGTTGTTGACTCTGAAGTTTGGATATGTGGATATACCACTCCTGTACACCATGATGTACACAGAGCCTTGAGCTCCATCATCTGTTACTTCCTGTCCACGTGCCTTGGTACAAGCCCTTGATTTCTTTCCCTCTGGGTCTTTTTAATTCCTATATTGTGAGGTAAAGCATGATGGAGTTAACCCCCTTTAATGCCTTGCAATTTCTTGTCTGTTATTCTATACATGACGTCCCGTGTTTGTCATTCTTATGGCTTACTTCACTTAACATAATATCTTATAGACCTCATTCCCATGACATGATGGAATAGTTTGAGGCTCTTTATGTTCCTGGAGCAAGCAGATGCCCTTGGGCTCTACAAGCATGAAACAGGACATATGGAGACGTTACTGGTGCCCGCTTGAGCAAATCGATGATGAGCAGGAAGACAGTGATACAGTGATATCAACGACCCCCACTACATGAGGGCCACCATTTTCCACATCTGGACTTCCCTCTCGTCAGAACTCCACCCAGCAGAAGAGCCTATCATAGCCCAGCTTGCATGGCCGTGGTTCATCAATAAATGCTGGATTTAGAGGTGACTACAAGAGTATGCCACCCACATGGCAGAGCCTGATAAGCTACCCGTGTCATATTTGATATGCCAAATACCAGTAACAATTATATACCTCATTCCCATGACCTGATGGAATGGTTTGAGACTCTTTTTGTTCCTGGAGCAAGCAGATGCCCTTGGGCTCTATGAGCATGATACAGGTCACATGGAGATGTTACTGGTGCCTACTTGAGCAAATCGATGATGAACGGGAAGACAGTGACAGTGATACAGTGATCATGGATGCAGCAATCAAGTCCATCCTTGGATGCACTAGTTCCATCCAAGCAGCAGCAAATTGCATCGTTTCATTGTTGTTGTTGGACACCTGGGCTGTAACCAGTTTTAGACTTTTATGTCTTCTAAATCAATGTTACTCCTTGCTACTGAAAAGAACACTTGCATGTTTAGCTTTGCTTAAGGTCTAACTCATAAACAAGGCAAAGGGATTGTCCAGAAAATTTACAACAATATGAGGCTGAATTTGTTCAGAAGAACTAAGGTTGATGGAAGGCATGGGGGAAGGGCACACAGAGGGGGTGGAAGGTGTCCAGTCTATGGAGAGAGATAAGCCTGTGGTGGCAGGGTTGTATGACAGCTTTATTGTGACAACATGAAAAATCACTCCTGAAACATACATAGTGATGGAAACCAATGTCACCTCATTTAAAACAATCGCTTGTATCATTTGGATCACTTGTCTTCCTGCTGTTCATCGATTTGCTCAAACAGGCACTAGTAATATCTGTATTACTGCACTAGTATCTGCACTAGTAATATACATCCTGTTACGTGCTATTGTAGCCCAAGGGCATCTGCTCACTAAGTCCTGTTACGTGCTAGTGTAGCCCAAGGGCATCTGCTCACTACAGGAACACGAAGAGACTTAAACCATTCATTCAGGTCATGCGAATGAGGTCTATAATTGTTACTGGTTTTTGGCATATCAAATACGACACCAGTAGCTTGCCAGGCTCTGCCATGAGTCTAAAACACACGATTCTAAAACAATCACAATAGAATTAATTATTCACTAAAATAGGGTATTTAAAAGGAAAAGTTTTAACAAGCCACAGAAAATTCTCTATTGCTAGTCTTTTAAATGTACTCTAGTTATGTGCAAGACAGCAGACCACTGAATTACAAATATATATATATGTATAAATACATATATATCTGTATACATATGTATATATACATATGCATATATATATATATATTTATATGACTTTCCAACTGAAGTGTAGATGCTAACTGTATTAGAAAGACCATTAGTAAGCAAACAGGCTGTCCTATTCAGGCTAGCAGGATTCAGAAACTACAAATTGGTTAGGAAAAGCCTTAGAAGAAATTCAGACTTCTCTAATGGGAAGTTGACCTAGCTACTAGATTGGCACATTGATGCTTTTTATCCCTTGGTTTTATATATTTTGAAAATCTCCAAGTACCTAGCACAAATCTTTGAAGATTCTCTGGTCCCCAGACTGATCAACACTTGTGAGTCAGTGCCTGAGGCTGTCAACTACCACAGCCCCAAGCCAGCAGGCTGCCGGGCTATGCACCTCAAAGCCACTTGAGCTCTGTTGGGAACAACCTGCCATGCTCAGAATAGAATGACAAGGCTTCTAAGGAGATTATTTCTGCTGTTATTCAGGATAAATTCACTTAGGTTGTTCCCAGAATGCTTCTACAAGTGCACAATCATTGAAAGATGTAGGTCACATCATGAAAAGTAGAAATAGTCATATGTAGGTTGCTATGTTATTTTCTTTGGGGAGAAGTGGCTGAAAAAATTCAGAATACTAGGCCAAAATTACCATCTAAATATTCTGAATGGTTTTTCACAATCATTCTCTTCTATCTAATTTCTCTGCTTTCCCCTGTGAGTCTCTGCTTTAAGAAGAGACTCTCAGGGGAAATATTCTTAAAAGTAAATATTTGATGTTGCAAATAAAGAAACCACTGAAGAAAACAAGCATTTCCAGAAGGGAGATGGAGTATAAGCAGGTTTTAGAATTTTTTCCAAGAAAAATAGAGTATCAGTTAAGTTTTGTGGATTCATATTATATTTCCCTCTTTAAGTTACATTTTTATGGTATTTCTTAGTTCAATTCTACATAATAATGTGTACTTAAATACAAAATGGGATTTTCTTACTACCCTAGACTTTCCGTTAAACCTCAAGTATAAAATAAATGATAGTATTGTCTATATTCTAGAGGGAGTAAATGCTAGATATTTACAGTCAGGACTTATCAATGAGAGAAGAATTTGTCCTGTGTCAGTTTTCCACCTCTGACTAATTTTCCACCTCTGACTAAGGGTCAGAGGATTTCTTAAAAGGATTGTTCAAGATCAGAGAGAGAAGTAGTTACAGGCCAATAGAACCAGTTCCTTGTCCCATTAAATGTGTATTAAGGGAACACAGTGGAACCCAGACAAGTTCAAAGGCATGAAGGTGACTGAAATAAAAGATCTATCTTAAGATAGCAAAAACCTTTGAGATACAGACTTATAAGTCCACACTATCCCCTGGATCTCACAAGAGGAGCAGCTCCAATGCAGGAACAAAAGTCCAAACCAGGAAAGTTCTTCACTTGACACTTGTCACTTGTCTTTCCGTTGTTCATGGATTTGCTTGAGTGCGTGACAGTGACATCTCTATTCGTTGGGAATAAGGTTCATTATTTTTACTGTTTTTGGTGTTCAGCAATGATGAAGAACTACAAGTGGAAAATTCTAGAGTGTGGTTATTTGTTATATGCTGGACAGATTCATGAGAAAAATATAAAAGAAAATACAAAGTATTCTTAATTCACAATGTGTTGCTTTAGGATTTAGTGAAATGTGCCCTTCATTGTTCTTCGGATGAATTCTATTTTCTGACTCTTGCTAGTATAGCTAAAGATTGCACTTATGTTTTCTAATAAGGCTTTTAAATATCAGGCTTATAATCATCTAACATACACATGCATTTTTTTGTTCAGTTCTTCATAAGTGTTTAATGATAGGTGACAATGCATGACAAATAGCCATCTGATAGCCAGCTAGCAGTAAGCTCAGTTACTTTTGCTGCTTAAAAAAAGAAAAAAGAAAATGAAAAAAGGGCTGTGTTAAATTGTTATTTACTGCCTTTACAAAGAAGATATACTGTCTTAAAATTCAAGGCATATGAATTCTTTTCAAATAAAAATGATACTTAAACATGTGAAACATATAGGGTCCACTATACTCCTGTATGATTGCTCTCAAAAATAGCACTGGCTTACAAAGGTGACAGATCTTTCCAGTGAAAAGTGAGCTTCTCATGCAAAGCACATTATAAGTACAAATCAGAATCTTTATGAAAACCAAGTTATTTTAAGAAATGAAATATTACTTCCATGTAGACTCTTATTTGGTTAATATTTTTATAAACAATAGACATATTTTTATATAAGTGCTGAATATACGTAAGTACTGAATTAAGGAATCTGTTATGTTTAACCTTCATTTATTCTGGAACCATTTCCTGCAACTATCATGGAACTTGAGCAAATAAAGCTCAGTTTGTTTCTGTGTCCTTTTATTATGCAAAAGGAAAAAAAAGATAAAAGGAGCAGTCAAATTTTTGATAAATTGAAAGCTGATTTAAATGTTTGTGAAACAAATCAAATGTTTGAGAAAATTTTGAATAAAATATCCACATTGTATTTTTGCTATGATTTTTTCAATTGATTTAAAAATCTTTAAAAGCAATGTTAAATGTTGGTGATAACTAAAAATGTATACATTTTACTTATATGTACACATTTTATTTATTTTTATATAGTATAGAAAATAAATATCTTGCAATTAGAAAAATTAGCATATATTAGTAAAATTTTATACTATTTTATTTAATAATTGACAGACTTACTGCAGCCTTTTGTTCCCACCTTGGAAGCTTTCATACTGAACATGAAATTCCAATCAGATGGTTTATATGAGAATGTTGTATTGTTCAAAAGTGTTTCCACTTAAAACCACACTTCCTGTGTCCAGATATCCTTTAATGTAGAGCTTAAATGGGGCTAAGAAAATAGCATTTGTGGGAAGTCAGTGTTATATAAAACTATGGAAATCATCTTATTAATAGAATAAACAATGTATGTTTTCAGCTAAATCCCCAAACTGTAGTATCTGCTTGATTTACCCGTATTAGGTGATTCACCAGCACACTAATATTGTGGAAGATAAACTCAAATTAGCATTGAGCTCTAGAATGAAGAAACATTAATAGAATACATAAAATTAATCTGAAAGAGCTTGATATGGATGATGATACTGTCAATTTACTTTTGTAACTTTCTGGGTTAATTGCCAGATAGTACATCTCTGGTCATGTTAAATGGAACATCCCAGGAGAATATAATTCCTATCATTCTATATTAGCTACTTCCTCTGGTACTTTTATACTTTCTCATTTGTTTGCATCCAAATTGCCACTTCTCACTGAGGGACCTCAAACCTCTCGGTAGAGAAATCTATTAAATATGACTCCAACTTACCTATAGTTTTTAGGGTCAGTTCCTGTGTTGGTTCCAATTATACTGTAAAACAGTCTCACAGCCCATGTTATTTGGCAATATTACCTTGATATTTATCCCATGATAGATGTGATTTAGAGCTCCTGGACAGTAGATAGAACTTTGTGACTATTTCAATAACTAGGAAAGAGTAGATGTGCTCTTAGGTGGTTCCTAAGGGTAGATTATAAAAATCTGAAGAACTTCATGTTCTCTGAGGATGCTCCAAGAGCAACAGCTAGCATCTTTCAACAGCACATTGCGATCACTGACACTTTCAGTGGATTTAGGCCTCCGGATCTTGATTGCTTCTAACTTTCAAAATTTTCCCAATTTAATATCCAGATATTGTGGAGCAGTGCTCCCAAATTTCCTCATTCCGACCCCCCAGCCCCAGTCTTCCTCTGTGGCAGGATCTTTTTCTTTCCTCCCTCTCCTACTCTGTAGCTCTCGCTCTCTTTCCTTGTGCATATTATGGTTTGCAACACAGGTACTGTAAGGTTATCATGTATATCCCTTTACCTACATTCAGTACTCAATTCTTGTCCAGAGTGATCATTTCCAGCCTTCATTTTAATAGAGGTCTCTGCTGTATCCTAACTGCCCTCTCCCACTTACCACCCCCACACCCCGGCCTTGTGACAGGCTTCCACAAGCTTTTTATTCCTTTTGCCAAAAATCACCCATGAACTCTGAATGACCTCTGTTCTTCATGTGTTCATGTGTGAAGCCTCTATGCCTTTTGGGTACACACATCTCTCAAAGTTTATACAGGTTTTATACAATGCAGTAATGATAAGAACTGGATGATGAGGAAGCAGGCAGGCAGATATGGAAAGTCTCCTCTGTGGCAATGAGCCCTTGAGAAGTAATAAAACCAAGTAGCCCTAAGGCTGTCAGCTCCCTCCTTGTGGATACAGAAACTAGGCCTTTATCAGGCGTTTCTGCAGGCCCAGAAAAGACTGGACCCCGCTCCTAGAGAAACTCCACTAGAACAGAGGCCAGGAAAAAAAATAAAAAGATGACCATCAACTGCTCCCAGCTTTTTCCCCTGGTGACCACGCTAGCATCAGACTTTGCTTAGGTGGAAAGACCCATATCAGCAGCTTGGGAAACCCCTATAAAATCCAACTTGGAACAAAAGAGACACCCACCGCCCAAGCACATGTGCTGCCCAGGAGAATGTGTGTTGCCGGCCCAGGCACATGGTGTCCACAAGTATGTGCCGCCCGCATCTTTCTTCTTTCCCTCTTGAGATTTGTACTTTCCTACTTTAATGCTGGGAGGTGTACTGGGCTCTCTCTGCCCTTGGAGAAACCAGCATTCTCTCTTGAGTCAGCTCTCTATTCTCTGTCTGTCTATCTTTCTGTCTGTCTGACTGTCTCTTTCTCCCACACACACCTTTTCCTTCTTCAAAATTTCTAAAATAAACCTGTTTTTACTTCTCTTACTAATAATCCTTTCTCTGTAAAGAAAAATCAATGGATGTGAGAGGCCTGGGTAAGGGAAGGCTGTTTTAATTTCCAAATATGTGATCATAATTTTAGATAGCAGTAAAGTTATCAAAATCTCCATTTAAGGTCATCCCTTCCATTTTTCTTTTGTTTTCATTTTCCTTTAATTAATTCCTCTCTCTTACTTTCTCTGCTTCTAAAAAAAAACTCTTAAAAGGATATTAACTATCATGAGCATACTTGACAAATTATATTGAACATTTTGATTAATAAAACTGTTAGGTTACCCAGATTTCACCCTTCACAAATGTTTTCTAGTATACATTTGAATAAATGTATGATTAATTAATAAGATTAAAATGGTTTATTGACAACACTCAGAACTGGGAACAGAAGAAACCAGAGTTATTTCAAATGATGCTTGCTTGAACTTCTCTTTTGTATCTTGTTAAAAAGTCCCTAAATCAAATTGCTTGTCCGAAGAGTCTGAGCAAGAGAAGGCACTTGCCCCTGGGCTTCTGTTAATTCTGTTATCAGCATTACAGTTAGTACAGGCCTATATTTGGAAAGGAACTGAAGATAAACATATTACCTGGAAAGGTCATTTTGGGGGTTCGTTAATACTGTCAATGATTCTTCCAAACTATTTCTCTTCACTTATGTATAGTGTGACCCATCAAACAAGTTTCTTTCAAGAGTTACCCCTTCTCCCCAACTACTATGGTTTCTTTTCTGATTGAACCAGCAAACAAATTAACATCAGATTAGGAGGAAAAAAAGACAAACTTAATTACAAACAGATGACCTTAAGTTCTAAAGTAAATGGGAAAAACTTTGTGTTTCATCCTGAGCTAAAGAATGGGGGAGAGTCCTAAGGCTTCCAAGAGCCCTGTGGAGGGTTTCCCAGAATGGCAGCCCCTGAGTTCCTGACAAAACCTTGCCCCATAGATGTTTACCCTGCCTTTAGGTTGGTTTGTCTGCAGAAAGGTTATTTCTAGAGATGATCCTAACACTTGATAATCTTTATCTTTTTTAAGGTAATTGTTCCTCCAGAGGCCAACAGTGCCCTGATTGAATTTAGTTGCACATACCGGAGTCAGAGTCAGTGGGAAAGCTAGCTCAGGGCATCTTGGAAAAACTCTATCTAAACGTTTTGGCAGAGGACAAGCCTACATAACTCAAGGCCACTTTTAATTAGTTACCTGTCATTGTAACAATTTGATTTCTTTTCTTTGCCGAAGTCTATTTTTTTTTTCTTCAAAAGTTAGTACTAATCACAGAGGAATTAGCCAATGTTTGAGTCACAACTCAATGGAGGGATGTAGTGTTGATCAGTAGAAAGCAAATTTCTTTTCCTTTCTTTCCTCCTTTCTTTCTTTCTTTCTTTCTTTCTTTCTTTCTTTCTTTCTTTCTTTCTTTCTTTCTTTCTTTCTTTCTTTCTTTCTTTCTTTCTTTCTTTCTTTCTTTCTTTCTTTCTTCCTTTCTTCCTCTTCCTTCCTTCCTTCCTTCCTTCCTTCCTTCCTTCCTTCCTTCCTTCCTTCCTTCCTTCCTTCCTTCCTTCCTTCCTTCCTTCCTTCCTTCCTTCCTTCCTTCCTTCCTTCCTTCCTTTTCCTTCCCTCCTTCCCTCCTTCCCTCCTTCCTTCCTTCCTTCCTTCCCTTCCTTCCTTCCTTCCTTCCTTCCTTCCCCTTCCTTCCTTCCTTCCTTCCTTCCTTCCTTCCTTCCTTCCTTCCTTCCTTCCTTCCTTCCTTCCTTCCTTCCTTCCTTCCTTCCTTCCTTCCCTCTTCCTCCCTCCCTCCCTTCCTCCCTCCTTTCCTTCCTTTTCTTCTTCTTTTCTTTCTTTATCTTCTCTCTTCTTTCTGTCTTTCTGAACAATCACATTGACAACAGAGTAAAAACAATTCCTGGGCTGGGGGAGGGGGACATTATCACAGACTTGTCACATAAAATGTTTTTATGCTTCAGGCTGTTAAAAATTTCATGCATAGGTTCATAGTCACCGAAGGCAACTTTTGTTGTTCAGCAAGAGGCTTAGGATAAATGTACAACTTGAACAGAGAATTTGGGTTATCTTGTAATTGTAATCATTACCAAGACTTCAGGTCTCAGTAGAGTGAAAACTACAGCAATATGGATTAACCTACATTTGCTTTTTAGTAATGATTCCTTCCACCTCAAAGACTAAAGAGTATTTGTCATTGAGAAAATTTCAAAACATTTTAATAAAAAGCACAAAACTTTAAAAAGTTGATCTGTTTGTTAAATATTCTACAGTATTATCAAGTGTATTTTCTTTTATTAACAAATTCAGTCATCTGTGAGAAAGGTTATCAAAAAAATTCAAGGATTTCAAATTCTCTGTAAAGCTGAAAAGGATCAAGTCCTCTGGGCATTGGCATAAAAATGTCTTGTGATATGTCTGATCCTCAGAGATTAATTAAATAATGACCTTCTAAAGGGGAATGAAGTTGCCAACATGGAAAACAGAGACACAAACAAAAACAATTATGTCGTATACTTTTCTTCACACTCTGAATTTTATCTATGGGAGTACCAGAAAATTTGACTCACTGGTTTCCTCTGACATAAATGAATCAAAATTAATTAGTGATTACAACTTTGTTAGGATCAGAATTCTATTTAAACTTCATGGTGCAAGTTTGAATAAAAGGTGCAGGTTTGAATAAAAGGGAAAGTTTAGTTGAATTACTACATTTCTCCAACTACTCTGTTTTACCAACTACAGAACAATTATGTATCACTATACTTTGACAATATGATGATGATACACAGACAATACTGTGGCTTGTCAAGCATGTGTTAGACTATGTATGCTTGATAGAGGAATGCCAAAATTCCACAGTAAAATCACAAAAACACACAAACAGATATCTTCTAATGAGGTAATAACTATAGAATATAATCAAATACTTAGGTTTTGATGAAAAATCTCACCCAGCCACACACAATAGCTAGGATGACCCAAATGGAATAGCAAGTGTATGTAAATCTCCCTGGGGTAACATTTTTTTCAAGATGATATAAAAAATTATTTTACTTAATTTCTTAACTTTTTTCTGAAAGTTCACTTTTATTTTTTTCCCTTCCTTCCTTCACTTTTAGATTTGGAAAAATTTGTTCTTAATATGTTGTCTGATTCAGATGCCTGCTTGTTAAATCTGTAAATTTTAATACTATTTTATATGCTTATAGACCTTAGAGCTAGAATAGGGTCTCTCCAATAATTCCAGGATTTTTAATTCTGTCATCTACACATTTATTGAGAGTCAGTTTAGCCACATCAAAGCCTCAGACAAACATGTTCTGCTTAAATCAACTTCTCACAGGGACTCAGGCAACTATTGTGTAGATGCTTTATCAGTTAAGAAGCAGAAGTATCTTCATCGTTAGGGAACCTTGGCATAAATACTCAGTTTCTCCTTCATACATTTCTTCGCAAAGTATGCTTTGTGCAGCAGCTGATCCAAGGGTCGACTAATATGCTAATTAACAAAAGTACAGATAATTATACTTTGTTTATTATATATAAATTATATATAGTTATGCTTTGTTATATTTATATATTTATATTTGTTCATAATATATTTATATTTTGTTCATTATATATATGATTTTCAAGAATTTTACAGGGATTGAAAGCACATGATTAAGAATAGTTTTTGTTAAAATATTCAAGGAAACATACACATGTGTGTATATATACACACATGTGTATGTTTCCTTGAATATTTTATAATATATATACATATATATGTATATATGTATATATATATACATATGTCACATATATACATGTGCCCCACAAGTTTCCTCTATCTCTCTCTCTCTCTCTCTCTCTCACACACACACACACACACACACTCACCAATTTTGGCCAGGTGAAATTTATTTTGACCAAAGATGAAATAAAAGAGCAAAGCTAAGGAAATTTAGCTTTATCCTAGGCTTTGTCTATTATTTCATTCTGAGTTAAATTTTGTACATGAAGAAGTGTGTTGCGCTTCATTCTTTTGAAAGCGGATAACCTCTAGCATTAGGCTACATTACCTTGGGTTAGTGTGGGACTTGGGAACCTGACGGTGGTGTCTGGTGCTTCTGCCTTATCGCTGCATCATAAAAGGCAGTTTCTCCATGCTCTGTCCCTCCTCAAGTGCATAACTCTGCTCCAAGTGATTTCACGCGAGACACCATAGCATCAGACTAGTTTCCTGTTTCTCCTCACTCTAAATCTGAGTGGCCCTATTCAGGTTGATTATAGTCCAGAAATTTGGACTCCCCTGAGTATCAACTAACTCTAATGGACATATTTTGGGAGCTTGGGTGTGAGATTCTTTCCCTATCTGTTGGGAAGTTAATAATAGAATTTCACGCACAGTGCAGGCATCTTACCACTTCCCCAGCAAAAGCTATCCATTCTTTGCCTGGGATGAGGGGTGAAATATTTTCCTGTTTTATTTCAGAAGACGTTAATGTTGCCTCATCCCTGGAAGATGACATGTTCCCTATCCCTTCTGTAAGGGAGTTGGTGGCTTTGATTTTATTTGAGTGAGTCAGAACGTGATGTCTGGGTGTGGGAGGTGCGTTCTACCTGTATTTAGTGGCATCTGGTGATTTTTCTTATAGTCAGTTTCTGGAGAAACATTTGAGCCACTAAAGGAGGTATAATAAAACTTTATTTATTTATTTATTTTTTATTTTTTATTTATCTATTTTGCTTTGTCTACACTCTTATATGTCCTTGGAAAAGATTTCACAATAGAATTCTATTTGTATCTGGGTTCCCAGATATTCGAAGCTATCAATTTAGTCCTTAATTGGTCTTTAAGAATTCAGTATAGTCTTTATTCATTTGGGTGAGAGAGTGTTGAGAGGGAGACATCAGGCAGTGCTCAGAGTTTATTCCTGGCTCTGAGCTCAGTGATCATTCCTGGGGACAATATGTGGTACCAGGGATCAAACCCTGCTCTGCCACATGCACGGTAAGCGCCTACCTGCTGCTCTATTACTCTGGGCCCAGAATTTATTATAGGCATTTTGACAAGTTACGACGTTGGAAAATTTATCTCTGGGAATCTCCTTTCTTCTGTGTTACTATCATACTCAAATATAGTCTCCTTGGACTTAAAATTACTTTATATAACATCTCAGAGGACTTATAATAATCATTTGACTTCTGCTTTGCTGTTTCAGTTGTTCTGGTACTGTGTTTATGTGGCTCAAATCATTGACATTGCCTCTTGCTCTTGGACTTTGTGCTTGAGGTCTTTCTTGCATGTACCAGACTTTAGACATAAGAAAATAGAACAATAAATAATCTTCTAGGAGAGTTGGCTTTCAAATACTTAGGGATTTACTGACACATGTAGTTGGGAGAATTCATGCTTGTTATTTTTATATATGATTACTACAGCTTTTTGTAAAAGGAATTTGTAATGCATGTGCGCATACTGACTGTTTCTACTGCTTCTGGTGTCAATTTATTGTTCCTTAAGCAGTTTTCCACTTAAAGAAGCCAATAGTTTTTTAATCCAGATTTTATTTTCCTCTAGAGACATGTTTGTTTTGTAACAAAACTTCTTACTTTTAGAGACTTTATATTGGTAGTGTTCAGAAAGTTATTTGGAATTGATTTATATAATGATTTATGCATTGAAGCATAAGTTATATTCATAGAATGAAAAAAGAGGAGGTTTAAATTTGGGAGGCATCATATTCACTATTTTGCATGTTTATTTTCAGCACATTTTTATCCTTTTGCTGCAATTGGCTAAGATCCAGAGATAGTTTTCTTTATTCAGCCACTTCACTGCTCAGATAATTTAAACGGACAGTTAGAAATCAGAGAGAAATTCAACAGACTCTCCTTAAAAGGACAAAAGAAATTGTGAAAGGATAGAGTTTCTAAACATAATATGCTCCAGTTTAGAAAATACATTTGTCATTTCAGAAATTATTGAGCAACTGTTCAACACAATCTAATATATCCATTCCTGTGCATAAACTCATCAGAGTATTTTTCAAGTTTATAGTAGTTCTCAGTGAGTATATAATTTGTTAAACTGTGCCAATTTATCTCCATTTATGCCATGATGTAAAATGCAATACTTAATTACATTAACCTTTTCATTAATTTATGCTTAATAAGTTTGGATAGCTCTAGCATAATTCAAACATAATGAGGTACAAATTATTTACTTAATAGCTAATAATTTATTATTTATGAACAAAATGCAAGTTAGGAAGTTAAACTTCCGTTTTGGGGTTTTGGTTTGTTTGGGGTCACACTTCATAAGGCTTATTCTGACTCCAGCTCAGGGATCCCTGCTAGCCCACTCAGGAGAACATATGGGATGCCAGGGATTAAATCTGCAGGGGATCAAATCTGTCCTGCAAGAAGGAAATGCCTTAACTGCTGTACTGTCTCTCCAGGACCTATAACTTATCTTAAGCCATTGGAATCTAATTGTTATAGGCCTTTGCAGCATGAAATATTAATTCCAGCTGGTAAAATAAAGGAAACTCCTATAGAACTCTGGAAGGCACAGAAAGCTGAGCCATTTGGCCCAAGCTTAATAGTTGAGGTGGCACTTGGAACCCAGCCCGGTCTTGCCCTTTGAAGGCAGATGCTCTACGCCATCGAGGTATCTCTTGGGTCTGCCTTTGTTTCTCTATTCACCACAGATGAGTGAGAGCATGCAGTATTTTTCTGTCTTTAGGACATCTCACTTAGCTTAACAACCCTCAGCTCTTTCATACTATCACAGATGCAGTATTATATATTTTGAAGTTACTCATTAGTATTCCAAATATGGTACATATATTAGAGTATATATCACATCTGCTTTACCATTGTTCATGATTGGGATCCTTGGACACTGTTAAGTTGCTGCAGTTTATATAAAGACACACATGTCCTTTCAACTTACTGTTTTCTGATATTTTTCTATTTGATACACAGAAGTGAAACTACTGAATCATGCAGTAAGTCAGTTTTTGTCAAGTTGTGCTTTTTACCTTCTTACACACTTTGATATGTTCTGCCTATCCCCCTCTGCAACCCCTCCCCCTGCAATTCTGTCTCTTTCTGAAGGAATTAACTGGGGCAAAGATCGCGATTTGTTGCTCCTTTGTGGAGAGAAAGAATTTCGATAATTAGTTAGGTTGTTATTTGTGGGAAGAAGGATTAAACTATTTATAAAGCTCTTGAATATAGTTAAAACATTGAGTGACTGAGGGGTCGGAGTCATAGCACAGACTGAAGGGCCTTTGCTTTGTCTCCTGACTCTCATCCATTGTTGGTGGGAATGTAAACTGGTCCAGCATTTTTGGAAAACAATATGGACATTCCTCCAAAGACTAGAACTTGAACTCCCATTTGACCCAGCCATACCACTCCTGAAAATATACCCTGGGAAGAAAAAAACACACAGCAGAAACACCATCTGCACTCTTATTTTTTCATAGCAGCACTTTCTCGAATAGCTGGAATCTGGAAACAACAAGAGTGCCCGAGAACTGACCGACTGGATAAAGAAACTTTGGTACATCTACACAATGGAATACTATGCAGCTGTGAGGAAAAATAAAGCTATGAAATTTGCCTTATAAATGGATGGACATGGAGAGGATCATGTTGAGTGAAATTAGCCAGAAGGAAAAAGACAGATATAGAAAGACTGCTTTTATTTCTATAATATACATACATCATGGAATATATAAATATATACATATACATATATATAGTATGATACCAATATCCAAGGTCTGGCAAAACATGGACCAGGAGGTTTTGTCAAGGTGGAATCTACCACAAACATGTGGGAGTCCAGCTGGTTAGGTAAGACAGAGAAAGGAACAGTGTGCTAATAATCATCAAAAGTGATAAAACCAGCCTAGAACTGAGCATTGAATATAAGCAAAAAAAAGATACACATGATAATCTCTAAATGTATGTATTGCAATCCACAATGTGTAAGAGAAGGAAGAGAGAGAGAGAGAGAGAGAGAGAGAGAGAAAGAGAAAGAGAGAGAAAGAGATAAATAACCTGCCATAGAGGCAGGCTGGGAGTTGGGGAGGGAATCGGGGACATTGATGGTGGGAAATGGGCACTGGTGGAGGGATGGATGCTGGAACACTGTATGACCGAAACCCAAACATGAACATCTTTGTAATTTGTATACTCCAGGTGGTATAATAAAATATTTAAAAAAATAAGACAATAAAAATTAATTTTCTCATAAAAAGAAAAGCGTTTCTTAATAGCATAATAAAAAATTCAATAGTATTCCTATAGAAGACATTCAAAAATAAGTGATTTCTTATATTTCTCTTTACCATTTTTTCTTTATATGGTTGCACCCAGCAATGTCAGGGTTTTAGTCCCGACTCTGCCCTCAGAAATTAATCCTGGTGGTGCTTGGGGAACCATGTGCAAGACAAATGCCCTCCCCACTAAGAGATCAGTCCAGCTCCTCTTAGACTTTTCTAATAATAACCATATTTTTCCAAAATATTTAATGTCGTCATTTTGACAAATATTGACAGTACCAGGATAACCCAGATTTTGCTATAAAATTAATAAAATGTCACCTATAATACATTTAAAATTTTTTCATTTATTCCTATAGTTCTATTCTGAAAACAAGTATAAACTATGCATTCATGTAAAAGTGAACCAGGTAGATGAAAATTCCAGAGGAGGGCAGCAAAGATAAAAAAGACGGTGGTGTTAATATAGTAAAAAGAAAACAGAATCTTAATTTAACAAATTCCATAACTTTTCCAACTAGTAAGCAACTTTAGAGTGAAGCATCATTTCGTCCAATTTTTAATAGGTTTACTAAAATAAGGAAAAAATTGAAGTGAATACAATTAGTCTGTCTCACTTTCATGGTCTGTTTCTTTTTTCCTTTGATAGTCTATTGTTGTGTAAACCTCTCTAAAGTATGTTGTCACAGCTCTCTATATATAGTCCCAACTACTTCTGTATTTAATTATTTATCATGTACTTATACTGTTTTAGATGGCTTGGATATAATGTATAATTTAATCGGAAAAATATAACCTGATTTTTGTAAATTCCTACTTAGTTGGTTTTAAATAAATCAGCATATTATTGCTTTATAAATTAAAGTGGATTAAAAATTGTACTCAAGCACTATAAGTATACACTTTATTTTTTGTTAAGCAAGGAGATTCTTGAACAACGGTTTTAGAAAAGACATGAGTGGAAAGAAAAAGAGAAGTACAGTATGTTGAAAATGTGAAGTGGTGTTCAGCAGACCAGAAATTGAATTTAAGTCTGAATTCTTGGAAAACGTGGCATTTGGACACAAATTGTAATGGTTAAACTACTAAAAGTTTAAAAAACATTTTTAAAAAGAATTTTTTGTTCTGTTTTGTAACAATATGATTGAATATGGTAAACAATAGAGTAAATTCAATCCTGCTGAAGGAGTCTGAATTTTAATTTGGTTATTGATGCTAATTAGCAAGCATGATCTCTGAGATCTGACATAGTTTATATTCAAGTTAGATTAGTGAGCGTATATTGAATTAAGAAGCTGCTTGTCTCCTAGTTAAAAATTCAAACTAGAAGATGGTTTCTCCCTCTGGAATGAGTATCTTGTTTAGGCTGTGACATGGTATCGTACTCTCATGTTGTAGAAATCTATGAAAGAGAGTTAGAGAATATTGGATGGTCATAGTCTTGAAGCTTGTTATTAATGTCTGAACTCACTAAGTAACTTTTTTAAATATATTAATTACATTATGTATTTCATATCAATTTCAGAGCTCCACCCAGTAGAAGAGCTGATCACAAGCTGTCTGTTTCAGCCATCTATTTCAAGCCCAGGTATGCCTGATCCAGAGACTCAGATACACCGGGCAGAGCTGCTACTGGCTCTCCCTATGCCCAACTGATCATGAGGCACCCAGGAAGGAAGGTGAATTCTAGCCCTGACCTGTCATCCCAGCAGAGCCTTGGAAGAAGCCAGAGGGACCCCCACACCATGAGGGGATGCCATTTTCAACATCCGGACTCCACATCTCGTCAGAGCTCCACCCAGCAGAAGAACTGATCCATTACTGTCTCACGTGGCTGCAAAGCAGCCGCGCAGGTTCATCAATAATGCACAAGATGAGAGGCTACCACAAGAGTATCCCACCCGCAGGCAGAGCCTGGAAAGCTACCTGTGTTGTGTTTGATATGCCAAAAACCAGTAACAATTACAGAACTCATTCCCATGACCTGAAGGAATGGTTTTAGGCTTTTCATGTTCCTGGAGTATGCAGATGCTCTTGGGCTACACTAGCATGTGTCAGGACATATAGAGATGTTACTGGTGCCCACTAGAGCAAATCGATGAACAACGGGAAGACAAGTGATATCAATTTCTGACATATGTGCATATATTACATATAATATTATATATTAATTATATACAGTTATACATTCATAGATACCTGTATTTCTAGTTACTGTGTATAATTCAATCATCTGTATTTTTCTAATTAATTGAAGACTGACAGTAGAGTCAACAATCTACTTTTTTTTTTTTTTTGCTTTTAGGGTCACACCTGGCGATGCTCAGGGGTTACTCCTGGATCTTCACTCATAAATTACTCCTGGCAGTGCTTGGGGGACCATATAGGATGCTGGGGATCGAATCCAGGTTAGCTGCATGCAAGGCAAATGCCCTACCCCCTGTGTTATCGCTCCAGCCCCAACAATTTACTTTTTTAAAAAGCTATATTCAAATGAGAAAAAACATTTTGAAAGAAAAAGAACAGATAATACAGAACATTTTTTTTGGTCACATCCAGCAATGCTCAGGGATTATCCTGGCTCTGAACTCAGGAATTACTCCTGGCGGTGCTCGGGGGACCTTATAGGATGCCAGGGTTTGAACCGGGTTGGCCGCATGGCAAATACCCTACCAGCTGTGCTATCAGCCTGGCCCCTTAATTTTCTTATTATACCATAATGAGATGTATAATTACAAAGATGTTCATGTTTGGGTTTCAGTCATACAGTGTTCCAGGACCCATCCCTCCTCCAGTGCCCATTTCCCACCACCAATGTCCCGATTCCCTCCCCTCTCCTTTAGCCTGCCTCTATGACAGGCAATTGCCTCTTCTCTCTCTCTCTCTCTCTCTTTCTCTCTCTCTCTTTCTACTCTTACACATTTTGGTTTGCAATACATACATTAAGAGATTATCATGTATATCCATTTGCCTATATTACATGCTCTGTTCTAGATTGGTATTATCATTTCCAACAGTTATTAGTACATTGTTAAGCTCTGACTCCCACACACTTGTGGTAAATTCTACCCACTGACAAGACCTCCTGATCCATGTTTTGCCTGACCATGGATACTGGTATCATACTATTTTTTTATATTCGGCAAATAAATGCAGTCATTCTATATCTGTCCTTTTCCCTATGGCTAATCTCACCCAGCATGATCCTCTCCATGTCCATCCATTTGTAGGCAAATTTCATAACTTCGTTTTTCCTAACAGCTTAATAGTATTACATTGTGTAGGCGTACAGCAGTTTCTGTTGATGTTCAAACTTTTCAAGGATTGACTGACTCCTGAATTTCTAAATCATTGCCTACTTTCTGCTCCCATTATATGATTTCTTCTTTATCCTTCCATTATTTTATTCTTTTGCCTATTGAACTACCTGTTAGCAGAATTTTCAACTACCCATACTTTATCTCAAATTCATTCTATAGAAATTACAGTGCATTTCTTCTCACTTGAAAATCTTGTGTGTCCTTTATGACTTAGTCAAAGTCACCTTTTCACTGTGCTACAATCATAAAAACATCAAAATTCTTATCAATCTTTAAGTTAATCTTTCTGTGGTCCTAGAATCCTTACCCCTTTTTTATATCATATTTAGCTAGAAGAGCTTAACATTATTTGTAGAAGAATAATTATGCTCTTCAGTGTAAATTATCAGTGTGATTAATAAAAATTTTAATCATCACCTGAAATAAATGGATGGAAAAATATGCAAGATATCCTATGGCTTAAGACCATGGGGTAGAAGCAATGGTTTAGAGACCTAGTTTGTGAACGTTCATAAAATCATATTCTATCAGAAAATTTATAATGCTGATATTTTAAGGTAGCAGAGGATGGTCCTCAATCCGGCCCAGGTATGCTGGTCCAGAGACTCTTAGACATGGGGCAGAGCGGTTCCTTGCTCTCCCTGTGCCCAACCGTTCATGAGGCAGTCGGGAGGCATGGTGGGTTCTAGCCTTGGCCCACCACCCGGCAGAACCTCACAACAAGCCCAGACGACCCCCACCCACTCCATGGGCGCCGCCATTTTCCACATCCGGACTTCCTCTCTTCAGAACTCCACCCAGCCGACCAGCCCATCACAGCCCGGATCATCGACACCCACCCTGCAGCAGTTTCTTTCCTCAATCCGGCCCAGGTATGCTGGTCCAGAGACTCTTAGACATGGGGCAGAGCGGTTCCTTGCTCTTCCTGTGCCCAGCCGTTCATGAGGCAGTCGGGAGGCATGGTGGGTTCTAGCCTTGGCCCACCACCCCGGAAGAACCTCACAACAAGCCAGACGACCCCCCCACCCACTCCATGGGTGCCGCCATTTTCCACATCCGGACTTCCCTCTCTTCAGAACTCCACCCATCCGACCAGCCCATCACAGCCCGGCTCAGCGTTCCGCTTGTGGCCTAGCGGTTCATCAATAAATGCTTTATTTGGAGGTGTTTAAATAATATGCCACCCGCACGGCAAGCCTAGCAAGCTGCTCGTGTTGTATTTGACATGCCAAATGCCAGTAACAATTATATTAGGGTCATTCCCATGACCTAATATAATGGTTTGAGGCTCTTTTATGTTCCTGTAGCAAGCCGATGCCCTTTGCTCTACTGGCATGAGACAGGACATATGGAGATATTACTGGTGCCCGCTCTAGCAAATAGATGATTAACGGGAAGATCGTGATCGTGGATATTTTAAGGACTAAAGAGCTTGTTTTTAAAACTATATATCTTGCTAAATAATATGACAATGTCAAAGGTAAATCAGTAAGATCAATGAGCTAATTTATTTGGAGGTGTTGTGAACCTGAGGTCATTTACTGACTATCATTTGCAGGCCACCCACCACAAGATGGTCAGACTTCTTCGTTAAGACCATGAACGAATGGTTTGAGGCTCTTTGTATCCCAGAAACAACCAGATGCCTTTGGGCTACACTGGCACTTGATAGGGACAAATGGAAATGTTACTGGCGCCCGCTTGAGGAAATCAATGAACAACGGGATGTCTAGTGATCTAGTGATCTAGTGGTCATTTGCAGGCAGTGGAACTTGAGTCTTGATTTCCCTCAAAGAAATATAAATTGGAGATCATGCACCCAAAATTTTAGATAATTTTGATGGTAGAGAGAAATATACTATACACCTAGAGGGTAATTACTAAAGTTGAGATGTACTCTGTGGTTAGTTGAAAGTTACTATTAATTGAGGAGTAAAATTTTTAAGTAAACAAAAAAAAAAATCCAAAGGATCAGTCCCACAAGTTAATTTAAAAAAAGTAATTTGAAAAAATAATTAAAAAACTTCATTTGAAAAAAAGTAAATAAGTTAATCTTCAGGGAAAATCCAAGTTATTTTAAATTAAGCTGGTATCATCTGAACTGTGAATTGCAGTCACTTATTAGTTAATAAAGTAATTGTAGCACATTAAGACAGATAAAATTATCATTTAATATAAAATATTCAGAAACATTTGTCTTAATAGTGATAAGAATATCTTTATGGCTAATGTAGTTATGTTGCACACACATTCACATGTTATGCTTGTGAGAAACAAATAGAATTTGTTCTTTTTGGAGTACTATACTTAAAATGTTAATAGAATACTTTCCTGCAGATTATAAAATAAGAGTTTAGTTCTTACGGGGTGCTTTTTTCCTAGAAGGAATTATTTAAACAGTATTCTCTGGGTCAGCAGCACAGACTGGTTAAGATATTAACTCTGAAGTAGTGCCAGGACACTCATGAGTCATGACGGTTTTTAAGTTAAATATATATTGTGCATGAATGAATGTATGAAGATTCACTGACCCTTTATAAATATTGTAAATCACATAGTCATTATCATGATTAGCACTTGTTAGTGTTTTACAGTGTTTAGAGCAGATGTAACGAAAAGTATTCTTCATTTAACAAAATAATGTGGTTTTCTAAATACGAATATAGGCCACATTAATGTAAAAGCATTGTTATTTTTCACAGAATTTATACAGGGTATATTACATGCCTCAAATGCAGAATAGTGAGTGTGTTATAATGAGAATTTAAGATTTTTTCTAAGAAAGAAAAAATAAAAACAAAGTATTATATAATGAAAATAAAAGATCAGTTTTAGAGTTCTTTATTTCCAGAGATGGAGGGGCACTCCCAAGCAGTGCTCAAGGGGCCCATGGTCCATACTTGGCAATAGTCAATGAGGGTGTGATGGTTCAACACTTGGTCATGTTATGTGGTTCTACTTGGGTCCAGTTATTTGGGTTCCTTGGAATTGGGTTCAGTGGAATCCTAAGAGTGATTCCAGCAGTGTTTGGATGGTCAGGGTCCCAAGCTAGAACCCTTTCAATCTTCCCAGATCCTAGATTAGAGTCTCTTATTAGGGACTGATACTTTTCTTGTTTCAATGAAAATTACCTTTGGAAGTAGATTAATTTTATGGCAAATCATAGATGGAATGATTATTTTTACCGAATCAGTGTGCTGAGTATAGTTACTTTATAATTTGGATAATTGAAATCATCATGGTATAACAATATATGAGATGTTTCTATTTCTAGAAATTAAATGAAACATGTGATGCTATCAGGTTTGTGGATGTATATCTTTCTTTTCATGTGATTTGACTAGAAAATATTCATATTCTATCATTTAAGATATGAGTTCTATATTTAAGATATGAATTTTCATAATCTATCATTTAAGATAAGCCTGACACTTGACAAAATCACATAGTCAATATTCTTGACAGCTTAGTAAGGAAGCTGATGAACCTGCATTGATAAGACTTGGTTCAACCTTGAGAAAATGCAAACATGTACATAACTACTCAATAGGAATTTTCAGTTTGAAATGTATAAACATTGAAAAAAACTTCCAATTTGTTGTATATTAAAACTTTGTTTTGACCGCTTCTAGGTCCATCTATTAGCAAATAAAGCCACAATCTGAATATTGTAAAATAATGGAACAAGAGAAAAGTATGAGGAAGTCCCCTGGTCAATGAATGTCATAAATCCCAGAATTGCTGATTAGTTTTTTCTCAACTTAGTGTAAGTTTGTAGAATTGGCAACGATTGAAAGAACTTGCTCTTGCCTCCATGGAATGCCAGCATTAGTCTTTTATCAGCTGTGTACACACTAATTTTAAGAAAGAAGAATTCCTATTTTGGGGTGGCTCTTTGGGAATATTCAAAGTACTTAAAATGGTGTAAAGCTCCTTGCCATGCAAAATTTAGTCTTGATAAATCTCTTGGTATTTTGCAGTTTTATTCTCTTCACTTACCATTGTAATTTATTATTCTCCTACATAAGTATACATTATAAACATTAAAAAATACTGCCAGAAATCTTCATATGAGACTCTTTTCATGAAAATTGCTGAGAATATGGGAAATTTTCAACAATAATTCCGTCTTGTCAATAAATTGGACAAAAATGAACAGTTCTTATCTAATTCACAGATATGTGCTGATTTCTTATAAATATAGGTAGCTGTCTACTGATTTTGAACAAAAGTTTCACTAGTTTTGAATTCCACAAAATGCTTCTGTATAAATTGACTAGAATTAGTCGTCACATGGCATATGTATAGATTTAATCCCATAAAGAGTTTATTGAGTGTATTATTTATTAATTTATTTGCTTTGGTGGATAGGTAACACCTGGGATGCTCAGGGGATACTTCTGGCTCTTGACTCAGGAATTACTCCTGCGGATCCTCAGGGGATGATATAGAATGGCATGGGTTGAACCTAGGTCAGCCATGTGGAAGGCAAGCACCCTACCCACTGCATAATCACTCGGGTCTCCCAGTGTTTTTTTTTTTACCCAAAAATAGATAAATGCCTTGTTTGAGGACTATAATCCCGTATAATCAGTGTTGTGGATGTTGCTGGAATAACATTATTTTGCTAAGTGATTTTAGGGATGGGGAGACTTGATCTCTTGATCACTTGAATCCCATTTTTTCATCGATTTGCTTTCGAGCGGGCGCCAGTAACATTTCCATTGGACCCTATCACATGCCAATGAAGCCCAATGGCATCTGGTTGATTCAGGAATATGAAGAGCTCTCAAACCGTTCCTTCAGGGTCTTAACAGGAAGTCTGACCATCTTGTAGGTGGGCGGCCACGTGATCTTTTGACATCCCGTGGGATCCAGTGCGGTAACGGCTCTAGTCCAGCGGTGCACGTACGCTGGCATCGGAAGCATATGGGGAGACTATTAGGAGAGAAATCTGCTGCTCAGAACGTGCTTCCTTAAATGGCTCAGAGAAACGCCTTGTCAATTTCTTTGTATTATAGACATCTAGAAGCAGACGAAAGAAATCCCTCTTTTTGTGTACCTAGGTCTAGAACTCAACATGACTAGCGACCTAGCACCTGAGCTGTGCAGGAGGTAGAGAGTGGCATGGAACGCCTTTAAGAGCATTGAAGAAATAGCTAAAAGGACAAAGAACCTCCGCTCTGGGCACATCTATTGGACTCCAACATTCTCCCTGCATTAACATACGCCTCAGAGACCTGGGCCCTATAAAAGCGGATGAGAATGCTATTCGGGCTCCCAGAGAGGAATTGAAAGAGCTATGCTTGGAATATCACGCCTCACCCAAGTGAGAGAGAAGGAATCCAGAGTTCCGACCTCCATTGACCATCCAGAGTCAAGGATGCTGTCTCGTTTGCCAATGTAATGTGATTTGGAGACAACTGCTGGACAGAGACATTACTGACTGGATCCCATGGGATGTCAAAAGATCATGTGGCCGCCCACCTACAAGATGGTCAGACTTCTTCGTCAAGACCCTGAAGGAATGGTTTGAGGCTCTTTGTATTCCTGAGTAAGCAGATGCCATTGGCCTACACTGGCACGTGACAGGGACAAATGGAAGCATTAAGGCACCTGCTCAAGCAAATTGATGAATAACGGGATGTCAAGTGATCAAGTGATCAAGTGATCAAGTGATCAAGATTTACTTCTATCCAGAAGATATTGGTTTAATATATGAGTTTTCATTCCTTTCTCACTGACCAGTAAACACAGACCAGGCAGATGTGCTGAAAGACTTTATTGCAAATTGTTGCACACAGCGTTCCAGAGCCAACTTTGGCAGTAATTTGAAGAGATGAAAATTTGGTTTAAATGGTTTTGAAACCTGTCTGCCTCCCGTGAGTCAGTCTTCCCTTGTGTGGTAAAGTTAATTACGCTAGATTCTCTTCTTTTTATATCTTTTCACAACACTGTCAACCCTCATTTTTCTGGCAGTGAGAAAAATGTGTGGCAATGTCACACATGCTTAGTGACATTGAAAAGTGCTCACACACTTTATTCATGGCACTGTGGATTCCAAACAGCAGAACTGCCTTCACTTCATTTCAACATGCAGCACAACACCAGTACGCAACCTGATCTCTCAACGGTCTCTGGCCTACAAGGCAGTTGCTTTTTCCATGGAACTACCCCTGATCTTTTATCTCATCTTTTTTGCCTTTAGAAATAAAAAACTACACAGTTGTTGACATGGAAATCCATTTAAAGGATCTAATTAATTAAATGTAAAAATGTTAAACCTAACATTGTATTTACATGTAACACATCAATTGAGCCTCAAACCAATTTTGTCAGTCCCAGTGGTGGGACTGACTGACCACCACTCCATGAGGGCCGCCATTTTCCACATCCAGACTCCCTCTCGTCAGAACTCCACCTAGCAGAAGTGCTGATCACAGCCCGGATCCCACTGCTACAAGTGGCCTTGAGGTTCATCAATAAATGCTAGAGATTAAAGGTGACTACAAGAGTATGCCACCCACGCGGCAGAGCCTGGCAAGCTAACCATGTCGTCGTATTTGATATGCCCAATACCACTAACAATTATAGACCTCATTCCCATGACCTGATGGAATGGTTTGAGGCTCTTTATTTTCCTGGAGCAAGCAGATGCTCTTGGGCTCTAGTAGCATGAGACAGGACATATGGAGATGTTACTGATGCCCGCTCGAGCAAATCGATGATGACGGGAAGACAGTGATACAGCGATACATCAATTGTGTGCAGTGTGATTTTTAATTTATTACTCAAATCCTGAAAAGTTAATCTTTAATACACATTTTGGGTTGACATAATACATTCAGAGAAGCTGTAATTCCAGTGTAACTAACAACTACTGCCAAGGATCCAGAAAAGAAAGCCCTTCTGGATAATTATGTACCCAATCACAAGAGTTTGCAATAAATTATAGTGAAGTACTTTCAGAAACACTTTTATAAGTTTACTTTTTAAAAAGGAGGGTACTAAATTTGAGAAAGAACCCCAATGGATTAAAAAGTGTAAACCTACTTTTGACTCCTATCTAAAGTTCACAAGCTTGGGAAACGATGTTCACTGGGGAACTTACTTTTATAACATAGTAAATGAAAGTTTCAAAGATACCATTTTTAGTGAGCTAATTTCAGAGTTGCATTTGTCACATCAAGCACAAAATGAGCTCACCCTACCCTATATTCATGCTCTCTGTGTTTTTGTAGCCCTTATTATCCAAAGGTGACAGCTCCTTTCCTATCACTTACATCTAGTCGTGGAATGTCATTTCTGAGTTAAATATCCATAAAGGCTTTTCAAGTCTGCACTCTCACCTCTTGCTTTTGCCATGAAAACTAACCTGTAAGCTACTACAGGGCAAAAGAACAGGTTAAGAAGTTTTGTAGCTTTAGGCAGTTTTAAGGCATTTAGCAGACAAGAATAGTTAAAAAGATGCAAGAACAGAAGCTACTGAGATTTCTTAAGCCTAGTCTGGTTTGAGACCATAGACTCGTGAAGAAAAAAAATGTACCATGGATGCTTCAAGCTTTAACAGTTTGGTATGTATTATTATTATTCCCATACAGAGCAAACATGCAAATATCTGAATTGGTATTACCTGTTAAAAAAAGAGCTGGGATGTGTTGTTGGGAAGATGTACACATGACACTATCACTAACAGTACTGTTAAGTCAGCACCTCACTACTATGCAGTACATTAAAATGAGAGACCAAAGAGCTAATACAGCATGTAGGGTGCTTTTCTTGCATGTTGCTGACACAGGTTCTATCACCAGCACTACATATGGTTCCCCAAGCAACACTAGAAGTGGTTACTGAGCACACAGTCAGGAGCTTGGCATGAGAACATTAGTGAGGGCCCAAAACCCAGTGCATAAACTGAAGGCTAGTAAGAGTAGGCACTGTGTGAGGCAAGCAGGCTATAGGGCTCTTTGTATGTTATCTCTTTTTAATCTTACAGCATGTTCTTTCCAATTCTTACATTTCATCGTAATAGTACAGAACTGAGTTCTTAAGATCTATCTGTTTATGTCTCATAGTTTGTATTTTTAAGGAAGACTTCTCATCTACTGCAGCCACTGAATACACATAAGAATATGTTTTAATGTGAGGAAAATGCTTGTTTTAAAGATGGATCCATTTTTGTATTTCCTCTACAATATTTTTACCTTTAGCGATTTTTTCAATAATACACATGAATAGTTTCTCATTTCCTGTAAATATATTTATAAAAAAGAAAGCAAAAACAAACCCCCAAAGAGAATGGCTATTGTCAATCTCCAGAGAAACTCTACTGACATATTTTACTTAACTCTGAATATTTACAATGGCTCTTTTCATCAAATAGACTTTTTTCTAAAGACTGCATTTTTGCATAATATCTAACATAGGGACTGTGAACACATTAGAAATAGTAAGCTGTCCTTTTCAAACTCTGGATCAATATTGAACATGATTTTGGAATATGTTGCAAATAATGTAACAGGAACGGGGGATAGAGTTTTTCATGTTGCTGCATAGCTGTACCCTTAGCTTGTCCCCAAACCATTTCCTAAGTTTAATAGGCCCTAGAAGAAATGAAAACCTTTGCCAATACGTTAGAAGGAAAATGGAGGAGAGGGAGTGACAAGAGTAACCAGGTGCAACAGTTTTCTTAAAGTGTTCTGGAAAGGGGAAACACTCCGTTTGAGAGTCTTATCTGGTTGGAAGAAAGTGGAGAGAACTGAGAGATGAGAGAAACCAGGTGCACCAATCTTCTTAAAAGTGTTCTGGAAGGAAAATTATCTCCTTGATACGAGACTGTAATGATGAATTAGAAAGTTTAAAGATAAAAGTATCTTTTTCATTTGTGCAGCCAAATGGTAAGACCACAGGCTCCCATCTGAATCGATGTGAAAGCAAGGTTTTGGCTGGTATGGCTAAACACAAAGTCAAGTCTCACCCAGTTAGTACACTCACAGCAAACTGAGAGGGGCCAATGTGAAAGGCTTCCAGGTTCAAGAGAGAAATGTCCTGAATACTCAAAATTTCCTCTGAGGTTTGAAAGCAGCTGAGCAGGTGATGAACCGATGATCAGTCATGGTGCATGTCAGCCTAACTGAAGGTTTACTTGTGTAGGAGAGTATTCCCAGGTTGTATGTGCAATTACATCCACAGTCATAGATATATTTAAATAATTGAGAGTTATGGAGTTTAGGTTGTCTTTGATTTAACTTATTGAAACACTTCTCTACTTCCCTCACCAGGAAAAAAAAATAAAGACATTAGAATTCCGAATTTATTTTGCAACCACAAGCACATCTGTAGAACTATTGAATCTAAACGGTGTATGTTTTTTGGATTTGAAATTTGCTTTTGGACTTCAAAATGCCCAAATGCACGGGGATTCTAACTGTGGTAGCCAAAAACCACTGCGTGCCAATGCTTTTTGTAGCTCATTCAGGCAGTTTCAGTTATTGGAATTATTGTAGAGCAGGAACTAGACCAGTCGTTTTAGTCCAGACAGGTTAAATATCTCAGGCTGGAAATACAAATCCTAGCTAGGGATTAGGCCTTAGCTTGATAGTTATTCCATCCATTGCTCAGGGCTTTGCATTGCACGGCTTCGGCAGAACTCCATCACAGAGCAGGAAGAGCACAGTCATATTTGTCAAGTAGTTAATGAACTACTAACTTTTTAAATTCTCACAAACCTCTAGAGAGAGCATGTAGCAATCTAAAGAACAGAGAGTGACAAAATAAACTCCAGGAAATGCTCAGAGAACTAGGCTCTTAGTTTGAATTTCTTTTCTTTTTTTTTTTTTTTAGTTTGGATTTCTAATCTGCAGTGATAGCTTTAAAACAATAAATACTTTTTTAATTATTATTTTATTATACCACCATGAGATATACAATTACAAAATGCTCATGGTTTTGATCATACAGTGTTCCAGCACCCATCCGCTATCAGTGCCCATTTCCCTACCACCAATGTCACCACGTCCCTCCCCCTCCCCTAGCCTGCCTCTTTGGAAGGCTCTTTATCTCTTTTTTCTCTTTCTCTTTCTCTCTCTCTCTCTTTCTGTCATTCTCTCTTCCTTTTCTTACACATTGTGGATTGCAGTCCCCTACATTTAGAGGTTATCATATGTATCTTTTTTGCTTATATTCAATCAGTTTCTCGCTGGTATTATCATTTTTGATGATTATGAGCACACTGTTCCCTTCTCTGTTACCTAACCATGAAAGCACCCGTGCGCCAGGGGATGGGGCTGTGGAGTCTGGACCTTGAGGATGACTGTCGTTGTGTTGCACGAGGTTTTCTGGCCTCTTAAAACCTTTGGAGGGACAGGCGAGGACCAAAACCTGCCTCCCTTCCAGGACGCCCCATCAGCCTAGCACAGGGAGGGCAGGCAGAAACTCCTACATTAAGCACTTTGATGTCTGAATCTCTTCTACCTACCGTACCATTGGAAATCATAGTAAACATTAAGTGAAGTGTGTGTCCATCCTCAGCACAGGGAGTTCCATTCAGTCAAGAGAGTTAACACAATTCATAGCTATAGATTCAGTTTCTAAGTCTAATTGTCTTGGATTTCTACCCATCACCTGTAAGTAAGCCAGTGAGCCACTGATACCATCTCCCTGCACTTACATCTTGGAGCTTTTATTTCCTTAGGGTTTTAGAGAATTATTTTATCCATCAAAGAGCAATATAATATTTAGTGGTCAGGTTTATCTGCTATAATAAAACCCTGGCTTAAACAAGAAAGTCTGATTGCATTTTTCCATCCTGGTAGCAACAGTCCTGGGTAGCAGGCTTAGTGGTTTAGTGGAACTGGGAAGGCGTGAACCTTCTATGTAACAAGAGACAATGAGCACTTTATAAGCCCAGTTGCTGTCCACATGTTCTCTTCAGGGAACCTTTTATCTACTCACATTTCTGATGGGGTTATTGGTTTCTTTATTGTTGAGTTTTTGTGAGTGCTTTATATACCTTGGCTATCAGTCCTTTATCTGATGTATGGTGCGCAAGTATTTCCTCCCACACAGTAGGCCATCTTTTTTACATTAACCTGAATTTTCGTCATGCGAAGCCCTTTTAGTTTGATGTGATCTCACTTGCCTACTTTTGCTGCATTTTCCAGTGGAGTCAAATCTTTAAAGACATTTCTTGCTTCCCTTTTATTTTTCTTTTTGGGTCACACCCAGCAATGCTCAAAGGTTACTCCTGGCCCAGTGCTCAGGAATTACTCTTGGTGGTGCTCATGGGACCAAATGGGATCAAACTCAGGTCAGCTGTGTTCAAGGCAAATGCCCTACCTGCTGTGCTATCGCTCCAGTCCTGAAAACATTTCTGACTTAGGCCTCCAACTTGGAGAATTGAGTCCGTTTTTTCAATGTATTTGATGGATGTGCATCTAAGCTCTTAGTCTTTAATCTATTTTGACGTTTTCTGTGATATGATAGATCCAGTGTTTTTTACTAGGTGGCTGTCTAGCTTTCCTACCACTGTGTGCTAAAGTGTTTCACTGCTTCACATCACTCATCTAGCTTCTATTTTAGATAGCAACTGCTCATAAATCTGGGTGCTTATCTCTGGGCTCTCCATTCTAAATTCACAGATCTGGTGAGCTGTCTTTATTCCAGTACCGTGCAGTTTTGATTACTATATCTTTACAGTATAATTTAAAAATCAAGAAATTCAGTATCTCCCTTTCTGAGAACAGCCTTCAATTTGCAGAGTTTTAATGTAATTTCATACAAATTTTAGTAGCATTTGTGCTAAGTCCTTGAAGAATGTCATTGAAATTTTAAAAATGCATAATGTACAATTTGACTATGTTGATTTTTCCAACTTCTCTCTTTAAGTTTCATCAGTAAATGCTCGGGTTGAGAGTTTTTTTTTTACTGAGAGAATACCACCTACACGGTAAAGCCTGGCAAGCAACCGTGTTTTATTTACTTTTATGCCAAAGACTAGTAACTATTATGGACCTCAGTTCCATAACCTGAAGAATGGTTTTGGGCTCCTCCTGTCCCTGGAGCAAGTAGATGCCCTTGGGTTTCACTTGCTTGTGACAGGACCAATGGAGATGTTACTAGTGCCCACTCGAGCAAATCGATGAACAATGGGAAGACAGTGATACACTACAGTGAATTTTTCCAATTCATCATCATGGACTAATGCGCGTTTCTGAAAATCTTCTATTTCAGCAGTGACTTCTAGTTTTGAATATATCAGTTTATCACATCTTATATTAAATTGATTCCTAGGTAATTAGTGTTTTGGACACCATTATAAATGGGGATATCTTTTAGTTATTTTATTCCATGTTATATAAAAATTAAGCATATTTTTTGTATATTAAAATTTCAGACTTCTACCTTGCTGTATTCATGAGAACTATCCTTTTCATCCTTCTCAGTCTGTGAGTAAACATAAAAAATTCAGAAAATATTCTTCAAATGTTCTTCCACTTTATGATGCTTACCAAAAAATCCCCAAATATTCATAAGAATGGTAAAATAAAGGTAAAGAGAATTAAAATGCAAAATACAATAAATTCTCAACCTGCAATAGTTAATTACTGTAGAACACAGAAAGTTTAATGCATGAACAGTGTAAAACAGACATTTGTTTTAACGTTTTAGCAGTTCTGAAAATTATGAAATATTTTCTCTGAAGAGATCAGAGACTCAAATTTCAATATTAAAGAAAAATTATGTTTCAATGGATAGCTTATTTCTTTTTTATTCTTTTTTGAGTCACACCTGGCAATGCTCAGGGGTTACTCCTGGCTCTTCACTCAGGATTACTCCTTGCAGTGTTCAGGGGACCGTATGGGATGCCAGGGATCAAAATCAGGTTGGCCACGTGCAAGGCAAATGCCATACCCACTGTGCTATGGCTCCAGACCTGAATAGTTTTATTTCTAATAGTGGGAAGATAAAGATAATGTTTTGCTTTCTATACATAGCTATGACCCCACTACTTTTACAGGGTATAACTTACCATGCATATTCAACAAAATCTTTTCTGGTAGTTTGAAAAATTCAATTTATGGGAATTATTTCTATCTTTGGAATGATATTCTCCAGAGATAAAGTTCAGAAATAGGAACTTAAAGCTACTATCATTAGAATTCTAGGATATTTTAATATTTGAGTGCTATTGCTTCAGAACTCTATGAGAATGTCAAATTCCTAATGCAGAAGCAACTTCTCAAATATATAAATATGGCATTACTGATGCTTGCCTTCTTCTCTGATACTTCTTGGTTCTTTTGAGACTCTACAAATATTTACTGCTACTTATATTAAAATAAAATGGTTTTATGTGCATTTTCCTGAGAAACTTACATATTTTAACATTAAAAAATTAACAGAAGTAACTCTTATATAAATCCTCATTGTTTTAAACATCAGCATAGTGTAAAATTCATTATCATTTTATGATAAACTTTTATAAATAATTTAGTGAAACTAAAGTTGATGAAAATGACCAATAAAGTAATGGTTTATATATTTTAAGTATTATCATAAAAAACAGTATTATATATTTCACTGTATCACTGTCTTCCCTTCATCATTGATTTGCTGGAGTGGACACCAGTAACATCTCCATATGTCCCATTGTTCTGTTTGTTTCAATACTTATATGAGCATGTTGTTTTAAAGGAATGAATAATTTTAGTACATAACTTGATATATTTATTAAATAATATGCATATTAGTACTAAACAACACCTTTACCAGTGTAACTGATAGTATTCAAAGAAAAGCATGTTTTTCTGTTGAATAATTAGTATAATTAATCAATCACAGTCCGGATCATTGAGACCCACACTGCAGTAGTCTTTTTCATGTCCTGCCCAGGTATGCTGATCCAGAGACTCACAGACATGGGGCAGAGCTGCTACAAGCTCTCCCCTATGCCCAGCCGCTCAAGAGGCGCCCGGGAGGGGATGGCGGGTTCTAGCCCTGGCCCGCCACCCCAGCAGAACCTCACAAGAAGCCAGATGACCCCCACTACATGAGGGGCCACCATTTTCCACATCCGCACTTCCCTCTCATCAGAACTCCACCCAGCAGAAGAGCCTATCACAGCCGGCTCACGCCGCATGGTTCATTAATAAATGCTGGAGATCAGAGGTGGCTACAAGAGTATGCCACCCACACGGCAGAGCCTGTCAAGCTACCCATGTCATATTTGATATCCCAAATATCAGTAACAATTACATACCTTATTTCCATGACCTAATGGAATGGTTTGGGGCTCTTTATGTTCCTGGAGCAAGCAGATGTCCTTGGCCTCTACTAGCACTAGCCTTATATATTTATTATTTAATATTATCTCATTAAAGTGTTTTGTGAGTTATAAACTAGATTTATTTATAATAAAATTTCAGGTGGGGCTGGAGCAATACCACAGCAGGTAGGGCATTTGCCTTGCATGCGGCCAACCCAGGTTCGATCCCTGACATCCCATATGGTCCCCCGAGCAACACCAGGAGTATTCCTGAGTGAAGCAGTAGGAGTAACCTCTGAGCATCACCAGGTGTGACCCAAAAAAGGAAAAAAAAAGAAAATTGGAGGAAAATATTACCATTATTTTCTTTTTTACAAGTTGAAGTGTTCAATCCTAAATTGTCTCTTGCCTTTTGTGTTAAGAATTTACAAATCTGACAACCTTTTAATGTATGTTCTGTAATCCATAGTCTAGAAGGGAAGGAAAAGAGAAAGAGAGAGAAAGGCAAAGAAATAAAGAACCTGCCATGGAGCAGGGCTGGGTTAGGGGGAGGGAACCGGGGATGTTGTTAGTGGGAGATGGGCACTGGTGGAGGGACGGGTGCTGAAACACTGTATGACCAAAACCCAAACATGAACTTTTTAATTGTATATCTTTTTTATTTTTATGGAGATGGGCACTGGTGGAGGGACGGGTGCTGAAACACTGTATGACCAAAACCCAAACATGAACTTTTTAATTGTATATCTTTTTATTTGTATATCTCATGGTGGTATAATAAAATCCTTAAAAAATAAAATAAAATAAAATTAAGACACCCTAAAAAAAAAAAAGAAATTAGGTAAAACAGAAAAGGGACCAGTGTGCTAATAATTGTTGGAAATGGCAACACCAGACTAGATCTGAGCATTGAATTTAGCAAAGAGACATACATGATAACCCGAAATGTATGTATTACAAACCACAATGTAAGAGAAGGAGAGAGAGAGAGAGAGAGAGAGAGAGAGAGAGAGAGAGAGAGAGAGAGAGAAGGGGGAAATGCCTAACATAAAGGTAAATTGGGGAGGGGGAGAGAATCTGGGGACATTGGTGGTAGGAAATGTGCCCTGGTAGAGGGATGGGTGCTTGAACACTGTACGACTGAAGTCTAATCATGAACAGTTTTGTAACTTTATATCTCATGGTGGTATAATAAAATTTTTTAAAAGGTTTTTTAAAAAGACAAAAAAAAAAAGAATTTACAAATCTAATTTAAAGAAATTGCCTACGAGTTTATGTTTATATGAATTTTGTTATGGCATATATTACATATTAATAAAATGCTTTTAAATATATTCCATTTCAAAGGTTTACAATTAATATATTGTAAGAATTTGAACAATTAATATATTGTGAATGTTACAGACCTTAATGTCTGCTTTTCCTTTTACAGCTCATATTCTTTTCCAGTGAAATACATACGGTTCATAATACTCATTTGATGATATAATGAAATGTAATGTAATCATGTGGAAAAGCTGATTATGCCTTTGATGCTTTATGGATGGAAGTTAGTTGGCATTTGTTTAACTAAAATTTTATATAAAATAACAGATTTATTTGTAACACTATATGTGTATGAATCATATATAACATGATCTTAGTATACTATTTTGATAATTTTTCTTTTAATTTTGAGGGTCATATATTTAATCTAATGTTCATTTTTATACAGACCTGTTGAACTGTTCTTTTCAAATCTAAACTTTTCCATAAAAACCCTGGCCAGAGATGTTTGTTTCTGAATTTTTATGTATTATTTATTTTTTGTTGAGGCCTCCCTAGTGTGTTTGCATTCACTCCCAGTAATACTCAGCCCTTCAGTGCTTTGCTTGGTCATTCAATATTACTGGATCTGGGGTTCTGGTAATGTCTAGGACAACACAGAAGACCACCAGCACTAACTTCAGAAGTACTAGGGAGGCACATGATGCTGAAGATCAAACCTTGTGAGTGCAAGGCCTTGTGAATACAAGACAAGTATTATTTCTACTCCAGAATCATCTCTCAACCCCAAATATAATATTTTAACCATGTTTTTAACTTTTCCACTCTTTGAATCTGTTTTTCCCTTAACTTGAATGTGTGTTTCATCCAAAGGCTTCCTCACTGAACTTGGACCAAATCATGTGTTTTGGCTTATGTTGCTAAGCTCTTTTAGTCATTAGCTTTCTTAGTTAAGGAGTAAAATTATGGACCTATAAAAGGAGAAATGAGATCTGGAGTAGGGTTACCACACTTTACAATCCAGGTTTACCATATGTCTGTTAAAAATTCTTATGCTTCAGTTATTTATAAAACAAATACTTTATTGGTTTGTGAACGATAGTGTTTCCATTTGGTTTTCGGTTCCATGTAATGAGCTTTTTTTATGTGCCCATATGTCATCTTTGGTGAAATGTCTGTTCATTTCCAAATTCTTTGGCGAGTTCATTTTATGTTGAATTTTGCTGTCCTATGTATATCTTGGGAATTATCTCTTTTTACGATATAAAGAGTGATCACTTCTAGGCCTTTTGGCTAAGATCAAATGTAGTATCTGTTCTTATTAGTTTAATATCTGATATTTACTTATCCCAGGACAATATACTAAATGGATTTTTGGAGCAGGAAGTTGGAATAGGAGCTTGCTTCATCCACTCAATGCATCGACCTGGTATTGCAGTACTTCCAGGAATGGTGCACCTCCCTTCAAAAAAAAAAGATATAAGTGATATAAGATTTGAATTAAGGATATAAGCTAAAGCACCAAGATGTTTCTTAAATTACCACTTCTTATGGTATAAGAGGAAAAGAATCTGAAATACTAATATTATATTATAGTGAAATTGGCTTCTACTGATTTATTTTACAGTTCTTTCAAAAGATTAAACACAAAGAGCATTTGGGAGAACCAAATCATCATTTTCTGTACAGGTAGCCCAGCCTGGGTGTGACTTCTACTGTCTCATGATA
The DNA here is from genome assembly GCA_021461705.1 of Cryptotis parvus. Classification (NCBI taxonomy): domain Eukaryota; kingdom Metazoa; phylum Chordata; class Mammalia; order Eulipotyphla; family Soricidae; genus Cryptotis; species Cryptotis parvus. Next base: position 397,385 of record JAJIBD010021259.1, read on the forward strand.
GTGGTTTCATTTGGATAAATTGTTTGATAAATTGTTTGATAAATTATACAGATTATTTTCTTATCTATATACAGTGAAATCACCCTCCTCTTCCATTCCTTTCTTTATTACTATGAGCAAATTATAAAAATATGTGAAAGTACTCTTTGGATTTGAAACAGTTTTGAATTAAGTATGACTTGACTTTAGGCTCATATGATGAGAAACTTCTCCAGAGAAGACCTTGATATTCCTATAGTTAATGAGGAGTGTGATTGTCAATGTGAGCAGGATTTGTCAACATTTTCAAGTGTTGCCCCTTCCAATCTTGCCTTTTTTCCTGTGGCCTGCCTGTCCAACTAGTTGAGTCCCTTGCTGTGCCTTCCATATCTTTACCCTATTTGTGAGTTTTTCACCTATAGCCCTTTGAATAGTCATGCTTCCTCTCATTCAAAAACACTGATTTTTTATTTTCTTATTATGCTATAAATATTGGCTTATGTGCAAGTAGACTTAACTACAGCCACAGCTTCTGTCAGCTTAGATTCCTTGAGGCTTTATCAGTAAGTGCTACTTCATCAGCAAGTTGTAAGAATAAGTATCCTTATTCTTCATAGGGAAAAATGATAATTCAAGTTTTTTTTTCTGATAAAACCAATGAAGCTTCCAATAAGTAGCTTCTAACAGTTTAACTTTTAAAATGTTAATATGTTAGTAATATTATCTTCCCAGTAAGAACACATCTGGGGAGAGGCCGACCTGAGAATCTTATCTCACAATGTATGGGATTTTTTTTTATTATGAGATAGCAGAGAATATGTCAAGATGTTCAAAGCAGAGTTAGTCTCTGATTATAAGAAACAGCACACGAGGAAGTAATTCTCCTGGCATTGTTTAGTATACTTAATGTTGAAATACTACTTCAATTTTTTGATTTATTTAGAAAGAATTTTTCAGAAACTGCTGAATGCCATGCTATTCCCAAGTTAAGCAGAGGGAGAACTATAGGAAATTATTTCAGCACATCCTGGGCTAAAAGCAAAATCAGGAGACATAGAAATTCAATAAGTGCCCTGTTCAATTACAATATGAAACTACCAAATGTTTTTAGATGTTGGCATGCAGAGGAAAATGCAAGGGTTTGTGTTAATTTAAATAAAGTTTAGCTAAATGTAAATGAGTAGTTACATAATTATGAGATCAACTGTTTCAGCTTATGCCAACGAAAACATTTTCTGCATGGAGTAAATTCCCTGTGTTCATTCTAACTTTAATGACTCAAGTAATGTTTTTTTATACTTCTCATATAATTGAAAAGCAATGTGAAAGTCATCACATGTTATTACTATTCAAAACTGTCAAATATATTATCCCTAGTAGGCTATTACTATGTAGATCTTTTTTAAAAAAGCTAACCAAGCACTTAGTTCTTTTTCCAATTAAAGTAAATGTTCCGTGTTTCTAATTACAGAAAAAGGGCAAACAAACAAAGGAGGTAAAATTATTGGAAACAACATTTAAATGCATAAAAATATATGTTATGGTGTTATGTGTCATAAAAAGAACTTAATATATGTGCTGCCGAAGTGAGAACAAAGTGAATTTAAGCAATCCAAAAGCTATGGTAATATCAAATATTCCGTTACCTTTGACTCAAAATTACTATCTTCAACTCAAACATTCTATTGATTATCAATAGAGCTAAAAATCCATTTTCTATTAACTGGTTCATTTTGTTCCAATTGACTTCTAGTGCTCAGTATACTTCTAGCTTAAACCCCTTTATTGCAAATACTAAGTAAATTATTTGCTGCTACTCATACACACACATAAACACACACAACACAGTCTTTCTACATCTGTATCACAGTCTGCTTTATTTGCACGATATTTGTTTTCCTTCTTAACTTTCATGGTGCTTTTTCATGCCTACTACAGGGAGCATAGTTTAGTAGATGAGTAATTTACTACCCAGATCATCTCCTCTCCTTCCTTCCATGAAACATTAATTCTCCCAGCTACTAAATGCTTTTGTCTCAGATCTCAGAAATTTTTTTTCAAGATTTATCTACTGAAACAACTCCACTGTACAGGTTGGATCGCTAGCAGGGAAAGATAGGCCAGTGTCAGTGACTGGTTGAAATACGGCTATAGCCTAGTCCAGAATATCTTAGAGTGTCGCATTCCAAATCCAGTGTGCCTTGAGGGGAAGTTGCAGTTCTCTGTTGCAACTTTGCAAAAGGCTGTTCCACAACTCATTTCACTTTGTCCTTGCAGCCAGTTTCCCGTAGTGAGTTGCTAGTAAACTACTGGCATGTGAACTCATTTTTAGAGTGAGTTTACTTGAGGAACTTTTATAAAATTTCATATATGCCAGGAGTTGTTTGAGCTATTACTCTGAAAGTGCTTGACTAATAGTGAGAATCTCATAACCTGTGCTGTGCCAGATTATTATTCAATTTTAATCAGTATTGAAATGTCTGGAATACAAATGAAAATGAATTCAGCAGCAGGTGAAATATTTTGCCTTTGAGAGGCTTGGGGGTGTCATCCAAAATAGTATAGGAACAAATGAATAGAAGACAGGGGCTTTATTGGCAATGAATCTCTCCTTAAGTTGGAGAAACTGTCCACCCACCCAGGCTGGAGAACACATTTTGAAGCGAGGAAGCAGAGGGTTGAATTTAAGCCCAGCAGAACCAAAGTGACTTAATAATATATGCAAGTTTTCCAGGAGACACTGAGATATTTATGAGGAGGAACACTGAGCTTACAGAATGCAGCTGAGGAGCACCCTGGATATACTCTAGTAGTCCAGAAAATGGTAGAAACTGTCACCAGAAATGGGTTTTGTAATTCATATTTTGAGGAAGATGAGTAGAAGTTGAGGACTCCATTGCATGCTTCCCACTGTCTGTTACTGTCCAGCCAAGGACTTGGGAGTCCTTATCAACCCAAAGGGTTCTGAAGGATCTGTCTTGGCCCAGACAGAACCCAGTGAATGTTAAGGGAGGTGGTTGTTTCAAGGGAGAAGTAGTCTCAGTCTCCAAACTATAAGCTTCAGGCAGGTCTACTTTAAATTTTCTTAAGCTGGAGAGTACTTTTAAGTTTGATGTGGAGACAGGGGAGGAGAAGATGAGAAAGAGTGGAAGCTGGTAAAAACTTAGGGATAGTTGGTATTAGAAAAACAGCAAAGGTGCATAGCTCTTTTTGAAGGCAATTGAGCACGACCAAAAAAAAAAAAACACGTTAATGACTGACTGTTAGGATTCCAAGGTCCAGTTGACTGCTACTTCAAAGCTAGTACTAGACAGAGCATGAGTTGCTGTGAGAAAATAGGTTTACTCAGGTGTTAGTCACCTGAGAAGATGACAGATTTATTGTTCCCCCTGGACTGTCATAGACTCAGGCTAGGGGTTGGGTTTATAGAGGGAAAAATGGCTAACGGGACAATGGGTATTGGGCAAGGGTCCAGTTATATCAATGTTGGCTGTCACCAGAAGGTTAATGATGGACATCTGCTTATGGTGTATATTGCACGGTGGTATAATAAAAAAAAAAAAAAAACTGGCACAGAGAGGGCAGGAATCTGAGTTAGAAAATTAGACATTAGACACATTATATAAAGCCTGTTAATACTCCAGCTACTGATGTTTTCCAGAGTACCTGGAGAAGATGCTAGTAAAGAACTCACCTGCTTAGGACTGTTGATGATGGCAAGATCTGAAAAAGAGGTTTGGAGGAGAGCAAAAGAGGTGCAGTACTTGGGATCAGTGACAAATGTCAGGACTTTACCTAAGATTGCTGGCCTTGAGAGAGTCTGTAAAGGTTATACAGATCCAGCAACAAGGTAAATGTGAAGTTAATATGCTTCATTTATGTAACCAAATTAAGAGACAAAGAACCGCAAAGCACCTTTTCCAAAATTTTAGACCCAGCTATCTCTATTGGGTATTGCATGCTAAAATCTTGGTTCCCAATAAAATAAAAAGGGATACAGAAAAGGAAGGATCAGGGAAGAATATAAAAAGTGTGAAATGAGAATAATCTCCCCTGTGAGAGGCCTACCAAATAAATAGCCTCGACTTTTTGGAGTTTATTTCACAAGTACAATATTTAAAACATATTTTCACAAGTATAATATTTAAAGCATACAGAAACAGTTTAAACCCTTAAAAAGAGGGTGGAAGTCTTCACATTGAATGTGCACATAACTCCCCACAAAAGTCATGGGAATTCTCATTTGGTTTACTTTTCATTTTGTGTATAGCTCACTTTCAAAAGACTACACCCATCATCTAGATATATTTAACTCTGTGAAGTGAAAGAGAGATGGAGGGCTGACTGCATAAAATTTTGCTTTGTTTTTGTTTTAGCCTTTTTCTTGGTCTGAGGCTAGAAACAGCTATGCCCTTTGTTCTTATATAACTATTCAGTAGAAGCAGCTTATATTTTAGAGGAGCTTATTCTAAGTATCATTTTAGAGTTTACATGTTCCCATAGAATTTTGTTTTGTAACCACATCCCATAGGACTTATGTTACCTACCATTTGATAGTTTCATCCTAAAGGCTAACTGTATGTTTGTATAAATAAAAGTAAACTGAAATACTGTATGTTTGTATAAATAAAAAAGCCATATTGTTTCAAAATTTATCATATGTGATATTTTTTAAAATGTCTACAAATTCTTTGATGCATCTGCTTTCAAAAGGTGGTACTTAATTTACTCCTCTATATTATGTGAAATTTTAAATGTTTGCTTCTATTGTGTTAGAGATATGAGAAATGACTATAAGGCATGACAACATTTAAAGGCCATGAGATTATGAGAAGACCATCAACGGTACAAGCAACGAGATGCATCAAAGTGCAAGGCTTCTCCTGTGAAAGAAAACCAGAGATTAACGTGTATGTATGCAGAAAACTCTAGGCCAAATAGACTAGTCTAGAACCCCCTCACAAAAGGTATTTGAGGTTTGCTCTTTCAGGCCCTGTTCTCTTGACCATGGATCTCTCTCCAATTTTTTCACTCTGAGAAGTCCATTTTCTCTGTTGAAAACATATATTCTTCTCTCTTTTCTTTCACATCTTTTTTAAATAATTTTTTCAATAAAAAAAAGTATCTTGCTTCACTTGAAAAAAACTTAAATTCATTTGGAAAGTGTAGAAGTAGAAAGTTTTCTCCTATCCATTCAGAGACATACAAAAGGGAGATTAACTGGATGACTGGTTCATAGTTTGAGTTCACTGTGATAAGAGATAAGACGAGAAAGGTTTCATGAAAGACCCTCTCTGTTACACTAAGGGTAGTGAACTTTATTAGCTAGCTTACAGGAAGCTCTATAAGAGTATTTAGTGAGGGCAGTGGATTCTACATGATTGGATTTTCTTTTGTTCAATACTTTTATACTGTCTTCATTGTCAATAAAGATTTTATTGAAAAAGAAAGAAAAAAAAGAATTTATTGGAGAAAGCAATAACTGAAAAAGATGGGCATTGTCAAGACAATAATTATATTTTTAATAAGACTTTGAGAAATATAAACACTGATGATTCCACAACTCTGCCCATAATTTATTGCCTTAAGAAATTGGGTGAATGTTTGTACAATTTATAGAGAATAGTGAGAGAGGACCAACTATTGGTACTAAAGAGTTTGTAGTTAGGAGTATAATTTGGACTCTGTTTTAAATGCCTCAATATTCCAGAGTATTATTCTGAAGGATGATGAAAATTGAGTCTGGAACTCAAGAGAGAATATGAGGAGTTAGGAGGTTGTGATTCTTAAGGTGTTCTAGAGAGAGATTTTGTGTCTAAACTTGATTAAAAGTGTCTCTGAGTCTATTGTTGATGAGAATAAATTTAAATCACTCAGTAAATTGGGTTAAAGTCACATTCCAGTGTTATGGAGCCTACGTTAAAGGCCTGAATTGAATAAAAGTCTGACTCAGATACAGATATGTGTGCACATAAATGGGACACATGCATTTTGCAAACACATATGTAAACAAAGACAAATAGAAGTGTGTATGTGTGACAGAACAAGAGTACATACAAGAATAAAAAGTGGTGAAAACAGGAATGTTGTCATCTGTTCTTTCACTTGTACCAAAAATGATTGAACACAGTGCTTCACATATTCCAGGTATGCGTTATGGAAAGCAGTGTAAGACTGCTCAATTAGAACAGAGCTCTCATGTGACTCACAGACTCTACTACTTAGCATCAACCCCCAAACATTTAAAAAAAAATATACGTGCACACCTATGTTCAGCACAGCACACAGGATGATAGATATAGGGACAACTCAACTGTTCAGTGACGATGAATGGATAATGAAGCTGTTCATGTCATCTGTATTCCTTGTACCAGAATAGCACATAAGGCCTAATACCTAGCAGTTGATTGATGGCTATTTAATGAAGACCGGAATGTCTATGGAATAATAAGTTATTGTATTGCCTTTCTCTTAAGTACAAATCGGTGCCCACTCACCGTACGTAGATCCTGATTTAATCCTGGACATTACACGGTCTCCCTGAGCTCTACTGGGAGCCATCCTGAGCTCAGAACCTGAATTAAACCTTAAACACTAACAGGTGGACCCAAATCCCCTCCCAAGTCCAAATTATCTTTATATGTCTTTATAGCAAAGTAGATACCAGGAAATGTACACCCATTAGGAAGCCAAAAATCTCTCCTTTAGTAACATATAGACAACTGTGAAATATGATCATCTTTCATTTTAAGAGTTGGGAAAGAGTGTCATATATTTTCTCACATGATTTCTACATTTATTGAAAACTGCATCAGTATGCAGCAGGATGAAAATTATTTTGAGGTCAGTAGATATTACCAGGAACTAAATCAAGTTGGGGTCCTTTCAAGAGTAGAATTCTCAGTTTTACACTAGGATAAATCAGGATAGTATAACATTAAAGTATACTTGTTGGTAATCCTAAAAGTGGATTACCTACCTTAGTATATATATGTCTACATATATATGTACATTAAGGTAGGATTACATATATATGTACACTAAGGTATGATTACCAAAAAGGTAAATATATATATACACACACACACACACACACACAAGCATGTATGTGTATGTGTGAGACAGCTTCATTATCCATTCATCGTCACTGAACAGTTGAGTTGTTCCTATATCTGACTATCATCCTATGTGCTGTGCTGAACATAGGTGTGCACGTATATTTTTAAAAATGTTAGGGGTTGATGCTAAGTAGTAGAGTCTGTGAGTCACATGAGAGCTCTGTTCCTAATCGAGCAGTCTTACACTGCTTTCCATAACACATACCTGGAACATGTGAAACACTGTGTTCAATCATTGCACTGCAAATAATAATAATATGATAACAATAACGATGATGATGATGATGCAGATTAAAATAAGTAAAAAAGAAAATATTAATAAAACCAAGAGATTTGTGTTTTATCAATGCCTAAGCCTCTATAAGAAACCGATACTGCATAGTATTTTCCTGCCCATTCAGATTATTGCAGCAAAAATTCCAAGAGCCTTTTTTTTCTAATTTCTTTTGTTTTGGTCACATCTGGCAGTGTTTAAAGTTTCCTGTTAGATCTGGTCTAAGGGATCACTATGGTGATTTTAGGGTACCACACATGGTTCCGTGTTTCAACAGCTGTGTTGGCCACTTGCAAGGCAGGTTCCTTACCATTTGTACTATCTCTGTGGTCCCAATATTCCTAAAGTTTAAGAGCATTCATTTCATTCACAGGTAGTAATAATATACTTGAGTTTTTAGCTTCTGATACTATCACTTTAGGGTAATGATTTCAGCAATACAAATTTTACTTTCATAAAATTGAGGGATGGAGATGAGCATGTGGAAGAGAACAGTGTCTTTATATCTGCCAGCATATTGGAGGCTCTATTGCTTTGGGGGCTAGTTGGCCACAAATTAAACTTTAGTAGTCTAGTAGTTAATGTAATTAAAGAAAAGCTCAAAAGTTACTTAAATTCCAGCTTTTTTGGTCACTTAAAAGCAAATAAAGGACTGAAATGGAATGCATTCCTGCCAAGATAGAAGGGAAGATTCTCCCTTAGGGGTCATCCTATAATGCTCTTGTACAGTGCCCACAGCCATTTTCTTTTATACTGGAAAGCTGTTAATCTCAAAGGACTGTTTCTTGTAAGCCAATAGCATCCTAATGAGACAAATTCTAAAAAAGCAAGTTTAACTCCAATAGTGACTGGTTTATCAGCAAGGTGAGGGACAGCTACGAGAAAGCTTTCCTGGACCTTCAGGAATAATATTATTTTGGTGGAAGTATTTGAAACTTGAGCCACAGGATTATGGGAACAATCTGTGCCTCTCAGAAGGTCTCTTGTTTATGGTTGAGTAGTTGAGAGTGCCTCATCCCTGTCTATCTCCTTGACCTTTGAAGCAATTCTGAGTTTCATCTCTCCCATCCTTATCCTCTGGGAAGTTTTGATTTTTTTTTTTTACCGAGTCTCCTTGGAACCCAATTTTCTTTCTCCCTCCTGGGCTCATTTTCTGTTATTGCTTGATATGTAGGCAGCTCCACATTACCTGTGGTGTCCCTGTCTTAATTTTCTAACATAGTTTTGTTGTGTTTTTGTGTTTTGACCATTTTGCTGAATGGAAAAACTGGAAAAACAACGTTATGGATGTGAAATTTGTGACCTAGACCATAGGGGGTCTGTTATACAGCTCTCTCCTTCCTCCTTCACAAGTGAGGGGACATACTGAGGACTAGTCAGGAATACAACTAAATTGCTTTGTGATCATCAATCTTCCTAATATATTTAATCATTCTAACAAGGAACTTGGTAACTCAGTTTTTGGAGATCAATTCTAGTCAGGAGATGATTGAATGGGTCATGGTACTCACTTTTCTTCTTCAAGAGAAGTTAAGATTGGGCCTCCTTATCCTCCAAGACAGTTTCTGAATTCAAGTCCCTTTTGTAACACTTGTGGTAAATTTAGGGTCTGTCAAAATAATCTAGGATAATCTCTTCATCTTAAAATTCTTCACTTAATTTCCTTAGTAAAAATATGTGATTATACAGGTAAATATTCACTGGATGTAGGGATTAGGATCTGCTTGAGGGGAGGGCATTATTCATCTTACTGTACATATAATTTGCATCTATCTTTGCCTTTAAATTTCAGTGTCTCCGTCTCCCTGGAACCAAATAAAACTTGGAAACCTGTAAATAGAGAGAAATTCAGTCTTTCCCACTGCCAGAGTAGGTTTTGTTTCCAGAATTTTCAGTTATATCAGTGAATCAATTCTCACTCACAACCCCCACTCCCTATTTTAAAGTTTGGTAGCATTTAAAAAGGGTTTATTTATTTATCTTTACCTACAGAGTTCCCAGTTCATGAGAAAAGTTCATGAACTGGGAACTCTTAGATTTAAAGATTGATATGAAGTTCAGAGGCATGATGTTATGAGATGACTTAAAATGAGAAAATGAGGAAGTTGTTGAACTTTATAAGAATTGGTTATTACAATGGGACTTTCCAGATAAGAGTGGATTATTTCTGCATATTATTTTTAGAAAAGTATCTTAAGTTTTGTTTTATGATTATTGGATACAATTACTCCAGGCAACCCAAGTTAGATATACCCTGTTTTGCAAAATAATTGAAATTAAGTTTTATACTTGTGGTTTAAATAGTTTTTGTGCTCATGAAATTTTCAAGCCGGAGGCCAGAGTGATATTACAGCACGCAGGGCACTTGCCTTGCTTAAGGCCAGCCTGGGTTCCATGCCCAGAATTCCATATGGTCCCCAAGCACGGCCAGGGGGTCATTCCTGAGTGCAGAGCCAGGAATAAACCCTGAGCATTGCCAAGTGTGACTCCCCCGCTGAAAATTTTTTTTCAGGCTGGCCTCCGTTGTATATTTAATTTAGCATATGCAAGGTAAGAAGTGAAGCTGGAGTCCCTGAGGCATAGTGTGTGGTTTTAGATGCACGGGGCAGACAGTTCAGGTTCATCTATGTCTGGACTGGGAAGGCTGAGGCTCCTGTTTTTGCAGTAATCACTCTTTCCAGAGGAAACTCAATATCAAGGGAATTTCCACATTTATGTGAGGAACCAGGGAAAGCATGAGACGAAACAATCTGCATATGCCGGATGCCGGAGACCCTAGTCCCACGTGCTTTGTTTGTTAAGATTCTGCACCATGAGGCAAATCCCTTGGCTACCTGAGTCCAGAATAAAGATGTGAGCTGCACATTGTACAAGAGCAAATAGTCTTCCAAGAAGGTAGAAGGCCTGGGGGGCCGGAGCGATAGCCCAGCGGGTAGGGCGTTTGACTTTGCACGGCCGGTGCCGGCCGGGTTCAATCCCCCAGCATCCCATATGGTCCCCCCGAGCACCGCCAGGAGTAATTCCTGAGTGCAGAGCCAGGAGTAACCCCTGAGCATTGCCGGTGTGACCCAAAAAGGCAAAAAAAAAAAAAAAAAAAAGAAGAAGAAGGTAGAAGGCCTGGACAGAGACTCAGAGACTCCAGCTTCTGTGAACCTCATTCTATATCAGCCAGATCTCAAGGTCATAACAAATTGCTAATCATAAAGTCAGTTGTTGAACTGTACTTTTAATTACTTGCAATCAAAAAATCTATAGATATGTGCCTTTCAGTGTTAAGCTTTTAGCTCAAAAGTCCATGGCAAACAGAATGAACTTGTTACTCTGTCCTAGATTCCATACGTGAATTGTACATTCTGAAAAAAAGTTTCATTTCTTTCTGATTTGAAAGATGGATTTGATACTAATTACTCTGCGGCACACAATTCCACTTTCTGACTTTTAAACACCATCAACTGATAATAAGACTGTGGTTATTGTAGTAATGTACAATTATGATAAGAATGTCAAAATAATCGAAAAGGGACAGGGTTCTGGAGCTGCCACGGGTGAGTAGCTAAACCCACGCCAGAATTCTGCCTACGTTCAGAATTCTTGTCATGTGAGAATGTTAACTTACATCATGGCTAGCTGAACTGTGCATTGGATTGTAGGCATAAGCTCTTAGTGCATCCAAGGCCATAGCCATAGAAACTACATACCATCAAACATTTGTTCTTTATCTCAGAAATGTCTCCAGATCCTGTTCACCCTTGTCAGCTTCCAACCTTCATCTTTGTTAGTTGTTTTGGTTTTCTGTTTTGTTTGGCTGACTATTCCCATTTTCCCTGCCTCCAGCCCCAACCTCCACAAACCACAACCACGACCTGCCCTTGACTGGAATGCACATTTTTCCCAACTATGCTCAACATGTCCGGTGTAAAGGCCTGGGAGCTCACACCTTGGTACCACCCTCACCCTTGCAGGTAGTGGCCCTTTCTTCATTGTCTGGACCAGGCTTCAGAGATTTTGTGCTTGATGATGACTTTTGATTTTTCATTATCTTTTTATTTTCTTCAAATGAGCTTTGATGCCATTTCACTGAACATCTGCACCCTGCAGAATGCCCAACTGCAGTTACCTTTTGGTAACCAGAGAGAACTGAATAATTGTGCTTCAAATTCATTCTAAGTAATAACTATGAAGATTCTCCTCCACTAATAGATCATCAGGCAGAAATACATACTTGATGGATCTCTAATCTGTCCTTGGTGACTTTGCTTCAAAATTGCAACATCCCGGATTCTAATTCCAAATGATGGAAATACGTGGTGAAACTTAGTGCATTTTTAAGAGACTATAGGAATGTAAATGCTGTCAAATTTGCTTTGCTCTTTTTTCTGTTGGCTCTTACCAAAAAAGCGTGTTTAGTTTGCTGAGCCAGGGCTACATATGTGGGTCCTGGCAGAACTTCTTTTTTGTGCAGGACTTACAAGAGGATCTCATAAGGCTCAAACTTCTCCAAAGTGTTCTCACCTATCTTCCTGGCCAACTGCTTTTCTTTCCATTATTATTATGGGAGTCAAATTGGCAATGACAACCACCCTTGTTCTAATGTCGAAATCATTCTTTCCACTCTGAAATTACTCATCTAAGATGTTATAGAATGTGCTTAAGTCAAATAGGCTAGTATAAAATAACTGTCAACTGATAGAGGCATGGTCTGTTTCTGTGGTGCTTTATGGAAATGCACATATATGCCTTCAACACTTGCACAAGACCAAGGAAGGTCTGGGGCCTCTGTACATAGGGTGCACATGAGAACACTGTTCACCAGGGATTCAGCACCAAAGAAACAGCTCTTTGATCTCTCTCCTGAGCACACAGCATGCTAATGGCGCTTGTAATGTTTGGAAGGATGGGGAGCTATTACTTATAATGAAGATCATTTTCCTTTCATTTGCCAAGCAGAGTTGAGGAAGCCAGAGGCTGATACAAAGTAGCACTTGGCTTATATATCAAACTAGGCCAAATACATATGGACCATAGAATGTGATCACTGACCTCAGCTTTGTCTTTCTCTCCTCATGTACATTTTTCTTGTTTACATTCTCTTTCTTGTTTCCTACCTTTATTTCCTCCATCTTTGTCTTATTTGTCACAGCTTATTTTCATCCTTTCCCTGCCCTTTGTTTTTTCTGTTTGATTCTGTTTCTGTTTTTTTGATTAGTCATTTTTTCTTTATTTGCTTTGAGATCCATGCAAATTTTCTATCCCAGCAGAATTCTTAACTTAGCATTCTTTCAGGTCCTTGAAGAAAATAAAACTCATATGTATCTTCCAAAAGCTTACGATGTAATGTTTTATGCTCAGATTATCTTTGCTTTTTGTTTAGCAAATTATAAGTAAATGGAGGCTAGATGTAATATCTTAACTTCACTGAATCCTCAACTCCATCAGCAATGTCTGCATATGAAGTCTTGTTGAATTGTAGTACCAAGATAATATTATTCTACAATCTTCTGACAAGTAAAACACAGCTCTTTATATACCTCACAAAATTATTGAAATAAGATTTAGATATACTATATTCATAAAAGGCATGGCATACTCTGACCAGATGAGCATTTTTTGTCTACTGCTTTTGATTATTTGATGATATAATCTCTTTTGAAAGTGAAAGCAGAGCTTGGAAAGATGCTACATGGTGTAAGGCACTTGCCTTGCCTTGGAGTCAACCCGAATTTAATCCCTTGCATCCATATATGGACTCTTGAGCACAGTCAGATATGATCTCTGAGGCAGAGTCCTAATTAAGACCTGAACCATATATGACCACTAAACCAAACAACACCAAGAGATTCTTCAACAGTTAAGGCAGTTGCTTTGCATGCGCCAAATCCAATTTGATCTTTAGCACTGTATATGGTCTTCCAAGCAATGGTAGATGTAATTGAGTCAGGAGTAAGTCCTGAACACTTCCAGGGAGTGTCCTTGCTACCCCAAGCTCCCACACATACACTGAAGTTCAGTGTAAGATAAAAAGAGCCTATGTCATTTTACCAAAAGTTTGTATCGCCAAGAACATCTGTCAGAATTATCTCTGTAGATTTTTAAGTAAAAAGATGAGAAACCAAAGAACTGGAAACAAGTTCAGGATAAAAGGCAAAACTTTGTGATTCATTGTTTTAAAAATTTTATGCTTCCCATTTTCAAAACACTGCTTCCTAAGGTGTTTTGTTTCTATTTCTTTCAATACTTAATGAAAAATATTAAACATCATTTATCATTACTGAAATTCCCTTAGAAGATCTGCTTGGCAGTATTGTAGCATAACCATGCAACCGAGATGCTATCAGAGTAATGTTTTTGGTTTCATACTGTAATGCATGTTCAGAATAATTAGACATTGATGTTTACAGAATTTTGTATGTTTTGCATTTTTACAAATCTGGATGATTACTTTACGTATTTCAGTTCCTAGTGTATACATATAGCCACATTAAAGCTGTTCTTTATGACGTTATTGCTCAATGAATGTTTTATTACTACAGTGGAATGGAAATCTAGCCAAATCCTTGCTCTCCAGATGGTCTATAAAGATTTGGAACATTCTGTAAATGGAAAAAAATGACCAACTATAGTGAAGCCTTCTGAAATGCTCATCTCAGTTCTAATATGACAGAAAAGGAGCCATTCTGACTTTGTTTTTCTTTTATTTTGTACCTTCTACAGCTATCTTTGTTTCAGACAAAAGTCCTTTTAATCCTTGAAACTAGCAAATTTAGTTCTTGTTCTTTGGTTTTTATTTTGTTATTATGGAAAACTTCAGATATTCAAATTAGGAAGAGGAAGGTGAATCTTTGCACCGCCATTCTCACTTCAACAAGCTTATCTTACTCCTGCCCCTCTCCACCTCCTCACATCAACCCGTCAGTACCATGGCACCTCAACTACGCATATTTACACATGTCGCTACATGTTCCATATAATGCACACATCTACATATAAGGATTCTTATTTAAAATCACGTCCACAATGATGCTCAAACTACCTATCATGAAATATAGAATCAGTGTTTACAATTCTACAGTTTTCTGAGGCACTTTATTTGTATTTGTAATGTGGACCAAAACATGATCCATATATTGGGATTGCTAAATCTCTGTATGACTTATGTTCTGAGTTCTCAACTCATTTGTTTCTTCATTCCCTTGTTTCTTCTAATTTTCTTTCCTTAATTCTTATATTTCTATTTATTTCCTCATGTTCCTCATCTTGAGTGTTTATGTATATATATACGCACACATATATAACATATGTGTGTATATATATTATGTATATATAATGTGTATATCTTGTGTGTATATAATGTGTATAAGTTGTGTATGTATAATGTATGCATGTAATGTGTATATATATTGTATATATAAATATATATATATATACATCACTGTCACTGTATCACTGTCTCTCCCGTTCATCACCGATTTGCTCGAGCGGGCACCAGTAACATCTCCATATGACCTGTCTCATGCAAGTAGAGCCCAAGGGCACCTGCTTGCTCCAGGAACATAAAGAGCCTCAAACCATTCCATCAGGTCATGGGAATGAGGTCTAAAATTGTTACTGGTATCTGGCATATCAAATACAACATGGGTAGCTTGCCAGGCTCTGCCGTGGGGTAGCATACTCTTGTAGTCATCTCAAAATCCAGCATTTATTGATGAACCGCGCTGCCGCTTGCGTAGTCGGGCTGTGATAGGCTGGTTTGCTGGGTGGAGTTCTGATGAGGGGGAAGTCCGGATGTGGAAAATGGAGGTCCTCATGGAGAGGGGGCTCGTCTGGCTTGTTGTGAGGCTCTGCTGGGGTGGCGGGCCAGGGCTAGAACCTGCCATCCCTCCCGGCGCCTCATGAGCGGCTGGGCACAGTGAGAGGCAGTAGCAGCTCTGGCCCATGTCTGTCTCAATCCAATATAATGAATTGAACTCCTTCTTTTGAGTAGGACTCCTCTCGGTGAGATCCCTCTCTCTTTGGTGGGAGACTTAGGCTCTTTTGTATGGTCTAAGTTAGGGACCAGAGCTAGAGTTCTTTCATTATAATACATACATATACATATATACTTTCTTCACTTCTAGTATTTCAATCTCTGGTTGAGGGTGTTTTTTCATTATTTTTATTAGTTTTTTGTTTGTTTGGGTACCACACCCAGTGGTACTCCGAGGCTTATTTTTTGTCTCTATGCTCAGGGATCACATCTGGATGTTCTTATGGATGGCAAGTGGTGCATAGACTAAACCAGGCTCAACTATATGGAAGGCAGACATCTTAACTCCTTCAAAATCATTCTGGGAAACCGACAATTTGAACTTACTCTCTTATTTAGGCATGGAGAGAGTAGAGGGCACCTAGCAATACTCTAGTCTTCTTGCTAGCTCTTTGTTCAGACATCACCCCCTGGCATTTTGCAGTGGACCATATATGGTGCTGAGACTGGAGCCTTAGGTGGAAGCACACAAATCAAATGCTCTAGTTCTGTACTGCTTGTCTAGTCCCAATACTAACTTTTTTTTAATTTAAGTTTTAACCTTGTTTTCAAGTGACGACTTAACATTTCTTAGCTAATTTGTGTGCAATTTTTTCTTCTATGCTTTCAGTTATTGTGTTCTCTCTCTCTCTTTCTCTCTCTCTCTCTCTCTCCTCCCGCACACTATTAGTTTTAAAAATCAATGTTGTTACTTTCTTTTTAAATAAAATGCTTATAAATTTTGAGAGCTAGACTAACTCTTTCTATCTTTAAAATTAAGCACCTGTGGACTGGAATCAAAGTACGATCCACTTGTGGACTGGAATCAAAGGTCAGGCATTGACCTTGTACACAATTGCTCCAACTCTGATCCCTGGCATCCCATAAGCTAACACTAGTCCACCAGGAGTGATTCCTGAGCACAGAGCAAGGAGTAAGCCCTGAGAACTGCTGGGCATGTCCCTCAAAACCAAGTAAACTAAGCAAATTTATAATTTTAAATATTTTAGTAGCCATATTTGAGCAAGAAACAATAGATATGGAACAAATTAAAGACTTTATTAAACCCAACCTATCTATAACATTATCATAGGAAAATTATATAAAAATACAAATTAAATATTGAGTGTGAATTATATAACAGAAACTAAATGCAGAATTGTGAAAAATAATATAGCATTAAAATTTTTGAAATAGCAATCATTCAACATAAATCATGTAAAACTATAATAAAATACGTTGCTTCTAATTTTTACTGTCTTCAAAACTAGCTTTTAAAAGCAAAAAAAAGTACAAGTTGAGTTGAGCACAGGGAAAATTACATGATAGAATAGTTCTAAAGTTCTCCACACAGTGACTGAATAGATGGTCTAATAGTATCTGAAATAGTCATTCTCTGTCCTGTTTCTTTCATTATATTTTTTGTCTTTCCTTTTGCATTTATCATACCACTAATGTTTGGATTTTCCTTCTGTTGGATTTTCAGGAATCATTATCTTGTCAGAATATTCTAATCTATTAGTTTTAGGAACTTATCGGTTCCAGGCTCAGACTATCCCTCAAAGCCTAACTTTTTAAACTTCACAAAACCTGTAAATGGGCTCCTCAACAATTCTCCATTAACACTGCTCTTCCCAGGATAGGTCCTAGTACTCCACTAATACCAGATTGAACTTTTGGGGGAGTGGGAAAGGGTCAGGTGCCACACTGGTGGTGTTCATGACCACTCCTAGCAATAGCCTGGCACCGTAGGAAATGAACCGGGTTCTATGTGTGCAAGGAAAGCTCCGCAACACCTGTACTCTCTGTTGAACTTCACACTTGGGACAGTTTCCTGACTCTTAGACTGTTGCAGTACACCTGCACAGAGCCTCTGCATCTAGCCTGGAGTTGCCTCCTGCACGCCACTTTGTAGATAGGAGGAGGACAGTTTGAATGTGGCAGTTTATCTGACCATCTGATCATATATAACTATGATCTTCCCTTCATATTTATACTGGCTGGTATAAATATACTCTCATGGTACCACAATCTTCGTGGGACTAGCTAGGATCTTAACGGTATATGTGCCTGGCCATGTTGGATCTCTAAGTAATTAGACTAGAGAGAAATGCTGTTTGCCTTCAAGCAAGCAAGCATGGCTCTCTGATAACTCAAAGCTAATATACAGTACAGCCATGAAGAAAAAATAATCAAGACTCTCTGTGAAGGCTTGGAGAAATATTTAGCTGACTATAGAATATTCTTTGGTACAGATGCAAGCCTTTGTATTCTGAGATACAGTTCATCTCAGAAGATCTTCCTTCATTCTACCCTGCAGAGGCATTTCCTAGGCAGATCTTGGCTAGGCAACATTAACATCTCTAAGGGCCTAGGTGAGGTCCTGGGATAAATTACCTGAGGGAATTTGACCCTGATGGCTTTCCGTTGGAGGTGAGGTCTGGGTTACAAGGATATAAACCTACCTGCTTCCTTCCACTCTCTCTCTCTCACTCTGTCTCTCTGTCTCTTCATCTCTGTCTCTCTGTCTCTCTGTCTGTCTCTCTGTCTCTCTGTCTCTCTGTCTCTCTCTCTCTCTCTCCTTTTCCCCATTCTGCCAGTGCAGCTTCACTGTCTCCTCTCTGCAGGGCCTTAACGTGTGGTGGGAGCCATCTTGGCCTGCATGTGGCTGGGGCCCAGCAGGGAACCCTAAGTTTGGGGTTTTTCCGTTGCTGATTTGTATGCCAGAACCTGTGTTAAGTAAAGCATTTTGAAACTTCGCCTGATTCTTTTCTGTTTTCTCCGCCTCGCCGGCCTCCAATCCCCTTGAACAGAAGGGGATCCCCTAACCCTGCTCCCAGATTTTATGCAGGGTGCCTTAGCATTTTCTGCATTAGACCTCTAAAGTTTCTGTGTCCTTTCTGTTACCTTTGGAAGTCATGGTTACTCTATTCGCTCTTCTCTGTATTTTTTTAGTCTTTGGGTTGTTGATATCATCAAAGTTTTTTTTTCAGTTATATCTAGTTTTTATATCACTTGACTTTCCATAGATCATCGATTTACTGAGTGAGCACTGGTAACATCTCAATATGTCCTGTCACATGCGAGATAGCCCAAGGGCATCTGTCCGCTCCAAAACATAAAAGCCTCAAACCATTCCATCAAGTCATGGGAATGAGGTCTATAATTGTCACTGGTATTTGGCATATCAAATATGACACGAGTAGCTTGCCAGGCTCTGCGTGCACATAATAATATACAACATGTTATATATATAGTATAATTTTGTCATAAAGAAACACAGATCAATGGGACAAAACAGAGTGCAGAAATAAGCCCACACATACGAGTTTTTATATAGAAAATAAAAAACAAAGAAAATACAATAAAGAGCCTGGGACTGCCTTTGTTGTCATTTTTGTTTAAGGGCCACACCTGGCCATGCTTTGGGGCCCTACTTGGTCATGTTCTGCAGCCACACCTGGCCATACTCATGACTTGGTCTTCAGGAATCACTCCTGGACATGGTTGGGGGGACCATATGTAGCATAGGGAATCACCTTAACTTTGTACTATCTCTCCAGCTGCAAAAAGTAACAAACAAAATGAATGAGGCCGTTGATGATGCCATATTGTCACGACTCTTTCCTCTTTGTATAATTAATTTCTTACACACACTTACATTTTATGATTGGTTATAAACTAAATTTTGCATGCCAGTTTATGGATTTTATAGAATTTATTATCAGACCAAGGCTATTGCACATTTTGGTTTATAGATGTATATTGTACTGATTGGCATTTGTTTCTCAACACACTAAACTTCACAAGTAATATATAATGCATTGCCATTTACCTTCTATGTCTGGGAATATTATCAAGATTAAAAATGATCCTGAACATAAGTGTTTATTAATTAGGCACTCACCTCTCCAGTTCTAGCTGTTATTCAGTGGAAAGTTAATATACTTAGAATATATTAAACATTATCACTACCACTTTCAGTGAAATCTTTTAATCATGTTTGCTTTCTCTGACACAGAAGAAACTAAAATATCCTATGAACCTGCCTTGGAAATTTATTCAGCTTTGATGTAAATGCTTTGTTGATCTTCTAACAGTGTTTGTGGGTGATAAAATTGCACTAAAGGCTAAAATTGGGCTGGAATGACAGCACAGTGGGGGAGGACGCTTACCTTGCACGCAGCTGACCCAGGTTCTATCCCCAGCATCCCATAGGTCCCCTGAGCACCACCAGGAGTAATTCCTGTGTGTAGAGCCAGGAGTAACCACTGAGCATTGCCGGGTGTGACCCAAAAAAAAGAAAAAAAAGACTAAATGAAGCAGTTAAACACCTGTATATGTTATTCAACTGAACTTTCCTCATTCCTTCCCTTTTAATGTCATCACATGTAGCATGTTGCAGTCAGATGGAAATCTTTCACAAAGGTATAAAAATAAATACTAGAAAATAAACCACAAAGTAGCTTTACAAGTTAGTAGAACACATGAAACCTAACATTTAAAATTAATTCTAACACACACTATAATTTAAACCATCCCTGAGAAGACCCTTTTTAATAAATTACAAATATTAACTAAAGGCCAAAGATATTGGCATTCTGAAGTCTTGAAAAAGGATTTTTATGAACTTTACTTTGCTGAATAATCCTAACTTTATATAAGTTCTTAGAGATTTGAAGGTAAGAATAAGTGGTATGATTCACTTTTTTCTTTTTGTTTATTTGGGCCACACCTGGGGCTACAATTGGCTCAGTGATTGGAAGAACCAAGTACTTCTGAGATAAAACCAGGGCCACCACATGAAAAATCATACTTTCCAGTCCTTTAAGCCTTTTCCAGAGTTACTAAAATTCTTTTTCAAATTAAAGCCTTGACATAAATTCTACAAACATTTTTATTGAATCTCTTCAACTCACCATCACCTTTTTATGTGTGGGAGAAGAGAATCAATAAAACTTACTGTCTCTCCAATGTGTTAGACACTTTTATATGTTGGAGAGCAGCATTAAATAAAATAGAAAGTTTTGGTTCTCCTGAAGACCAATGCTATAGTAGGTCACAAACAACAAAACATGAATTTAAAACATACAAAATAGATAAGACAGAAACTACTTTGAAACATAGAATGAACCTAGAGTTTTATCCAGTTTGTCTTTCCTATTTACACAATTCAGTGAATTTACACAATTCACTCTCCTTTCTGAAAGTATTTGGAAATTTTTTTCTCTGAAATGCGTAAATGAAAGTTAAACAGTATGCAACTGTGCAAGAAACATTGAATATAATGATACCAACGCCTGCATTTTGACTAACTGGCCTTGTGTCTTGATCGCTGTCATTCCTGGCATTTGAGAATCTGGAGACTAAAAAAAAAATTAAAGTACTTCAACCTGACCAACAATGAGTCTCTCAAACTTATTAATAATGAGGTAATATCTGATCTTCTGTTCTAGGTACAAACCCACTATATGCTAAATCTGGGTATTGCCATTTCCGAAAATCTTCATTCATCAATTTACTGCCATTATTATTGTTTAGTCTGCATAAAACTGTGCTTTAGTCTCCTGAGGTTTCTGTCATGAGTGTTATACTAGAAACACAGCTGTTCCCTGTATTGATAAAGTTGAGGTTGGCTTCACAGCTTTCCTTTGGTAGAAGATAAACAAAGTTTTGGGGGCCACACTATTTGAGGAGACCATGCATCCCATCTTTGCCCACTTGTTCATTATTATTCCTACATTGTTTTATAAACATTATTATTTATATTTACTAAACAAAGTAAATGTGCAGCACTATTAAGTGCATTAATAATCAAAAGAGGTATATTAGGAATCCCAGTTATTTTGTGTACACTTTGAAGCATGAATTAAGTGTCTCATATGTGTATGTGTGTTCTAGGCAGATCATACCTCCTTGGCCCTGACAATGTGTTCATCAAGATAAGAGTAATCAAATACGGTATTTTAGAAAAGGATATTAGACTGGGACCATTTTTGCCAGAATCTAGCATGATACTCTTTGTGTAGTGTTGTATGTAAATTATATACCCCTAAGATTTATATGTGCAATTAGTATTACATAATAATTCTTGAATAGCTATATTTGGTGATAGGGCATCAGAGAGGTAATTAAGCTAAAATAAATTTACTACTGTGGGTCTTAATCAAACATGACTGGTGTCTGCATAAAAAAGATTATTACCCATACTTAACCAAATATTCTCTCACTGTGCAAGATCAGTTTGTTTTAGATAAATTTCCAAAAGGAAAGTGATTTCCATTATAGTGTCAGTACACCTTTGCCTCAAAATATTAGTTAACCTCCTAACATCTTTTTAATGTTTCCACTTAGATCCTATGGTAAAATAGCTCAAATCAAGTCTATTTTCATTATTATTTTTTCTATTGTAGATTTTCCTATAAATGTTATCATGTAGTACTTATATGTCTATTGTCACGTGGTTATCTCTTAGCACAAGCTGTTCTTACCCTGGCAGTGAAGCTATGTTCTTACTACTATACAAGCATTCTGGAAAGGTTGATTTTATCTTTGGCCAAAGCCAGCATCAGACTTTTCAAAAAATCTGTGCTCTCCTTCTGCTCTTCGCTTTTTCTCTCAGCTCTTGACATTTGTCGTTGCCCTATTCATCAACCCTAACTGCTACGCTGATATCCCGGTGTCCTTCCTTAGGGACACCTCCAGTATGTGTATCAGAGTAACTCTGATAGTATATACTCTAACAGTATCAGAGTAACTCTGATAGTATATACAACTCAAAATAAGTTCTCTTTAGTGTCCATGGCACCAAGAATATTGAAGATATTTGAGGCAAACCAAAACTAAATAAAGCTTAAATACTAAAGCTTTAGCAATTGGCTGCTTCCAGTTTAAGTCCTCTGCTTTTAAATACAAAGTGATAGGAATGTGGTGATAATTTTTAAATTGAAGGGTCTTTGGTGAGGGGGCTCTTGCAGGTGGCTTAGGGGATCACACCTGATGCTCAGGGGTCATTTGCGGTGCTGGACACCAAACCGGGTGAGTCGGAGACATGGGAACCACCTAACCCTGTATAATACCGCTCTGACCTCTAAATTGAATCTTATAATCAAATAAAGTTTATTTTAATAATATTAATTGTGTGTATTGTGCAGCATAATGATATTGGCAGACAAGTATAAAGTGATAAACTTCCCTCAATTTCCCTCCCTTTAATTTTGGGAGTCATTTTATACTAATTTCTCCACTCCTGCTGTGCTGGGTTGGGCCTTAAGTAACCTTTGCTTTTCATTGTCAGTGAACTGCGCCAAATTCTTCTGCCAAGGAATCACTGGCAGAATATTTTACTTTGCAAAAATAAGTGTTCACACACAGATCTACTACTCCAGTCCTATTTCTGTATTTTATAGAATAAATGGTTTATGTTTCCATATACTTCTAAAATATGGAATACCTTTTCCAATTTGATTTGCTTAGGTTCACTGAATGTTTTTTAATGAAAATCACAAGGAAGGCATTATTTCCTGATTTTTAGGGGCCAAAACAAGACAGACGTGAAAATGAGATATGTTGGCTGGGAATGATGGCTGACACAATGCTGAGAGCCACAGTGCGGCTTGGTGTGTGCCTGTGAGGGCCAGAGCAGGTCCAGCATGCAAGGCAAGTGTGACCAGTCCCGTAAATACACCTACCTTGAGAGCTCAGTCTACGGCGCCTCCAGAGAGGGCTGAAGAGAAACACACTTCTGGGCTTGGAAATCTTCATTGAAATTGCCTCCTTCATTATCTTTTTTCCTCTCAGCTCTATAGTTCTTGAAATTGGAGATTACATCTTCTAACAAAAATAATTTATTAAATGCATTAAACAAGTTTGATTAAATTCCACATATGCCTATACTTATGTTTATATATGTATTATAGTAGATATATACACATGTATTATAAATTACATATAACTTTAAGCAGAATAACTTATGCATTACCTTTATTCTTGAGCTGTTAATTTTCCACAGGGTGTGCCGAACCTGCTGTTACTTACGGGGTGATCTTGCAGTGCTCTGTCAGTGCCAGGAACCCACCTGGGGTGGCAGCTATGCTAGGTCAGAGGCTTAACCCCTATATTATCTCCCTTGCCTTGCATTGTACTTCATTAGTAGAATGTTTCCTGATAATTTTATCAGGAAACTATAGCTCAGAGACTGGTTAGCAATCTAGAATTGAATGCCTAAAATATATGTAATACTAAATCAATGTACTTTAAATATTGCACCTAAGGGGTCAGAAACTATTATAGCAGGTAGGGCACTTGCCCTGTAATCAACAACCAGAATTTGATCCCTGGCACCCTGTGCAAATCCCTCTACCCCTGTTAGGAGTGATCCTTGAGCACAGAGCAAGGGGTAAGCCCTGAGCACCACCAGCCTTCTTCCATTGTTTGTATGATTTGGTAGGAAGACATGACAGGCAAGATTTTTAGTGCACTCCCGCAGAGAATTCAATGGGATCTTAGGGTCATTTACTTTATCCAGTGTCTTCGTGATGACATGAATTGCAGCAAAGCAAAAGAACATGCTTTTCTGATTTTCATGAACAGATTTTTCATGTAAAATCAGTTGACACGATTGCAGAAAAGCAAAAAGAACTCAGAGCTGGAGAGATAGTGCAGTTGGTAGTGTGTTTGCTTTGCACGCAGCTGGCCCAGGTTCAATCCCCGGCATCCCATATGTTATAATATTGCCAAGGCTAATGTAAATCTCTAAAATGTTAGATTAGAAAGATGTATCATTCCATTTGGACTTTGCTTAATATATTTTAGTACTAATTATAATAGAAAATATTTGCTAAATTGTTCTTCAAGTTATATTTTAATGTGTTTTGAATACTCAAATCCTACCAGTTTTGAAGCAAAATGGAGAAATACTCTGCCTGACCTCATTTAATTTTTGCTCAAACTATTTTACTTTATTCTGTTTACGTTTCTTAATTTTTTTAAACCAGAAAATTTATTCACACTAATTGCAGAAATCCTTAAGAATAACTGGAGGCTGCAACAGGTGCTCTCTTGGGTTTAGTAGTTGTTCCTTCCATGGAATCCATGCCTGAATCTGCAGTACACAATTTTAGGTGCCTCCTGCGACCCGTGCTGGGGACGTTCCTCCTCTTGACCTTTGCACTCTAGTTATGCCTTCTCTTGTACTTGACGGGTAGCCACACTTGCCGCAGGTGGACTTCTGCAGGCGGTAGGCGTTGGAACATATCGACTGCACAGCCTGTGCGTCTGTCTTGTTGGAACGCTTCCCGAATGATGACGCCTCTTTCATCATCTTCCTTCTATGGCGGGGACCAAAGAGCCAATTTTATTTGATTTAATGTGATAGAAATGTATCACCCTTAAGCTACCTATAGCCTCCCCTATACCTCGCTGTATAACTTGAGTGTTAGGCAATGTGGTTTCTTGCTTAGCTAGGTAATGCAATGTGATTAAATTTTCTTTCTTGTGAAACTTGTTTATTTTTGTGGGTGGGGTAGGGTGCAACAGACTGGCAATTATCAGGGGTTACTTCTGCCTTAGCACTCAGGATTGCCTCGTGGTACTTGGGGACCACACGGGATGCTGGGTTAGGATACCACATGCAAGCCTTACCCACTGCACTATTATTTGGTTCCATAACTTGTTTACTCTAACTGTAGGTATCTTTCTTCCTCTTTTATCTTGTTATATTTTCTGTTCTTAGCATTTTGTAATGATGTGTTTAACAACTTTCAGTGGGATTATAAATATTCTTGAAAAATATTATTCTTGAAAAATATTAAACAGCACTTGTTTCATGTGTTCATTTTTGGGTACAGTTAGGACTTTAAAGTGGGGTTATGGGTGGGGTGATGGGGTGGGGTGAGGGCGGGCTGTCAAATATTAAGGAAAGATTATCAAACAGACAGGAATGTCTTCTACTGGACTTCTAGTCATGAAGCAGAAGAATCAGACCCAAAGCCACAAGGAACTATTCTTCGAACTACCTAGGAAGCTGAATCTCATCTTCTTTAAGATCAAGGTCAGAGAACTAAAAAAATCCCACTTGGGTCCATGCATTACTTGCCTAAAGTACTGTGAGATAGTACGAAAGTATTATTCCATATTGCTGAGTTTGTGGTGGTTAATTATAGAGCAATAGCAAATAATATATCAAGTTTTTAATATTTCTCTGGAAACATAACTGTTAAAACTAATAATAGGATTACTCAGTATGAGAAAGGAGCAAGGTACCAATAAATGCAACATGGATAAATCTCAGAAATGAAAATTAACAAGTTATGTTCTATGTTCCTATTTATCTAAAACTCTAGAACATGCAAAATGAATCGACGGTGATAAAAATCATAAAATAGCTAACTTTTAAAAGGCAGGTGAAGAGGAGATTGGGATCATAAAAACATTAGATGTTGGGTGGTAATATTCCACACACTCAGAGGATTCAATACTACGGAAATATAAATAGTGCTATAAAGATGTTATAGTTCAATAAATTAAATTCATTTTATATGCATTAATTTCGGTAAATTTCAATTGGTTAAATTAAAATTCGAGCCGGGGCATTTAATAGTACAGTGGGTAGGGCATTTTGCCTTATGCATCGCAAACCCTGGTCAGGTCTCAGGCAGCCCACGTGGTCCCTGAGCACAGCCAGAAGTAATTGCTGAGTGCAGAGCCAGAGTAACCCCTGATAATTGCCGGGTATAGCCACAAACTGCCCCTTCCCAAAGCCCACTACCTAAAGTGAAAATTAAATGATTTATGAAATTATCCATGTCTGGACATGATGACTGTCCTCTCTGAATTGCAGGAATCAGCACAGAAAGCTCTCAGTGAAACGGGAGCTGCTTGTGGCATTTCTTTGAGTTTCTTAAATATTGCCATTCTTCTTTTTGGTTTTGGTTAGGGAAAAAAAAAAAGTGGCGAGGGGCAGTGGCTTCCAAAGGAGGCAATTCTGGTGATTTCATGTGAGGCCTCAAGGGGGCAGTGCTGCTCAGGACCCGAGGTACCAGAGATTACTGGAGATGCGACTGGACGGGGACCTCCAGGCTGCAAGCAATGATGCTCCAACACCACGTCCTGCCATTGGTTGGACCTGGAGTCAGCCACCTGCAAGCGGTAGCCTGAAACACCTCCCCCTCTCTCTCTCTCTCTCTCTCTCTCTCTCTCTCTCTCTCTCTCTCTCTCTCTCTCCTCCTTTTTTAAAAACTGTCTTTGTGCTTTCTACTTCTCAATTCCAACAACTTTATGAGTTCTAGGCTGGCAAGAACGTTATAATTTTTAGCAGAATGCTATGACTATGATAAATAAAACAATTGGTTGCTTCATTTATTTAGAGAGGGAAAAAGTGAAAATTACCTGATACAGAAAGAAACAATAACAAATACTAAACTTCATTTTGTTTAATTGGACTTTCAATAAGCATGTTCATTCTATCAGTTTTCCAAGCATTAACCTGGTTCGTTACTAGAACGTCAATATTTACCATAGTCATAATAAGCTATCATATATGAACCGTAAATGAATCACATTTTCTTAATACTATACTCTTAGCTTGTTCGCATACAAACTTTCTTTTGGAAGAATGTGTGGGATCTGCCCCCCCCTTTTATTAAGATAACAGTCCTCCCTCCTTCCCTAAGTAGCTTCCTTCACTACTGTTATACCGGAATGAACTGAATCTGAGATTACGTTTGATCTTTCATTCACTGTTCTTTACTGACTTTTCCTAATTAGAGAGGGAGTCTTCTAAAATATTACTGGCTGGCTTGTTCTTCAGGCCTGTGTTTCTTCCTTGAAGGCACAGCTCATTGAATGTCTCTGCTCCTTTGCGTACTATTTCCACTCTGAGGAAGCCTGTGTTCTCTCCTGAACATATACTTCTCCCTCTCTCTCACCTCACATCTTCCAAAATAAGTTTTAATAATAACTTTCTTGATTCACACATACACACACATACACACATACATATCTATACACACACACACATATATATATGACTGTTGTCACTAGCAATGTGTTATCATAGTTTGTATATGTGCATATAATAACAATGTTTAAATATATAAACTTTTGACAAAATCATTTTGATTTCTGCAATTATAGGAATTCCATTAGACTCATAAAATGCACATATTACATGAAATATAAAAATAGAACTGGTTTTTAATTTGAATAAAAATAAATATATACTGCTTTGACTATAGTCATATGGCAGCATACATTTATAGAGTTAATTTGAAAATATCAGGAATAATTGACTTTTTAAGCACCCGTGTTCTGCCCTATTTTCCAGTCACTAATCTGTTCAATCTATTTTTAATTAAAGCATGCTGTCTCTGTAATCTTAAACTAATCCTTGGAGATTGGAGACACACACACACCAACTAGAAAGGAAAGTGAGTCTTGTTGACAGATGACAGGAAACAGTATCCACACCCCCCAGTCTCTCACTGCTCATTTCGGAAGTTGGTATTATTCCACACAGT
Organism: Cryptotis parvus; assembly: GCA_021461705.1. Classification (NCBI taxonomy): domain Eukaryota; kingdom Metazoa; phylum Chordata; class Mammalia; order Eulipotyphla; family Soricidae; genus Cryptotis; species Cryptotis parvus. The sequence goes on from JAJIBD010021259.1 coordinate 425,276, forward strand.
CCTCTGATATTTTGTTCCATCCTCACATACTTGTGCCTGTAATTTTGTATTTGACTTTTAGCACTTTCCCTGTCTCAGATGACTCTAAAAAGGACTCACTAAATTGCTGAAAAAATAGGAATATTGATTATACAGATGACTTATAGACTAAAATTATTTATGCATTAGACTTCAAAAATTTTAGATTTTAAGTCCCTGCTAGATTATTGCTCTTTCACGCGAACTACAATCATGCTGACTCAGTACCTTCTTTCCCAGATTAGGATCTAGACATGCTAGCCTGTATATATGCTTTAATTTGCCAACCATTTTTTCAAAAGCAAATAACAATCTCTACTTGAGTTCCTATAGGAGGGAAGTGAATATAATAGAAAATTCATATTCATTGGAAATGTCAGTAGGGACCACAGACAGTATACTCAGTAGAGCATTTGCCTTGCACAGGACCAACCAAGATTTAATCCCCAAAGGCCGGACTGAAAGTACTGTGGGTAGGACATTTGCCTTGCATGTGGCCAACCTGGGTTCAATCCCCAGCATCCCATATAGTCCACAAAGCACAACCAGGAGTAATTCCTGAGTGCAGAGCGAGAAGTAATCTCTGAGCATTGCCAGGTGTGACCCAAAAAGCAAAAAAAAAAAAAAAAAGGAAAAGAAAGAAAGAAAAAAAGAGAGAGAGAGAGAGAGAGAGAGAGAGAGAGAGAGAGAGAGAGACTTGATCCCCAGTATCACTAGGGAGTGACTCCTGAGCACAGAGCCAGGACTAAGCACTGAGCACTTCCAAGTGTGTCCTGAAAACCAAACATGAAATTAAGTAAAATAAATATAAGCATAAAGTTTTTCTCCTTCCTTCCTTATGCAAGTTTAACAACATGAGAAGTTTAGCATTACATGTCTTAAACATGATGGGTCAGGTGTGCAGCCTTGGCAACACATGTTTATCCTGGAGCAGGACCAGGAGTAATCCCTGAGCATAGTCAAGTGTGGCCCACCCCACCCCTCACCAAAACAAGCAAACATAATGTCCATTTGTCTAAGGTGATTTTGAAGACATTGTAATTGTCATATTCAGTAACATTTTTTTTTGCCAAGGTCTGTATATTCAGAGTATTCATTCTGGTGAATTTTACAGCATAGTCAGTCACTTGCCAAACATTTTGCCAGCAGAGTCCAATGCCATGGCAGGTAGAGCTGATAATTCTTAATGCAATTAAAAAAACCCAGATTTTTTGAACTTTCAAATTCAGACCAACTGTCAATTCAGAAGTCATCCTCCAAAAGAGATGTAATATTCCCAGCAGAGAGTTCCAGCAAAAGTATTGGGCTTCCACTTGCTATAGGTTGTTTCTGCGAGAATCCATTGTCCTGCACCTGATCCCTTGGTATATCAAGTTCTTCAGCAGTTTCTCTCCTTTGCCTGACCATGTGTGCTTTTTATGGTTGGGAATGTCCTTAGGTACTTACAAGTTCTCTAGAGTTTTGTACCACTGTCATCCTAACCCTAAACGTTTTGCTCAAATGATTACTGTTCAATAGAATTTTCTGTGAAAATAGACGTGTGCTGTCCAGTATCATAGCCATCAGCCAAGTGGCTATTGAGCACTGGAAATGCATGATCAGTGTCCCTGAATTACTGGACATTGCTTCCCTGCTCTTGTTTTTGGTTGGGGTTTGGGGCCACACCTAGCAGCACTTAGTACCAGAGATCAAATGAGGTACTGTGTGGGCACAGTACTAGGTCTCTGGTCCCTAATCCCCTATTTACTTTTTTTCTATTATTTCTCTTGCCCATCTTTGAAGTTCTTTCATAGAAAAATAACCAGAGGCACTGGCAATTATTTTTACAGCAGTCAAAAGCAGAGGCTGGCCACATGCTAGGGCATGCTTCTCATACAGAGAAGCTTCCATCTTCACCACTGTAAGAGTCCCTGAGTATTGCTGGGAGCAGCGGTGAGCACAGAAACAGGAGCAGTCCAACTAGCACTTGAGGGGTGGCCCAAAATCCCTAAATGAAAATAAAGGAGAAGAAAGATAATTAAAATGGATATTTTGTTTTTCTTTGCCCTTTCATAGTGCGTAGTATTTACATCTTCAAATAATGCTTTTAAAAATGAGAAAGTTCTTACATCAGTCAAGTTTTAGGGAGCACATGGACCCATGAGGCTCAAGAGTTACTGGCTGGGGGCTGGAGCGACTCTTGTCTAACAGGGAGGGCATTTGCCTTGCATGAGGCTGACCCAGGTTCGATCCCGAGCATCCCATAGGAGTAATTCCTGAGTGCAGAGCCAAGAATTCCTGAGTGTTCGATCCCGAGCACCACCAGGAGTTATTCCTGAGTGCAGAGCCAGGAGTAACCTCTGAGCATTGCTGGGTGTGATCCGAAAAAGCAAAAAAAAAAAAAAAAGTTGCTGCCCCAGCTAACCTGCAATCAACTCTGGGTGTCAGTTTAAGACTAGGAAAAGTCAGGGCCAGGGAGACAGGACAGTAGGTAGGGTGCTTGTCCTGCAGGTGGCTCACCTGGCCTTAATCATATGGTCCCTAAGCACCAACAGGAGAGACCCCTAAGAAAAAGATTTATGAGTAAGCCCTGAGTACAGCAGGTTTTGGCTCAAAACTAAAAGATAAACAAACAAACAAAATAAGAAATGTAGACTTCACAGACGTGACTTATCTGTGCCAAGAAGCTATCAGTGCAAAAATCATTTTATATCAGCAAGTGCCTGACGGATGAAGAAGTCGACATATTTTTTGTAAACCACAGAAATGTTTCCTTATAGACACCAGAGTGGAAAGAGTGACTCTAGTGCCAACTTTCACATTTTTTCTTATTTTATTCTTTAGTTTCCCTTGACTAAAAAGCTATGTCTAATTGACACTTAGAAGGCTATTGGATTTAAGTATTTAAAGAGTTCAGCTGTATCAACAGGTCAATGAATGCACCCCTCAGTGAGGTCAAAGGTCAGGAATGTCCGCCTTGCCAATTGTTACTTGAATGCCTGAATAAAATCTGCGTTTAATGTGCTTTTCAAGATAGCACAACTCTGTTGAATAGAGAACAATTCCTGACAGAAAAGGTGAATTGAGTTACGCTTTGTAGGTTGACACAAAACCAGAATTTGAATTTCCTTCAAATAGTAATAATTACACATATTTCTCTGTCTAAACCTCACATTTTAAAATTAAATTATGTCATTCCATTGGCAGGATCTTTGGGTTCATCAAAACAATGTCAGGCACAGGAAAATACTAGAAGCCCTGAGAGGGGATGTGCCTTAAATCAGAGAGCACATGCTTTGCGTGTGGGACACTCCCAGCTCAGTGGTCACGGGCACTGGCCATGCACAGTTATATGCCGCCTTTCCCCGCTACTACTGGATGTAGCTCTGGACATGGTCCCCCTACATCCTCTAGCACCTCACACAGTCAGGAGTGGCTGAAGGTCATAGCTCTGCTGGGTGTGGCATGTGGATGTACTGGTTGTGAGCACAAGTACTTCCAGGAGAGACCCCTGAGCACAAGGCCAGGGTAAGCCCTGAGCACCGCTGGGCATAACACCCAAAGCAACAACAAAAAAAGTAGTAGAAGCCCTTTGGTTTGACAAGGCAATTTCAGGAACTCCTTTGATAAAATTATAAACAGCATTTTTCAGACTATGTTGAGAACAAATGCATGTATTGCCATGCAGAAATCTCTAAGGCTCTTGGTGATGAAAGAAACTATAGAAAATTGTCAGTCACTGTACTGCCAGTTCCTGGGAAGCTGAAAGCAGGTACTCAGAGATATAAAAGGCAGTGACTTAAAGAAAAGAAGGTGGTTGTTTCCAGCTCTGTGTTGTGTGTGTGGGGGGGGGGAGAGGGCAACTTTACTTAGGAAATAGAAGAAAGAGCGAAAGCAAGAGAATTTAGTAAAGAAAAAGAAGTTATACAGCCTGAATGCTGTGAGTCCAGAGTGGTGGGCTCTGATTTCTATCTTATCCTCCATTGAGGTTGTTTCATTGTATGTGAAGCTGCTGAGATCGGTCAATGTCACCAAAGAATTAGAGATGAGCTGGAGGCAAAGAGGCATGAGTTATGTGAGAAAAATCTGTGGCCAGAGAAAAATCTGGGGTCAGCATGGTAGCACAGTAGGGCGGGCATTTGCCTTGCATCCGGCCAACCCCGGTTGGATCCCAGGCATCCCATACAGTAACTCGTGAGTGCAGAGCCAGAGTAACCCCTGAGCACGCCAGGTGTGACCCAAAAAAGCAAAACGAACAAACAAAAAATACACCTTAATCTTCAATCTTCTAAGCAAACATCCTCATACCTGTTGATATTAAAACACACTCAAGATTTAATACTCTATTTTTCATAAGAAACTGCTAATGAATAACATAGAAAATATTATAGATAAGAATTTAATTATTGTGGTGGGAACAAGGAAGAAAGTAACTTTCTAAATGTTAGTCTATCCTGATTGTTTTGTAAATTTGAAAGAACTGGGGGAAAACACATTAAGCGTCCTTTTTGAAAATTTTAGTAACCTATTACTTTTAAAAATCATTTTAGAATTCCTGTTATTTTCTTACCCTAGGGTTTTTTTTTTTTGGGTCACACCTGGCAATGCTCAGGGGTTTCTCCTGGCTCTGCACTCAGGAATTACTCCTGGTGGTGCTCGGGGGACCATATGGGATGCGAGGGGATAGAACCAGGGCCAGCACAGGCCAGCCGCATGTAAGGCAAACGCCCTACCTGCTGGGCTATCGCTCAGGCCCTTACCCTAGGTTTGATGCTCAGTCTCACATCTTGTGTGATGAGCTGGTAAATGTGTATCATATTGATAACCTAATTATTTCAAAACACCAACTTTTCTTAAAATACATTACTTTATAATTCATTATTTATCAGAAATGTCCCCTTCTCTGTTCATTTTTTTTTTGTGTTGTTGTTATGATTATCAGAGATTGAACACTTTGGTCGGGAAATTGTCTTAGATATCACACATGGATTCAAAACAACAGTGACACAGGATCACGCTTGTGTTTGTGATTGGTCTGCGCATCAATCTCACAGGCCTCACAATTCGTAAGACAGGTGTCACTGAGTTATCTCTGGCCATTGAGACACATTCCATTTTATTCAGTAAAAAAACTGTAAAATCATAGAAGTTTATCATCACTAAACAACCATTTATTAGCATCTCCTATTTGTTGACAGGAGATCAGGGTTGGAACTTCACCAAAACTAGTCTGAGGGAGAAGACAGCGATATGAACAGCTACAATACCTGGAGTACATTCTGTACTTTATAAAATGTAAATCAGTTCTAGAAAGTATAATCAAGAATCTCTATTACGCTTTAACAGACTTTGTCTCCATTATTACTACTGAAAGAATCCAAGAGTTGTACTATGACAAAGAAATGTAGAAACGATGCTATACCTCTGTCCTGTTATAGATTAGAATATCCACTGACACGTGAAGGATGTCTCAAGTTTATTATCACATCCAAATTATTTGCTTCACTTTCTTTTTCTCCCAAGTAAAATCGGTTTTCATCTATCTTTCTTACCATCTGTCATTCTTTTTGTATTCATAAAATGACAGAGCAGTAGTTTTCAGATTTCCTCTGGGAATTTTCTGGAAGAATACAGAGTAAGGACAAATTGAGAGCTGACCCCTTGTTAGCCAACTCAAATTGTTAAGGCTTTCAAATCAATGGAGTTGCAGATGTCAAAACAAGATATCCCTATTTTATCTCATGCCTGTTTATCGACGTTAATTCATCATCCATCCATTTGGCCCTTCAATAAGTCTCTGCTGCACCTTCTTTCTTCTTTAATATCAATGTGGAGTATCACTTTTTTAAAGTGAAGAAAAATATAAAGGTTATAGAGGATTAAGGAGAGCTGTGAAATAGTTGCTTCAACTGACCAAGAAAATATAATAAAAAATTCTCAGAGCCCATTGAGAGTTGAGAACATGAATTTAAAATATTCCTATCTATTCCACCTCAATTAGGCCTAGTATTTCATATTCTTCTTAAGTATATTGATTTTTCTCCAGCATTTGAAGCTAGCTTTTTCATTTTCTTATATAGTTGTGCAATTAGTCTGTAGAAAGCTGCTTTTATTCTTGGGATATGCTTCATCTGTCAAATACAAGTAACAATGACTGCTATGCCAACTCACAATCATTCATAAATTCTATAATATTATTATAAGCACATACATCCTTATTATAAGGATGTACGTGTTTCCTGCATTTCAGATGTCCTGTTAGGACATAATGATAAATAAGAAAGAAAATGCAACATTTGTCACTGGGAATAATGCTAATACATGGTTTGGGAATCATCCAAGTTTATATGATATTTCATCTTGAAAATCAAGTAGGTGATAGGTGAACTGAGCCTTAGAGAAGTAGTGAGGGTTTCATCAATGTAGAAAAAGATGAATACAAAAAAAAAGGCATGAGAGAGGTCAGGGAGATAGTCCAGCAGGTAGGGCATTTGCCTTGCACAGAGCTGATGCAGTTGACCCCTGGCATCCCAAATAGTCCCTGAGCATCACCAGGAGTAATCCCTGAGCGCAAAGTCAGGAGTAACCCCCGTACATTGCTGAGTATGGGCTCAAAACCAAAAAACATGAAAATTCACTCTAACAACTGGGCTGGGTTAGGTGGCTAAAATCTGAAATGAAAAATAAATTTCTAAATATCCTATGAAAATACAATATCTTAGGCAGCATTCTAATGGTTACATAGAGTCTAAGAAGGTACTCTACTGTTTGTAAAAGTCAATTTTGTATAATATGAATCTATGTCTTAGTAAAATACATTATGATTTTATATTTTGTAATTTTATGTTGACATTTGAAAAGGTCAGTTAAAAGGGAAAAGAAAGAAACAGAATTGCAACTAAAAGTTATCCTACTAGAGTTGTGAGTTACAAAGATCCTGCATCTATTTTTTTAATACAGGTCATCATAATTGTTAGAGGTTAGAATTCCCAATGTAATATGATTCACAATGATTTTTGAAATAAAAACAGTATCTCATGAACTAATATAAGAGTTTGAGACTCATTATGTTCCTGGAGCGAGCAGATGCCCTTGGGGTCTACTAGCATGAGACAGGACTTATGGAGATGTTACTGGAGCCTGCTCAAGCAACTTGATGATGAATGGAAGAGAGAAATAGTGATTTCAAAGATATGTATTAAATGGAAGCATGTTTTTGATTATTACTGACTCACAAGAGTCAATATGTACCCTACTTAATAATATTCTCAATTAATTATTTAGACTAAATTATTTATTTAGACTATCCAAAGTAGTGCTGATAATAATGGCCATCTTCACTTTGATAATTCAATAAGAAACACCAATAATTGAATATATTGGAATATATGCACATGCAAAATAGGAACAGCACAGATATAACTTGTGTGGAAAGTCTTGAATTTAACATTTATTGCACTTTTCAAGAGTTAGAGTCTTGTTTGTTGTAAAAAGAAGGCTAACAAAACCATATTCCTATGAGAAATAATATAGTTAATATTTTGAACACCATAAAGTGTCTGTGAAACACTCTAAATATTTGACAAATTTTTTAATACATGCATATGAATATTTGAAAATCAATAACCAAATGCCTAATTTATTAATTTTCACTATAAATCCACTGCTTTTGCCTAAAATAATCAACTAAGTGATAGCTGTCTCTTCAGGATGAATAGGAAAATTGAACTAAGGGGTGAGTAAATCAGAAATATAAGTCTAACATAAGAAGGATAAGATTTTATATATGTGCACATGTCCGTATTGTGCTACACTATTCTTTTTTTTCACTTCTGTACTAGTGTTTTTCTTTTTTTAAAACATTTTTATTATACTACAGTGAAACATACAGTTACAAAGGTGTTCATAATTGGTTCTTGGTAATACAGTATTCCAGCACCCATCCCTCCACCAGTGCCCCATCCCCACCACCAGTATACCCTCCTTTTTTTAAATTAATATTTTATTATGCCACCATGAGATATACAATTACAACGTTGTTCACGTTTGGAGGTTTCAGTCAAATAGTGTTCCACCACCCTGCCCTCCACCAGTGCCCATTTCCCACCACCGATGTGCTACATTATTCTTTCATCAAAGAATCCAAAATATTAATAGCAGCAGTTAGTAACTTATGGAACTTCTAACATCACGCCATAGATTAAATTTAATCACTTTATGTATCTTTTTATGTATTTATATTAGGATTATTTTATATTTTATATTTAATTATGTATGTGGAGAAGACAAGGGAAATTGAAATGAAAGAAGACATGGTGGGAAAAAGATGAATGTTGTTAACTGAGGGTACAACTGAGTGGAAACTAGAGCATCCTTAGGAAAAGGGTGGACTCCAGGGGTAATGGTTGGGAAGAGCTTAACAAAACAGGCCCAATGCCTAGTGAAGAACGGAAGGTGTGTGGGCTGAGAAGACAGGTCTTGAAACAGAGTGAGAGCTTGTTGACACCCAGAATATCACAGGTCGATAACAACAGCTTCCCAGTCGACATACGTGCCAGAGTCAAGAGGCTTCAAGGGGTCTGGTGGACAGAACTGAGGGAAGAATGTTCGGTCAAGCTGCGGCAACTGCTCTAGTAATACTGAGACCACCCTTGCAGAGCTAAGTGGCATTGCAGGTGGGAGAGACAGTTACCCCCCCAAATAATGCATTTGGAGTGACTTGTCACTCAGCTTGCAGGTCTTCCGACTCATGGTTCTCTCGCCAAGCGTTGCAGATAACTTGGAGTGGAAATGAAGGAATGTGACCTGGAGAAGAGATGGTTCCACTCTCCCTTTTACTGTTCCGCCTCCTGGGTCCTCGGGAAAGTGTCTGCTTTCGGTTCCGGCTGGTAAACCTACGTGGCACAGACACCAACTGCCGCCAGCCCGCATAGCAGCTGTGAGGCAGGCCTGCCCTTCACTGCTTGGTCTTCACAGCATGGGTACTGGACCCGCCCTCAAGTGCTCAGGGACCATGGAGTCAGGCAGCAGCTCTTCAGTCAGAGGAAAGTCAGCTCTAACTCTCGCCAAGGCTTGTCAGCATCATCACCTTGCATCCCAGAAAGGAATTTCCCAGGAGGTGAATAACGTGAACTAAAGGAGTTTGTTTACAAAAATGTAAGGGGCGGAAGGAGAGGAAAGTGGGGGAGAGTTGACAAAAAAAAGAGGGAGACAGAGATGAAGAGGGAGAGAGTGATGAGAGAGGAGAGAGAGAAAGAGAGAAACGAGAGAAAGGGGAGAGAGATGGAGAGAGAGACAGGAAAGAGGGAGAAAGAGAAAGAGAAAGAGAGAGAGAGAAAACAGAGAGGGAGAAGGATAGAGAGAGAGTGTACATACCACAAGTTGTGATTCAGACAGCAGAGAATGTTTTCTGTTTGCCTTTACAGACGTGGTCTTATAGTTGGTTTATAGTTGGTCTTTTCCAAACTGCCTAGAATTCCTGTTGTTTTTTTTTTTTAACTAGGGTGTGGCCGAAAGGAAGCGTCTTAGTCACTTGATTCACCTTTTAATAATATTAATACGATCTTTTTTTCACCTTGGTGCAGCTTTTCCGACAGGGTCCAGCCATCTCGGGCGGTGCTTCTGTTTCCGCATCTGGGGGCGCCTTCCTGCCTTTTGGGCCACTTCAGGGCTCCTCACTTGGCAACTTCTTCAATTCCCATCTCAGGATTATTTCTTCCTAAATGCATTTGGAATGACTTGTATTCGGAGAGCCCCCTAAACCCGACTACACGGCATGCAGACTAGTTCCTACCACTTGAATTTGTGGGGAGCAGTTGTTAGTTCCCAGGCCAAGGCACGTTTATGCTCTTCACAGGAAAAAAGTCAGTTCTGGTCTCTGCCAAGTTTAGGCTCTTCAATTCAATCTCAGGATTATTTCTTCCTAAAATTATCCCTTCCAGGGACCTCTCCCTGTCTCTCTGACTGCAACAAGTGCAGAGGGAGGTCAAGAATGATAAAAATTCAACACAAACTCTTGCACAGTTTGGACCACAAAGCCTTGCTCATCCTGTGGGGCTGGAGAGCCCCCTAAACCCGACTGCACGGCATGCAGACTAGTTCCTACCACTTGAATTTGTGGGGGAGCAGTTGTTTGTTCCCAGGCTAAGGCACGTTTATGCTTTTCACAGGAAAAAAGTCAGTTCTGGTCTCTGCCAAGTTTAGGCTTGTCTCTTGCCTCAGAAAAGACTATCTTAAAGGTGAATAGTGAAGCAAAATTATTTTGATCACTTGATCACTTGAATCCCGTTATTCATCGATTTGCTCGAGCGGGTGCCAGTAACATTTCCATTGGACCCTATCACGTGCCAATGTAGCCCAATGGCATCTGGTTGATTCAGGAATATGAAGAGCCTCAAACCGTTCCTTCAGGGCCTTTACAAGGAAGTCTGACCATCTTGTAGGTGGGCGTGTAGATGTCACGTGATCTTTTGACATCCCGTGGATTCCAGTCGGTAACGGCTCTAGCCCAGCGGTCATCTCCAAATTGCATTACATGTCCAGCCCATCTGATTTTCGATGCCTTGGCAAACGAGACAGCGTCCCTGATTCTGGAATAGCGACGGAGGTCAGAACTCCGATTCTTTCTCTCACTTGAGTGAGGCATGATATTCCAAGCATACCTCTTTCGATTCCTCTCTGGGAGACCCGAATAACATTCTCATCCTGCTTTCATAGGGCCCAGGTCTCTGAGGCGTATGTTAATGCAGGGTGAATGGTGGAATCAAAGAGATGTGCCCAGAGCAGGAGGTTCTTTGTCCTTTAAGCTATGTCTTCGATGTTTTTGAAGGCATTCCATGCTGCTCTCTTCCTCCTGAGCCGCTCAGGTTTTAGGTCGTTCATCATGTTGACCTCTTGACCTAGGTGCAAAATTATTTTATTTAGGAATTATGAGCAGTAAGGCTGAAGGAGAGGGAGAAAAAGAGAGAAGAGAGGGGAGAAGGAAGGGGCCAGGGGCACCATTACAAAGTGGTCACCTCAGAGCGTAGTGGACAGGGCTGTACCCTGGAGTTGATTGTTCATAGGCAGCCCGGCAGCTGCCATTGGCCACAACAGCTTGTGCAGCTAAGAATCCAGTGCTGGGTCGTTTTCAAGGACTGCAGACTCCGGTGCTCTCTCATGCAGGGACTTTGTTTCTGGATTGTTTCTGATCGGTTCAGCTTTCAGACACGTCTGGGTCAGACTTAAATTGCAGCTCTCCTTGCTTGTAAGTCTGGCCTGAGTTGTTTCTAAATCTAGGTCTGGAGCAGGGCAGAGTAACTCCGCAGAGGGCATCTTGGTCTTATGTTTTCTGAAATTCCGGGCACCCACCCCTGCCCCCATACACATCGCTGCTGTTTTGGTACCACGTTGAATAATTCTCCAGACGGCCGTCTTCAGGCACTAGATTCTCACTCACTCTAATTGTTTTTCTTTGACAAGGTAAAACCTGAATCTAGACACATCTCTGAGGAAAGGGAGGAACAAACTGATACAGCAGGTTGCTTCCATTCAGAGACTATACAGTGGGGAAAAAGAAAAGCAATTTTTTTTCAATTTGAGAGAAATATAGCATAGAAGCATAAGTAAAGCATATTTAAGCTCTCTGAGGACCAGGACTACTACAAGAGTTCAACCAATTTTTTGCATAACTAACTAATTACTCAATATTGCTCTAACCTCAAAAGAATGACAAAATTACAGGTTTAAACACATTGAACAGAGAAGCCTATAGAGATGGTACAAAGGGCTGAGTGTCTGCTCAGCACCCAGGGGCCAGCTTTCTTCCTGGGTGCGGCAAAGTTCCCTGAGCACCAAGAAAAACCCCCTGAGCACAGGGTCAGGAGTAGCCTCCAAGTCTGCCAGATGTGGCTCAAAAAACAGCAAAAGGAAAAAGAATCCACTATCTGTATTTGGAAAGATTTATAAGGGAGCAAAAATCAGCCACACAATGTCTTTTTTGGCCTCAGACTCATTTCATAGGCAGCAGGGCTCTGAAATTATGGGTGGAGGTTGCTCTTTTGTAAAGGACATTAGTAACTACAAAGGAAAATTTCCTTCTGTAAAGGGAGTTGCCCTCACTATATCAGAAAGAACTAATCTCTTTTACTCAGATTTTTGCTAACACCTTTATCAGTGGAAAAGATTGTACTTAAATCTGCATAATAGCCATACCCTTATTGACAAAACCTTTCCTGGTGATGTCCTATGGCTGACCTTCCTCTCCTCCTGCCCCGCCCCCCTTTGTCTTAGCTGAGGTTATTTAAGGTGTTGAACTGAATGTGGGTGAGTCATTCAGTTTTACTTGCTTTCTTTTATATACACATGTGGCATGAGTGTGTTACTGTTAAGCGTTTTGCTTTTATCAATCTATTGGTTATTTACTATCCTTACAGAACTCAGGGAGGTTCCTGATAATTTTCCCTGTACTAACTCCTATAGAATCTCTTTTTATCAAAAGCATTATTTTATAGGGAGGGACATAAAACAAAAATATATTGTTTACGTCACATAGTGAATGTAGTAAACTTGAGGAAAATAAGATTTTTCAATTACTTTAAGGGATGCAAGTATTCCCTTAAACACAATGACTATAAATTCCAGCTTTTAATCAGATCACATAGATAATTAAAGCTGAAAAAAAAGTCTGAAATACATACCAATCTAGTAATTGCTCTTAATGATTTATAAATAATCTTAAAGGGAATTAGAAAAAACATTTAATTGATATATTTTGTCACACGAGAAGAGCTAGAGGTCAGACACTTGCTTTGTAGACAACCAGTCCCAGATTCACAGTAATGCACATGGTCCCCCAAGCCCCATCAGGAGTGATCTGGAGCATAGAATCTAGGAGTAAGTCTGAGCACAGCCAGGTGTGACCCAGAACACACACACACCCCCTCACATACACAAACTTTATTTGACTTAATTTCAATAGTTGTGTAGTTCTCCTTCAAATAGTTTATCCTTAATGTTACCAAATTATACCAAATTATGAATCTCAACAAAACAATGTTCATGAAAAATTAACTAGTTCCAGATGCCCCAATCATTCCCAATGGAACAAACATCTCTGAATGCAGCAGTTATGTGTACCTAGGCAAGAACTCAACATGATCAACAACCTAGTTCCTGAGCTGTGCAGGTGGAAGAGGATGCCTTCAACAGCATTGAAGAAATAGCTAAAAGGACAAAGAACCTCCGGCTCTGGGCACATCTCTTCGACTCCACCATTCTCCCTGCATTTACTTAGGCCTCAGAGACCGGGGCCCTATAAAAGCAGGATGAGAACAATATTTGGATCTCCCAAAGAAGAATCAAAAGAGCGATAGTTGGAATATCACACCTCACTCAAGTGAGAGAAGGAATCTGGAGTTTGACCTCCAATGATGGTTGAGAGTTAGGGACGCTGTCTTGTTTGCCAAGGCATCGAAAATCAGATGGGCTGGACATGTAATGCGATTTGGAGATGACCACTGGATTAGAGTTGTTACTAACTGGATCCCACGGACTTAAGAGCACGTGGCTGCCCACCTACAAGATGATCCGACCTCTTTCTCAAGACCCTGAATGAACGGTTTGACGCTCTTTGTATTCCTGGAGCAAGCAGATGCCATTGGGCTACACTGCCATGTGATAGGGTCAAATGGAAATGTTGCTGGTGCCCGTTCGAGCAAATCAACAAATAACCAAATAACGGGATGTCAAGTGATCAAGTGATATATATATATAAAAAAAAAAGACAGTCTAATTCCCAGGAGACTGTTGCAGGACTCCTTTAAGGGCCGCTGCATATGCTCTGAATTTCCGCCTGCAAATCACTTCCTAGATAAGGGGGTAGTCTAAATGTGGCAGTTTATCTCACCAGGTATGCTGTACTAGCTGGTATAAATATTCTCCCAAGCTACCACAATCATCGTGGGACTAGCTAGATCTTACCAGCATATTAGCCTGGCCACGGAGGACCCCTAAGTAATTAGACCAGAGAGAAATGCTGTTTGCTTCCAAGCAAACAAGCATGGCTCCCTGATATACTCAAAGGCAACTAAAATATAAAACTACAATGAAGTAGAAGAGACTTGTGAAGGCTTGGAGAAATATTTAACTGGCATTAGTATTAGTCTTTGGTACAGAGACATGCCATCTCAGAAACCCCCTTCTCTACCCTAAAGGCATTTCCAGGCAGATCTTGGCTCAAAACATTAGCATACTAAAGGGCCTAGGTGAGGTGCAGGGAGGGATTACCTAAGGGCATTTGACCCTCCCTGCTTCCCATAACAGTGGGAGGAAGATCTGAGTGGCAGGGGGTGTAAAACTAGCCTGCTTTCTCTCTCACGGCTTCTTTGTGGGCTCTCTCTTTGTGAGCGCTCACCCTTCTTGGAAGTCTTGATCTTCTTCTCCTTTTACAAGGCCTTTACACGTGGTGGCCGCCATCTTGGCCTACACGTGGCTGGGGTTCTAGCCTGGAATCCTAAGCACTGGGCTTTTCCTTTTGCTGATTTGTATGCCTGAACCTGTGATAAGTAAAGCCTTTTAAAACTGCATCAGATTCCTGGGTTTTCATCCATTCCTCGCCGGCTTCGGAGGTAGAAGGGAACTCGCTTCCCGGCACTGTCGGGGACCCCGGCGGAGCGCCCCGACAGAGACAAACAGATGAATTGTTTTATAAACTCAGATTGAAGTCCAGCAACTATTCCTACTTCTACAAAAAAGGTAGACACGGCAGAGCCTGGCAAGCTACCCGTGGTGTATTTGGTATGCCAAAAACAGTAACAATAATGGACCTCATTCCCAACAACTGGAGACATTGGGCCTGCTCAAGCAAATCCATGAACAATGGGAAGACAAGTGATACAAAAAAGTTACAAAAAATTAAAAATAGATTTATCCCAAGTCCATGGGGAAGCAGATCACTTGGAGGGGAAGGAATTTTCTTGGTTATTCACCCTAAGGGGGGCTTTCATTTATGGCTGTTTTTAGATCACTGGGAGGGACATGGTCTCTGATATCAGGTCAAAAGAGAGGCGAGAGGGACCAGCCAAGAACTTCACCCAAATGTTTTCCATTCTGAGGTTGGCTTCTTGCAGTGAACTTCAATCCCAGCTGGCTTTGCATAACTGTAACTAAAGGTTTAGTTCAATTGCTGTTTGATGGCCCTCAAATGAGTGGAGAACACCAGCAGGATGGAAGATGATCCACTCAGATCTTCAAAGTAACCATCCTATGTGCATGATCACAAGAAGGGTTTTTTTGGAGGAAAGAACAAGGATAAGAGTAAATTGTGGAGCAGTGGGCTTCAAAATGTGCAATAAAATCCCCTGAGGGTTGATGCCTTGAGACATAATCCTATCTACTGACCTAAACAAAGTAAGGGTCAGTCTATGGGATAAGGGTAAATTAAGGATAAGTCTGGGCTGGAAGGATAGCACAGCTGGTAAGGTGTTTTGCCTTACACGTGGCCCACCGGGTTTGATCCCTGGCATCCCATATGGTCCCCTGAGCACCACCAGGAGATATTCCTGAGCAAAGAGCCAGGAGTAACCCCTGAGTGTTGCTGGGTGTGATGCACACACACACACACACACACACACAAATAATAAGAATAAACCACCTCAGTGTTTAGGTTTTGGGGGAGGAGAATTGTCTCTGTCAAATATTTATTTTTAGTCCAGTTTCAGAAGCAAAGGTAATTTTATCACTCACCACCATGAACATACACGTTTGTTGAGTTCACTGTCTCCTTTAATATAGGAGACAGCAGAGATACATCCAGATAGTAGATTGGAAAGGTATAATTTTCTCTAAGGTTTAGGAAATTGCTGGGACATAGATTAATAGCCTTTCTCCACATTTCCATTATCTTTGTCAATGCTTCACTCTACCATTCCCATATCAGAAGATGGATATTCCAGTAGGGTGGGAACTGAAGATAAATAATTTGAACACATTTGTCTATAACATTGAAAAATTCTCTCTCTTTCCCTCTCTCTCTCTCTCTCCCTCTCTCTCTCCTTATTTTCATGTTGGGGACATACCCGGTGATTCTCATGGGTTTCCCCTGTCTCTGCCTAGGGATCACTCTTGGTAGTGTTTGGGGAATCATATGGACACGGGATTGCTCCGTTGTTGGCCGAATGCAAGGCAAATGCCCTACCTTCTGTTCTATCGCTCTGCTCCTGATGAGTTCATTCTCTTAAGAAACACAGAGTGTACTGTGATATATTCTATAATTCAAGGCAGCAGAGAGGGCTATAGGATCAACAAGGACCATTTAGTTTAAGTCAGAGGTTCAGCGATCATGGATTGCTTTTTTGGAGATCATCTGTGAGCTGAAGCTTAAGTATCAGTCCACACATTCAATGCTTATTGTAATTCATAAATATTTGCATTGAGCCTGGTGTTTTTATATTATAATGCAAAATATGGAGAAGATAAATAGAAACTAAACAATGGGTTTGTAATTGTTTCCTAACCTAGTTAATGTGTTGCCATTGGGAAGTTTTTAAGCAATAGAAAATATAATTATATTTAGCGGAGTTTGCTTTTGTCGGATAGAAGATGAGTAAGTATGAAAAGGAAAAGATGAAATGAATAATGTAAAACATGCCACATAATATTTCTTAATTTTAGATATCATACTACTTTTCTTATGTAGTTTATATCTTGGAATAATTTTCCAGTGCTTAATTATACTAGGTGAGATGTTGGAAAAGATACCCTCAGAGAAGAAAAAACAAGATAGAGATATGGAAAAAGAAAACCAAACTTGGGCCAGAGAGATAGTACAGTGGGTAAGACACTGGTCTTATACATGGCCAATCTGGGTTCCAGCCCCAGCACCCCATGCGGTCCCTAAGTTTTCTAGGAATGATCCCTGAACACAAAGCTGGGACTAATCCCTGAGCACTCTGGGGCATGGTCCAAATCCATCCCCCAAAAAAGAACTATTTACTCTTGAATCTTAGATGATGTATAGCAGAGTGAACTATATTTTCTCATTGATAGTATTAGAGTATCAGTCTAATTTTCTGGCAGAAGAGTTAGGAGTGTGGAGGGGAGGTTTGGTCTACACAGAACAAGCTCAATGGCATCTGGTTCTGTGATTCATGAGCACCCTCTGCTGGTGCTGATGGGACTATACGTGGTGTTAGGGATTGAATCTGAGTTGGCCACACGCAAGGGAAGCACTTTAAACATCTACTACCTCTCTAATCACCTAAAATAGTTTTCTTTTGGGGGGCAGTGCAGGGGCATGTGGGCAGATTATGAGGTGATCAAGGCTTACTCCTGGCTCTGTGCTCAGGTATCACTCCTGTTGAGGCTTGGGGGACTATGTGTTTGGCAATTTTGAACCTAGGTCAGTTGTGTACAAACACCCTTCCTGATATACTTACTATCTCTCTGACCCTAAAATTTTTTTTTCACAATAATATCCCTATTTCTGAATAGACCTATAGTAATCCCTTTGCATTATTGAAAATAATAAGCATCCTGTGCAATTAATGCCACGGCACAATTTAGTTTTCTCTGTATGCTGTGCTTTTGCTAACAGAATACAACACAGAGTTGAAACCATAGATCTTGTCATATTGTGCAGTTGATAACACACAAATATGAAATGATCATCTCAAGTATACATAATTTTTGGGTTACACCTGGTGGTACACAGTGCAAAGTTATGGCAGAGCTGGTGACCATTTTTGGTGCCTGGAATTGAATCTGGTTGATTTACACAGGTGAATCTATCACTCTGCACCCCCCCACCCATCCACCAAACAGTTTCATCAAAATCATTTTCAGATTTGCTTCACTGAATGTGTTTTAGAGGTCACAAGTAACTGTGATGGGCAATTGCTCATGAAAGGACTGAAAACTAATATTGAAGGGCTTGTACAAAGTCAGATTTCTTCAGTTGACTTTGACAATTTCAACTTTTTTACCACAACTTTAAATTGAATGAACTTTTTGGTTTGCAAATTAGATGGATATAAGAGTGGCTCATTCAGTGAAATAACTCCAAAATAAATTTGCTTACACCGAAAAACAAATCCTTAAATTATTTTTTTATAGTGAAAATAGTATACAGTACTGTTCTATGGCAATATAGTTCTGACCTGGATATAACAGATGTGGAATAGCTCAGTAAAATATACATGCATATATATACACATATATGTACATATATATTCAAATATACATACACACATATATATGTATTCAAATATACAACACATAAATATACATATATACATATATATTTGGAACCCATAAATATGCATATTATATATATTTGGCACACACTCAGCATGCTTAGGGGGTTATCCTGGCGCTGGCTCTTCACTAAGGAATTACTCTTGCTGGTGCTTGTGGGACCATAGAATGCCAGAGATTGAACCATTATGGTGGAATTATGCAAAGCAAAAAATCCCACCCAATGTGCTATCACTCTGGCCCTGGGAAAATTTTTTAAAATTTCTATATATTCAGATTGCTTATCTTAATAGGATGAATTTACTATAGAACTTCAGGGCATTCCATTCACGGTTGCTTTTCAATAATTGCTTAATATAGGTTGTGACTACCGTAAACATCTAAACATTTCAATATAATAGTGATGGAAAGAAGTGTTTAAATGCTGTTTCTAACTTCAGGAGGGAAGTTAGACTTTCTGATTTAAGCATGGCAAGATAGCTCAAGATGCTTAGCACGTGTTTTGCAAGCAGGACACTCATATATTTGATCCATAACATTTTATGTCATCCCCATCATTTTCACAGAGCAGGGGGAGACACTGGGCACTCTGGAATGCTCTACAAAACTAAAATAGTGAAATAAAATCTTTTCAATTAAATAAATAAAAAGATTTTGATTCTTCTTCTAAACAGTATTTTAACTTATTTCCTTATAGTTAGTTGCCTTTTAGACTCTTTGACTATCTTGTGTGTGTTTACCCAGGAACAAACTGAGCTTAATGAGACAATGTCTCCTTTTCTAAAATTTCCTCTTCCACAAAAAAAAAAAGGATAGGCTGACTTTGTTTAAAACTCTATAAGCATTCACCCCAGCTCTGCTTTCATTTCCATGATGAACTTCAAATAGCCTTTTCCAGACGTCAGCTGGTGATATCATAGAGGGTTAGTACAACTCCAGAGTAAAGGGCCAGAACAAGGATTTTGAAAATTACACTTCAGTGAGGAAATCCTTTCATAACATGAATTAAATTTGATTTGTTAACTCTGTGTCAAATTAGTACCAGACTCAATCTATACAGAAAGAGGTCAAATCAATAGTGATTGCCTAATGTTTGTTTGCAGGAAGTTCATTTCAAAATTTTGTTATACCATCATGAGCTGGACAGTTACAAAGCTGTTCATGATGGGGTCTCACTCATAGTGCTCCTGCACCCCTCCCTCCACAAGTGCACATTTCCCACCGCCAGTGTCCCCACTTTCCCTCCGCCACCAGCCTGCCCCTATGGCAGTCACTTTTCTTCTCTGTCTCTTTCTCTGTCTCTCTCTCCCTTCTATTAAACATTGTGGCTTGCCCTGCAGACATTTAGGGTTTATTATTTATATCCCTTTACCTGCTTTCAGTGTTTAGTTCAAGTCTGGTGTTACATTTCCAATTGCTATTGGAAAAAATGAAACACCACCACCACAGCAGAGCCTCACAACAAGACAGACGACCCCCCCACTCCATGAGGACCTCCATTTTCCACATCCGGACTTCCTCCTACTCAGAACTCCACCCAGCAGACCAGCCTATCACAGCCCGGCTCATGTGGCCACAAGTGGCTGCGCGGTTCATCAATAAATGCTGGATTTTGAGATGACTACAAGAGTATGCTACCCACACGGCAGAGCCTGGCAAGCTACCCATGTCGTATTTGATATGCCAGATACCAGTAACAATTATAGACCTCATTCCCATGACCTGATGGAATGGTTTGAGGCTCTTTATGTTCCTGGAGCAAGCAGGGTCCCTTGGGCTCTACTTGCATGAGACAGGTCATAGGGAGATGCTACTGGTGCCCGCTCGAGCAAATCGAAGATAAATGGGAAGACAGTGATACAGTGATTGGAAAAATGGTCCCTTCTCTATCTTACCTACCCTCTGTCCCCCACACACTTATGTTAGATTCCAACCATTGGTCTCTGTTTCACCTGGCCTTAGATATTATTCTTAGATTATTTTTTAATGTCCCACAAATGAATGTAGTTACTCTATATTTGTCCTTTTGACAAACATTTTTGTAATAAAAAATTTAGAAAGATACAGAACGTATGCAAGTGAATGATTTAAATTAATTTGAGCAGAATTCTCCATCTTTTCTTCTGTTTCACTGCACTAAGAAATACCTTCCTCTGAAGTCTGTATGTGCTCATGAATTTTAAACACCAAAAGTCATAAGTCAATCAGAATCTTGCTTTTAGAACATTTGGCTTTATCCATTTGTTTCCTGTTTTACGTCTTACTTATTAAATATATATGTATCTGCAATGATATCCTTTATTTGTGTACATATTTAAGTTTCTAATTCTTTCTAGCGCAGTCTGAAATGGAATAGGTATTCAACAATTAATTGGATAAGAAACTTTGAAACAATTATCACCATTATTAAGTGAATATTCCTATTTTCTTTTGTATCTTACAAATAAATTGCTTAACTTTGTTAGTAAATCTTATTAACACATTTCCATACCAATGCTTATATTAATGTGAAATTTCAAGCTTTGCAAAAGGGAATGCTTTTTTTTATATATTTATTTTATTTTATTTATTTTTGGGGGGTCACACTCGGCAATATGCAGGGGTTTCTCCTGGCTCTGCACTCAGGAATTACTCCTGGCAGTGCTCGGGGGACCATATGGGATGCCGGGGATCGAACCCGGGCTGGCACGGGCTGGCCAAGAGCAAGGCAAATGCCCTACCGCTGGCCTATCGGCCCTGGGAATGCTTTTTTGGAGGGTAAATCTTTCATGGGTAAATCTTTATAGTAAACCAGGCGTATAATATTAAAATGAATATGTAAACTATTACTTTTCATTTTTGAAATGGTCTCCTTTTACATAGTGGGAACTTTGTCTTAATCTTTTACATGTGCCTGCATTACTAAGATAAGCACACTCGGTTTGACTGAAATAGTTCCATTCTGGGTTGGGTCATAGAATGAATGGGTGGGGTATAAAATATTCTTTGGGAAGGAAATAAGTAATATTTATGTTCCCATAAGGAACAAAAGTGCCAGAGTTCATTTCATGTTCACAGATGTTTAGCCATTTCAGTAAACATTATTTCCAAAGTTAAATTATAGGACTGTGTTGGACTAGTTTCTCTTTTATTTTTACATGACTGGGAGGTGGTGGGAAGCTAAGAAACCTTTTGGATTGATCTGTTTACTCTTGAATGTGAAAATTTGAAATACGATCAGCAAGAGGCAGATTCCCACACAGCCATTACAGTTCAGAACTTGTCTCAGAACTGCTACTTCTGGAGCAATTGCTCCTTAGTCAGTTACTATTTTGCAGTTATTGCAACTTTCATCATGTTGTTTCAATAAAAACAAGATGAACTTATTAGTGAGTATGTGAGAGAAAGGGGAAGGCTCAGAAAATTCAACTCTAATCTTTCTTGATATGATTCCTCCAGTTGGGTTGACAAGAAGTCACATGGTCTATCAGGAGGGAAGATAGTATTTGCACTTAAGATGGTTTTGTTTGAGTCAAATGATCTGGCCTCTGCTGTTTTATCTTAAACTTGTGGAGAAGGTTTATGTTTCTGATGAGGTCAGCCAGATAATGCACTGGTAACCCAAGCCTGTTTATCCTCTGGCTATGGGATATGTTACATTATACTTTACCTTTCAACTCCAGGGATGATCTGAGTTATAAGGTGTGTGCGCTTACTCTGACCTGAGGTCCATTTTTCAGATTAGCATTTGAAACCTTACCTTTGAAGTGGGTTTTTCTTTAGTGTTTGGAAGAGTCGATTCTGTGGTCAGGTTCTGTGAGTTACCGTACATGCTTAGAATTTCTAGATTTTTCCACATCTCTGTATTATCTCTGGGGACCTCGCTATCTTCCTCTTTAAACTTGTCACCTCTTTTTGCAGTCTATCTTAGTTGGTGACACTAGTTTTCATTAGTTTATCAAACTACAAATCTGGAAGTTCATTGATTCCTCTCATCACTAACAGTTCCTATACTTTTTTAAATATTTTATTATACCACAGTGAGATATACAATTCAAAGATGTTCATAATTGGGTCACCATAATACAGTGTTCCAGTACCCGTCCATCCACCAGTGCCCCATTCCCACCACCAATGTTCCCACACTCCCTCCCACCTACCCCCAGCCTGCCCCTATAGCAGGCACCTTCTCTCTCTTCTTTCTATCTCTCTCTCTTTTCTTACACATTGTGACTTGCCATACAGATATTTACGGTTTATGATGTAAGTCTCTATGTGTATATTCAATGGTGAGCTCTAGTCTGACGTTACAATTCCCCATTCCCCATCAGCTTCCCAGTTTGTTACAACTACAATGATCATTACAGTGTATAAATGTGCAAGTCTTGGGAAGGACCTGGTCCTCACCTTCATTATTATCTAAGCCTGTCGCCTGGCCACTGTGTGGCAGTGCACTGTGCAGCTGTAGGTCTGGTCTCTCTCTTGTCCTGCTTTGCTGATTGTGATTGCTGCGGACTTGTAGCCTCCTGGAACATGGGGGTGGAGGGATGGGGAGAGGAGTCCCGAAGTCCGCTCCAAATCCGGTCAGTGCAGCCACCTCCCTGCATGTCTGCTGACCCTAGGAGCTGTGTTGAACAGGGCCAGGGGCCCAGCCATTCACCACCCTCCATTTCTCCATGGGCTAGTGGACATGGGTCGAGCCGTGCAGCTGTGGGTCTGGTCTGTCTCTTGTCCGGCTTTGCTGATTGTGATCTAACAGTTTCAATTCTAGTTTAATTTTCCGTGCCTGATTTTGTTCTTATAATTTGTTTCTCATAGTTTGCTGAACATAAAATTCATTAGAAGACAATTAAGAGAACTATTCTGTAAGAAAGCTGTTTCTCATACAAACTGACAGAAGAAAGTCAAATTTGGAATTTCAGTGTTCCCAAGCATTTGTCTAATAAATCATGATATTTAAAAAATCATATCATTTGAAAGTTTATCAAAAGTCATATTTAAAGATAATGACTTATAATAATTTTTATTATTTAATCTATAATAAAAACTTTTCTTATACGATAAGCTCACTCTACATGTAATGCTATAGTGATGCTGTAGTAAATCTCAAAAAGTGTAGAAATATAAGTGTTTAAAAAAATACCAAAGAGGGGCCGGAGCGATAGCCCAGCCGGTAGGGCGTTTGCCTTGCACGAGGCCGGCCTCTGCTGGCCTGGGTTCGATCCCGGCATCCCATATGGTCCCCCGAGCACCACCAGGAGTAATTCCTGAGTTCAGAGCCAGGAGTAGCCCCTGAGCATTGCCGGATGTGACCCAAAAAGGCCAAAAAAAAAAAAAAAAGAAATACCAAAGAAACATAAAACAGAGAAGGGACTTCAGCTCAAATTTATTTATTTATTTTTTTAATATTAAATTTAAACATGCCAAAATATGTTTAAAATTATAAGGCAAATAATACTGAGTCTCCCGGCAATGAATATATGGTAAGAAAAAAAGCATACTATTTTTCCAAATATATCTATTTAAATAAATGTATTTAATCTGTTACTGGTAAATGAACCAGCCTCAGAAATTTTGAATGTCCTAAGTTCTTTATTATTATAGGACTGAGTTAACTCGTTTCTCATAATACTGCCTTTTCCTGAAATCATGTAGGTAATCACATAAGCTGTTGATGCCTTATAAAATTTTAAAATCAGAGGACACTGATTTTATTTGTTGATCAAATATTTTTAGAAATTAAGAAGTATTCTATTTATGAGTTCTATGAAATATCATGTTCAATCCCTAAGGAACTAAAGTATCATTTAGCAAAATTAGTTTATATATTTATATATACACATACTCATATTTTTATACACACATATATGTATACACAAATACCAAATATATAGATAATGCCAAATAAATAGAAATAATAGAATAGAGAATTTATCTCTAAATTGGAACCAGAGACTCTCAGACATGGGGCAGAGCTGCTACTTGCTCTCCCTGTGCCCAGCTGCTCGTGAGGCACCCGGGAGGCATGGCAGGTTCTAGCCCTGGCCTGCCACCCCAGCTGAGCCTCACAACAAGCCAGACCACCCTCCCCTACTCCATGGGGCCCGCCATTTTCCACATCCGACTTCCCTCTTGTCACAACTCCACCCAGCAGACCAGAGTATCACAGCCCGGCTCCGCGTGGCCACTAGTGGCCGCTCGGTTCATCAATAAATGCTTTATTTAGAGGTGACTACAACAGTATGCCATCCGCACGGCAAGCCTGGCTAGCTGCTCGGGTAGTATTTGTTATGCTAAATACCAGTAACATTTATATTAGGTCATTCCCGTGACCTAATACAATTGTTTGAGGCTCTTATGTTTCTGGAGCAAGCGGATGCCTTTGGGTTCTACTAGCATGAGACAGGACATATGGAGATATTACTGGTGCCTGCTCTAGCAAATAGATGATTAACGGGAAGATAGTGGTAGTGATAGTGATCTCTAAATTACCAAGAATATTCTATTCACCCCTTTCAGAGAGCCCGCAAGCTACAGAGAGTATATCACCCGCACAGCAGAGCCTGGCAAGCTGTCCAGCGCATATTCGATATGCCAAAACCAGTAAAAACAATGTTTATTTCCCTGACCCTGAAAGAGCCCTATGAGCAAGGAGAGACTGACAAACTCTCAGAGACAAACAAGGCTGCCTAAACGAAGGAGGACTAAAATGACCTGTATTTACAAAGCACGTATGCTGGCATCGGAAGTATATATAGAGGACCTGATGGTTCAAGCACAGAAGATATTCACTTATTTGCTAGAGCGGACACCAGTAACGTTTCCATTTGTCCCTGTCACGTGCCAGTGTAGCCCAATAGCATCTGCTTGCTCCAGTAATACAGAGCCTCAAACTGTTTATTCAGGCTTTTGATGAAGAAAGTCTGACCATCTTGTAGGTGGGCGACCTACAAGATGTGATATTTTTACGTCCAATGGTATCCAGCCGGTAACAGCTCTAGTCCAGTGCTCGTCTCCAAGTCGCATTACATATCCAGCATATCTGATTTTCAATGCCTTGGCAAATAAGACAGCGTCCCTGACTCTTGATTCTCGATGGAGGTTGAAACTCTGTATTCCTTCTCTCACTTGAGTGAGGCTTGATATTCCAAGTATAGTTCTTTCGATTCCTCTTTGGAAGACCTGAATAGCGTTTTCTGCCTGCTTTTGTAGGGCCCAGGTCTCTGAGCAGTATATTAATGCAGGGATAATTGTGGAGTCAAAGAGATGTGCCCGGAGCCGGAGGTTCTTTGTCCTTTTAGCTATTTCTTTGATGTTCTTGAAGGCATTCCATGCCACTGTCATCCTCCTGCGCAGCTCAGGTACTAGGTCGTTGATCAAGTTGAATTCTTAACCTAGGTACACAAAACTGCTGCATTCAGAGATGTTTGTTCCATTGAGAGTAAATGGGGCATCTGGAACTAGTTCATTTTTTTTTTTAACATTGTTTTGTTGAGATTCAGCTGTAGACCTACCTTTCCACATTCACGGTCAAATTCAGCCAGCATTTGTGCCACTTGGCTAATGTTTGGTGTCATTTGTGATATTTATAAAAAATATCAAAAGCAAAAGTCTAAATTTTTGAAACAAAGTCAAGATCTATAGTTTTCTACCGTTCTGCTTCACATTCTCTCTGAAGCCTATTTTCTAATTGAGTTTAAGAAAGTGTTGTATTCTCTCTGTAATTAAAATCCTAGAAATATCTTTCTACACTGAGCCCTTAGGGTAACTTGGCATGTACTTCTTTAAGATTTATTCTATAATTGAACATGTGATAAGCAAAGGAAAACATTCGCTTTTACCTCAGTAGTTCTGTAAAGATTAGGCACTTCCTATCTGGATTAGCAGTTCCAACAAAGATGACCTCCAAACAAATCAATTGGTCATTCTGTAAAGCAATCTAAAATGTATATGTTGGCCACTCTCTTTCTTTTCGTCCTTTCATAGTATCTGAACACAGATTCTTTGTAATAGAGATTATCTCTTTCATAAAGGTGAACGATACACAAATATATAGGCTGCAAAAGAACACGAAAAGGACAAAGTTCATGATAGTTTGATGAATAAACAAGGGTCACAAAAGACGGAATTACAAGCAAGTTTTACCAGGCTTCATATTTCTGCTGACTCAAGTCTAAGGAAAACAAAGGATTAAGTGTCAGTAACTAAACGCAGTGTTTTATTTTTTTTTGTTTCCTTTACTTTTTAAATGTATGCTAACCATATTGTAAAAAGGTTTTCTGTGATTGTGTGTATTCCGAAGAATAAAAAGTAGCAAACTTGTGAGTAATAAATAATGATTTAGCTTTATCCCATATGGTGCAATCCACTTATGTATATTAGCAGAGAACGTATTGTTCACTAATATGCAAGACCTTTTGTTAGTCCTTAGATTTTGTTGCTATTAGAGAGACAGAACTAGTTCTCCCATGTCTTTGTGTGCCTGTTTATACAAATTGTTTTATTTGGACCTTAAAGTCCTTCATAATCTATCACATGTTCTCTTTAACTCTTACAACCTTTACTCCAAACACTTTGAACTTTTTAAAATTCTCTTCTAAGTGGATCTTTTACACGTTGTCTCACCTTTGTACCTGCTGCTGCGTTTTATAGAAAGTTCATCTTTTACCTTATATTTGTAGATGATGTTTCTTTAAAACCAGTATAGATGTAAAATTGTAGTCACCTCCTGAGGAATGCCTTATTTTCTAGTACAAAGCTTGCTCTAATTACAGTCACTTATGTTGACCTTTTCATTGCATTTATTACGTATGGGACGATTACTAACTGAATTGCTGGCGCCTATATTTATTCTAAAAGTGTCCTAAATGACTTTTGAGGGCAATGCTATTTCATTTAAGAGCAATACATAAAATGCTGATGACAAAACTACTAGTTCCTCATACAGGTCTTGGGTCTCATATGCTGCAAAGACACATACTCTTTATGTCTGCATGAGTTTTCTCTGAGTAGTCTAGTTTAGTCCCACAGCCAAAAGATGTGCGTGCAGACTCATTTATGTTTATCTAATTTGTTCCAGTATTAGCAATTATAGGGAAGATGGTAGGGCAGGTACCGTTGCAGTACACCTGCCCAGAGCCTCTGCATCTGGCCTGGAATTGCCTCCTGCAGGTCACTTTGTATAGGAGGAGGACAGTTTGATGTGTCAGCTCATCTGACCATGTTGCTTGGACTATTTATCTCCAAGCAACATATTTCTATATTGGCTGGTATAAATATTCTCTCATGCTGCCACAATCATTGCGGGACTAACTAGATCTTACAGGTATATTTGTCTGGCCATGTTGGATCTCTAATTAGACTAGAGAGAAATGCTATTTGCCTCCAAGCAACAAGCATGGCTCTCTGATAACTCAAAGGCTGATACACAGAACAACCATGAAGTAAAAGGATGAGACTTTTGCAAAGGCTTGGAGAAATATTTAACTGGCTATAGAATATTCTTTGGTACAGATGCATGTCTTTGTATTCTGAGATACAGTTCATCTCAGAAACTCCTTCTTTTCTACCCTGCAGAGGCATTTCCAAGGCACATCTTGGCTTGGCAACATTGACTTCTCAAAGGGCCTAGGTGAGGACCTGGGAGAAATTACCTGAGGACATTTGACCCTGACTGTTTTCCATAGGAGTGGGAGGTCTGGGTTGCAGGGATACAAAACTAGCCTGCTTCCTCTTGGGCTCTCTCTTCTCTTTTTTCCCCTTTCTGCTGGCGCCACTTGGCTGTCTCCTCTCTCCATGTTGCCTTCTCTTCTCTCATGCTGTTTAACACGTGGTGGCAGCCATCTTCACGTGTTCGGGCCCAGTTGGGAACCCTAAGTTTGGGGTCTTGCCTATTGCTGATTTGTATTCCTGAACCTGTGTTAAGTAAAGCATTTTAAAACTTCACCAGATTCTTGCATGTCTCTACGTCTTCTGGCCACCAATCCCTGGGACAGAAGGGGGAGCCCTCACCACGCTCCCAGATTTTGTGCGGGGTGCCTTAGTGTTTCCCCCAGGTACTACTTTTCAGTGACCCTGAATTGGATTAAAAGTTCAGAAAATAAAAGCGAATTATTGGTCAGTGTTATATGCCTTGGATCTTAGATCTTAGAAGTTTGGTGATTTTTTTTTTTTTTTTGCGATCAGAAATATGCAATCGGAACTGGACAGATATTCAAGGTACTTGGCCTGGATCCCGCTTGAATCCAGGACAAATCCTGGCATTCCATGTGGTCCCCTGAGTATTGCTAGGGGTCACTCCTGAAAAAAGAGCTAGGAAAAGTCCCCAAAATTTTTTCCACCCCGAATGTGGTCAAAAATAAAAATGATATCCAAGATTACAAAAAATAAATTCCTATCAATTTGACTATGGTGAATTGGGTTTTGTTAATTTTGCTTAAAATCACAATTTCTAAGAACGTATCAAACACTAAATATTTACTGTATCTGATACATGTTTAGCACATGGTCTTTAAGTTTCATCATGTTTTGGCACAAAATATATGCTTTATTTTTCTGTCTTCCCTTTTTTGTTTAAAAAAGTAAAATTCCACTGTATGTTTTTATTACATTTTCTTTACCAGTTTGTCCATGGATAAATATCCAGATTTATCCCACATTCGGCCAAGTATAAATTATATTGCTATGAACATGGATTGTGAGTATATCTTTCAGATTGAGGCTCTTCCTGTCCCTAAAGCGAGCAGATGCCCTTTACACTTGCTTCCAGAGTATGGAGATGTTACTGGTGCCCGCTCGAGCAAATCCATGATCAATGGGAAGACAAGTGATACGAGTGATTTAAATACTTTTTTTTAATAAATACCCACAGAGTAGCAGCAAATCGATGATATACGGGAAGCAAATCCATGATATACCCACAGAGAGTGGATTATAAAATGTAGGACCATAAGTTAAGTCTATCTTTAAGTTTTTGAGTAATCTTCAAATGTTTTTCATAATGTGAAAGCATTTTATATTCCAAACAAGAGTGAGTAGGTTTTCAATTGCTACACTTCCTAACTGAAACTTTCTTACACTTTTCTTAGATGGCCTATGTTGTGCTTTTATTCTATTGATCTTTACTTGCGCAAAATCACTTTGACATAATTCCATTTGTCTATTTTTTGCTATTGCTTGAGCTTCTATTGAATAACAGTATTGTCAATATCAGTATTGACATGGTTTCTCCTTTGCTTTCTTCAATGAACTTGATTGTTTTAGGATTTAGAGTTCAGTCTTTAAAGCATTTCAAGGGAATGGTTGCATTAAGAGCCATATAAAGTCCCAGTTTCATTCTGCTTTATTTGATGTCATTTTCTTCCAGAAACATTTATTGGAGACTGTGTTTCCCCCATTGTGTATTCTTGGCATTCTTGCCAAAGTTCATTTTAAGTGTGTACACAAGCTTTATATTCTGTTCTACTGGCCTGGCTGGATTTTGTTTTTATGCCATTCTTATCCTATTTAGACGACCATAATTTGTAATATGGTTTGAATTTAGAAAATTTGAGGCTATGAACTTTATTCATCGATGCTTTGTCTACTTAAGACCCTATGTGATTACAAATGAATACTAATATTATTTAGTCTGTGTAAAAAATAAAATTCTAATTTTATGGGAATTGAAATGAATGTATTGCTTAATTTGGGTAGTATGGCATTTTAACAATAATTTCTTCCAATGCATGAATTTAGGATTCCTTTCTATTTAATTGTTCCCTTTTAAATTTCCTTCAATACTATCTTACTCTTTTTTAGTATGCCAGTTTTCACCTCCTTACTTAAATCTTACAGCAAGAAATTTATACTTTTGATGCTTTTATAAATAGATTTGTACACTTAATTTGCTCTTTTGTTTGTCATTAGTGTATAGAAACAATGGCTTTTTTATATTGATTTTATAGCATGTAACTTTCCTAAATTTATTTAGTAGCTCAAACATTTTTTTTGTGTGTATACATGGATTTGTTTACTCTTTTGAAGTTTCTTGCATAGTATGTCAGAAAAAATCAGAGAGTATGTCAGATAAAATCAGAAATAATTTTATTTCTTCCTTCCCAGTTTTGATGTCCTTTGTTTTGATGTCCCTTGATGACTTTCCCAGTTTTTATGTCCCTTTCCCGATAGTGCTAAGACTTTTAGTACTATATTGAAAATAAGTAGCAAAAGCTTTCAATTTTCTATCACTGAATATGACACTGCATGTGGGATTTTCATTAGTGGATTGATGTGCTGAGTTACCTTCTATTTCCAATTTGAGAGTATCTTATCATGGCAATATGAAATTTTGACAAATGTCTTTAATACCTATTAGGACAACCATATGAGTTATATGTTGCTTAGTTAATTGATTAATTTTGATTGATCAGTTCATTGGTTAACCATACTGATTATTATTATTTTTTTTTTGCATTTACGGTCACACCCAGCAATGCTCAGGGGTTACTCCTGGCTCTGTACTCAGGAATTACTCCTTGTGGTGCTTGGGGGACCTTATGGGATGCCATGGACTGAACCCAGGTCAGATGCATGCAAAGCAAACATTTAGCTGCTGGACTATCACTCTGGACACAAAACTGATTAATTTTCAACTGTTGAAATATCCTTGCATCAGAGAGAAATGAAAAAAGGTAGAGTGTAGTGCAAGGACGGGAGAGAACTACTTTCCAAATAATGGGAGGGACCGAGAGACAGAACAGAAATTACCCATTTACCTTGGATCCTGTCAGGGGTCACTCACAGAGCCAGGGAAAACCCCTGAGAAACATTGACTGTGGCCCCTCAAGCCTTGTCGCCTCCTCCTCCTCCTCCTTAAAGAAAATAAAAATTGTCACACTTCAAATAATGTCGCACATCTGGAGTTGAAATATAAACTACAGATTTGAAAAGTCAAACACATGAAAGAATCTGACCTTAAAGAAGTCCATTATCTTGATCCATATCCTAGTATATGTATAAGGTATATTTCCTCTCTACCTGGGTGAAACTCTAAATTTAAAACATATGTGAAAGAAATTTTTTATTCAAAGAAGCTAAGACTATATGTGAAACTTAAATAAGTCCCAAAATACCAAAATGATCATTTATTGTCGGGAACCCCAACAGTGCCGGGAAGCGAGTTCCCTTCTACCTCCGAAGCCGGAGGGAAAAGGATGAAGACTCAGGAATCCGATGTAGTTTAAAAAGGCTTTATTTATCACAGGTTAGGCATACAAATCAGCAATCGGAAAAACCCAGAGCTTAGGATTCCGGCTAGAACCCCAGTCACGTATTGGCCAAGATGGAGGCCACCGCATGTAAAGGCCCTGTAGAGAGGGAGACAAAAGACAAGACTCCCAAGAAGGGTGCAAGCTCACAAAAGAGAGAGCCCCAAAAGAGAGAGATAGAGGAAGCAGGCTGGTTTTATCCCCCTGCAACTCAGACCTCCCACTATTATGGGAAGCAGGAAGGGTCAAATGCCCTTAGGTAATTTCTCCCAGCACCTAACCTAGGCCCTATTATATGCTAATGTTTTGAGCCAAGATCTGCCTGAGAGGGCCGGAGTGATAGCCCAGTGGGTAGGGCGTTTGCCTTGCACGTGGCTGGCCTATGCCGGCCCGGCCCGGTTTCGATTCCAGCATCCCATATGGTCCCCGAGCACGGCCAGGGAGTAATTCCTGATTGCAGAGCCAGGAGTGACCCCTGAGCATTGCCGGGTGTGACCCAAAAAGCAAAAAAAAAAAAAAAAAAAAAAAAAAAGATCTGCCTGGAAATGTCTTTATAGGGTAGAGAAAGGGGTTTCTGAGATGGCATGTCTCTGTACCAAAGACTAATACTAATGCCAGTTAAATATTTCTCCAAGCCTTCACAAGAGTCTCGTCTACTTCACGATAGTTTTGCATTTTAGTTGCCTTTGAGTTATCAGGGAGCCATGTTTGCTTGCTTGGAGGCAAACAGCATTTCTCTCTGGTCTAATTACTTAGAGATCGAACGTGGCCAGGCAAATATGCTGGTAAGATCTAGCTAGTCCCACGATGATTGTGGTAGCATGAGAGAATATTTATACCAACCAGTACAGAATACATGGTCAGATAAACTACCACATTTAAACTACCCCCTTATCTACAAAGTGATTTGCAGGAGGCAATCCAGGGAAGATTCAGAGGCTTTTAGGCTTTTAGGTGTCCTGCAACAATTTACTGAATTTAAAACTCATGAGTTATATCACTTGACATTCCATTATTTGTCGATTTGCTTGAGCGGGTGCCAGTAACATTTCCATTTGTCCCTGTCACTTGCCAGTGTAGCCCAATGGCATCTGCTTGCTCTAGGAATGCAAAAAAAAATTCAAACCATTAGTTCAGCGTTTGATGAAGTCTGACCATCTTGTAGGTGAGCAGCTACATGCTCTTTTGACATCCTGTGGTATCCAATCTGTAACAGCTCTAGTCCAAAGCACATCTCCAAGTTGCATTACATGTCCAGCCCATCTGATTTTCGACACTTTGGCAAACGAGGCAGTGTCCCTGATTCTGGAAAGTCAATGGAGGTCGAACTCCAGATTCCTTCTCTCATTGAGTGAGGTGTGATTTTCCAAGTATAGCTCTTTCAATTCCTATTTGGGAGACCCAAATAGCGTTCTCATCCTGCTTTAGTAGGGCCTGGCTCTCTGAGGCATATGTTAATGCAGGGAGAACAGTGGAGTCAAAGAGATGTGCCCAGAGCCAGAGGTTTTTTGTCCTTTTAGCTAGTCCAGATGTGGAAAATGGTGACCTTCCTGGTGTGTGGGTTCCTCTGACTTTTAGCAAGGCTCTGCTGGGGTGGTGGGCCAGGGCTAGAACCCACCTTCCCTCCTGGGCTCCTTATGATCAGCTGGGCACAGGGAGAGCTGGTAGCACCTCTGCCCCATGTATGTGAGTCTCTGGATCAAGCATACCTGGGCTGGACTTGAAAAAGCATTTGTGTGAATATAACATGATTTTAAGAAATGAAAGTAGCAGAGCCAAAGAGATGACTCAATGGAAGGTCATTTACTTTCCATGCAGGAAGCCTAGGTTTGATCCCTGGAGCTGGATTTCATGGTTATACCATGTACCACCAGTACTGACCCTGGCAATGATCTAGGAGTAGCCCCTTAGTACAGGAAGGAAGGAAGGAAGGAAGGAAGGAAGGAAGGAAGGAAGGAAGGGAGGAAGGAAGGAAGGAAGGGAAGGAAGGGAGGAAGGGAGGGAGGAAGGAAGGGGAGGGAGGGAGGAAGGAAGGAAGGGAGGGAGGGAGGGAGGGAGGGAGGAAGAAAGGGGAGAGGAAGGAAGGAAGGGAGGAAGGAGGGGAGGGAGGAAGGAAGGAAGGAAGGAAAGGAGGGAGGAGAGGAAGGAAGGAGGGAGGAAGGAAGGAAGGAAGGAAGGAAAGGAAAGAGGGAAGGAGGGAAAGAGGGAGGGGAGGGAGGGAGGGAAGAAGGGAAGGAGGAAAGGAGAGGAAGGAGGGAGGGGAGAGAGAGGGAGAGGAGGGAGGGAGGGAGGGAAGGAAGGAAGGAGGAAGGAAGGAAGGAAGGAAGGAAGGAAGGAAGGAAGGAAGGATGGAAGGAAGGAAGGAAGGAAGGAAGGCAGGAAGGAAGTATGGAAGGAACGAAGGAAGGAAGGAAGGAAGGATGGAAGGAAGGAAGGAAGGAAGGAGAAGGGAGAGCAAGAAAAACCAGTGCTGTTATGGATTGGGGAGAAAGGGACTCTCATCCACTGTTGGTGGGAGTACCGACTGGTTTGGGCCTTTTGGAAAACAATATGGACATTTTTCAAAAAACAGATGTTGAGCATCCCTTTGGCCCAGCAATACCACTCCTGGGATTATGCCCTGGAGACCTAAAATAATAAAGAAGAAACACTCTCTGCACTTTGATGTTCATCACAGCACTACTCACAATAGCCAGCACCTGGAAACCTGAATTCCCGAGGACAGAAGACTGGCTGAACCATGGTACATCTACACAATGGAATACTATGCAGCTGTCAGAAAAGACGAAGTCATGACATTTACCTGCAAATAGATGAACATGGAGATTATCATGCAGAGTAAAATTAGTCAGAAGGTAAAGGACCAATATAGAATGACTTCATTCATTAGTGGGATATAAATATACACTAGTGTTCTACCAATTGTGGGAAATTGTAATGCCACATAAGAACAGAGCTTTGAATATACACAAAGGGATTTACATGATAATCCCTAAATGTCTGTATGGCAAGACATGACCTGTAAGAGAAAAAAAGAGAGAAAGAGAGAGAGAGACAGACAGACAGACAGACAGACAGACAGAAAGAAAGAAACAGAGAGAGGAGAGAGAGAGAAGAATAAGAAAAAACTTCCTGCTTTTCTTAAGGCAGACCGAGGGAGGCGGAGATATGGGATCGTTGGTGGTGGGTAGTGGGCATTGATGGAGGGGATGGATGCTGGAACAATGTATGACAAACCCAATCATGAACATCTTTGTAATTGTATATTGCATGGTGGTAAAATAAAAAGAAATATATAGTTTTACCACTTAAAAATGTAATTTGGCAAATATAATTGTATTTTTCAATAAAATAAAATAAAATAAAGTGTATAAAAGAGACAATCATATTTCACAGGTAGAATCAGGGATGCTGTCTCATTTGCCAAGGCATCGAAAATCAGATGGCCTGGACATGTTATGCGATTTGGAGACAACCACTGGACTAGGGCCGTTACCGACTGGATCCCACGGGATGTCAAAAGATCACGTGATCTTTTGACATCCCGCCCACCTACAAGATGGTCAGACTTCCTTGTCAAGACACTGAAGGAATGATTTGAGGCTCTTCATATTCCTGAATCAACCAGATGCCATCGGGCTACATTGGCACGTGATAGGGTCCAATGGAAATGTTACTGGCGCCTGCTCGAGCAAATCGATGAATAACGGGATTCAAGTGATCAAGTTATCAGTAAAACCATTCTGAGTTCAAGACTAACAAACTGTTCTTGGAGATTTCTTGATTTCTGATGGCAAAGATAATGAAAGTGCAGGAAAATCCAATCAGAAATTTTAATCAGACCATAGTGTAATTAATTTGTCAGATATTGTTATCTTCCTAGGAGGAAATAAATAAATAAACTTTACTACTGTATCAGGCAGCCTGGATTTGTTTTCATCTTAATTAGTGGAACTTTTTGCTCTCTCTGGAAAAAGAAACTTAACACCATCCCAGAGGAAGGGATTTTTCCTCCCTGGATTTCCTGATACGAAACTGATTCCTCTAATGTTTTCCATTGTCCTGGAGTATGGTGCTTTTAAATAGTGTTTGTTGTCCCACCCAGTCTAAAGGAAAAAAAAAAAGAAAAAGTATGACTTTTATCTTAGTTTATTTATGACTATTGGTGTTCACTCTAGGTCACAGAAAAAGTAGTCCTTTGTCTCTGAAGGAGTGATAGTCATTTTCTGTTATGTTTATAGCACTGTATGGGAAGGAGGGGTTAGGTAGTAAGTGAAGAGGATTTAGTTAAGAAAAGTAATAGAAATAAACACATTACTAACATTGAAAGTGACTAGCATAGTTTCAGTTAAAGTAACTTAGGTAAAACATCCTCTATCCTGCTAACTTACAGGTTATGATTTTAGTTTTTAAGCTTTTTTACAAGGCACAAAGATACCCAGAAGTGGTACAAAGTTTTTTCTAGCTGCAGAAGCATAAAGTTTCCCTGTACTCAGAAAACTAAGAAGTGTAACTTGCAGAATGATCAAAGAACTGTTCTCCTATCAGCCTGAGAAAATGCAGGAAAAAAATTACTGATAGGTCATTTTCCCAGGAGACTCATTTGAAAACATTTGGCAAACTTACAAAGAAACTAGAAATAGTGTATGAAGACAAACATGCTAAACAGGTGCCTTTGAGTATTTTAATATTAACAGTGTCTCTTAGGATGGCCAAATGACTGTGACTTGAACTGATTTATCTACAGTTGGCTTTTATGAACCAGGTAGTAGATTACAGTTCAAACTAGTAATTTAGAAGAGTCAATAGAAATTTACAGACTGGTAAATGCTAATATTTTCTTTAAGGAGAGAATATTATCTTCCTATGTTATTAATCTATGTATCAGAAGTTAATCCCAATATGGAAACATTTTTATCAAGACAAATTTATAACTTTACTAATTAGTGAAAGGACCTGCTTCGTTGGATTATTTTAAATAAGTGTTGAGTGACAGTTCTTCAATTTCTCATCAGTAAAGAAGAAATGAATTATTTATTTGAATCAGTTGAATCTTTTGTTAGTTGCATTTATGGTTATCTGGTTGATGAATAGACACTTTGTAACACTCTATCTTGGTACAGCAAATGGACATCGTATATGGTCCCTGAGTACTTAGCCAGGAGTAATCCCTGAGCACAGAACCAGGGTCCATTAGGTCCACTCCCAAAAAAGCTTAAAGAAAAAATGTGAACCCCGACTGAGCACGTATACAAACCCCATAACTAAAGGAGTTTGACATCCCCCTCATCTATCCACTCCCTGAGGCCCCTAGGAAGCCCCCTAAGTACCACAACCAGAGAGTTGTGTGAGTACTTCACTTGATCACTTGATCACTTGAATCCCGTTATTCATCCATTTGCTCGAGCGGGCACCAGTAACACTTCCATTGGACCCTATCACGTGCCAATGTAGCCCAACGGCATCTGGTTGATTCAGGAATATGAAGAGCCTCAAACCGTTCCTTCAGGGTCTTTACAAGGAAGTCTGACCATCTTGTAGGTGGGCGGCCACGTGATCTTTTGACATCCCGTGGGATCCAGTCAGTAATGGCTCTAGTCCAGCGGTTGTCTCCAAATCGCATTACATGTCCAGCCCATCTGATTTTCAATGCCTTGGCAAACAAGACAGCGTCCCTGATTCTGGAATAGCGACGGAGGTCAGAACTCCGGATTCCTTCTCTCACTTGAGTGAGGTGTGATATTCCAAGCATAGCTATTTCGATTCCTCTCTGGGAGACCCGAATAGCATTCTCATCCTGCTTTCGTAGGGCCCAGGTCTCTGAGGCGTATGTTAATGCAGGGAGAATGGTGGAGTCAAAGAGATGTGCCCGGAGCCAGAGGTTCTTTGTCCTTTTAGCTATTTCTTCAATGCCTTTGAAGGCATTTTATGCCGCTCTCTTCCTCCTGCGCAGCTCAGGTTTTAGGTCGTTCATCATGTTGATTTCTCGACCTAGGTACACATAACTGCTGCATTCAGAGATGTTTGTTCCATTGAGAGTGAATGGGGCCTCAGGAACTAGTTCATTCTTCATGAACATTGTTTTCTTTAGATTCAGCTGTAGACCTATCTTTCCACATTCTCTGTCGAAGTCAGTCTACATTTGTGCCGCTTGGCTAATGTTTGGTGTTATTAGAACGATGTCATCAGCGAAGCGGAGGTGGTGTAATTGCCAACCATCTATCTTCACTCCCATTCCTTCCCATTCTAATTGTCGCATGATGTTCTCGAGGGTGGCACTGAAGAGTTTTGGTGAAATGTATCACCCTGTCGAACCCCTCTTTTCACATTAATGATCACTTCTTTGTAGAATGGTGAGATCCTGGTGATGAATCCGCAATACAGCTCATGAAGGATTTTGATGTATTGGGTTTGAACACCCTGTTTGGCTAGGGCTTCGATGATGGCTTCTTGTACTCCCTACAAACCTCGATGAGCTTGGTTACTGTGTGGATATGGTCGATTGTGCTGAATCCTTTCCGGAAGCCTGCTTGCTCGCATGGTTGTCCTTCATCTAGTGTTTTGCTAATCCTGTTCAGGATGACTCGTGTAAACAGCTTGTAGATGACGGACAACAGGCAGATGGGGCGATAGTTACCGATGTCGTGAATGTCTCCCTTCTTGAACAGTAGAACTGTCCTGCTGGTTTTCCATTGGGAGGGCACCTTGCATTCGGACAGGTAGCGTGTGAGGAGCTGAGCTAGTGTATTGATGAGTACCGATGGCAGATTCTTCAGGTGTTCGGGTCTTACTTTGTCTGAGCCTTGTTCTGTTCCCTTCTTTACCGACGAGATGGCATGTCGGATTTTTAGAAGGGAGAACTTGGGAATGACATATCCATCCTGTGGAATTTGGTATGTGGGCACGTGGATGTGGCTATCGAAGAGACTTGAGTAGAAGTCCTGGATAATCTTCTCCATTGCCTTTCTGGAAGATGTGATAGATCCATCAGGGCGTCGGAGGGCAGTCATCTTGGTCTTATAGTTGGCGAAGGACAGGCGGGCAGTGCTAATGCTTTTCCCGGCTTCTGCTGCATCTTCCAGTATTTCTGCCCTTCTGTCTTTGAGGTCTTCTTTTATCGTTTCTCTGCACCGTTTAGCAAGCTTGGACGTTAGCATTTGGCCTCCTGAGGCTCGCGCCTTGCCACGTTGGCGAATGAGCTCCAGAGTTTCTGAAGACAGGTGTTCTTTTGTGTCTTTCTCTCTCTCGGCATTCTTCGCACAATCATGGAGGTGCTGAACCAGTCGGTTGTATTCTTCATCGATGATATCAATGATGGTATCTTGACGTGTGAGTACTAGGGAATGAAAATGAAGAGAAGAGTAAGTGGGGGGGTTCAAAAGAAATTTTGTGAAAATTTTAACTTTATGTAGGGAATATCATTTATATTAAAAATAAACTTTCAGTACTTTTAAATATCTAAATCATTATCTTGCCTTCACTATTTCTAGCTCTGTTATAGCAGATACTTAATACATATCAAAAGTATTTAAATCATTGTATTTTATTAACTATTTTATTTATTAGTTTTTGTATTATTTGTTACAAGTGAAAGGCAATATACTTTATCTATTTAGAGATAGCAAGATTAGATGGTTAAAACTTAAAATTCTCACTTAGGTGATTATAAAATCTGAAAAAAGCAAACAATAGTACGGTAGGACTTTTATTCATTCTTTTGCATTATCTAAAATCACTCTTTTGGAAAACTGACTAG
This sequence comes from Cryptotis parvus, assembly GCA_021461705.1. Taxonomy (NCBI): domain Eukaryota; kingdom Metazoa; phylum Chordata; class Mammalia; order Eulipotyphla; family Soricidae; genus Cryptotis; species Cryptotis parvus. The sequence continues at coordinate 464,486 of JAJIBD010021259.1, forward strand.
GGGTATGGTGAACTTACGGTGGAAACAATGGAATCATAGAACAGAAAGAGGTACAGGTCTTGGATCACTCAAACCAGTGGCTTTGTGTTAAGTCCAGCACAGTGACTTAAGAATTATGCAATAACAATTCTCTGTCTGGGTCAATGGTTAGACTATCTTAGACAGGAAAAGTATAAAAGAAGCGTTTTTATCTTACTCACAAGCAGCGTGTGATATAGTTTTCTCAAAGGTTTAGCCAAATTACTAGGGTTGAGCTGTTTTCTAGAAAGGGCAATCCATTACTTAGAAGTGCATAAACCAGCTGTAGCTGTTCCGATTTCTTTTAAATGATAGACTTCCTTAATGCGTGATATGAAAAGCAACTTGACTCAGGTTGTGACTGAAAGAAGTGATGCAAATGTTCTAGTTTTAGACCTTATTCTTGATTAGTAGTGCCTTTAATATCTTACCCTACATCTATGTACTGATAGCTACAAAATGCTTACTCTGTGTTACATTTATCATGGTCTCTTCACACCAAGATTTTAAGGACTTGAGTGTTAACCAGAATGCATTATGTTATGCTATGATGTAGTGACACTGTTAGATTATGAATGCCCTTCATCTTCCAGTAAATATTCATTGAAAATCAACTGTGCACTGGGTGTATTAGCTGGAAAGGCCCAGCAGGGAGCAGAGCTTCATGATCAGGGCCCTTATTCTCAGTGTCCATAACACTAGAGTGACTCTTATCTGAATTGCTTCCCTAATTCTTTCAGGCTGCTAGTATTATTCAAAAACACTAGAGTGTCTCTGTATCTCAATTGTTTCCCTAATTCTTTCAGTTTATATCTGCCTGATTATTAGTCATGAAAATTTTAACTAAAATACTTTCATTCAACAGTCTAATTTTTAATGTGAAATGTACTCATCATACCATATCTTTGTTAGATTTGACAGTAGGTTTTTAGCAAAAAAGATTCCGACCAATAAAAAAAGCGCTTCTATAAACCATTGAGAACCAAAAAACTTACCATTGCAATTCCTTATTAACTTCTATCATTTTACCTTGGTTTGATCTTTTATATTTATTTCCTGGGAAATTTGTTGTGCATTAGCTCTGACTATGACTTTGGCGCCCTTTCAGTTACAGAACTCTAATATTTTCCACATAGAATTTTCTTTTTATAGTTTTTCACTATAAAACATGCTCCTTGTAAGAAATTTAGAAATTCTAGAATATAAAGGAAATAGATAACCATTTCTAACCCTACTCCCAGAAATAACATATTAACACCTGGTTTAATATAGTTTATTAATGTTTTCTCTAAATTCATTTTACAAAACAAGTCATATATAATAGTGAGCCACTTAAGTTCTATGACCTTAGATCTAACTGTTTTCCCATTTGTCTATATCAAGTTTTCCGCTAACAGCCTGGGGTGCAAAAGAAATAAAACAAGATGAAAAGCATCTAAACAATGATAGGTGAGCAAGCTGACTAATGATAAATGCACAGATCTTTCAGTCCTAGGGTCCATTACATAGGTGTATTGGTACATTTCATGTGAATGTAGAAAGGGATATAATGAACATGTGGCCTACATTTTGAATCAATTTTATATGGATACACATTTTCAGTTACTTCTTTTTTTTTCTTTTTTGGTCACACCTGGCTATGTTCAGAGGTCACTTCTAGCTCTGCACTCAGGCATCACTCCTGGCGTTGCTCAGGGGACCATATGGGATGCCAGGGATCAAACCTGGGCGGCATGGGCCAGCTGCTGTGTAAGGCAAATGTCCTACTGGCTGGACTATCGCTCCAGCCTCTTCAGTTACTTCTTAAATGTTAATGTTCTACGTTTTTCACATAGAATTTTCTTTATAGTTTTTCACTATAAAACACGTTTTATTGTGAAACATGCTTATTTCCCAGTAAATAAATATAAAAGGTCAAACCAAGTAAATCCAAGGTAAAATGATAGACTTTATATGAGTGACATATAGATAATACTTTTATAATACTAGAATCTCCTGACTGGGAACCCTAGGATGAAGATTGGGCCCCCTCAGATGAACCCAGAGCCATGGCAGAGCTTAACAAGATACCCGTGGTGTATTTGATTTGCCAAAAACAGTAACAATGATGGACCTCATTCCCAACGAATGGAGACATTACTGGTGCCCGCTTGAGCAAATCGACGAATAATGGGAAGACAAGTGATACAAGTGTTACACATTTTATACCCACAGTTTATGTGTTTCCCTTAAGCTTTATTATTCATAGCTATTTAAAAATGAAGTATGATGGGGCCTGTGTGTATCCTCAGAAGGAAATGGGAAGAAGCAGGTAAGACATGAAGGAGAAACGACGTAGAGATGAAGATATAAGCTTGAAGCTATGTAACACCAGACAGAAACACATACACACACGCGCATGCATGCACGTGCACACACACACACACACACACACACACACACACACACACACACACACCCCTTTCCCCAGAGTAGAAGTTGGAATAAGAGTTGGTTATAACTGAGAGTATCTGAAGGTGTGTTTTGGGTCAAATACACTCAACTTCTCATATTATCCAGATCTCCAGGTGTTCAGAATATTTTCTTGTCCTTAATTTTTAATATTTCCCTACTTGACTCTTATTAGCCACATGGAACAAGTTTAGGAGTCCTTGTACATCTGAATCTCTGACCACATCTCCCTCACTGCCATCTGAAGTAACAGTAACTGAGCACCTGTTGGTCCTAGATCCCATTTGTCTTAGGTCCACTTTGTGTGTTGCTTCAACATGGCAGTAATTCATTTTAAGATTGTGCCAACACATCTGTGAGTGAGATACACAGGCATCTCTTCTCCATTGATTGACCAAAAAACAACGTCAGAAAATTTCTGTTGAAGTGATACTAGTGCAATGGAGATAATTGACCTGTTTATCACCTGTTAAAGAGTAAATCATCTTTTACTCTTTTGGACACGCTGAGGCTCAGTCCCCCAATACATTTTACATAACAAAATACAGCTCTTCTTTGCTAGTCATAGCTGGTAGCATTTATTTCACAATGGGCTGTTTCCAGATTCCTTAGTCATGGCTTACACATAGTTTTTTTAGTGTCTGTGAAGGCCCCAGCACTTCAGGAACTGCTTATCAAACAAAGAACAAACTTCGTTCATGAAACACAGTGTTTCCTCATGATGTGGGGCGTTCTCATTGTACTGCTGCTGTTGGATCTTGCAAGAGAATCCAGAGTGTGCTGATCCACCATAGGCTTCTAACTCCTGATATACCAGGTTTCATAATCCAAGTAAGCTATGGAATAGATAGCACAGAATAACTACTATAAATACATAATTTTCTCTGAATATCTTTAAAAACTAGTCATCCGGCTTTCTGAATTCATGATTTTGAGTACAAGTCTGATATATGCTTTCTCAAATAAAAAACACTGAAAATGTTTGTCTCTTTCCTTGATGCAAGGCAGAATGTGCACTCACACCCTTAAAGGCTCATTTCACCCACCCAGAAAACCTTCATTAAGGGGTAGACCCTGAGGATTCATGGATCTTATTCCTAATCCTTTGATCTGTGTCTCAGGACATGAAATATGTCTCAGTATATTTCACACTTGCTTCTAGTCACATTAGTAGGCTATTAACTGAATTAAGTAGTTTAATGTTTTCTCAAATTTGGATGTGATCAAAAGACTTCAGGTTACAATATAACAGGAAACAGGAAATTAATGCATCCTGGAGGGAAAACCTTGAAAGTGGACTTTTGTCCCTGTTATGAAATCAAAATGCTTGCTTCCGTCCAGCAATTGGGATTTTGCACTCCAAAATCTGGTCTAAAACCTTCTTTCTTAGGATGTTTTGTATGCCTCTCATATGCCTCTCTAGTTTTTTCAGAAAGTAGAATTGGAGGCAAAGTCTTATTTCTATCATAATACATATAAATTCAGATTACATGAATAAATAAAAATGGAAGTGAGGAATGAATAACTAATATAAAGTTTGTAAATTAGTCTCATGGAAACTTTTTCCAAGACAACTTGTAAAATGTAGGTCTATCAGTCATGGTGGATAGAAAAGAAAATGTTTTCTGCCGGCTACTCTGTACCCCACGCCAAAAGATTGCTATACAGGATATCAGCTGCCCTATGTACATATCAATGCAACTGCTGAGACTCAGGTCTAGCTTAACATCAACAGGGAAGCTTTTGGACAGACTGCAAGATGCTCTGCACTAGACATGGACCTACTGTGTGTCTATATGAGTCATCTGGAATATAGACAATAGTCACTGCAGCATATCTTAAATAAGTGAATAAAACCTCATAAGGAATGAAGTAATTTGGTATGGCATAAATGATGTCTCCTTAAAACTAGTATTTCTGGTATCTTCAATGGATAATCAATGTTTCAAATATGTGTTCTAATCTAAGTGAAACATTTCTTAGTTGATATTAAGAATATTTCTCTTCTATTATTAATATATATTATATATCACAGTAATCAAGTTTCATTTTGAATATCTGAAGAACGCTTTCTTAATATGTAATTTAGTAATCTAGGTTACTTATATAATCTAGTAAGCCTAGAAATCTAAGCTTAACTTGGGACTTCAGCATCAGGTACCTTTTAAAAAGTATTATTTTACTCAAAGTGATAGTTACGTACAATTCTGCTGAATAAACTCATGATTTTTTTTTTCTCATACTAAGACTTTATTTTTTATTTTTTATTTTTTTTTTAATTTAATTTTATTATTTTCCCCCCCAAATATTATTACACCATTTTAGACATACAATTGAAAGATGCTCATGTAGAGTTTTGGATCTACAGTGTTCCAACACCCATCCCTCCACCCAAACCCATCTACCATCACCAATGTCCCCACCTCCCTCCCCACTCCCGCACCTCAACTACTTGGCAGATTCTGTATGTCATTTCTTTCGTCTTTATATCTCCTTCCCGATAAACTTTCCTGCTCTTCGTGGAATACAGTGCATTAAAAGACATTACTGTTTCACTATTTTAGTGGACCGCGCGCAGCCGCTTGCGGCCGCGCGATCTGGGCTCCGAACTGGTCTTGCTCTGTTGATCTGGTCGTGAGGCATTTTCTCAGTGTCTGGACAGCGAAGATGGTGGCTAGTGTGATGGGCGAGTTTCATCCGCCTGCTTCCGGGACCCCCAGAGGCGATGGGCCAACACCCAAAACCCATCTGCCCTCCTCGAAATCCCATCGTCAGCTGGGCTCGGCGCGAGCCGGGCTCCAGTCTCCCCAGCCGCTTGCGCAGCTCTGCATACTGGTTCCCGGGGCGGCTCCTGGGCGGGTCCACCAGACTCGACAAAATGGAGGGGGAGTGGCTTAACCCTGACTCCATCTGGCGAATTCCCAGTGATTCCCGCTTCTGGGAGCCGCCTACCTGGGCTCGAACTGGTTTTGCTCAGTTGATCTGGTCGTGGGTCAGTTTCTTAGCGTCCGGACAGCGAAGATGGTGGCTAGTGTGATGGGCGAGTTTCATCCAGGTGCTTCCAGGACTCCCCAGAGGCGATGGGCCAACACCCAAAACCCATCTGCCCTCCTCGAAATCCCATCGTCAGCTGGGCTCGGCGCGAGCCGGGCTCCAGTCTCCCCAGCCGCTTGCGCAGCTCTGCATACTGGTTCCCCGGGCGGCTCCTGGGCGGGTCCACCAGACTCGACAAAATGGAGGGGGAGTGGCTTAACCCTGACTCCATCTGGCGAATTCCCAGTGATTCCCGCTTCTGGGAGCCGCCTACCTGGGCTCGAACTGGTTTTGCTCAGTTGATCTGGTCGTGGGTCAGTTTCTTAGCGTCCGGACAGCGAAGATGGTGGCTAGTGTGATGGGCGAGTTTCATCCAGGTGCTTCCGGACCCCCAGAGGCGATGGGCCAACACCCAAAACCCATCTGCCCTCCCTTGGGATCCCATCGTCAGCTGGGCTCGGCGCGAGCCAGGCTCCAGTCTCTAAACTCATGTTTTTTAAGTGGAAATGTTAAGTACCCAAACTTCCTCCAAAATAGAGTTTGTTTTCCATCTAAGGGTCTGCCATTGAAGGGAAGAGCAATATAGATTGCTCTTCTTTTTATTCTGTCTTCTTTTATGTATGTATGTATGTATGTATGTATGTATGTATGTATGTATGTATGTATTGCAGTGCTTCTACTGGAGCATATTCAATAGTTCTATTTTTGTTAATCTCTCACATTGTGCCAAGGCTTATGTTAGAAAATGGGGCTGTAAAACTAAATGAGACACAAACTCTCCCTCACAAAGAACTCCTAATTTTGTGGAGAAAAATGCTGTAAATGCCAGTAATCTTTTAAAATAATTGCACAAAATTTTCCATCTGTATAATAATTTACACAGGAGGAAGATGGAAACATTTATGTATGAGTAAATTAGTGGTATATCCATGACACGGATACTAGTTCTAAAACGTTGTATAGGAAGATAGTGCAGTTTTTGTGGCCGAATATATTTCATACTTTGGCATGACTGGGTTGAACGTGATCTCTTAGCAGTAATGTTACTACATAGAAGAAAGATAAAATATATTGTTCAAGACTCTCATTTTACCATGATTTTCCTGGGAATTCGTTCTCCATGCCAGGATGAAGCTAAGTCAATTATATATGTTATCTTGAAATGAGATTGGATCGGTGGTAGAGGGGAAATTCATCCTTATTTTGGACATTTAAGTATGTAAATATTCTTGATGGGAATTCCAATCCAATCAGCTGAAAATAAGATGTTTTTTATACCTAACTTATTTTTTTTTTTACCTAACTTATTTTTAACACACAATTTCAGAATGGAAAACATTGGTAAAGTAGAATCTGAACCAGGCATCCTAACTGAAATTCCTTGACTGGCAAAACACACATTAAACACAGTTTATTTGGTATTTTAGCACCTGAGAATCTGACACAGTGTTAATACTGGTTATAATATAACAGAAAATGGGTTATCCTTAGCACATCTTTATTTTTTTTTAAATAAAGTAGGTATTATCTCTTCTACATTTCTGGTAGGGACCTCGTAGGAAAGACTGGGATTTATGTATTTAAAAATCAGAGTTATTGAACTTACCTAAAGTGATTTAAGCCATGAAATCTTATAAAATGGAATAAAGAGAGAAACAACCTGAACAGTATTTGTTGTGGGACTACTAAAAGCAATAATGCGAGCTTCTTACTGCTTCATTTTTATTCTCTCTCTGTCTTTCGGTCATTCTTTCACTACTGCCTTCCTTCTTTCACTCACTACTTTTATCTTGATCTATCTCACTCCTTTTGAAATGTTAGAATATTGTGTTCTTCCTGATTGTACAAATTTCAAATACTTTAAATTTTCAATTTTTTCATATCATTATTCAATCCCACTCTATTTTCTAAATGATATAACAAAAAAGAGAATATGTTCTATAATTTTGAATTAATAGCCAAGAAGATCATTTTCTTAAACTTTTCCTGCTACTCGTATGACATAAGAATTCTAATCTCATCAAAATATGTTTGCTTTGCAAAAATACCTGCCAATATTTTTCAGCATTACATGCTAACTACAGTTTTCTCAGTAGGGACACTTCATTGTAATTCATTTTGGGGTATATTTTATTCAAAAATATGGAAATAGCTCGAGAATAAATTTTTTTTTGTGACTTGAATCTGTCATATATAGCCATTTTTATTTTAATCTATCACGGTAATAAACAAAGCATACTCATTTTTGAATTTCACAGTAAGAAATGAAACATATATAACCATTTTTAAAATTAGAAATGGTATTTAAAAAATACTTTATGGTCAGGGAGATAGTGCAGTAAGTACTTGCTTTACATGGGGCCAACCCACGAGAATAAATTTTTAATTTTCTATCCTATGTTTTAAAACTATCTCTTGCTGCTGATGAAATTTGGCTCTGATTTTGTTCTCTGTAAAGTCTTATTTTTTTCCTTACTGCCCATAAATACATTTTTGTCTTTTTCATCTCATAAGGAAATCCTCTGAAGTTTTCCATCAGATAATCTGGGACTGATGGAATTGTGTGTTCTCTCTCCAGATTGTTTTGTGAGAAAGCTCTGCTGAAAAAGCCTTGTGTTTCTTTCCCAGACAGTGGCACCTGTCCAACAACATGTCTATGTTGTCAGAAAGGTCTGACTGAAACCCTTCATTATCAGACATCAGTGAAATAATTTGCCTGAAGGGGAAATGACTCATTAATAAGAGGAATGAATTGCATATTGTTTTTGCCTAATACTAAGCTTTTTCATTGTTACTGACGTTCCTGGCTTTTGCTTCAAGTAGTCTACCTGATCGGCAGACCTGTGTATGAGAATTGTAGCAGCAGTTCTGAATAGCTACACACTGCAGGTGCTAAAGTTACCTGAAGAAACAGAATCAATCACTGAGTAGATCTGGGAGCCTTTTACATTTCTCTTAAAGAATTAATTGCTCCACAGTATATCTATTAAGGATCATAGACATCTTCTTAAACTTCAGGACTCACTAGAGACCATAGCTAATTTTATCTTTTAATTAATTAATTAATTAATTAATTTTGCTTTTTGGGTAGTTTTCGAATACAAACATCTATATCAAGAAATAAAAAGTTTTGGAAGTGACCATTTGCAGTAAAATATATTTAGTTGATATGATGACAAAACCATTTCCTCCACCTCTGTCTACATAGATTGCTATTCATCAGCTATGTTTCTTTAATTCCGTATAATACCAAGTGTTTAACGTTATTATAGAATTGGGCAAATTCTTCCCTCTTTTGAAAATTGAGCATAAAAACTGAGAAGCAATCACCTGAATTCTACAAGTTCAGAAACAACTAAACAACATGGGGCATCTATATTCTCCCACATGTATTTTCTTAGTATCATCACTGTCACTGTATCACTGTCTTCCCGTTCATCATCAATTTGCTCGAACGGGCACCAGTAACATCTTCATATGTCCTGTCTCATGCTAGTACAGCCTAAGGGCATCTGCTTGCTCCAGGAACATAAAGAGCCTCAAACCATTCCATCAGGTCATGGGAATGAGGTCTATAATTGTTACTGGTATTTGGCATATCAAAAAAGCCAATTGTTTCAAGGAAACTTGAATATTCTATCTTGGTTTCAAATTTCCAGATGGCGTTCTTATCCTCTGCAAACTAGAAAGGATTTATTTTTAATGTTTTTAATTGTATTACTGTGAGGTACACACAGTGAGAAAGTTGTTCATGGTTGTGTTTCACTCACTCAATGTTCAATCACCAGTCCCAAACCAGAAAGAATTTATTACTAATTTTTTTTCCTTTTTGCTGCTTTAACTAGTCTTAGTACACAACAAGACAGAGAAGGGAACAGTGTCTAATAATCATTTGAAATGATAATTCCAGCCTAGAACTGAGCATTGAATGTCGGCAAAGGGATATACATGATAACCTAAAATGTATAAAAGAAGGAAGTGAGAGAGTGTGAGACAGTGAAAGTGAGAGAGAGAGAGAAATAGAGAGGGGGGAAGAGATAAGTCCCTGGGGACTGGAGTAATAGCACAGAGGGTAGGGTGTTTGACTTACATGCGGCTGACCAGGGGTTCGATCCCTGGCATCCCATATGGTCTCCTGAGCAGCCCCAGGAGTAATTCTTGATTGCAGAGCCAGGAGTAACCCCTGACCATCGCCGGGTGTGACCCAACAAGCAAAAAAAAAAAAAGGAGAGAGAGAGATAAGCACCTGTCATAAAGCCAGGCTGGGGGAGCGGGGAGGGAATTGGGGACATTGGTGGTGGGAAATATGCACTGGTGGAGGGATGGCGCTGGGACGCTGTATGACTGAAACCCAAACATGATCATCTTTGTAATTGTATTCTCATGGTGGTATAATAAAATATTAAGAAATACCCAACAACTGCACTTAAACAATCTTAACTAATAAAAATAAATAATCACTTGATCACTTGATCACTTGACATACCGTTATTCATCAATTTGCTCAAGCGGGCGCCAGTAACGTTTCCATTGGACCCTATCAAGTGCCAATGTAGCCCAATGGCATCTGGTTGCTTCAGGAATACAAAGAGCCTCAACCCGTTCCTTCAGGGTCTTGACAAAGAAGTCTGACCATCTTGTAGGTGGGCGGCCACATGATCTTTTGACATCCCGTGGGATCCAGTCGGTAATGGCTCTAGTCCAGCGGTTGTCTCCAAATCTCATTACGTGTCCAGCCCATCTGATTTTCGATGCCTTGGCAAACGAGACAGCGTCCCTGACTCTGGAACAGCGACAGAGGTCGGAGCTCCGGATTCCTTCTTTCACTTGAGTGAGGCGTGATATTCCAAGCATATCTCTTTCAATTCCTCTTTGGAAGACCCGAATAGCATTCTCATCTTGCTTTTGTAGGGCCCAGGTCTCTGAGGAGTATGTTAATGCAGGGAGAACAGTGGAGTTGAACAGATGTGCCTGGAGCGGAGGTTCTTTGTCTTTCTAGCTATAATGTGTAAGTATAATAAATAATGTTTTCTTTTATTTTCCCATGTAACTCAAACTGGAACTGATTTACAGTTTTGCATGTTGTAATAGGTAGGCTCTGTGCTCAGGGATAATCACTCCTGGTGGTGCCCAGAGGACCATTTGGGATGCAAACTATCAAGCCTGAGTCTCCTCTCTGCAAAGCAAGAGCTCTACCATCAGTCTGTCCCTTGCATCTTCAGAAACATTTACTTATCAGAATTCCCAGGCCAGAGAATATGAATATTTAAATATTCTTTATTCAAAAGAGGCAAATACCTTGCTGAGATTTTCACTCACATTCATACTGATCACCTATTTTGGCACTCCAAATTGGTTTTGGGAAGATATTTAACATATTAGTTTGTTTCCAGGATCATGTGATTTAAAAAATTTTTAATAATTTTGCACGTGTTGTCTCAAACGTCAATAAATAGATCATTTCCCCCTGGTAATTAGATATTAGCTAATTCTCTACCTCCAAATAATATTTCCGCAAACTATCCTGCGTATTTTATTACAAAAACCTTTTGATGGAAAGTAAGAAAATTTGATTCTAAATGGTAGCCATCTGCTAATAATCCAGAAATGAAAGAAGTACATTGGGGTAAGAATGCATGGCATAGTCTTTTTAACATTTTATATACTTTACTTCTATGCTATTTTCAAATCATTATTTCTGCAAAAATTTGATATATAAAAATGCACATTCACACACATGTATGCTCACATACAGCAAAACTATACATATAGAGATGGCAAATACTGTAAAATTAATGTTAAGATGGAGTCTTTTTTGTTCTTTTCACCATCTAATTATGTTCTCCCCAGTTCTATTTACTACTTAAAAGCTGCGCATGCCAGACTTCAGAGGCTGACCAGAACTGTGCTTTTATTTACTTTTCTCAGAGCTAAATGGTTAGAAATATGTGAAAATTAAAAAAAAATAATACATAACACCGTGTTTCCCCAAATAAAACAATGACAAGTAACATGAGTCTGTGCAATTGTGATATTTGTGGAAAGGAACAATGAGACAATGATTATAAAATGAAGTTCCAACGTCCAACCTAAAAAACGCAAAACTGAACGAGTGCAGCAGTTCTGTTTTGAGTCGTTCTGTTGGGGCTCTCAGAAAGAATCCATTTATCTGTGGCTCTCAGTTAAAATATGCCCTACTTTTTGTAACTACTTTTCACTTCTTAAAACAAAGACGATATGAGGTGTGTGTGCTTGTGTGTGTGTGTGTGTGTGTGTGTGTGCTCGCATGCACATAGGTGTGAATGCTTTTTTGATGCAACAAATTTATATGCTTTTACTTTTAAAAATATTCTATTTTAGGCAGTGTGAGTTATAATATTGCTACTGCTATGGTTTTGTACAAAGAACATGTAAGTACCACACCGTGCATCATAGTCCCCATTCCCATTTCCATCCCCCACCCCTGCCACGTTAAGCTTCCTGGTGAAGATCAGTTCTCATTTCTTTTCCTTTGGTTTTGCCATTCACCTATTTGTACACCAAATACGAGGCAGCTCACTCTGTCTCTGTGTGTCTATTTGTGGTTATTTTCTCTAAGCATGATACCCTCTAGTTCCATTCACATAGCTGCAGATTGCATGATCTTATCTTATAGATAAGTAGTGTTATGTTGTGTAAATATCAGAATTTTTAAGAACAGAATTTATCTGTTCTTGGAAATGGGTTATTTACAAATACTGATTATTCTGAGTAATGTTATAATTAGCATAAGAGTACAATGAGTTTTTCTGTTGGTTGGTTGGTTGGTTTTGGGGGAATAGTTTCAGTGTCCATAGACGTAAATACCAGAGTAAAATTGTAATCGGTGGACTCTCAGTTTCTTGTTTTAAAGTGTTTATGTGGATTTCCAAAGAGGCTGGGCTTGGTATCAACTCCACCAGCAGTGGAGGTGGGGGGTCCCTTTCCCCTACATCCATGCCCAAAATTGTGTTTTTATTCTTTGTAATATGTGCCAGTCTCACTGGTGTGAGATGATGTCTCATCGATGTTTTTATTTGAATTAAAATATCAATCATGTGCTTTTTAGTATTTTTGTCATAATGTAATACTACCTTTTAATACTCCTACTCATATACTATTATTGAAATCAAACATTCAACATTTTTCCTTTGGCTTCTTCAAACGTGCTTTTTTTAATAAATGGATCCTATTTCTGTTGTTAGGTCTTCGCTTCTAGACAGTTGGCGTCATCAAACCTTTCAAAAATATAACTTTTTACACTGTGTTGCAACCCCAAATGGGGTCAGGTAACACTATGTTGGGTTGCAAAGAACTTGGCCATAATAGAAGGTTTCTGAACACACAGCAACCAAATATAATTCAAAATATCAACTGACTCTGTTGCGTTTCTTATGTCAAAAGGAGATGACTAAGTGTGTGAAGCTCTGGAGGTCGCTCAAAGGACCAGTGTCCCTGCCCTCCATGTGGGGAGACCTGGATCTGATCCTTGGCATGACATGGTTCCTAAGCACTGCTGTGCTCAGTGATGTGCCCCCAAACCAAAACAAAAACCCCAAGAAAACCATCAAAACAATTACCTCCTCCTCCCACCACCAAAATACAAAAACTTTAGTTCTAAAAGAATGTAGCTCAGCTTGTATTAATAGGGCTCTCTGCAGTTCCTAAATGATAAAAACACATAGAAACACAGAAAATATTGTTAGGTTGCTTCAGAGTGGGTGTCATGTTAATACTACTCTTTAAAACACAGTGACTATGATTGGCTTCATCCTCTCCAGGTGACGTCCTCATTCTCCTAGGCTTTGCAACATGACTTTCCAAAATAAAATCATCTTAGGTGAAAATGAAAGAAACTGGGAGAAGGGGTGTTGAAATAAAGATGTCTACAGCAATTTAAAGTCAAGTGACCAATGTGAAACAATCCACCAACACCATTTTTATTTATTTATTTTTGTTTGGGGGCCATGGCTGACAGTGCTCAGGTCTTGGTCTTGACTCTACATTCAGGGATCACTCGTGGGGGCCTCGATAGATCCTAATGGGTGCCAGGGATTGAACAGGGTCAACCACAGATAAGGTAAGCTTCTTACATGCTGTGTTATCTCTCTAGTCCCAAAGTTAAATATGTATTAATTGCTCAGGAACTTTTCTTTAAAAAAAAATATTTTTTAGTCACTGTAGTTTACTATACCAACCATGACTGGTTTTCATGCGCACAACATTATCCACGCACCCCCCAAGTGTCTATTTCCCTCCTTTTTCTTTATCCTGGTGTCTTCGTTTCACTTTCTATACTCTACCCTCGTCTCCAGCCTACAGTCGGTTCAGTTCATCCTGTAGACCAGTTCACAAATTCTGTTGCTTTGAGCCATTTGTTATTTCCTTCAGATGTTTTTAGTCATCATAATTTACAACTTCACAATACTGTCATGTCAACAGCAGTAGTGGCAAATTGCATAAATAAATTTTATGGTACACTCGTATTCCATTGTGTATTTATGCTCCATAGTTTCTTTATGCAGGTAACATTCCTAGACACTTGGTGTATTTCCAGATACTGATCACAGTGAATATTGCTGCAATGAAACTAGGGTTGCAAGTGTTTCCTGAATATCTGGGCACCAAACGTTTATGGGGATTTGGAGCATATGTCTAGAAATAGAATTGCTGGGTCATGAAAAGCTCAATTTTTAACTCTTTGAGAAGAGTTTTTAATATTTTCTGAACTGGGTGAACCAGGTGGCATTCCCACCAGTAGTGGATGAGATACACTTTTCCCACATCTATGCCAACACTGAACCTAAGGGAAATGGAGTCAAACAACAGTAAATATTACCTCACTTCTGTGAGATTGGGACGTATCAAAAAGATCAAGAATTCTTTTCAGTCTTGCCCATGTATTCGAAAGTGACGCCATTTTCTACTAATGATATTGAGAGAGAAAGCCTCAGTTTACCCTCACCAGCTGCTGGGAGCAGTCCATTTTGTTGCTGGTCCATCTCACATTTTTGACTTCCTGAGAATTCCTGGGGTTTTCTGATAAACAGGGAGTTAACAATGTCCATCATCAAATTCTGCCCTAGAGCTGAGTCTGACAGAGAGACTGAGATAATGGGCAATCCCTGAGGCAGACGGCCAGAAAGACTCGACCAGGCAGACAACCCTGTAGATTCTCTGCATTCCCTGGAACACAAAGACCTGGTTTTCTAGAGAACCCCCACAAAAAAGAGCCATAGCTAATGTAGTCCTATATTCCCCACATGGGGAGTTTCTTTTCTCTTTTCTTTCCAATAAACTGTCTACTTTCCAATATGGAGTCTGAGCATCTTTACCGTGCTCAGAACCTGGGAATCATGGGCAGAGACCTGCTGCCGCCACTTTTGCCTTACCTTCAGCAGTAACAATCTTTTTTTTCATTTTTGTGAAATTGCATGTATAATTTTTTTTGATGTTTTATTATACTTTCCAAATCAAAAATTTCTAATGATCATAGACTTCTTTTTTAGGGTATAGACATTTTCATTGTTCTCTTAATCTTTTCAGCACTTTAACCTCATTTCCCATCATTTGTACTTCTTGCTTTACCTTCTCGATGCCTACCTTTCCACTGAGATTCACCCCTGTTAAAGTCCATTCTCACAGCGCCCATCACTCTCACTACTAATACTGCAAGAATGCATGCATCACTACCCACTTCTAGTACTGTAAAGGCATTTGAGGAATTTTCTCCTCCTTGATATTATCTTTAATATTCTTAGCTGTATCTTTTTTATCTTTTCCCACAAGCTTTTGTACTTTCTGCTATATAGAAATAGGCTATAATATTCAGTATATTTGATCATATGTCCTTTAACATTTTACTAATAGGCATTATATTAAGGTCTTTAAAAAAGGATACTCTTTTTTTTTTTGCTTTTTTGGGTCACACCCGGCGACGCTCAGGTGTTACTCCTGGCTCTGCACTCAGGAATTACTCCTGGCAGCAATCGGGCGACCATATGGGATGCCGGGGATCAAACCCGGGCGGCACAGGCCAGCACCGTGCAAGGCAAACACCCTACCTGCTGGGCTATCGCTCCCGCCCCAAGGATACTCTTTTTATCCAAAGTGGTGTTTCCCAGAGCAGATGGTGTGATTCCCTGGGGGTATTAGAAGGATCCAGAAAGGCATAAGTAACCTGTTGTGCAAGTGAGGAGCGAATTATGTTTGCTTGCTTAAAGAAGATAGATTTCCAGCTGAGTATCACTGTATCACTGTCTTCCCATTTCTCACTGATTTGCTCAAGTGGGCACCAGTAACATCTCCTTGTGTCCGGTCACAAGCAAGTGTAGCCCCAGGGCATCTGCTTGCTCCAGGGACAGGAAGAGCCTCAAACCATTTTCAGGTCATGGAATCGAGGTCCATAATTGTTACTAGTTTTTGGCCAGCTGAGTACTGAGCAAAAACATTTCTCTTTCCCTGCCAGGAGGGGATCTGGAAAGACTTGGTTGGAATAAAACTCAAATTAATGGTGATATTAATATGAGAATCACATGCAGTGGGACTGCAGTTAGAATATTGGGCTAATAAATGTAAAACACCTACTTTTAACAGGTGTGTACTGAGACCAGATATTTTTTATGTCACCAGACTGAGAATCAGTTTTGCATATGAAAATGCCCAACTTTAATAAGGGCTATAGACTCTGCATCTCTAATTTACCAAACAAATAAACCAAAGGATAATTCATCTATTTTCAGAAGTAACTTGGAATAATACATAGTCATTTTCATAAGCTATTTACACACTAATTTCTTTTAGTATCTAAACCATCAGTCAGTTTTATCTGTTACTGCAGCAATTCACTAATGGGAAGGTGAATCTTGCATAATTTTAGTTTTCTTAGATACTCATAGAGCTAATAAATTAGCAGGATAGATGTTCAAAGCATTGTTTTGCTTTGGGTGGTATTCCTGAATCTGGTAAAGTTGGTAAATTTGCATTTACTAAGTTGTGGTAAATGCACAATGAGTTAGTGACAGCTCCTTCCAGATGGCGTCACAAGCAGTATTAAAGTAGCTTTATGTCATGTATAAATATCAGCACAGTATAATGTAAACGATAAAGACTTTCATGCTAAATAGCATTTCCCCAGCTCATTC
The DNA here is from genome assembly GCA_021461705.1 of Cryptotis parvus. Classification (NCBI taxonomy): domain Eukaryota; kingdom Metazoa; phylum Chordata; class Mammalia; order Eulipotyphla; family Soricidae; genus Cryptotis; species Cryptotis parvus. The sequence continues at coordinate 481,150 of JAJIBD010021259.1, forward strand.
CTGCTTTATTGCCTGTTGGCTGTAACATTGTTTACATACTTCTGTTTTCCTTGATGCCTCTCATCAATTTCCCCAGCTGTAAAAAAATTCATCATGAATAGTAATATATATGTGACAATTAAAATAAAGATATAAATCACATGTTAATATATAATATATAACTGGTATTCTGTGATGGCAATATTAATTTATTACTTACACTTATTTATAACCATGATACTCAAAGATGAATCTATACCATGTATTTCACATACATGTTAGAGAAATGTTAGTGACAACACATCTATAATAAGGTTATATATGGTTACTCATTACATATCAATTTTATCATACAGTTTCTGTATTATGAATTTATTATTTAAAAATTATACTTTATTTAATGGTAAACAATTTTTCTAGTTCCTTTGTCTATTTTGTTTTTGGGCCACACTTGGCAGTGCTGAGAGATTACTCCTGGCTCCGTGCTCAGGAATCACCTCTGGCAATGCTCAGAGAACCGAATGTAATGACTGGTAAGTCGGAAAGGGACTAACCTATGGCAAGAATGTGCTGAAACAAAAGACTTAGAGAACCTCCTTTTACTCTTAGAACTTGAGCCCAACAGTGAGCTGCAGGTCCTTCCTTGAGCAGGGAGCAGCTATTTCTGAAGTGAGCCAGGTTCAATAGAATTATACTCTTTGTCTCACCCCAAAATGCTTATCACCTGGCCTGAAATACTCCTTCTCATACCAATACCTTAGGTTTGCAGTGCTGAGCACTTAAACTTATAGAATTTGATTTGTACTTGAAATTACAAGTTACATATATATAAATATATCGTATATCATATATTTCAATATATAATATTGAAATTAGCCAAATAACATTTAATAACATTAACATTTAACTCCTTTATGGAGAAGTGACAAATTAATGTAATTTTTGTATTAAACATAAAATATATAATAACTGAATCGGCAATATATTTGGCACTATGTTAAAATTTTATTCAATCTTAGTCCTGATGAAAAAATCATTATCACTTAGATAACTATAACGTTTTTATTTAAGTCTTTGCATATAAGAATTTGAAATATTTGCATATCAGAATTTCCTTATGACAAGCTCAAATAATGAAGCAAAATGTATTCACCTGAGGTTTCAATAATAATTTGCTATCTTATCTGCTTTTTTCTGGAACTCCTGTGATTTCAAAGCAAACTTTCTTTGTAATAAAATATTATTTGAATAATTTTCAAATGAATCATATAAATGTCACAATCACCAGTGAGAACTATTTGCTAAGAACTTCCCTACAGAGCTGCCTTTTTTGTGTATTTAAGAAGATAGACACAAGTCACATGATTTTCACATACCTAAAGCAGCAGGTATGCTTTTTATTTATGTGTGTGTGTATATATATATATATATATATATATATATATATATATATATATATATATATATATAATGTTTCTTCTAAAATCTCCAAAGAAAAAAAGTCATCTTTTTTAAAATCAAATAATTTATTTAAATGCCATGGTGTACAAAGCTGTCCATAATACAGTTGTTAAATGCCATGGTGTACAAAGCTGTTCATAATACAGTTGTTAAATGCTTTCAATATTCCAATACCAGTCCCACCACCACTACCACAGTAACCAGCTTCTTCTATCATTGTCTTCATTATCCCAACACTCCCTAGGCTTGACCCTTAGTAGGCTCACAATAATTTATTCTATGCTGCCTGTTACGGCAGAGCCTGGCAAGGTACCCATGTCATATTTGATATGCCAAACACCAGTAACAATTATAGACCTCATTCCCATGCCCTGAAGGAATGGTTTTGAGGCTCTTCCTGTTCCAGAAGTGAGCAGATGCGCTTGGGCTACCTAGCTCATGACAGGATGTATGAAGATGTTAATGGTGCCCACTCGAGCAAATCGATGAACAATGGGAAGACAAGTGATACAAGTGATGCTGCCCGTTACAATGAAATGGAATTCTGAATTGCATATCAGAATTTCCTTATGACAAGCTCAAATAATGAAGCAAAATGTATTCACCTGAAGTTTTTTTTTTAATTTTAAAATAATAAAAAAATACTTCAGTAAGAGAAACGTGAAAATTCTTCTATCTCACTATGGCGTTGTTAAGTCCCTGTCTGAGGATTTACTAAGCTGTTTGCTGCTAGCTGAGCCTTCTGTGTTATTGTTATTGACTTCTATGTTACTTCCCCATCTAACTTGGTGTGCGCTTACTGGGATGCAAGTGAGTGGAGTTTGGAGGAGTCATGCTACAGCATATGTGTCTTTGTAGTGGGCTGATAAACTTCAGGATCTGTAAAATTGAGCCAAATGAGTTGGCATGGCTACATCTGTGAGGATTGTACTCATTCTCTGGAAGCTTCCACGGCTTCTAGAAGTGTGGGGGGAGAGAAAGGGAGAGGCTGCCAGTCCCATTACAAGGACACCCCAGAGTTCTAAGCCCGAATACCGACTATCTGGAATTTGGGGGGTTGGTGTTTCTGCAGAGATTATTAGTGGAGCCGTGAAGTTGGGTTGTTGGTGTGGCTGTAGACGTGGTGTATGGATATAGCTCAAACCACACTTTGGCAGGGTGGTGACTCACCACTCCCGGCTACACCCTCTTCGTGCTGAGGTCCCAGAATTTCAGCCAGGAGACTGGTGTGTCTATGAATTTTAGCTCTTTGTCTTGTATCTCCTCAGAAATTTAGTTGTGCATAGGAAGAGCAGGTCGCTGTGTGACACTATGGCGGTGGCTGTGGGAAGTGGCCTAAAATTGACTGAATTTTAAAAAGCTAAATTTCAACTGAATGCTTCAAGAAGTAGTTTTGTCAACAAACACAAGCTTACAAGCTTTGCAAAGATAATTCTCTCTCTCTCTCTCTCTCTCTCTCTCTCTCTCTCTCTCTCTCTCTCTCCCTCCCCTCCTTCCTCTCTCTCTTGCTTTTGTGTCACACCTGGCAATGTTCAGGGGATACTCCTGCATCTACACTCAGGAATTACTCTGGCGTTGCTTGGGGATCATATGGGATACTGGGGCTCGAACCAGGTGCCGTGTGCAAGGCAAATACCCTGCCTGCTGTAGTATCACTCTCTTGCCCCTGTGATCTCCTTCTAATTATCACCCTGGACTCTAGAACTTGGTTTTTGAATACAATTTATGGCCTTGCAAGTGTTTTGCCTTTGTTTTTGCTGTTGACTTTTATTATTAGGAAAATATTTTGTGAAGGTTTTATTATCTGATCTGTCCTTTAGATCTTAATGACTTTCTTATCCCTTTGACCCTTCTCCACTGGGAAGGATGTGTGTTCTTTAGTTACCAAAGTTAATATTGGGCAGATAAAGTTGTAGGTTTGAATGCATGCTAAAGACATGATTCTGCGACAGAAAGTTCTTAAAAGAGTATTTTTGAGTACAGACCTTCAGAAAAAGGCCACAGCAAGGGTTTACATGAATATGTTTACTGCTATGTCTTTAAAATAAATTATATAAAATGTATCAGTGTATAGACCTTCGTATTCAGGAATGAGTCTTCTGACATAGTGTAGAAATATTCGCTTCACTAGAAAAGAATATATCATAGATGCTAATCTTTGAGTGCCCTGCCCATGGTCCTCTACTCTGTGTGCCTAACTTTTCCCTTACTTTCCTATACCCAAAAGTGATGCGTTTAATTATTTTCTTTCACATTACAGATTTCTTTCTCACATTTTCTACATAAACCACTTTGTTTCCAAAATAAATTAAAAAGAAACATTGAATATAAATTAAAGCAAAAAATCAAGTAACTCCTAATTATGATACCCCCAAGATTTACTACTGATTTTACTTGCTGTACTTTTAAAAAATTTGGGGATTGGAAAGACATGCTGTTCATTTTATAACAATTCCTGAATACGACCTTGAAATTGAATGCTTACTGTCTTCAAAGCCGTTGAATTTTAGGCTTCCATAAAACACAGGAAGTTCAAGGAGAAAAAGAGATCATTTTTACCAAGATAGTTTCAATTTTTTCAAAAGCAGTATTCAATATTATTGAATTCATTTAAAATTTCCATCAAAGAAAAGTCTCTGGGACTTCCAAGTCAGTTCCTTAGAATCACAGTCTGAATTTAGCATCTTTTTATCATTAATAGGTCTGTCAGCTTGTCAGAATTTGATTTGCACTCGCTCTCTCATTTGATTCGGTGGCAGTTTCTAGTCATCAACTTTATAGAAATGTAAACACTTTTTGCTACAAATATTTAAATCTAGAATGATTTCATTAAAAACTCAGGAATTTTAATTTACAAAGTTCTATGGACAGTAAGCGTGGAAGCTAGAGGGGCGGAGCGATAGCCCAGCTGGTAGGGCATTTGCCTTGCCGCGCGACCGCCTGTCCTGGCCGGGTTCGATCCCTGGCATCCCATATGGTCCCGACCACCGCTAGGGAGTAATTCCTGAGTGTAGGGAGCCAGGTTAACCCCTGAGCATCGCGGGGTGTGACCCAAAAGCAAAAAAAAAAAGGTAGAGTCATAGTAGATATTTTAGTATCATATCACTGTATCACTGTCTTCCCCATTCATCATCGATTTGCTCAGTGGGCTCCAGTAACATCTCCATATGTTGTGCATAGGAAGAGCAGGTCGCATGTGTGACAATATGGCGGTGGCTGTGGGAAGTGGCCTAAAATTGACTGAATTTTTTAAAAAGCTAAATTTCAACTGAATGCTTCAAGAAGTAGTTTTGTCAACAAACACAAGCTTACAAGCTTTGCAAAGATAATTCTCTCTCTCTCTCTCTCTCTCTCTCTCTCTCTCTCTCTCCTCTCTCTCTCTCTCCTCCCTCTCCTTTCTCTCTCTTTGCTTTTGTGTCACACCTGGCAATGTACAGGGGATACTCCTGCATCTACACTCAGGAATTACTCCTGGCGTTGCTTGGGGATCATATGGGATATTGGGGCTCGAACCGGGGTTGGCCGTGTGCAAGGCAAATACCCTGCCTGCTGTAGTATCACTCCTGCCCCTGTGATCTCCTTCCTAATTATCACCCTGGACTCTAGAACTTGGTTTTTGAATACAATTTATGGCCTTGCAAGTGTTTTGCCTTTGTTTTTGCTGTTGACTTTTATTATTAGGAAAATATTTTGTGAAGGTTTTATTATCTGATCTGTCCTTTAGATCTTAATGACTTTCTTATCCCTTTGACCCTTCTCCACTGGGAAGGATGTGTGTTCTTTAGTTACAAAGTTAATACTGGGCAGATAAAGTTGTAGGTTTGAATGCATGTAAAGACATGATTCTGCAACAGAAAGTTCTTAAAGAGTATTTTGAGAGTACAGACCTTCAGAAAAACTGGCCACAGCAAGGGTTTTACATGAATATATGTTTACTGCTATGTCTTTAAAATAAATTATATAAAATGTGTCAGTGTATAGACCTTCATATTCAGGGAATGAGTCTTCTGACATAGTGTAGAAATATTCGGCTTCACTAGAAGAAAGAATATATCATAGATGCTAATCTTTGAGCTGCCTGCCCATGGTCCTCTACTCTGTGTGCCTAACTATTCCCCTTTACTTTCCTATACCCAAAAGTGATGCGTTTAATTATTTTCTTTCACATTACAGAATTTCTTTCTCACATTTTCTACATGAACCACTTTGTTTCCAAAATAAAGAAACATTGAATATAAATTAAAGCAAAAATCAAGTAACTCCTAATTATGATACCCCCCAAGATTTACTACTTTGATTTTTCTTGCTGCACTTTTTAAAATAAAATTTGGGGATTGGAATGACATGCTGTCCATTTTTATAACAATTCCTGAATACGACCTTGAAATTGAATGCTTACTGTCTTCAAAGCCGTTGAATTTATAGGCTTCTCATAAAACACAGGAAGTTCAAGGAGAAAAAGAGATCATTTTTACCAAGATAGTTTCAATTTTTCAAAGCAGTATTCAATATTATTGAATTCATTTAAAATTTCCATCAAAGAAAAGTCTCTGAGACTTCCAAGTCAGTCCCCTTAGAATCACAGTCTGAATTTAGCATCTTTTTATCATTAATAGGTCTGTCAGCTTGTCAGAATTTGATTTGCACTGCGCCACTCATTTATTCGGTGGCAGTTTCTAGTCATCAACTTTATAGAAATGTAAACACTTTTTTGCTACAAATATTTAAATCTAGAATGATTTCATTAAAAACTCAGGAATTTTAATTTACAAAGTTCTATGGACAGTAAAACGTGGAAGCTAGAGGGCCGGAGCGATAGCCCAGCTGGTAGGGCATTTGCCTTGTACTTGGCCTGCCTGTCCTGGCCCGGGTTCGATCCCTGGCATCCCATATGGTCCCCGAGCACTGCCAGGAGTAATTCCTGAGTGTAGACCCAGGAGTAACCCCTGAGCGTCGCAGGGTATGACCCAAAAAAGCAAAAAAAAAAAAAAAAGTGGAAGGTAGAGTCATAGTAGATATTTTAGTATCATATCACTGTATCACTGTCTTCCCATTCATCATCAAATTGCTCGAGTGGGCCCCCAGTAACATCTCCATATGTCCTGTCTCATGCTAGTAGAGCCCAAGGCATCTGCCTGCTCCAGGAACATAAAGAGCCTCAATCCATTCCGCAATGAGGTCTATAATTGTTACTGGTATTTGGCATATATATCAAATACAACATGGGTAGCTTGCCAGGCTCTGCCGTGCAGGTAGCATACTCTTGTAGGCATCTCTAAGTCCAGCATTTATTGATGAACCGCTGGGCGCTGATAGGCTGGTCTGCTGGGTGGAGGTCTGATGAGAGAGAAGTCCGGGTGTGGAAAATGGAGGCCCTCATGGAGTGGGGGGGTCGTCTGGCTTGTTGCGAGGCTCTGCTGGGATGGTGGGCCAGGGCTAGAACCCACCATCCCTCCCGGGTGCCTCGTGAGCGGCTGGTCACAGGGGAGAGCCAGTAGCAGCTCTGCCCCATGTCTGCGAGTCTCTGGACCGGCATACCTGAGCTGGATTTAAGAAAGACTGCTGCAGGGTGGAACTCGATGAGCCGGGCGCTGATAGGCTGGTCTGCTGGGTGGAGGTCTGACGAGAGAGAAGTCCGGATGAGGAAAATGGAGGCCCTCATGGAGTGGGGGTTGTCTGGCTTTGTTGCGAGGCTCTGCTGGGGTGGTGGGCCAGGGCTAGAGTCCACCATCCCTCCCGGGCGCCTCTTGAGCGGCTGGTTATTAGTATCATAATGTGAACTTTTATTGAGTTAAGATGATTTTTAAGAGAGAAAGGAGAGAGAGAGAAAGAGAGAGAGAGAGAGAGAGAGAGAGAGAGAGAGAGAGAGAGAGAGAGAGAGAGAGAGAGAGGAAAATTGTCTAGCATAAAGCAGGCTGGGGAGTGGTGGTGGGAAGCGTACACTGGTGGAGGGAGGAGTATTAGAACACTGTGTAACCTAAACCCCAGGAATCGGCTATTTTGTGACTGTTTCTCAAGGTGAGTCAATAAAAAATAAAGTGAATAGGATATTAAATTCCACATAAAGTTTTAAAACTAGATGCCTAAGATAAGTAATATCAGTGAATATAGATCAGAGCTTCAAACACAGATACATAAACTCTGGTCAACTGGTGTAAAGAGGTTGAAGAATACTGTTATAAATGGTATCAACAGTCATCATCATGTCATTTATCATGTTTTCATGGATTAATGTGACAAATGTAGGAAAACATGGGTCAGTACAGCTACATTTAAATTCTACTCATTTTGGGGCCAGAGTGGTAGCACAGGGGTAGGCATTTGCCTTGCACGTGGCCGACCTGGGTTTGATCGGTGTGACCCAAAAAAGGGGAAAAAAAAGATTTAAAATTCTACTCATTTTATTTATTTATCTGTTTATCTATTTACATATTTATTTATGTATTTGCTTTTTTTGGGTCACATCTGGTGATGCTCAGGGGTTACTCCTAACTCTTCACTCAGGAATTACTCCTGGCGGTGCTTGGGGGAACTATATGAGATGCCGGGGATAGGAACCCAGGTCGGCCACATGCAAGGCAAATGTTTTCCCGCTTTGCTATCGCTCCAGCCCAATTCCACTCATTTATATGGGCTTTTTCCCCATTTTATAATATATGTATCAAAGTAAGTTAATATTTGCCGTTATGTCAGTATGAGATCTCAAAGAGTGACACATTATATAGTTCCCTGCTCTCTAAATGTTTCCAAATGATATTTGATAGAATAAATTAATAATGTTTTAGAAAATCTTCTTGTCCAAAAGAATTTTTCTATGTGTCTTGGTTGGTTTCCAGATACTAGATTTGTGAAAACAATCCGAATTTAGCATCTTTTTTATCATTCTGAAAATTTGGCTATTACTCTAAAATACATATAGTAAAGACAAAAACTTGCTTTGCTTTGAGATAAATATCCTGGATTTATTTGCAGTAACTGAAATGACCCCGAGAGTAGAAAAACAACTGGACTTAGTTGTTTAATTCCTCTCTGACTAAAATGCAAGTTTTGCTTCCAGTGACTTTTCCTGTATGAGTTTTACAACTGCTATAGGAAATAAGCATGTGAGACACTGGTCATAAGCAGAGTTCAGGAATGGTTTATGTAAACATATCAGTCAGCAAAGATGTTCCCAAAACCCTTGTCAAATTTCTGCTTACGCTTATTGGCTTTCATTGTTGTTGTTGTTAAATGTCATAGCCATAGCTAGGTAGAAGTGTGACTTTACTCATGTACCTATTAAACTTCCGCAGCCTCTAGAGAGTTTGTCAATAAAAGGCATTTTTGGACATGATTATTGGATTAGTTATGCAGCTGGACATGGACCTATGCTATAGTACTATGATAGACAAGTGTTTATTCATTCATCCCCAATAAAAATTACTCTAAATTTAATATTATAATTACATTAACATTTTTTAGAGCAATTTTGTGTGCATAGTAGCATTCCAAATAGCCTCCAAGTATTTAATTTTCCAACAGTTCTATGGAAATAGGATTCATTAAACCTATTTTCTAAACAATAAAACTGAGACCAACATATGTTACTTATTTCAAACTCATGCATCTTTGGCAGAACACAAACATTCTAAACCCTGTGTCTTCATAGCTTATTTATACTCTTAATTAATATAATTAGTACAATTATCTCCTTACTGTAAATTACAGGTTTGCAACTATGGTCTTTCCTTTGTCTTTTTCCTTCAGACATTACATTATTTGTATTTTAAGTGGAATTCATTATTTTTATTTGCTTTGTATTAGAAAGCCTTGCATTCTTCGCAGCAAGCATGGATCACATCATTTTCTGAAGCATAATTTAGATGGACAACTTGGCCAGATTGTCATCATGTGGTACAAGTTGTTCAAGAACGCCTTGTTCGCTTTAGTTGAAAAATGATCGATTATTTTACATATCTTCTAGCAATACTCAAAGATTCAACACCACAAATTCTCTGAATTAAAAAAATTCAGATTTTTTGTGTTTTCAAAAAATCACAGAATAGTCTCATCAATTGATTTTATAAGATAGAATCTTCATAGATTGAGATTATCGTACCTATTAAATATGAAAAAATCCATAAAAACACAGAAATAATGCTTTCAGCAAAAGGAAAAGTGACAAGTAGCTGGAATTCATCAGTCTCAGAGGAGTAAGAGATCTTCTGACTTCTTCCATGTATTCCTTTGCACAAAATGGGAAAAATGCAGAGCTGAGAGCTGGAGTTATATTTGATTTATGGGTGGATTTGCTGGTGTAAAAATATTGCAGTAAATTACTCTGAAAAGAATTTAAAAACATTGGGAATACAGCCTTTCTCTATACATACCTTATCCCTCATTAGTTAAAACTGAAATTATGCAGCTGTGAATATTCTTCCTCCCACATTAGATAAACAGGTACCGTGAATGCTTTTAATGGCTTGAAAGAATATAAACTTTTGGCAATGCTTTCTGTTTAATGTTCATAAACACAGAAAACAGTAATCCGGAATGATAGGTGAGAAGATTTGAAAGGAGTGCTGGCTAGCATTTAATGAGAATACTCTACTAAAAATTTGAGCAATGCTAACTTTGATTATGTATAAATTGTGCAAGATTGATGCTCCAATTAATTAAATCCATGTCAAGAAACAGAAACTATACCCTGGGTGTAAGCATCTCAACCCTGTGCAAAAACAACTCTGTCTTTTGCCCACTGTCTTTTTCTATTGCATAGTATCTGCAATTTCTCTCCACACTTGGCTCTGCAACACCCCCTTTTTTACGAAACTAGATTCTTTCACACTTAACTAGATTAGCACAATATTGAACCATAGCAAAAGCACATTTTGGGGTCAAATTTACTGGCTTTATCTATTGGTTGAAAGTGTAACTACATGCAGACAAATTGCTTGATACATCTTGGCCAAGAAGAAAAACATTTAATTTGAAGTATTTTGTGCTATTTTAGAATTTTGCTATTTAGAATTTTGTGCTATTATCTGTCTTACATTCATCTGTCAGGAAAATGACAGATGTATGGGCTGGACATGTAATGCGATTTGGAGACAACCGCTGGACTAGAGCCGTTCCCGACTGGATCCCACGGGATGTCAAAAGATCACGTACAAGATGATCCACCTACAAGATGGTCAGACTTCCTTGTCAAGACCCTGAAGGAACGGTTTGAGGCTCTTCATATTCCTGAATCAACCAGATGCCATTGGGCTACATTGGCACGTGATAGTAGGTCCAATGGAAATGTTACTGGCGCCCGCTCGAGCAAATCGATGAATAACGGGATTCAAGTGATCAAGTGATCAAGTGATTCATCTGTAAGTATTGGAGTCTGAAAAGCTTGTTAAAGTTTTATTTTCATTTTAATCAGACCATCACTGTTGAATGACCTTAGTAACTTAGAAATTTACCTAGGATAGTTCATTCTTACATCAAATTCACCTAGAAGAGGGTTTTTCAATTGAATGTGATACAATTTCTTGTACTCAGTGGCTGGTATTAATCAAAGGATTGTTTTTTTTTTTTCTATATTCTTATTTGGGCTTAATAAAGTCACCTACTAAAATCATTGTCTTAAAAAAATGCTACAGGATGAACACAAGTGACTATTTTTTTTTTCGTTTTGGGTCACACCTGGTGATGCTCAGAGGTTACTCCTGGCTCTGCACTCAGGAATTACTCCTGGTGGTATCCAGGGAACGATATGGGATGCTGAAGATTAAAGCCGGGTCTGTCGCATGCAAGGCAAATGCCCTACCTGCTGTGCTATTGATAGCACCAGCCCAAGTGACAGTGACTAAAATTTGTAAAAGCATTATGTATATTATCACATATAATGAATTTATTGTAACAAGCAATTTTATCTTTATATAAAATGTATAGCTGTTAAAATTAATATAAATAATAATGAAAAATTAATCTTTTGAATTTTACCCTATTTAACTAAAGATCAGAACTTAGTTATGGGATTCTTTACTTGAAAAGGGATTCATTAATTCTTTTGTGGATAGTGTTGTTAAATAATATGTTCCTCTCTTAGTAAAATAAATATTGTTGGTTTGACATTACTATAAAATTCATATGTAAATCAGAGACTATACTGGACAACTCCGCAAAAAAGTAGAATTGTAAAACAAATTATTGAAGCTTATATGTTTAAAAAAAATCACAATCATTAGAGTTGTGGTCATTGCAAGTAGGGGCTAGGAAGGTAGCTTGAGGGTAGAGCACACAACTATCATGTGGCAAGTCCAGAATTTTGTGTGAGGGAAATAGTACTCTCCCTCACCCCAAAACTCCAACCTCAGCATGGCCTTGAATCCCAGAGAACTATAGTATCTCAGAATGTTCCAGGGTCCCTGTGCCCCACTGGGTGCACCCTTTATTAAAAAAATGTGTAAATTAAAAGCTATTCAATGCCTTCTTCTCAGAGTTTGTGCTTTTGCATTTTCTTTCTACAATGGGCAAATTTATTTGGATAATGCGTTGGTCAAAATAGTAGCAGAAGTTGTTAGAAAAAATGAATTGTTAAAGAAGTTTGCTAGTTTGAATTCACAATGTGAAGAGAGTTAACAATTTCGCTCTTCTAGCATCACTCATCACTCCTGTTGAAGAGATTCTGCCTGCAACGCTACAGGGTGAAGGAAATATTTTAAGATCTTTTTCTTGAAATCCATCAGTCTTGATTTTAAGGGTAATTTCTTTACTCAGAGATAATGTGTGCTCTTGTGTTTTCATATGGCGAATTATTGCTAAAAATTGCTTAATTTAATCACAAATTAAAACCAGGCAAACATAAATGACCACTAACCTGCAATAAATTAAAATTTGAAGCAGAAAAAGAGACATCTAGGAAAAGCAGTTGATATCTGACCATTTCCCTGTTTCTGTATAAGTTCAAAATGGATCCTGGAAGGCTGTGGTGTTACCACCACAGCCAAGAGCCGAAGAGAGACACTCCAGACCCACAGCTGCGCAGCTTGGCCCCAGGTGGCATGGCCCATGGGGTTCCAGAGGGCAGTAAAAGGCTCGGTCAGACCTTGCCCAGTCCTACATAGCGCCGAGAGATCACTCACACATGCAGGGGGCCATGCTGGCCAGACTAGGAGTGGGGATCTGGGCTCCTCCACCCACTCCTCCACCTCCATGTGGGTAGACGTGGCTGCGAGCTCCCAGCCACCACAGCCAACAGTCGGAAGAGAGACACTCCAGACCCACAGCTGCACTGGCACATGGCGGCAGAGCGGCTGTATGACAAACTTAGACAACAATGGAAGTTAGGACCAGGTCCTTCCCAGGATCTTTGACACATATACACTGTAATGATCATTCTAATTGCAACAAACTGGGGAGGCTATAGGGAATGGGAATTATAATGTCACACTAGAACTCACTATTGAATATGCACATATAGACATCATAAACCATTAATATCTGTAGGGCAAGCCACAAAGTGTAAGAGAAATAGAAAGTGAGACAGAGAGATAGAAAGTGAAAGAAAATGTGCCTGCAAAAGGGGCAGGCTGGGGTTGGGTGGGAGGGAGTGTTTGGATGTGGGTGGTGGGAATGGAGCACTGGTGGAGGAATGGGTCCTGGAACACTGTATGACAGAGACCCAATTATGAACATCCTTGTAATTGGATATCTCACAGTGGTATAATAAAAATTAAGGGGAAAAACTCTTTGGAAGAAAAATGGTGACTTTTTTTGTCCTAGGTTACAGCAAATGCTTTTATTTCTTTATGTTGCATCGTTTACTTCAGTAAGTCAAAAATAGGCTATTTAATATTATTCAGAAGAATAGGACAGACCCAAGTTCAAAGGTCACACTTGTAAATTTAACCCATTTACCTATGTACCTCTATTTAATCAAATGTTGAAGGTAAACAAGCCCCTTTTCAAGAAATTATAATTGCAATAAATTATTTATCAGGCAATTTATGTAAAAGAACCCATAAAATATAGACACATAAATTTTAATTGAAATTGAGTAATATATGTTCTGGAAACAATAAGTTTGGTATGTATAAGTATAAAAGCAAAGGACATTTTTGAAAAATCATTTTTGGACTAAGTACATATTTTACCTGTAAATAGAAGAACTTTTTGTTTCATATCTTAAAGTGCTTAGTGCAAAATATATCATTACAAAGAACAGCTTGAAATCTCAATTATATTCACGCACTAGGAATCATCAAGGAAAAGAAGTGTAAAGGATTAATAACATCACACTAAAACAGAATGTTTACCTCTGAGTTATATTTTCAGGTGTCATTTCTGACAACTAAGAGATTACATATCCATCACAGCATGAAAAAAAATCATATGCACCGTATAGATGAATTATTCTGCTTCCCTACTCACCTCTTTATTCATCTGTTCATCCTGCAATGCTTATATAATTAGAATTTCAAAATAGGCACTATCAACACAATCTCAAATCACAGTTATTTTTAGGAGTCCTTTAGGTGATCTTTAATCACTGTAAAGTTTTCTTCCACTATCAAAAAAGATAACATGCTCTTTGGTAACATTTGGTTGGTTATTTTTTGGGTGTGTCTAGGAATGCTGTTCCTCTTCATTTATTGCTATACTATTTAAGCATTCTCAGACCCTAAAAATAATCTGCAAATCATGACAGTGAGAAATACTGTTTTCATATAGCAGGAAAAACCTGTATGACCTAAATTTAATTCTTTTGAAACTTGAGAGGAAATTTTTCACATATCTAAATCTCTGATTAAAGTTAAGATAATAAATGATAACAGGATGGTCCACAGTAAGGAAGCAGACTTGAATGGTGTATGCTGGAACTTCCACATCACTACCTATAGAAGTATGTGACTGTACTGTTGTCTCCTATACAATGTCTAACTTTTCCCTAAATATTTTACTCAAAACCATACACAAATAGTTATATACCTTAGTTGTCTTCTGGAAGACTAAACTTAAAAGTTATTTAAGAATACAGGCAACAAAATGAACTGTTATCAGACTTTGGTTTATTGTAAAATTTAGCAAATATTTTCTTGTAATCCCTGGCCCCTTGCTCTGAAAACAAAATACAATTATTGCTTATTCTTTTCTCCCTACTTTATTTGTGCCACTAAAAAAGAAGGGAGAACAATCGTTGTAATAAATAGAGATATAAGAGAGAAAGAGCCGTCGGTCCAGATGAGAAATATAGTAGCAAAGAAATACCATTAAGCAGTTTCAAAATAAGCTTCTTTTTCAAAGGCTGTCATAAAAAAGAAAGAAATCTCACCCCCCAAAAATATAGCAGCAGAGAAGAAGGATAAATACAGTTAATTGCACACCAATCCCATGCAAAAAAAAAAAAAAAAAAAGGTGATTAGCCAAAGCAGTAGTATTCAGAATTCAGTTTGGGATGCTTGTGCAGTGTCTGTGAGTCCTCTATCACGGAGCTGTCACTGAAATGGTCCAAGTCTGATGGAGTCTGATGGCCTGGGACATCGTCTGCCAAAGTGTCCAGATAGCTCCCCACAGAGATGCCATCCAGCCCATCACTGCTGTCATGCAGGCTGTTGTAGCTGCCGTGCAAGGACGTGCTCTGACTCTCCAATAAGCTGCACAGGCTGCCACTGAGGCTGCTGCCTCGGCTGGTGATGGTGGCTTTCTCTTCAATCATCCACTTGATGGACTCAATGCCCTCGTTGATAACTAGCAACTGGCGCATGAGCCTAACGTCTGTGGCTCTGAGGTTAACCTATGCAGAAAGAAAAAGAAGAAAGTAAGCCAGATATTTTTTGACTGTCTCCAAAGATGCAACATTGGTTAGGTTTTTTTTTTAGCTTTTTCAGTATTTTATTTCATTTATTTGAGGTGGGGGCACAGATACACGGGGCAGAGCTGCTATTGGCTCTCCCTGTGCTCGGCTGATCATGAGGCATCCGGGAGGGAAGGTGGATTCTAGCCCTGGCTCATTATCCCAATAGAGCCTTGCAAGAAGCCAGAGGAACCTCTGCACCATGAGGGCTGCCATTTTTAACATCTGGACTCCACAGCCCATCAGAGCTCCACCCAAGAGAAAAGCCAATCTCTACCTGTTGGTTCATCAGGAAATGCATGAGATGAGAGCCTACTACTGAGAGTATCCCACCCCCATGGCAGAGCCTTGGCAAGCTCCCTGTGTCATATCTGATATGCCAAAAACCGGTAACAATTATTGACCTCATTCCCATGATCTGAAGGAATGGTTTGAGGCTCTTCATGATCCTGAAGCAAGCAGATGCCCTTGGGCTACACTATCAGGCAATAGAATGCATGGGGATGTTATAGGTGCCCGCTTGAGCAAATTGATGAACAATGGGAAGACAAGTGATACAAGTGATTTCAGATGGGGAACCCACAGTAGGCAAGGGCTCTGGATTTACTTCTAGATCTGTACTCAGGGGTAACTCTTGGGGTACTTGAGGACCATATTTAGTGCTGGAGGTCAAATTAGCATTGACAATGTGCAAGACAAGAGTTTCATTCCTTATACTATCTCTCCGATCGCTTCATTTCAATTTAATGAGGACACCCTTCCCCACCTTCCTCCACCCCAGGGGTGTTCAGCTTGGGGCATGAGCTTTAGGCTTTGGTCTCCCAGTTTTCCACCTGGCGGTGCTAGGTGAGAAGGCAGTAGATTAAATTGAGGTCTAAGTATATGTTAGACATGTTTGCCTTAGCTATCTTCTTGCCCAATCCAGAATCATAAATTCATATAACAAAATAGAAACTGAATTCATCAAACTATACTTTGTCAAACTGTTGACCAACAGTTGTAATCAAAGAACCAATTCCCTGTCAGATGCATGACTCAATACAAGACCATTAACATCTACTGTATCCCTGATCCTAACTAAACTATCTGAAAACATGATATTTTATATTAAGAGAAATAGAATGTTACTTGCTCTGGCCAGATTAATAGTTTATCTGTGTTTATTGGGAATATGTATATGGCTTGTGTGTGCCAGGGAGAAGAAAGTAGAAATGAAAGACTCATCATTACTATAATCGTCATAGGTCCAATTTTTTGTGAATTGGATATCTTTATAAAATCTAAATATTCATTATAATATTGAATATCTTTATAAAATCTTTATAAGAGTTTATAAAGGATATCTTTATAAAATATTTTTATAAAATCTCAATATTCATTATAATAGAGAGCATGAACCATAGTTATTATTTAATCTCCATTTAACAAACGAAAAATTGAAATCTAGAGAAAAGGGTCAGAATTTTAAAGGATACCCACTCTTTTTTGATCATTTGACAATATAAAGTATATATATAGTATACATTACATATATACTATATTATATATAATTATATGTAATTATATGATATATGTCATATTATATGCAATATATAATTATTTTTATATAATTATATAATATGTGATATATTATATATTATAACTTACTATATATTACATATATACTATATATAGTTATATAGTACTTTATATAGTTTAAGTAAAAGCATATCTTTTACTTAAACTATATATGTTAGCATATATAGTATGCTAATGCTTTTACTTTTAAGAAGAACCAGATTGCTCTAATATTCTGTGACAATAAAATGTTTACAATGAATGTTAGGCTGATCACTCTACAAGATAAAAAAATACTTTCTGTATATCCAATTATTTGCCCATTTAGATCTGGGACACACCAGATTAAATTTGGGACATGAGATTCCAGAAGATTCTAGGATTTTCCTATATGTATATGTCTTTTACATATGTAGTTTGGATCTAGGTATAGTCTCTTTAAAGTCTAAAGCTAATTTTAATCATGGGTTTCAAGACTTATCAGAGGGATTTACTCTTGGATGATTAAATCCGTAATGGAGAATGGAGCCTATTGTCCCCAAGTGCATGCAATCATATTATTAAAATATTTCCTGGTCAGAAGTTAATCCGTAACTAAAGGTGAACTTTGGATTGAGTGAATGTGATAAAAAAACATTAGGAAAGATGAAATTTATACCAATACAAAATGCCATTTAAGAACCCTTACTTTTTCTAGCATGTTAACTAAAGTCATTTTCATGAATTGACTTCTTTATCTCCTCTGCGTAAAACAACAAAAATAAATGACAAAGAACGCTGTATTTATGAATAGCAGGATGTGAACTTAGTAGATCTTTGGGTGTTTTCTTATGTGTGCTGCTGTTCCAATGACCTTGAAATGAAGTGTGTCAGGGAGAAGTTTTCTCTGAGTCTTCATGTTGAAATTCACCCCTACACCCCATAAGCCATCATGATACTGTTCAAGTTACTAGTGATAGGACAAATATTTACAAATGGCCAGAAATGTGTGGAGCCTAAAAAAAATCAATATGAGCCAAAGTTTTCTAAATTCTTTGGTTAGGTATGTGTAGCTGATAAAGACTTGCTGTGCCCATCAAGAGCTGATGTAATAGAAATGTGACCATTTCCCAATTGTTCCTCAAATAAACCACAGCTGCATTTTGTTCACATCCTCGCCTTGTCCCATGAAATGTCCTCGGCCATGACTAGTGCTGGGTGTGTTCCATTAATCCCCTCACTTGAAATAACTTTACTCTCCTTCTCCAAATACTGCCCATTCTTGAAGTCTTTTTTTTTCTTCCATCAGCTCCAGT
Organism: Cryptotis parvus; assembly: GCA_021461705.1. Lineage (NCBI taxonomy): Eukaryota > Metazoa > Chordata > Mammalia > Eulipotyphla > Soricidae > Cryptotis > Cryptotis parvus. The sequence goes on from JAJIBD010021259.1 coordinate 499,267, forward strand.
CTGATTCTGGCCTCCTCTGCTGGCACACTTAACCTCTAATGTCTTTTTTAGTTTTTTTCCTCCCAGGATAGTTCAGTTTTGCAGGTATTACATTGCTACTCACTATTGTATCTTTAAGTTGGTTTTTATGCAAGTCTTAGGTGCCTTCAAGACAGAAGCCATTGCTTTTATTTATTTTATACCATTAGATCTATCCTAAGGATTGAGTCTTTTTAAAGAAATAGTCGTAAATTTAGGGCTTGTGGCAATTCATCTCTTAAAAACAGTAAGGCCATAATCCCAACGTATCTTGGGCATTACTCTAGAGTCAGCAGTTTTGCCTGAGTTACACAATGACTGCATCAAGTACTTTCTTTTTTTTCAGTTTAATTGAGTAATCTAGATAAGAAGGAAGTAGTCTATGAAGTAACAAAAGCTTCCTTTAGGCAATGATTTGTTTAAATAAGTGATTTTTTTTCTCCCAAAAGCAAACATTCATAGGTCATTGGGCCACTGTTGTGGACAAAAATATGATAAAAGCAAGTCAGTTAGTAAGCGTTGATCTGACCACGAACAGTTGCGGAATTAACTCTGTCTAACTCTGTGTCCTCCTGGTGAAAGAGTAAACAGCTTCCCACTGTGGGAGCCCTGGACCAGACAGTTCACACGGCTGGGCTGCCCTCCTTGACTTGGAGTGCAAAGAGCTCCAGGCTGCCCACACTACTTTGTTCTAGAATTAGGGTGTGGTTACTCTGTTACTGATGAACCTTGAAGTATGAACAATCACTGCAAAGCTTCTCCCTTCAAAAGCTGCCCTGTCTTTCCTTACTGCTCCCCAGGCCAGTTCTACAATTGGGCCATTAACTGAGCAGAGCCTTGCCCCATACAAGAAACCCTGCTATTCTTCCAGAGGAGACGCTGTACCATTCAGCGGTGCCCTTACTCAGGAGACACCACGTATTGTTTAAGAAATACTTCTCATTTCCTAAGTTTAAGGGTTCTCTCCTTAGAGAGCCCCTTTCTGAGCCATCATATCTAATCACCATATCTAGTTTTACACTATATTCATGTGGAAATTCCATTCCCTTCAAAATATGCAACCATAGCTTAAATCATCCACAATTTATTTATATAATTTTAGGCTTCCTCCATGAGCATGTCAGCCCTGGAATTTAGGGGCCTGGGTGTGTCTCTTCACTGCTCTGTGCCCAACACTTAAAAAGGTGTGGGCTCTCACTCCATTAGCATCTGTGCGGAGCTCCGTGCCTGCTTCATAGTGGACCAGCTGCCAGGAAAGCTCTTCCTTTGGCTTTTGCTGTACATCAGTGATACGTGACTTGAAGAGGAAAGAACGAGGTAGCTTCAGGAAATAACATTTCAGTAATAAGGCATCCCAAGCACGCCGTCTCACTTATTCTTTTCTTAAGTCATTTGATTTTTGAGTTGATGGGAACCAAACCCAGGGTCTCACACATGCAAGTTCTCTACCAATGAGTCATATCCCCAACACACAGTGTTATTTTTATTTATTCCCAGGATTCAAATGCTGAGTAACTGGTGCAATGTTAGCCCTAGTTTAAATGTAGATTACAAAATAGTAGGTCTAGAGGGCATGGATTCAGAGGTGTGAATCACACTCTAAACATTCTGTTTGTTCCTAGGTGATAGCTGGTGATATGAGAACAACACAGGTGTTCTGTAAATACTTGAGGAAATGAGTTAACAAAGGGATAAACAAATAAGACACTGCTCCCTCAAAATATTTGCACTGACTAATTTAGAGAAGGGAATACACTTTTCTTTTTATCTCTTTATTCTTATTCTGATTCTTAGAATGATTGCAGTGATGTTACTTTTCATTCTTAGTCTCTCCGTTCAAAATTGTAGCATAGCAGGTTTTTGTACCAGAGGGTAAATGCATACTAAAGTTCCAAGCCAGTTTTGGACAAATGATAAACTAAGGAGTGATCTTAAAAGAGTAAGTGACCTTAATAACCACCAGATCTATGTTTCCCGCTACACGGTCATTCGAATAGTGACAGTGTATAAAAGCTATGAACTGAAACAGCAGAATCCATCAAAAGAAAGTCATATTTTCAATGTAGAGTTTACAAACAAGATAGTATTTGTGTGTGTGTGTGTGTGTGTGGAGAGAGAGAGAGAGAGAGAGAGAGAGAGTAGCTAAGGAAAAAAAAAGACAAATTGGCGACTGCCTCTACCCCTTTTAAGTGACCTTTAGGCTAAGTGGCTAGGCATATAGTTCCTAAGCATTCATGTAGATGAAGAAACATAAGGATTTATTACAACCTCCAATGAGTCAAAGGAGGGGCAAAATAGTCCACGAACAAAAAATTTCTGCCAAACAGTAAAAATTTAAATCAATGAAGGGACTTAATCACTTTTATCTGCTCCTCATTATCATTTGTCACTTGTATCACTTGTCTTCCCGTTGTTCATTGATTTGCTCATGCAGGTGCCAGTAACGTCTCCGTTCATTGGGAATGAGGTGCATTATTGTTATTGTTATTATTTTTGGCATATTGAATACACTATGGGTAGCTTGCCAGGCTATGCCGTGGCTGAGTTCATCCCAGGGGCCCAGTGGACCCAGTCTTTTTCTGTGTCAGACAACCAACCATCCAGGGCCCATGGGGCAGAGCCCTGGGTATAGACAAGCCTATCTCCTTTCAGCCACTTGCCAATCCAGCCAGGCACCTCAGCTACACCTGCAACACCTTGAGGGGCAGGCTCCTCATCACAGAGGTAATATTTAAGAAGATTCCATGGATTCTATCATCACAGGATTTCCCTTCCTCCCTTTTGAAACTAATTCTGATTCTTTGTATTCTTGCTCACTTGGTTTGCTAAACTGTTCACTGTGAGAAACGTGTCAGGTTAAAGAGGAGTCAGAGATCCCTGCATTTTCCTGCCCAAAAATAGCTCCAGCTAGTATAAAAATACTAGCTAATAATTTTTAGCTAGTAAAAAGTCAGGGCAAAGCCAAATTTTGGAGCTCTGTGTGGATTTTAATGATCTTATCAGAAGTCATATGGTAAAGTTATTTTGGTTCTTGCCATTTAGGCAGACATTAAATTATGTGATCATATGTGTATTCTGCTCCAAGATACACATATAAAATATTCAAAGTCAATATATTAATCGAAATGTACCAATGAGTTGCTGAATATATCTTCCAAATAGGGGGATTTTCCACTCTCTCCTATCACTTTGCAGAGCTGGGCTGCACTATGCACGCATTTTCCTCATGAAGCTCTTCCTAACTATTTTTACCCTTTTATTTATGAGAACTGGCTAATCTGATAAAAGCAGGTTATCTCCTAGCTATGCATTCCTGTTGGAAAATCCACACTACCATGACCTAAATTCCAAATGTCCAACAAGCTGAAATACAAATTAGAGGGATAAATTCTACGTTCCAAGTCTAGAAGAGAAAGGAAAGAGATAAAATCTGCTTTTTAATGGGATGCCTTGGTCCAGTTTCTAATTAAGAGAAAACGTCCCATTCCCCTCGCCCAATATGTAGCTGGTGAAAAGCTGTTGTTAAAGGCCACATATATATTCCCAAGTATACCAAAAATAAATTTCAAAATTTGAAATTATTATTATTATCATCTTTTTTTGGTTTGTTTTTTTGGGTCACACCTGGCAATGCTCAGGGGTTACTCCTGGCTCTTCACTCAGGAATTACTCCTGGCGGAGCTCGGGGGACCATGTGGTTGGCCGCATGCAAGGCAAACACCCTACCTGCTGTGCTATCACTCTGACCCCCCAAAATTTCAAATTATTAATGGTACTAAAGGCATTTTTGTGAAGATGCCTGGAGTATTGCTTTTCTAACAGTTTATACGAATTAATCTCTTTGCAAATGCTATTTTCTAGGGTTTTCCCTTCTCTTCACTCTCCATATCCTCAATTTGATAAGAACAAAGGATTTTCTGCAGACCCATTCTCAAATTTCCTGGCAGTTTTATTAATAGTTCTATTTACAAAGCACAAGCAGTAACTTTTCTCAGAGGATCTATACAAATATTACTGTCTGCAGTCTGAGAGGAAGGTGTAACACACTTCCGCTTGCTGCCTTTGGTTTCTCAGACTTAGGGGAAAACCCTGCAGCCATTTTTAATAAGTCAGTGTTATTCTTCCAAGGCTTTCTTTTCTCTGCTTTTTTTCAGCCAGTTCAAAGTTTACAACAAAATTTGCTTCTAATTGGGCAATCGAGATTTATGCTTTTATATCAGCTATGCTTTTCATTTGTGTGTTTATCTGTGGAACTGAGAAACAACTGAAATTATTTGCTATCTCCCCAACTTTTATAGAAGCACAATTCCCTCAAACGCTCATCAGGGGATTGGTGGACTGATGTAGTTTTGATAAGTTATAAAGATGCATCTGCTTTATGTGAAAGGGTCACAAGTGTTTTCTCCAAATCTTAAGCAAATTCCTGCCACTAGGCCTGTTCCTAATATCTGGATAGTTTCTTCCAGTGAGGTCTCTCATTTTCAAATAAGACAGAGAGCTTTTTGGGTTTTAGTCCATAAGGCCTATGTAATAGTTTCACTTCTTAGAAAGTCAACTGGTATTATGAATGAATTAAGTAAGGTAGCTGCTTCCGTGACAGAATAAAATACATGAATCTTCTTCCTGAAACATATTATTCCTCAACTATTAATACATGTACAGTTTGCCTCGGAAAACTTGTTCAAACTCAGTTACTCTTCACTCATTACTCCCTTGTAACGAGTCTCCAAAAGATACAAGTAAAGGTAGGCAGCCTCTAAAATATGTGCCAATAACACCCTTTCTCCTGTTTTCTAATTCCCTAGGAAGTTCTTTCCTTTTGAGTAGACTGTCTTTTCTAAGGCAAGGAATATGGCAAAAATGATGGAATGTATGGCGAAGTGACAAGACAGCATGTGGGGCCCTTGTTTTGCAAGTGGCCTACCTGGGTTTGATCCCTAGCACTGATGTGGTACTCAGCCAGTCAGGAGTAATGCCTGGGCTCTGACTCAAGAGTAAGGCAGGAGCATAGCCAGGTGTGGTCCACAAAACAAAAACAAAATGATGGAATATGACTTCTGAGGAAAGGTAACAAAAACACCCGGTGTTCTGTCTTGGGAAGTCTCTGGCTCTGAGGAGAGCTATGTGACAGCTGTGAGCTGTGCTACTGTGAGAGCGACACAATAAACAACTGGTGTTCCCAATAGCTAGACAGGGGCTGGCTACCAACTGCTGCTGGCTAGTGAGTTGAGGGAGCCCGGCGGCAGTCTCCCCTGAAAAAGCATTGTCAGCTGACCGGGCTATTACCAACTGACCCAGACCAAATGTTCATCCATGTTCAGACATCTAAAAAAACACTGTGAGATAACACACATACTGTTGACCCTACAGAGTCTGTTATTTGTTGCATTCTTTGTCCTATGAATAAGCAGTGCACCAGAGATGCTGGTAGAGAAAGCATACTTTAAATAGCAAGGACCCCCAGTGAGTAATCTACTTATGAATAATTTAGGCTATGAATATGGTACCACTGTGACTGTGAGAGTGCTATTCTAGTGATGCATTAGTTTCTTGTTTGAAAAGTTAAAAATAGAGTGAATTGGTAAGTAGGTGTTGCTGGCAATGAGAATGTTTCAGGAAAGGCAAGGTCTTCAGTCACGTATCTTCCACATGCCACCCTTTCTGAATACAGGTGATTTGGTACTTTTGAGTAATAAAGCATAGGAGACATTGATAATGAAGTTGGGCTTGTTGTTCCGAGAGGAAATGATAGATATTGCAGGTATTTCATATCATTGATGTTGATTTCTATGGAAGTCACTAAAAAATAGTACTCCCTATATTCTGTGGGCTGTGAAAGGTATTGACGATAAGATAATGAAACAAACATAATAAAAAGATTCAGATATGATTTTAAGACTTAGAAGTCACTGATGGATTAATTTTTTGATAAAATTGACTTCTCAACAAATTTACTAAATTATAGTCTCAACTCTTAGAATTCTTCACTTAATTAGAAGAATTTACTTTGTCTCAAAAGGAGAAAGATGGAAAGAAATTAAAGGAGGCATGAAAGCTGAAAAAATATATGGGTTTTAGGGTATGGTTTAGTGACTAAAACTGCCTTCCTGGCCTGGAAAGAAAGTACAGGATTAAGGTGTTTGCCGTGGGTACATGCGGAGCCTAGTTCAATCAATGGCACTGTGTCTAGCCCTTTAAGCATGGAGCCAAAAGTAAGCCTTGAGAATGGCTTAGTGTGACTCAAAAAAAGGAGGGAGGGGGAGGGAGGGAGGGGGAGGGAAGGAGGGAAGGAGGGAAGGAGGAAGGAGAGGAGGGAGGAAGGAAGGAAGGAAGGAAGGAAGGAAGGAAGGAAGGAAGGAAGGAAGGAAGGAAGGAAGGAAGGAAGGAAGGAAGGAAGGAAGGAAGGAAGGAAGGAAGGAAGGAAGGAAGGAAGGAAGGAAGGAAGGAAGTGAGGTGAGGGAGGGAGGCTTGATCACTGCATCCTAATGTCCTTGTTAGTGATGGAACGATCCCTGAACAGCAGACTGGGAATGCTTCCCCTAGCTCAGTACTTACTCCTGGTTCTTTGCTCAGGGATCACTTCTGGTATTGTTCAGGGTACTACATGAGTAGTGGAGACTGAAGTCAGGTCAGTCTCCACAAAATAATGGTATCTATCACAAAATAAATAAATAACACAAAACAAAGAAAAAAAGAAACTAGTTTTCCATGAAGTGGTTTTTGTAAAGGAAACAGCGTAAGCAATAGAATTTTGTTAGAATCAGTCATTTTTGTCCAATGTTGACAATTTGTCAATATTTGGGAAAGTGTGACTTCATTATGGTCATAATACATTTTTCTTCCGTTTCATTGATGCCTAAATAGTGACTAATCTCATTTGGAAACTGTGGGTAGAGATTTCCAAAGGACACCCATTCAAACAGTGATCTCATACCGTGAAGAGTGCCAAGAGAAACACCTGTCGTATTCCAACACTCCCTGACAACACTTGTCTAATGTCTTGTCTTATTAAAAAAAACAGAATTGGAAATGTTAATAAAAATCCCAGCAAATTATTGGGTGTTCCCTCTGCATTATGCCTTAAACATTAGCATATTTGTGAATATAGGCATACCCTCTTCATTGTGTTTTTGCTTTACTGTGCTTTGCAAATAATACATTTTCTCCCAAATTGAAAACTTATTACAAAGTTACATGCTGAGATTTCAGAGGGTGCTTTGCAGTTTTTGTCAATGAAGTATCTGGGTGGGGTTCTCCCCTGGGACAGTTGGGCTGGTGGTAAAAGCCTCATGGTTTGATGATCCAGCCCGCTGATGTACTGCTTGCTCAGGAGACACAAGCTATATCCAGCAGACCTGGGGCCTGCAATGCCTGCAAAATGGTATCATCTCAGAGATCTAACTCTTACCCTTGCTCATTCAAGGCAGAAACTTACCCTCATGAGTGCTTTCCCTAGCTCCATAAAAGATTTTTAAATTCATTTCCTTCCCTCCCTCCCTCCCCCTCCCTTCCTCCCTCCTTTGTTCCTTCCTCCCTCTCTCCTCTCTCTCTCCATCCTTACATCTTTCCTTCCTCCTTCTCCTCCATTTTTGTGTTTGGGGACCACACTAGGGAGAGCTCAGTACTTACTCCTGGTTCTTGCTTAGGGATCACTTTTGGTATTATTCAGGGTACCATATGTGGTAGTGGAGACTGAAGTCAGGTCAACAAACAACTAAATCCCTGTACTATTTCTATGGCCCTATATGTTGTCTTTTGTAAAGTAATGCTAGTTTCAAATATAGTAGACTGAAGTACAGAGTAGGCACAACTATGATATGAGCCGGAAAATGAAAAGACTTGTGTGATTCGTTTTATTGCAATGCTCACTCTATTTGGGTAAATTGGAGCTGAACTCATGTATTTCTTTTTTTTATTTTTTTTCATTTTTTAATTTTTTTTAATTAAACATTTTATTATACCACTGTGAGATATACAATTACAATGTTGTTCATGTTTGGAGGTTTCGGTCACATAGTGTTCCAGCACCCCGCCCTCCACCAGTGCCCATTTCCCACCACCAATGTCCCCAATTCCCTCCCCCTCCCATAGCCTGCCTAAACGGCAGGTTTTTTTTTTATCTCTTTTCTCTCTCCCTCTCTCTCTCTCTCCCTTCTCTTACATTGTGGGTTTCACTACATACACTTAGAAGCCATCATGTGCATTTTTTGCCTGTATTTAGTGCTTAGTTCTATGTTGGTATCAGCCCTTTTGACATTTATTCACACATGAACTCATGTATTTCTAAGGTGTGACTGTGAAATTGTTATTATCACCATAACTTTAATGGAACTATTATTCTCAGATGGTTTCAGTCTGACATATAAAGAGTTTAGAAGTTATTACTCATCTGCAAAATGAGAAAAATGCTGAACAAACTGAAAATCAATCGTTCTTACATCTTTCAGAGAACTGAGGTCACAGCGCAAAATAAGGCTCTTGGGAGATAAGCAGGTGGACATGGATCCACATAGTGTATGAATGACACAAGTCCAGCAGGAAAGATCCCAGCTGAACAACTCCATCAGGAGCATTTTAAACTGCACCTAATACATTGCTGGACGTTTAGCATGGACTAGCATGAGAATTAAGACTTCTAAGAGGGCGACTGTCTCAGGGGAAAATGTCATACTTTCACGGTTATTAGCTTACAAGATCTACCTCGGATTTTAAAGAGACTCTGATTAATGTATTAAAAGACCTAGTGAAGAAAGTGGACAGGATGAGATGATTTCCTATTTAGGCTATACTGATAGTACATTAGGGTCGTACATGGGCTATATAATTTTAAACAAAAGTTTTTTTTTCTTTTTTGGGTCACACCTGGCGATGCTCAGGGGTTTCTCCTGGCTCTTCACTTAGGAAATACTCCTGGCAGTGCTTGGGGGACCATATGGGATGCTGGGTTGAACTTGGGTTGGCCGTGTGCAAAACAAATGCCTTACCCACTATGCTATTGCTCCAGCCCCTTGCCATGGCAGAGCATGGCAAGCTACCCATGTCGTATTTGATGTGCCAAAAACCAGTAACAATTACAGACCTCATTCCCATGACCTGAAGGAATGGTTTGAGGCTTTTCATGTTCCTGGAGCGAGCAGTTGCCCTTGGCCTTGGGCTACAGTAGCAGCATGTGACAGGACGTATGGAGATGTTACTGGTGATACAAGTGATACAAGTGATGTAAGAATTTCTGTTCTTTTGGATCACTATCACTATCACTATCACTATCTTCCCGTTCATCATCTATTTGCTAGAGCGGACACCAGTAATATCTCCATATGTCCTGTCTCATACTAGTAGAAACCAAAGGTATCTGCTTGCTCCAGGAACATAAAGAGCCTCAAACCATTATATTAGGTCATGGGAATGACCTAATATAAATGTTACTGGTATTTGGCATATCAAATACGACAGGGGCAGCTTGCCAGGCTTGCAGTGCGGGTGGCATACTGTTGTAGTCACCTCTAAATAAAGCATTTATTGATGAACCGCATGGCCACTAGTGGCCGGCGAGCTGGGCTGTGATAGTCTGGTCTGCTGGGTGGAGTGGTGATGAGAGGGAAGTCCGGATGTGGAAAACGGTGGCCCCCATGGAGTAGGGGTGCTCGTGTGACTTGTTGTCAGGCTCTGCTGGGGTGGCAGGCAAGGGCTAGAACCCGCCATGCCTCCTGGGCGCCTCATGAGTGGCTGGGCACAGGGAGAGCAAGTAGCAGCTCTGCCCCATGTCTGAGAGTCTCTGGTTCAGCATACCTGGGCTGGATTGAAAAAAAAAAACGACACCCCCCCTGCTCCAGGGTGGGTGTCGATGATCTGGGCTGTGATAGACTGGTCTGCTGGGTGGAGTTGTGATGAGAAAGAAGTCCGGATGTGGAAAATGGCGGCCCCCATGGAGTAGGGGGGTCATCTGGCTTGTTGTGAGGCTCTGCTGGGGTGGCAGGCCAGGGCTAGAACCCGCCATCCCTCCCAGGCGCCTCATGAGCAACTGGGCACAGGGAGAGCAAGTAGCAGCTCAGTCCCATGTCTGAGAGTCTCTGGTTCAGCATACCTGGGCCGGATATTGTATTCTTTATCCAATACAATATCTGGATATTGTATTGTATTGTGTTCTTTTGGATATTATATTATTTATCCAATATGTCCATACTGATCTCCTTCCAGCAGAAATAGTATACAAAAATAACATAAAACAGAAGTTACAGCTGTCATTTATTGTATGATATCCCAAACAAAAACATCCCATTGGTGGTATTGTTTAATGAGAATGAGAAAGAAACCTAAAAGTATGGTTCTAGTCTTGGTTTCATTAGTAATTTAACCATAACAACTCACTAATCTTCTCATGCCTTCCTTTCCCTATTAAATAAGAAATATAGCAGATTGCTTTGAAGTTCACTCTCATTCTTAAAATGTCTTGATTCTCTGAATGAACTAACAGTTGCTAAACACTGTATATGAGAAATGGCTAGACTGATATATCTTACACATGATTGTACAATTTTTATTATGATTTAAGAACAATGAAGAAACATATTGTAAATAATCAATGCAAAAAATGCAAAGAATTGACAGTATAGTAATCCCAGGATAGTGGTTTTTTCTAATCCATTAATCCTAGGTTTTAATGAGAATGACTATGACATGGCAAATCAATAAACATATCAAAGAGATGAATGAGATAAGGAAACAAAGATATATATATATATATACTTGGTAACTTAGCAAGAAGTACATATGAATTCATTTTCTTGGCTAAAAGAAGGCATATCTCATTTTAACAACATGAGATATGGAAGCAGAGAAAGGTACATATATGTAGTCCATGGCAAGAAGTATGTTATACTCGGGGACTGCAATGAAGAAACTAAGCAAGTCATTCTTATGGAATGGCTAGTTAACGTGAGGGCCTGAGGCTCGAGACGTGGTGGAAGGTAAAATAGAAAGATAACAGGAAGCGTAACATGTCTGGAGTGTTGAGGAGAAATAACTTTCAAGCCCTCTCTCACCATCCACAGAACAGCTTCATTACTCGGTATTATAAAGAAGCTCTTTATCAGAGAAGCACTTTAGGCCTTCCTTGGAACTGCCCACCCAAGGGTAGAAGTGCGTTACTGTAATTTTCTGGGCTGTTCTTGAGCGTGGACCAAAACATACTAAATGCAGCAAGAATATACAGAAAGGTATTCTGTCTGTTTAGATCAGTTAGATGAAGATTACAGTTTAGTATGACACCTTATCACCTGTCTCTGGGATAGATGTAGACCACTTAAGACTAATTTTGCTAAACTGCATGCAACCCAAGATTTCACTCTCGTGACTTCCGAATTCATTTGTATATGAAAAAGAGGCTCTTTCCATTTTGCTAAGCTGAAGCAAAGCTGAGGCTGGAGTGCTTCTCAAGTAGGAGGTCATGACTCCAAATTCTTCCTCTGTTCTACTTCCGCCCTATAAACCCAGTCTTGTTGTTCTAAGAATTCTCATGGCATATGTTCTTCTTCTTGGGTTTTGACTTACTCTCTCTAATTTGGAGATTTGCTTAATTTCTCTGTAGTCTGTGTTTATATTGCTGCCTTAAAAAAAATAGAGCTGGACCAGGATGTTTGCTGAGAGTCTTTCAAACATAATACATTGTTTCCAAACTGCCACTAAACACATTTTATTCTTTAGATGGGTGCATTAAAATGTCTTTAAACAGTATTTTCTTTTTTAAATTGTGGCTATTTTGTTTATTTGGGGTCACACCGGACTGGACTCACTCCTGACTCTGCACTCAGGGATCACTACTAGCAAGACTCGGGACCATAATATGGTACCAGGGATGGAACCTGGGTTAGTAGGATGGAAAGTCAGAGGCTTACCTACTGTTCTATCAAGCTGGCCCTTAACTAGTCTGTATAACTGTTTAGTGAAGTAATTGTAGTAACGATTATTAAATGACGCATGATTAGAGAAGAAAGTTTCATTTTTTCCTAAGAAAACAAACAAAAGCCTGGTATTCCCCTTTAAAGACAAAGACACAGATACTTGGTAACTCTTAAATCATTTAACCTATGAGCAAGTTTATCAGTTTTAAAAAAATTTAAATATATATGTATATATATTTGCTATATTTAAAATAACATCCTGCTGGGTGCTGTAAAATTATATGACTGAAACTTAATCATGAACATCTTTGTGACTGTATATCTCATGGTGGTTTAATAAAATAAAATAAAAATAAAAATAACATACTGAAGGTACTTAGAGATAGATAGCTAGATTCAGTGTCATTTATGTATAAAGGTGCCATGTGGAATTTAATATGATTATTATGATTATGACATAAAATTCCTGGTTTCTGTAAGTTAATTGATTCATTTTGATAACTAGGGTAAAGATTTAATTCACTGGTGGTGTGGAGGGGATTTCCAATGTTTGGAATCCAGCGAATTGTTTTTGTGTCATCTCTCAATAAATAATATTCTTCTTTACTGAAGAAAATAGGAAAAGGTAGAGAAGAATAGAGATCCCATTATTCTTGGTAGAAGTTACACTGTTGGTGCTGGGTTAGGGCTCAGGTGGAACCAGAAACTTGAATCTAGAGCTGCTAACCTTTTTGTGCTTTCTCTCTAGTCCTGAAAGAGATGCAGCACAGAGCTTAGTATGATGCTGCTAATGAAATAAAATAACCTTAGAGCAGCAAATGACTATCAGAGAAAATAAAAAAGAACTCCACAAGACAGTGTTGCAAATCATGAAGCCACTGGGAGAATTAGCGTCATCTAATAAAAAGAGGTAGCTAAAAATAAATATATATTGTTTATTTCTTTATTTCTTTTCTTCCTTGTGTACTTCTTTTGCATCTGAAAACCACTGCTGCCAGACTAAATGGTTTTCAAATAGCTGTGCTCTTCCAGTAAAAATCAGCATAAAGTCAGTGTGAATGCATTACTTCTAGCTTTAAGGACCCCTGTGAGGTTGATGAAAGCAGATGCCTGGCATATGGTAACAGATGGATAGCCATATTTAAAAGAACTATAGGGAACAAGATGGTTCACTTTTCTCAATTCTTATCACAGAAGATGAAAAGGATGCAGTGGAAAATAAGGCAATGCAGACTTAATTAGGTTCTAATATTCTTATTGCATTTATCCTATTAAAATACACAACTTATTTTGCTGGTATGTTTCATGTAATAGTATTTTCAATCATCATGAAGAAAATTGATAATAAAGTTAAGCAAATATGGGTAAGTACTCACAATGAGTACTGGAGAAATAAGGCTGCTACTAGCAAGAATTATTATAGCAGTTGGCACGGGATGAACTCATCAGAATATATCTAAATTTTCAGCTTTGCAAAAATATCACGTATTACTATCTGGTTCAGGTGACTGTTTATTCTAGCATTAAAGATAAACGTTTATTTATGAACTATTCATAAATGTGAGTGAGTTATATATGTTATTTTTCAAATTATAAATAAGAACAACACTCATGACAAAAGTTTTACTAAATATCTAGAAAATACTATAGGGATATTCTATGATGAAATGTCTACCAAATGAACTATCATCTAAATTACTGGTCCATTTTAAACAAATGCACCATTATTTATATAGAGTTTGTTCCTACTGATAAGTTTTAAAGACAAGCAAGAAAGCAAAGTAATTACTTTAATACAAGTTAAACCAAATAATATCTAGTTTACCTGAGTAGTGAGTTATATGACTTTTTGACTTATAATTATCAATGATGTCAAATCATGTTTTCTCTGTGGGTGTCAATTCCTATGAGTTGATTTACTATTACTATTAAAATATTTCATTTGTACTCAAAATCCTTAATGTTTTTTTTCTGAAGTTAAAACAAAACTCAAAAACCATCAAAAGGCAATTCTAAATTATAATACTGGGGGCAGTTGTCATAATAAAAGTTAAACTTTTTCTCGGGCCAGAGCAACAGTCCAGTGGGTAGGGCGATTGCCTTGCACGCTGCCGGCCCATGCCGGCCCAGGTTCGATCCTTGGCATCCCATACGGTTCCCTTAGCACTGCCAGGAGTAATTCCTGAGTGCAGAGCCAGGAGTAACCCCTGAGCATCGCCGGGTGTGACCCAAAAAGCAAAAAAAAAAAAAAAAAGGTTAAACTTTTTCTAAAGCTATTATATAATACTCTTTCTACTGATTAAAAATCCCAGTGGTTATAGCTTAAAATATAGTCCATGTTGTACCTAGGCGCTGATCAAAGTTAAAACATAATTAAACTTTTAAAAACTATTTTCCTCTTCTTTCTGATTCAGCAATGTAATTTTTTGCAATTAGCTAAAACTTGGCTTTAGTCCTTGCCAAAACACAGTGCTGCTTTAATAAAGCAATCAGTGTGATTCCCATTGCTACACTTCAATAATAGCAATAGATCTAGGCTGGTTTAGCCATTAACCAAATTCTCTGCTCAGGAAGTAGGATAAGAAGCAGCTGGAGGTGACATATTGAATTGGAGGAAGTAAACAGAAGTTCCCTCTGGCAGAGGTTGACGGCAGAAACAAGAAGCGTGCAAGCGTGCACTGATTAATGCATAAAGTAGTTTCTTGTACTCAAAAATACTTTCTATTATTAATTTATTTAATCTAGTACATGTAAAACTCTGAATAGGAAATACCATCTTCAAATTGCATCTCTGAGAGGCTCTTTCACCTGCCAATGGCACACAACCTGAATATCAAGGAGCCAGGAATCAGAAGTAGATATATCAGGCTCTGAAGTAACATGTTTATCCACTACCTTCCCACCCTGCAAGAGCACAGGAAACAGCTATACAGTCCTTTAAAGAAAAGAAAGAAAAGAACTTACTGGAATAGCCAATCTGATAAATGACAAATATACCTGAAATTGCAATATCATGCAACAAAATGAATAACATTTATTCGCTCAGTGTAAAAATTATGATGAGTATACCTGAAATATTAATAATCTCAAAATATATAAGAAACTAACAATCAAAATTAAGAAAATGGGCATAGTACAGAATATTGTTCAAGCAATACAAATTTGATTTTTAAAAAATCTCATAGAAAAGGTTTATGACATAATAATGCAAAAATGTAGTTAAGTCGAATATTACGATTTCAAAAGTGCCAACAAAAATTTTGAAGAAAAATACCCAGACATCTTATAATTCTAGGCTGAGGGGGCTCAAGTGATGATTTCTCTTCCTTCTGTCTTCTTTATATTTTATGAATTTTCTAAAACAGATATCAGGAGTGTGTATTTTACTTAGAAAAATAAACACCATAAACAGAAAATTATCATAATAATATCACTGATATTATTATGATATCACTGACATGGGGCAGAGCTGCTACTGGCTCTCACTGTGCCCAGCCGCAAAGGAGGTGCCCGTGAGGGATGGCAGCTTCTAGCCCTGGCCTGCCACCCCAGCAGAGCCTCACAACAAGCCAGACGACCCCCACTCCATGAGGACATCCATTTTCCACATCCGGACTTCCCTCTCGTCAGAACTCCACCCAGCAGACCAGCCTATCACAGCCCGGCTTGCCCCTCGCGGCGCGTGGTTCATCAATAAATGCTGGATTTTGAGATGACTACAAGAGTATGCTACCTGCACGGCAGAGCCTGGCAAGCTACCCATGTCATATTTGATATGCCAGATACCAGTAACAATTATAGACCTCATTCCCATGACCTGATGGGGTTTGAGGCTCTTTATGTTCCTGGAGCAAGCAGGAGCCCTTGGGCTCTACTTGCATGAAACAGGTCATATGGAGATGTTACTGGTGCCCGCTCGAGCAAATCGAAGATGAACAGGAAGACAGTGACAGTGAATATCACTGATTAAAAACAGATTTTTTTTTTGTTAAAAAGTCCATATACTAATAAAAGCAAGATAGGATAATTTACTGAGAATGTCCTGTGTAATCATAAATTTACTAAGGGTATGCTGTGATTATGGAATTGAATCTCATAGAAAAAAATTGAAGTACACATTTTCTTTTGGTGTTTTTATTGTTTTGGGTTCACCTCTGTGGTGGGGCTCAGGTCTTTCTCCTGGCTCAGTGCTCTTAAGTCACTCTTGGAAAAGTTCAGTGGACCTATGTCATGCTAGGGATCAAACTCGGGTCAACCATGTGCAAGGCCAGTGCCTTGATCCTTTTCCTGGCTCCTGTACTTACAAGGATAATCTTTCATTGCTCCAAAAAATATTTTTGTCACTTTATGCTTTATTGCATACTTTCATTCCTTAGTAATCACTGGGCTTTCTTGTTTATGAGTATTTTTAAAATACAACATACTTTAAGGATCTCATAATACAAAACACATGGAAAATGTTTAGTTCCCCTAAAAAAGAATTATAAAAAAGATGCATGAATATAGCATAGCTTTTGTTACGTAGCTTCCCCAAAAGAAAATACAATGGATACTTTTTCTGTATTCAGCCATTTTCAATTTACTTAGATTAGTACTCTCTATTATTTAGGATGATTTTATATTTTCAAACTTACTTTCATTAGCTTCAACATAATTTCGCTTCTACCTCATTAATTCTCACTGTATTTTTTCTGAAAAATCAATGCTTATTTTATCCCCAAAATTTCTCTCAATCTATTACCTCTACTAATTTTAATTCACATCTTTGTAGATCACTCTATAAATAGTTTTATTATTTAATTAATTCCTCCTTACTGAGTTCTTAACCTCTGCTAAATTCTAGAGACAAAATAAATCAGGCATAATGCTCAAGACAGCTTCAGTATAGTGAGGGATATTTGCATGACTTGATCACTTGTCACTTGTCTTCCCATTTGCTCAAGCGGGGTGCCAGTATGTCTCCATTTGTTGGGAATGAGGTCCATTATTATTATTGTTTTTGGCATATCAAATACACCACGGGTAGCTTGCCAGGCTCTGCCATGGTTCTGGGTTCATGTCAGGGATATATACAAATATCTTTTTTTTCTCAAAAAAAAGATATTTATATATAAAAATATCTTTTTTTCTCAAAAAAGATATTTATCTTTTTTCTCAAAAAATATTTGTATATATTCTGAAATAGGACTTTAGAAACAGAAGCAAAGCTAGAATTCATCAGTGGTTTGACTTGAAGGACAGAGAATAGAAAAAAGTCATAGTAAAATTGTGCTCAGCTGAGAGTTTCCATCTATCTTCAAGTACAACAAGGAGTAAGGATTTGGAAATATGTACGTATATATATTTCTTTCTATGTGGGAACTTCTCATATTACTATAAATATTTTATATATATATAGATATATATATATATATATATATTTAAATCAGTATTTAATTGAACAAAAATCAGTAACCATGGCTAAGGCAAAAGTAATTTTATATGTGTGGTTAAGAAAGTCCTGTGCCAGTTAACAGCAAATGTCTATTTCTCGATTTATTTCCAAATACATGAATCTATCTAACATCCTTAAAATATACTTAATTTGTTCTCAGAAGAGCTAATGCCTCAGGGTAGCCCCACATTATACTTACCCAAACAAACAAACTGGGTTCTTTTTTGTTTTTTTTGGGCCATACCTGGCAATGCTCAAGGGAGTTACTCCTGACTCTGTGCTTCGGAATTACTCCTTGCAGCGCTCAGGGGACCATATGGGATACGGGGTGCAAGGCAAGCACTCTACCCACCCCCAAATCTTCCCAGCTCAAAAACAACACCAAGTTGGGTTATTTTAATGGAGAAAACTACTTTTCCATGGCTACTGGTTCTGTTGACAGGGCATCACTCAATAATGTATAGAGAACAAAACGAATGTTTATTTCTCCTTACATATTTTTGGGTGAAATACAAGTAGGATGAATTTGTCTTAAGACAGAGAACAAACAAAATAGCAACTCAACAACTTAACATTGTGAAGTTAAAGTGCATTCCTTGCACAGATGTTTGAACCTTTATATGAAAGTGTAAAAGCATTTTCTCTATTTATACTGGCCACAACCTAGCACCCTGAAAAACCAGTTTGGAAAGTGGGGAATCGGGCTTTCTCTTTATCTGCGATAAATCACTTAGTCCCTATATCTCCATTTTCAACTCCACAATGTAAACATGAGATAGTGCTCACAGGGGACTTAATTAATGGTTAGTAGCTTTGAATAAAACAGTGTTACAGACGCTAACAATAATCACTTCAACCTACTTGCATATTAATACCAATATGGTAGGATGTTTGCACTGTTTTAAAAGGCCTTCAGAACAGAACGAAAACCACATGTGTACATTATTTTGTTATTTATTGATTGGCTGACCACTATTAACGATATTCTGGACTTACTTCATCTATGAATGAAATCTAAGTGTTTGGGGAGCTCCATATTGCATTGGTTCAACTCTTCGAGGCTTATCAGTTCACAAGTATAGAACCAAGTAAAGCTGTTTCACTAAAGAGACAGCATTGTACCAGGATGGGAAGGAACACTGCTTAAAGCTTTTTAACTGAGTCTCTTAAAACTCTCTTTTAAAATGATAGTATAAATAATACATGAAGATCATTAATGTCCTCTGAAAATTCCCAATCTTATATGAACACACAACAGGGAGGAAGTAACTGATTGTCTCCCTGAATGAGCTTCCTATTTCCTGTGAAGTTAATCTCTTTAAATAATTCCCTTTTATAAAAGGAATTTGTAACAGGGTTGAGGAGAGTTGCAGCTTTGTAGCAGGGGTCAGGTGCCTGGCTCCCACGCAGTCCATTCCCATTCTGTCCCCAGGGGCTGTCTCCCTCTTGTTGCCATGTGCAGCCTTGGAGATCCTCACACTGAATGTGGCCATTTGGTCAAGATCATTTGAGAGTGTACTCCAGGCCTCCCAAACACCACCTGAGCACCCCCAGAAAAAAAAGGAGGGCTACTAAAAAATACTTCCCATACGTGATTGAATAAACCCTCTAACACATACATACAGGACATCTAATGCCATTCCAAAGTACACATTAAGGTTAGGGATGATGTGTGTGCTAGTAAAAGTCAGCTTGACGAAGCAAAGGAATCCTCCTACTAGAGATATCAAAGAGCATAGCTGAATTCAGCACACCACATCCAAATGAACCCGACTGGCAGCAGATTAGCTTGGAGCTGGACAAGTTAGTAGACAAGGTGATGTTTATGTAATCAGGCAGCTACTGAGGGATGGTCACTTGCGAGAAAGGAAGTAAGAGGACAGGGAATATTTTAGGATCTGTATTTCCAAGTCCTATTTTAAATCTGATCCCTATGAAAACAAGTAGTTTGAGATCCTCAGTGAGATCAGTATCTACAAAAACATCACTGTTGTTTTTTTACTTCATCCCTCATTAACAAAAAACAACATGTTTAAAGAAAATAATGACTTTCTTTGATATCATGGATTTGTTCCCATGTCATTATTCTGGACTTGCCAAATTAACTTTTCCAATGGCGAAACAAGGCTGACTTGAACAAGTAAGTTTAAAACAAAAAAAAAAATTAAATGAATTCATGACCTCTAGGTAAAAGAATACACAAATTAAAACTATTTCATCAGGATCTTATTGAACATAGTTCCTAACAACCAGAATAAAAGAAAAGCAACTGAAGATTTTCAAATAATTAATTCAACATAATAGTTTTATTAAATAAATACTAATATAATATAAATATTAATTCACCGCAAAGAGTTTGCTTTTGCCCTTAAAACTAAGTTAGGGGCAGATAGATTGTAGACTGGGAAAGACACTTGCCTTAACCAGAGCTTTTTCTATCCCAGGCACCACATATGGTTCTGAGGTTTGTCAGAAGTAAGCCGTGAGCACTGCCAGGTATAGTAAAAAAAAAAAAAAGAAATGAAAAAGCAAATAAGCACATAAGTGGTAAGGAGAGTATACCTTGTCTTATCCTTTGGTCAAGGAAATATTGTACTGGAAAGAATTTTTAATAGTGACATTTACTGGAAAATAATATATTTAAGCAAATATATATGATGAACATATGCGCCGAATATTATATTCATTTTCCTGTGGTCATACCTTAATAGTCCCTGCACTGAGGAAAGAATATACATATTTCAAATGTTTTATACCCATGATACACAGCACAAAAAGAAAAAGAAACACAGAAGAATCACTGAAAATGATTTCCTTCTCTTTTTTTTCTTAAAGAACAAAACTGGCTCTCAAAATCTTACTTCCATACGTTTTCACCAAAAGAAGAAAACATTTCTCGTATCCAACATTCTGTACATAGTTACTGAATACCATCTATGGTTCAAAACTGCTTAGTACTTGATAATGTCATATGGATCAGAACCTTTGGCTGAAAATAAATCTTAGAACAGAAATTCTGGTATTGTTCATGGAAAATGAGAAATTGAGAACATGTGTTTCTAATTTCCCTACATTCTTTAGGAAGACCCTCTTCTATTATCTAACTGCTGAGGTATTAGCTACGTTCTGATTCATGGGAGATAGTCAATTGGCAGTGCTCATTGAAAAGTACATTCTGATCAGGTCTAGGATAATGTAATCATTAATTATGATGGCAATGTTTACAGGAGGAGGGAAAGACATTATTTATGACCTGCAGCCTATCTTACTTTCAAAAAATGCTCACTGATTTGACAAGATCCAACACCCGTTCATGATTAAAACCCTCCAGAAAATGGGAATTGAAGGGACTTTCCTCAAGATAGTTACAGCCATCTACCAAAAGCCCACAGCAAGCATCATTCTAAATGGGGAAAAGTTGAAAGCCTTCCCCCTGAGATCAGGGACAAGACAAGGTTGCCCACTCTCACCTCTTTTATTCAGTATAGTACTGGAAGTACTTGCCATAGCAATCAGAGAAGAAAAGGACATCAAGGGCATCCAGATAGGCAAGGAAGAAGTCAAGCTATCATTATTTGCAGATGACATGATATTATACCTAGAGAACCCTAAACTCTCTACCAAAAAACTCCTAGAAACAATAGATGCATATAGTAGAGTGGCAGGATACAAAATCAACACCCAAAAGTCAGTGGCTTTCCTATATACAAATAACGAAAGAGAAGAAAGGGATATTAAGGAAACAATTCCATTCACAATTGTGCCACAGAAAATCAAATACCTAGGAATCAACTTACCCAAGTATGCAAAGGACCTGTACAAAGAAAACTACAAGACACTGCTCCAAGAGATAAAAGAGGACACAAGGAAATGGAAACACATTCCCTGTTCATGGATGGGGAGAATCAACATTGTCAAAATGGTAATACTCCCTAGAGCTCTGTACAGATTCAATGCAGTCCCTATGAGGATACCGATGACATTCTTCAAAGAAATTGACCAAACGCTCCTGAAATTTGTGTGGAACAATAAACCCCCAAGGATAGCTAAAGCAATCCTCGGGAAAAAGAAGATGGGAGGCATCACCTTTCCCAACTTCAAACTGTACTACAAGGCAGTAGTAATTAAAACAGCATGGTATTGGAATAAAAACAGACCTGTGGACCTATGGAATAGAATTGAGTATCCTGACACCCAACCTCAAACACATGATCATTTAGTCTTCGATAAAGGTGCAATGAGTCTAAAATGGAGTAAGGAAAGCCTCTTCAACAAGTGGTGTTGGGAAAATTGGGCAGCGACATGTAAAAAAATGAATTTGGACCTGTGTCTAACACCATGCACAAAAATCAGATCAAAATGGATTAAAGATCTCAATATCAGACTTGAATCCATAAAGTACATTGAAGAAAATATAGGAAAAACCCTCCACGACATTGAAGCTAAAGGCATCTTCAAAGGTGAAACATCACTAACAAAGCAACTAGAAGAAAAGATAAACATATGGGACTACATGAAACTAAAAAAGCTTCTGCACCTCAAAAGAAACAGTGACTAAGATACAAAAGCAGTCCACAGAATGGGAAAGAATATTCACCCAATACCCATCTGATAAGGGGTTAATATCCAGGATATATCAGGCACTGGTAGAACTTTACAAGAAGAAAACAAACAACCCCATCAAAAAATGGGGAGAAGAAATGAACAGAAACTTCAGCAAGGAAGAAATTCGGAATGGCCAAAAAACATATGAAAAAATGCTCTTCATCACTAATCATCAGAGAGATGCAAATCAAAACAACAATGAGATACCACTTTACACCACAGAGACTGGCACATATTCAAAAGAGCAAGAACAACAAGTGCTGGCGTGGATGTGGGGAAAAGGGGACACTCATCCATTGTTGGTGGGAATGCCGGCTGGTACAGCCTTTCTGGAAAACAATATGGACATTCCTCCAAAGACTAGAAATTGAACTCCCATTTGACCCAGCCATACCACTCCTGGGAATCTACTCTGGGAAACCAAAAATACGCAGCGGAAACACCATCCCTACTTTTATGTTCATAGCAGCATTATTCACAATAGCCAGAATCTGGAAGCAACCAGAGTGCCCGAAAATCGATGACTGGATAAAGAAGCTTTGGTACATCTACACAATGGAATACTATGCAGCTGTTAGGAAAAATGAAGTTATAAAATTTGCCTATAAATGGATGGACATGGAGAAGATTATGTTGAGCGAAATTAGCCAGAAGGAGAGAGACAGATACAGAATGACTGCATTTATTTGCATGGCATAAATATATATGTACATATCATGATACCAATATCCAAGGTCAAGTGAAACATATATCAGGAGGTCTTGTCAAAGGTGGAGATAACCACAAACGTGTGGGAGTCAGAGGTTAGGTAAGACAGAAAATGGAACAGTGTGCTAATAATTGTCGAGGGTACTAATGCCAACCTAGAACTGAGCATTAAATAGAGGCAAAAGGATACACATGACAACCTTTTAATGTATGTTCTGTAATCCATAGTCTGGAAGGGAAGGAAAAAGAGAAAGAGAGAGAAAGGGAAAGAAATAAAGAACCTGCCATGGAGGTGGGCTGGGGAAGGGGGAGGGAACCGGGGACGTTGGTGGTGGGGAGATGGGCACTGGTGGAGGGACGGGTGCTGGAACACTGTATGACCAAAACCCAAATATGAACTTTTTAATTGTATATCTTTTTATTTGTATATCTCATCAGTGGTATAATAAAATACTTAAAAAATATTAATAAAAATGGGCAAAAAAAAGTTGCTAGAAGAAGTAAGTCTGGGACAGTGTGTTAAGCTGATGTCTAGAAACAACAGAAATCTAAAGGAAAACCTATGTAATTGCTCATTTGATAGCAATATTAAAATTTTTAGCAGCCACTTTTCTTCTTTCACATCTAGTTACAAATTCAAAACAGGAAAATATGTGAATTCAAAGAAAGCTAATCATTCTCTTCATTCTGCTTACCCACATGAATATTGCTGAACACCTCAGATACAAGAACCATTATATTGATGAGTCCCAAGTCTATAGTGAGGGTTGCTGCAAGAAGGGCAGGACAGCTAATTCCCTAATGCTTAATATTCCATGTGCCTACTTAGGCTGCCATGGTAAATGACTATTTTCAATCTATTCCACATAGACTATACCACATACTGATATACAGAGAATTCTAAAAATAAAGTTCTTTTTTTTTAAAAAAAAGTCTGAGTCTCAATCTCATACCAGAGAAGAAAAGAAAAAGCAAAAAACAAAAAACTAGTGCTTTTCTTTCCATCATTTATCAGAGAAGAAAAACAAGTCTTTTATGTCTCTTTTCTACCCGTTTACCTGAGGACATGGTTTCTGAAACTGACACCATCTGACAGAGAGGGTCCTGCACCCTAGAAGAAATTCTGCCGTACCACTTCAAAGCAGCAGAAAATGACTTTCTTTTTATCATCAAGTGTCACAGTATCCCATAGTCAAAAGGTATTTGAAAGATATTCTAGCGTTCTGTTCATCACAGCTTGCATTCCAGGTGATTGGCGGAGGCAGAGGAAACACGAAGTTCCCTATTTCAGTCCAAAAAGAATAAGTTGCTAACGGACTCCAAGCAAAAACTGGAAGCAGGATTTATCTGTGACCAGTTCACCCATTAAGCACAGTAATTTTTTGTTGTAGACATTACGATAAATAATTGTCTGAGAATTAAAAAAAGATGGAGGCATTACATACTCATAGTCTTGGCCCTGGGGATTAAAGTGATGAAGTGAACAATATTCATAATCATAAAGTTTGTACAAAGGAACCAGCCTTAATACACATATAGAATTGTGTCTGGTTATGGAAACTTTTGCCACTCAGAGTCTTCTGCAGATGTAATTTGTTCTGTGCTTTTGTGGTGGAAAGTGTCAACAATGAGGTTTTAATTATTAAACATTTACCATAATTGAATGCTGTGTAGTGTCTAAAGTCGCTGAGCTGTGGGATTCAGTTAGGCATGCATGGTAACTCCATAGGTATTATTTCCTTATAATTTGTTTTGTTTTGCTTTTTAGGCCACACCCAGCAGTGCTCAGGGCTTACTCATGTCTCTGCTCTCAGGGAGCACTCCTGGAGGGCTGTGCAACAAGGTGGGATGGCAGATTTCAAATCCAGATCAGTCGTGTACAAGGCAAGCACTATATCTCATTTCTTTGTTTTCTCATTTCTTTATGTTTTAGGTGGCAAATTTTTTGAAATTATATCATATTCTAATTAAAAGTTTGTGAAATCCCAAAAAATCGTTTTATTGCTGGTTAATTATTTTTAGTCCTTTGTATGTTATGGGAAAGAACTAATTTTCTCTCTGGAAACTATCTGAACATTGCTCTGAGTCTTACTGTATTCGGTGCAACTGTGTCTAGCAAGAACACAGTGTTGTCATAGCTCATATGAAGAAAACATAGAAAAACAGAGAAAAGTTCCATCATCACCTTATGGTAGACGTGTCCATGACTAACCTCAGCCACTCTGACTAAATTCTGAGAGGTCAGTTGGATTTCTTCTGTGGAAAGGACAGGTTGAAGTAGCCAATTATCACCTGGGAACTAATCATTTTGGGTATTGATTCTGGGCAGAGAATCCCAATGCCAAATATGACAACACAAAACAAGAAGTTACTGTATGCGTAGCCATGCCTCTTCTTCTATAAGACTGACTGTAAATACAATAGGAATAAGGCCAATCCTTCTCTTATCGGAGTTAAACCCTGAACCAAAAGAGGGAGGAAACCAAGTTATTGATGACAACATTTAGCACATAAAAGCCCCATTATATTTTACTCTCATATACTTAAAGTGCTGTGATTTCTTGAATTTAGTGCTACATAATTTAAAGCTTTAGACTGATTTTTATTGAAACATGTTCTATCTACATATCAGTGCACAGAATTTATCACTTGATCACTTGACTTCCCGTAGATCATCAATTACTCGAGCGGGCACCAGTAACATCTCCATATGTCCTGTCACATGTGAGATAGCCCAAGGGCATCTGCCCGCTCCAGGAACATAAAGAGCCTCAAACTATTCCATCAAGTCATGGAAATGAGGTCTATAATTGTTACTGGTATTTGGCATATCAAATCACGACACCGGTAGCTTGCCAGGCTCTGCCGTGCGGGTGGGATAATCTTGTAGTCACCTCAAAACTGGAGATCATTAAGCATTTCATCCATAGGATATTACATTTTAGTATATTCATCTAACTGGTATCCCATCACACTTTCTATAAACAAAGTGTGTGGGCATGAGATGTGGTCTGGGGGACCACCTTGGTAATTTCCTATACAGTGGACTCAAATGGCCCAATGGAGATTTGAGGATCTCCATTGACTTTTGTCTAATACCAGGTTCATCGACCGTATTTAGAGAATTAGCTCCAACAACCAATATAGAATGGATTGTTCAGTGTATGAAGAGGAAACACTCAGATAGACATTGAGATAAATGTGGAATAAGTGTTGTCAGTAGCTGTAGTGATGGCGTGTCTGGGACTGGCAGAAGAAAACCACTGTGTTCTGGAAACCCAGAAAGTGAATCCAAGAACAGAAACTGGCCAGACCCCCCACACATCAGCCTAGGGGGAAAAAAAGTCATGACCTTAGCATTGCTGTTCCCTTATATGAGTTGTAAGGAGCAACATAATTGATGCCGGCTAAGTGAGCAGGCATCAGGAGGGCATGGAGGGTGGGAGGGAAATCGCGGGTCTCTGGTGGTGGGGGGGACACACTGGTGGTGGGATTGGTGCTGAATAATAAACCTTTCCAGCAACTGTATTGTGAAAACGTTTGTACTTTTGTAAATCACGGTGTTTAAAATCAAGCATTAAAAAAACAGTGAGGGTACATAAAGGGGAAGGTAATGTTTCCTTTAGGATTTAGGAATAAGTGAAATGATTATCCTCATGATATTTATAACCCACGAAGCATCACAAGTTATCTTTGAAAACTTCGCACCTAAAGTCATTCTTCCGTGTCCAATTCAGGGCTGATGAGAGTAATGTTTTGTAGATAAAATATGTCATCCAGACATGGACCTGCTAGCATCACCAGCACACATGGCCTGATAGCTGCCAAACGAAGCACTGGATTGAACTGTGTAGTGGCTCAAACTCTCATTCTCAATGAGTCCTTGTTTCCCCAGTCTTATAACTTCCTCTGACAGAGGCCATCACGTCGATGGCTTATCGCTCAATATTGTATCATTCATTAGTCTCCTTTTCTCCTCCTTCCTTCTCTCTCTCCCTCCACCCCTTCCTTCCTTGCTTCATTTCTTCCCTTTCTCCCTCCCATCCTGCCTTCTTCCCTCCCCTCCTTCCTTCCTTTTCTCCCCATGCCCTTTCTCCCTTATCCAGTTGTACTCAGGGATCACTCCTTGCAGGAGACTTGGGGGATCATATGTGGTTCTGGGAATTGAAACTGGGTCAGCTGCATGCCAGGCAAACACCCCCCCCATCAGACTAACCATGGTTTCTGCCTATGTTTGACTTCTGGGAGCAGAATCTCTTTTGTCATCATTAGATTCCAAGGATGGAATGAACCCATATTTCAGTTATAAATCACTTAGCTCTCTTGTACAGGGGTAGGGAGTAGGGTGCTCCCAGTATGGCTAGGGAGCCCAGGGCTTTTCCCAGGATACTCAGTCTGGCAGTATGATTCTGGTGGTCGGCTGCTCGCACACATCACTGTCATCAGGTTCACTCCGTACAATGCTGGTGGCTGACAACCATCAGGGTCCCAGTTGGTGCTCCAGGAGGCCATGCAGAGTGAGGACTAGAACGCAGGGTCTCATGCACACCTTACAGTCATGTGAACTATCGCTCCGAGCCCTACACCAGATTCTGGGCTAATCCTCTCATCTGTTCCATGTGCTCAGTGCTCAGATCCTAACTTCTTTTTTTTTTTATTGGCTTTTTGGGTCACGCCTGTTTGGCAACACTCAGGAGTTGCTTCTGGTTGTGCTCTTAGCTCAGGCATTACTCCTGGCAGTGTTCAGGGACCATATGGGGTGCCGAGGATCCAACCTGGGTGGGCTCATGCAAGGCAAATGCCCCACCCGCTGTCCTATCTCACCGGCCCCCAGATCCTAACTTCTGAAACTGTGGATCATGAGATTCACTTACATTCAGTGGAGACACTTCATAGTAGATAGATGTAGTTTCAATTGGGATTAATCTGGATTCAGCGTTTAGCCAGATAAATGTTTAAATTACATGAACAGGAACCCACTTAGAGTGCCTGAATTAAGTTATTTGCCTTATAAGTCATCCTTACTTTATCTGTAAAATAAGCATAGTAATAGTGACATAAAAACATCAGCATAAAACTAAGCTTTTTAAATTTTAAGTTTAAACTAAGACCTTCCAATTGTATGTTTGCAAAGATAAGACAATGTGTGTGGGAATTATATAAATGCAATTTCCTCTGTTAGACAGATGTGTTTCAAACACACATCTGGCAGTCACCGTGCAATGCTGTACAACTAGTACTGTTTCAGAAAAATAACATGTTTGAGCTGGTATTAAAGACCAGCAATCAGAATCCCAGTTTCTATTTTCTTCCTGGTGAATGATCTAAGACTCAAGCTTTGTTCAGAACATGTGGTCTCAGGGAACTAAATTGCTACCAATAGTAAGTTTTCACTATAAGTTAAGAACAGCTTTGGGCTCCACTCCTGAGATCTGAGCCTTTAGGACAGGGGAGTGTCTGCTAGTAATCTTGAACACTGAGAACACATATTTATGGAGATCTCCTAACAGTGACAGGCAAGAATGTGGACAAACTCTGGGAACTAGCAGTTGACTTTCAGATGTGTTCAGATCTCGAAAATCTCTTTAGAAGTTCATTTTGTCTTTAGAGAGAGCTTATGGTAAGCAAGTATACAGTTTAGCATGTTCAACGTGTCAAAATTCTGAAAGAGAAAATATTTTAATTGTGGCTTTCACTCTGAATATCAGGCATTTTATTTTATTTTAGCACACCACATGAAGGCGTGTGAGGGGCTTACTTCTCACTATGTATTCAGGGATCTCTCTTGGGCTGGGCAAACTCTGTAGGATGCTGGGAATGGAACTCAGGTCAGCTGCATACAAGGCAAATGCCTTCCCAGCTTTACTGTCTCTCCCTCCCCCACACCAGGTATTCCTAAAACATCATTTCAACTGGGGGCTATTTAGACACCAGGGGGCCAACCAGTCAGACAGGAGGTCACAGAAAGGTTACAAGATTGGAAAGGGATCAAGAACAGAAAAGCTTTTAGAAACACGGTTTTAAATTTTGTAAAAGGAACAGTACACTCATGGTTTAAAACTCACATTCTAACTAGACTTAGTACAGCTCAGCAGCTTATTATGTTGGTGGTCTTGAGTATTAATAATATACCTCAAATTTTCTTCATAAATAGCTATAAAATTATAATTAAAGGTTAATATGAGGCTTCTATGGGGTAATTACATACAAAATTTGAACACCGTGCCTTATACTTCAAAAGGACCCATTGTAAGTTAGGCTACTCTTGGTTTTTCAGCCTTCTCGGTTTACCTTAAATTAGCTGGCACAATTCTTTCATGTGTGCTACTATACGCTGCAGCATACTGGCAGGTAAAATGGACCTTGTAAGTTCTACATATAACATAGACATCAATGTTTCCAGCTACAGTGAAGGCAGGGGAAATATCCATGTATTTGAAGGCAGGGAAAATATCCATGTATTTAATCCTTAGCTTGTATAAAACATGCAACCTCTGCTGCCAGAGGCGCTGTCTACACTTTTCGTCAGTCCCAGATGCATTGCCCATGCAACACTACTAGTAGGAGGCACACAGACCAGCTGTGTCATGGCATATAGCAGCCACAGCCTCTTCTTACTAACTTTCAATGCCTATGTAATGCTTGACTTTCTCAGACTATTGCACTCAATTCATATAATGCTTTAATAGAGATGCCCATTGTGCTACACTAACAAGGAAGCTATTGCTAGAGTTTTTAATGTAACTTTCTCAGTGCCATATACCAATAAGTGAAAGAGCCATGACTAAAGAATTAGGACCACTGAACACTGAGAGACTTTTTTTCTCCAATAGGAAAGGATCTAAAAGCCTCCCTAGACTTAAAGTGTATCCTACGGGGCACCATTATATCCTGACTTGCACTAGACTTAAATAGAATTCTATCCTGCCTGGCTCCAAAGTCACCTTCCACTAAACTAAGATCAACCACTAGAATAGTATCTATTGGGCCCAAGAGATAGTGCAGCAAGCAGGGTATTTGCTTTGCATGTGGCCAACTTGGGTTGATGTTCGGTACTCTATATGATCCCCTAAGCACTGCCAGGAGTGATTCTTGAGTGCAGAGCCAACAGCAGGCAAACAAGGAGCATGGCCAGGTATGGTCAAAAACAAAACAATGAAAAAAAAAGTAAATGTTTTAACCCTTAAACAAAAACAAAAAAGGAAAAAAATTACAAATATAAGGACCCCGAGCATACCAGTTACAAATGAGTTTTATTAGCAGGAATTGTCAGATAAAAATGAAAATCATAATATATATTTTTTTCATTGTGAGTCATTACTAAAAAATGGACAGTAAGATAGGTGTTCATATGCTCTTGGGGACATGCCACTATTTTTAATTTCACAAAATTTGCAGTTTCCCAAGAACAATACTCTGGTTGTGCAACTTGAATGGAATGGAAGGTAAATTTTTGTCAGAAAATCTTTCTGTAAATACCAATCATTCAACATACATTCCTTAGAGACAGGGTGAGGCGCTGCAATTTTGAGTTTTGCTGTTTTCAAGGCACACCTATATAAATTATTTCAATGGTGTCTATGTTTTCTCCAACAACTTGACGTTAACTACTTTTGCCTGCACTGCTGTCAATTTATGAGCCACTATAAGGAAACAGGTTGCAACAAGATTGGTTTATTAGATTAAATATAATAGCATTCCACAGGCAAAATGGCAGAGCCACTGGGAGGAATGTGATTACCCAATCTCCTTGATGTCTTAAGAAGCCACTGTTAAGAAACATGTTTCCCCATCTAATTGATGTTATTATGCCTGATAGTAAACCTTTCATTTGCATAGTTATTAGCACTTTTAATTCCTTGTACAAGTCACATTCGTTGTGAGAAATCTCTTCGCTCTAGATTAGTCTCAGTGTTTATGTCTGATTTCCACTATGACACCATGTGTCTGTTGGCTTTTTGATTTGTAATCTTGCTCTGGCCAAATTATATTCCCACTTTTATCTTTTCAGTTATCTTCTGAACTCAGCAGGTACAGTGTCTTCCACTTGACAGCTTTTTTTTTTTTACATACATACCTTAAATTACTGCCAAGATTTTAAAACTAACCAATGGCAGACTTGCAAGAATACTATTTAAAAACTGGTTGCAAAAAAACTAAACACTGATAGAAATTTCTAGCTTCTTTTAACTATGTCCGAAATATTTTTGAAGTCAATTTAAGAAATTATTATTTCCACGGAATTAAAATAATATTATTCTTTTTATTAAATAAGTCATTTTTAACATGACAAATGTTTATGTTAATCCATGGTTACATGGAAACACATGGTAAAGGTTAAAAAATTAGAAGTATAATTCTACCATTGCAAACATTATAAATATTTTAGTATGCTCTTCCATTATCATCTACACCTTTGTCTGTGTATGCTTATGCCTATGTCTAGTCCTCAAAAATGCCTTGAAAAATTTATTGAAGCAAGAGCTGGGAACTAAGTGGAGTATTTGACTGTTAGTAGCAAGTAAAGCTGAACAACTAACTAGCTTGAGACTATTTAATCTTAGACACTATTACACAGCTGTTACGCAAACAATTGTCAAAAATTGGAAATCAATAAAAAATTTTCAAATTTGTTTTCTAATAATACTGCACTGTAGAAAGAGTACAATAATACTGCACTATGTACTATACAAGACATATTAATTACATCATAATTTAGAACTGACCAGAACTAGAATGTTGTTTCAGCAAATATTATATAGTTCATTCTAAACTACACTTCAATGTTCTCAAGAGTAATCACCTAGGAAGCTAAGTGTGGGAGGGTACATTAGACTCCATCTGGTCTCAGGTCATCATTCTTCAGTGACCGTCTTTATCTTCTTAGGCATTTCAAAGCCTTCCAGAGTACACTGATAACCATTGCTTTTATTCCCTTTGCTTTTATTCTCTTAACTAGCGGCATAATATAGACATAATTGAGATTTCCTAACACCCCTTTAAACAGCCCTTGAACACCATGTTGTAAAAACAGAGCATAGTGAGGCTGGGACGATACCCTCAACTGGCTGAAGTGTACATAGGAGCCCCGGATTCAATCCCCAGAGCCTCCTAATTCCGAGTGCCATGTTGAGAGCAGTTGTCAAGTAGGGTCTAATGAGAATTCTCTCGCCACCACACTCACACAAAGAAAGTGAAATGTGAGAAGATGCAGATTTTGACAGAGAACTGATATTAAAAGGAGAGATTTTAAATGGCACATTTAAAATATTAATATTTGATAAACACCTTAAGTCTTTAGAGGGGAGTCTAGGGGCTTTGTTGTGTAAATGCCTTGTACTCATCTGCCGAGTTATCACAGGTTCACAAGAACTATAGCATACTTAGAAAAAATGATTGGGACGTGGTGAGCACCCCATAGAGCAGATAATTTGAGATCCAGTTAGGACTTTATTCACTAATTAACTGTGTGACCTTGGCCTGGTTTCTCAACCATCTAAAAATCACAAGGATTTGCAAAATATGATAAAAATATTTACTCTTTCCCAGTATGACTTTAGATTCAAATTATATAACAGATATTAAAAACATTCTCTCTAAAAAAGACTGGGCCCACTGAGATGAACCCAGAGTCACAGCAGAGCCTGGTAAGCTACCTACCCATCGTGTATTTGATATGCCAAAAACAGTAGCAATAATGGAGCTTATTCTGAATGGATGGAGACATTACTGGCGCCCATTCAAGCAAATCAATGAACACAGGAAGACCAGTGACAAGTACTGAAATAGACTCAGCAATTATTATTGGGTAGAGACTTTGCAAGAGAGGTATGAAATCTATTTCCATATTTTTTATCATAACTTTCCTATACCCATCACTACATTTACTTGTTGTATCATTAAAATTTTTATCTCTAAATTAAGAATAAAAATTGTTTACATTTACACAAATTTATTTCCGCTCCAAAATATTGTTTCTTTGATTCTGACACCTTGAAATGGTTTTATGGTTAAAGACTGGAAGTCTTAAGTTATAAGGCAAAGATGTCCATTCTCTCCACTTGTATTCACCATAATATTAGAAATCTTGGCTACAGAAATCAGTTAAGAAAAATAAAGGTATCCAAATTTGAAAAGAAAAACTTAAACTATCACTATTTGCAGATGAAATGATAATATATACAGTCAACTCTAAAAGTCCACCAAACAGCACCTAGAACAGAAACAGAAAGGTACAAAGGCAATACACAAGAGTGTCTTCATATAACTTTAAAAGGACCCATAAGCATCAAGTGTCTAGGAGTAAGC
Source organism: Cryptotis parvus (assembly GCA_021461705.1). Taxonomy (NCBI): domain Eukaryota; kingdom Metazoa; phylum Chordata; class Mammalia; order Eulipotyphla; family Soricidae; genus Cryptotis; species Cryptotis parvus. The sequence continues at coordinate 532,240 of JAJIBD010021259.1, forward strand.
TGAATGAAAGATGTGGTAGATCAATACCATAATCTCTTTAAATCACTTAAGAAAGGGACAGGAAGTGGAAAAATATCCCATGCTTATGGATTACAAGAATCAATATTATTAAAATGACTAGCCCATATAAATTATATATATTCAATGCAATCCCGACAAATTCAGATGACATTCTTCCAGGGTCAAGAAAAATCAATAGTAAAGTTTGTAGAGAATCAGAAAAGACCGCAAACAGACAGAGCAATACTGAAAAATAATAAATTGGGAGATATCTCATTACGTAATTTGGAACTGTATTATAAAGCCATAGGTGATCAAAACTGCATGGTACTGGAATAAAAATAGTGCCTTGGATGGATGGGTCAGAATTGAATACTCTATGACAAAACCCCCATATATATATGGGCAGCTAATTTTCAATATAGGAGCTCAGAACATGAAATGGAGTAAAGATAGCATCTTCAACAAATAGTGCTGGGAAATTCGATAACTACATGTAAGTAACTAAAACTAGACTCATACCTTATACCACACACAAGTCAATTCAAAGTGGATCAAAGACCTTGAGATCAGACCAGAAATAAAGTATGCTGAGGAAAATAAAGGCAGAACATTTCAATTTGGACCTTGTTGCAGGACACCTAAAAGCCTAGGCCTCTACATCTGCCCTGGATTGCCTCCTGCAGGTCACTTCATAGATAGGGGGTAGCGACTGAATGTGGCAGTCTTATCTGACCATGTATTCTGTACTGGCTGGTATAAATATTCTCTCATGCTACCACAATCATTGTGGGACTATTTAGATCTTACCAGCATATTTACCTGACCACGTTGGATCTCTAAGTAATTAGACCAGAGAGAAATGATGTTTGCCTACAAGCAAGCAAGCATGGCTCCCTGATAACTCAAAGGCAACTAAAATGCAAAACTACCGTGAAGTAGACGAGACTCTTGTGAAGGCTTGGAGAAATATTTAACTGGCATTAGTATTAGTCTTTGGTACAGAGACATGCCATCTCAGAAACCCCCTTCTCTACCCTATAAAGGAAATTCTAGGCAGATCTTGGCTCAAGACATTAGGTGAGGTGCTGGGAAAAATTACCTGAGAGCATTTGATCCTTCCTGCCAGGGGAAGTTACATTTAGCTTATAGCTTCTCCCAGCTCTGCTAGGAGGCTTTTAATTAGCTCTGGGTCCCTGTAAACAGCCAGATGTTCTCCTGAAGTTGCTACATTTCTATAGAGCGATTTTCCTGTTTTCATCTCTAGATTTGGAGGTAAATTGCGTGGCACGCACAGCGGCTGCATGCAATGGGGAAAGCTGGTTTCTGCTCTGCCAGGTGTATCTGTGTCTTAGGCTCAAGCATTCCTGGGCTTGAAATACTCTCCTCTGAAGGGCGGGTCTCTGCAGGGTGGGTCCTTGTAGGCTGGGTTTCTGACAAGCTGGGCTGGAGACTGGATTAATCTACTGGGTGGAGATCTTATGAGCTGTGGAGTGTGGATTGTGAAGATCGCTGCCAGCAAGGTGTGGGGGGTTTCTCTGGGCTCTTCAAGGCTCCATCGGGATGGTGGACTCGGGTCGGAAGTTGCTCTCGTTGGTTTACAATAATTTAAAGAGGTTCTGGTTGGCTCCTCCAGCAGCCAAGGAGAGGCCAGCGGCCTGGCATGCAGACTCACAGCCGCTGTCATTTACCTCCAAATTACCGTGAATATTCTACCCACCCCTCAGAGAGAGCCCCACAAAGTAATGAGACTATAGCTCCCGCATGGCAGAGCCTGGCAAGCTGTCCGATGTGTGTTCGATATGCCAAAACCAATAACAGAAATGTTTATTTTCCTGACCCTGAAAGAGCCCTTAATATGGCAGCAGTAAGAAAGGCGAACAAGCAGTGCCTGATAAAATTTCACGGCCATCCTAGACAGCCAAAATTCAAGATGGTCAGATTTCCTTGTCAAGACCCTGAAGGAACGTTTTGAGGCTCTTCATATTCCTGAATCAACCAGATGCCATTGGGCTACATTGGCACGTGATAGAGTGCAATGGAAATGTTACTGGTGCCCACTCGAGCAAAGAAACCCAGAATGGGCTGGGCTGAGGAGTTGTGGCGGATTTCTAGCTATAAAATAAGCTGCAAGAAGAAAGAAGCTCTCTCTTTTTTTCCCCCTTTTGCCATTTCGGCTTCCCTTGGTGTTTCGCTTCTCCGTCCTCTTCCATTCTCTGTTGGGCCTCAACACGTGGTGGCAGCCATCTTGGCCTACACCTGGCTGGGGCCTAGCTGGGAACCTAGAGTCGGAGGTTTCCCTGCTCTTGGATTGTATATTGGAACCAGTGATAGTAAAGCTCTTTTAAAACTGCATCGGATTCCTGAGTCTTCATCCATTCCCTGCCGGCCGGAGGTAGAAGGGAACTTCGCTTCCGGCACTGTCAGGGACCCCGGTGGTGCTCCCGACAGGACCTCAAAGGTGACTGTAATAATCTAATACAACTGACAGAGGGTAACAAAATATAAAATATACAAATGGACTGCATAAAGTTAAAGAAGTTTCTTCATGGCAAAACAAACAAAACAAAAAACAAAAAAAATACCCATGGGCTAAAACTAAAAAGTCAGCTAACTGAATGGGGAAAATAATGAATGGGGAAATTTGTAGTTCACACATTAGATAAGGTTTGCTACTCAGAATATAAAAAAATATGACAAAGATCAACAAAAAGAAATTCAAATCTATCAACTATCAACAGGTTGGCAGAGGAAATGAATAGATACTTCTCAGAGGAAGCAGATGGCATTAGGCACGTGAAAAAAATATTCAGTATCTATCACTTAGACTCAGACACATGGGGAAGAGCTGCTGCCAGTTCTAACTGTGCTCAGCTGATCATGAGGTGCATGAAAGGGAAGGTGAGTTCTTGCCCTGGCCTGCCATCCCAAGAGAGCCTCTCAAGAAGCCAGAGGAACCCCCACACCATGAGGGGCCACCATTTTCAACATCCAGACTCAACAGCTCCTCAGAGCTTCACACAAGAGAAAAGCCAATCTCTCCCTGTTATAGTTCATCAGTAAATGCACGAGATGAGAGTCTACTACTGAGAGTATACCACCCCCAAGGCAGAGCCTGGCAAGCTACCCATGTCGTATTTGATATGCCAAAAACCAGTAACAATTATAGACCTCATTCCTATGACCTGAAGGAACAGTCTGAGGCTCTTCATGTTCCTGGAGCAAGCAGATGCCCTTGGGCTACACTAGCACTGAGACAGAAACGTATGGAGGTGTTATTGGTGCCCACTCAAGCAAATCGATGAACAACGGGAAGACAAGTGATAGAAGTGATCACTTATCTGAAAAATCCAAATCAAGATGACAATGAGATACTAGCTCAAACCAGTGAGAATAACACATATCAAAAATAGGTGGAGCAATCTGTATTGGTGGGGCTATGGTAAAAAAATCACTTAACCGCTACTGGTGGGATTACTGACTAGTACAATGAAAAACAGTATGGAGAGTGCTCAGTAAACTTAGAACTGAGCTTCCATATGACCAAGCAATTCCACATTGGGGCATCTATCTCCAGGACATAAAAACATTTTCTCAAAAGGACATGCACAACAGCATTTACCACTGCACTCAGTAAGTAGCTAAGACATGGAATCAACCTAAGTGTCCAATGACAGATAACATACACTACAAGCACACACACACATACACACACACACACACACTACACAATGGAGTACTATGCAGCTGCAAGGAAGAATGAAATCATGCAATTTGCTGCAACATGATTGAAACCGGAAGATATCATGTTGATGAACTCAGCCAAACACATGATGATCTCACCTAATGTGGAGTACAGACTCCTGGATGAGGAAATGTTTGTAGTTAAAGAGGGAGGGTTAGATCATTCTTGAGCCCAGTGCAGAGAGGAGACAGAGAATGAAAGACATCAAGGGGGAAAGAAGAGAAGTTAACCATCATCAGGGTTTTGGTTATTTTAGTAATACCAGTGACACGAGAGAGGAAGGTATAGCCATAGACCCAAAACACAGATTCAACAGAATTGAAAACATGAGATGTAAGTGGCAACCCTGAAACTTTGCAATGTAGCTCTCATGTTGGCAGGCAGCAGTAGAGTGGGGGTTGGGATGGGGAGGGAAGCTGGGAACGCTAGTGGCGGGAAGTTGACATTGGTGGAAGAATCACTGTTGAATTATTGTAAGTCTAAAATGCAATTATCAGTAACTAAGCATGGCTCTTTAATAACGTTTTTTAAAGAAATGGAGTATTATACAATATTCAATACTTTTGCCAGTATTTCCCCTAGTACACTCTTTATGCAGTTATTTATATTGTTAATAAAGCTTTCAACATTAAGAAACTTGGCTATAGAGATTTCTCTCTCTCCTCTTTAGTCTCTTTCAATTTCTTCATTTATTCCTTTGTCTCATATACTTCTCATATACTGATGGGTGTATTAAAATTAGTGAAAAATTATTCATGAAAGAATGAAAGGTTATGAGAAAAAAATAGCATCACATTCATGTAAGGAACTTAATACCCGGGCAACCTTTGTATGAGTCTATATGCATTAAATGTATAGACATACATCTATTAAGAAAAGAGTCAATTCTATGAATCTAGACAGGCTTGTGCATGTTTTAAGCTTTTGATATTTTAAGGCAAGAGCTATGAGGGTAGATCCAACTTCTGGTAATTCTAAAATATCAAGATAAAAATCTGTAAGCAGGGGCTGGAGCAATAGTCCAGCAGGTAGGGCGTTTGCCTTGCACGTAGCTGACCCAGGTTCGATTCCCGGCATCCCATATGGTCCCCTGAGCACCGCCAGGAGTAATTCCTGAGTGCAGACCCAGGAGTAACCCCTGAGCATTGCCGGGTGTGACCCAAGAAGCAAAAAAATAATCTGTAAGCAATGAAGAGTGAGCATGAAATATGGAATCATACATAGCAGCAGTTAATATCAGTCAATGCTGTTGTAGAGGGCTGAAGAGAACATGACTTATTACGAAGTCACATCCCAGCTCTGGTTTCCTAAATTCTCTATCAGAAGATGCTAGAAAGAGACAGGAAGAATTGGAGAAATGCATCTGTTCAATGTTTATGACAAAACTGCCAAGTCTACAGGAAAACAAATCTGTTGCTTTACAATTATACTGAACAAGGGGTTTTAGGACCCAAAAGAGTTATCTAGCATGAGAGAAGTTGGTCTTATTGGAAAGGGACTATTTCTGCTTTCAGTCTCCCTTGCTCTGAACTCCAAAGAGATGTCATTTGCTCCAGGGTGCTATTCTCAAAGTATGAAGTTGACTATAAATCTGAACTCAAAATATCTGCTGGTCATAAATTTCTCCAGATCCACAGATATTGCTCCTTTAAATAGAAAATGTAAAAGTCTCTGCCCTCTACCTTTAGTGATCAGTCGCTGCTCTTGCTCATGACTTTTTGTTTTCAAAATGTGTATGTTAAAATATCATACTTATATTGAGATATGTTCTGATGAAGTTGAGCTTTTAACTCTCTGACATTTTTATTAAGAAAAATGGGTAAGCCTAGATTTAAAAAAGTTATCCACTGTTTAAATCCTGCAGTTTTTAAAAAACACACTTGACTTGTACACTGTAATTAATAAATGGCAAAAGCATGTAAGCAGAAAGTTCTTAACTTTTTTCATTTTGTTTATTCAGTAAGCAGATCATTGCTGGTATATAGTAAATCCTAAACTAATATCTACAACTTGTGTGCATGTTTATATAGTGAAGCATGTGTATTAAAATATGTATTGTGAATTGGTCTATGAATCTATATGCATACCAATACCTGTGCAGACATACACGGCATATATCATGTACCTATAGAGGTACAAATAAAAGCCTGTATGTGTACAGTCTATAAAGTGTACAGGTCTATAATGTGTACGCACATATAGCTACATGTAAATATTTATATACATTAACTTTCAACTTCTGGAACTTTCCAAGTAGCAAGAAAATGCATTCTTTAGAGAGAAACTAAAGTCCTTAAACCAGCTTAGCTATCTCTTTAAGCCTTTAGAGGAAGATACTACAATGTTTGTTCTAGTCTGAAAATTCTGAACACAGGGCAAGTCTGTAAAAAACTGACTTTCGGCACCCATCTATTTGCCAAGTTTATCGTGTTAAATCTGACCCCTGCTGCATGTTCTCAGCGAGGAAGATCTAGAGAACACCTCGGAGGTAGAGGGTCACACTGCTTCAAAGGTGGGTGTGTCACACTTTTCTAAACTCAAGCGTCAGTAGCTTCAATTCAGTGGGGAAATCCTCACCCTCTGTGGGCAACCGAAGCCCCCTTACTGCAACGTTGCTGTTCGCCATACAGTAAGCAGAAACGCTGCGGCTTGCTGATCCTCGTCTTCAAAGCTTGTCGGGAAAGAATCCGTACCTCCAGCCAGCTCTAGCACAAATAAACCTCAGGCCTCAGAGGACAACCCCAGAGCTCAAGGCAAGTAAATAACTCAAGCGTATCCGGAAAAACAAGTATTCTTAGACTCCCTCCTAGTCCTTTGTCGCGTACTCAGGCCAACATTCGCAAACAGTTCGGAAAACAATCGCAGGCGAGGATGGAGGGGGCAGGGCTGTTCTAGGTCTGGGGCCTGGGCAGTCACCTGCCGGCCTGCATCAAAACAGTGAAGTGGCCTATTCATAAGGACTTCAAGGACGACTGGGCCCTGGCTCGTCCGACCCAGCTGTGAGGTATCAGCGTGTGGCTCCCGGACAGCTGCAGCGGCTGCCCAGGGGGCGGGGGGCGGTAGTGGGGGCCGAAGGGGCGACAGGGAGGAACCGGGCTGGAGTGACCGGTCGCGCCACCTCTCGGTAAAGCAGGAAGTATTTCTGCAGTGAGTGCAAACGACAGAGCCACCCCTGAACTGAAAAGTGTGAATGGCGGCACCGGAGACCCCAGCAAGGTGCCATAGCTGCCAACCCTTGGCAGGCCCGAGCCGGACCCGCAGCTCCACGGAGCCTGGAGTCCGGGGGAGGGCAGAGAGTGCGCAGGCGGCGCGGCTCTAGCAAACCTGGCCGTGCCAAAGGGGGAACGAGGCTTGCAACAGCCTCTGCCTGCAGCCGCGAGCCCCCGCGCCCCCCGCATTGCCCACGCGTCCAGCCCGGCCCGCGGTGCAGACGCCCAGCCCCGCTCCGCCCGCGACCCCCGGGGACACCCCCGGCCGGCGGCGCACACTCACCATCTCCTGCCGGAGGCGGTGCAGCTTGGTCTCCAGCCTCTCCAGGGCGCCGGAGCGGCTCGGCCGTGGGGAGCTGGAGGTGGGCGAGGACGAAGACGAGGATGACCGGGAGGGGGAAACTGCAGCAGCTGCTACTGCTGCGGCTACTGCTACTGCAGACGCCGCCGCTGCCCGCGCAGGGGTCCCTGTCCTGTTGCAGGGGCGCCCCCTCCTCCCGCGCAGCGACCGCGCGAGGCTCTCGGGGACTTTGCGCCCCAGCTTCAGCTCGATGTCTCGGAGGTCTGGCAGCGGAGCGTCTTCCATGCCTTTCCAAGAACGGGCACGGAGCGATGCAGAGACGCCACAGAGGAGCGGCCTCCGCCCTCCCGGGTCTCTATCGGCGGGCGGACAGCAGCGTCCACTCCATACCCGCCTGCGCCCGGCCGCTCAGCCCCGAGTCCGTCCTAGACTCTGCGTCTCAGCCGCAGCTGCCCGGCCGCTGCGCCTCTAAGATCGTGGCGTTGGCTCCATCCTCTGCTTTTCCTGGCCACCTTCTAGAAAAGTTAATCGTTAGTGCAGAGGCTAGGGGAGGAGAAGGGGGCCAGCACGGGGGACGAAAGGATAAGAGGGCCGCGCGTCTGCTTCATGGGGCAGCACATTCACATGGCAAACTGTCCGTCCACACCCCTGCGCCATGCAGTCGCTGCCCATCTGGTACCAGGCGACACCAAAGGAGAGGGAGCCACTCTCCAAGGTTGTTTCATTCTGCGGCCATAGGTCTTCTAGCTTTGGCCCAGTAGTCCGGCTGGTCCAAATACTCGCTGGTCGCTGCAAGAGGAAGTCGGATGGTGCTTGGGTGCAAGAAAAGGAGAGAGCGAGCGCAGCAGGGCGTTCGCGTCCTCCTGGATGTCGCGGAAATACGCTTCTTCCCACGGAGGCAGTTAGATCCGAGTCACTGGGTTCCTCCCAGGCTCAGAAACTTTAAACTCCACTGGCAGGTGGACCAAACCGCGGCCAACCCTAGTACCGTATATCACAGATAATGTGAGCAATAGAAATGTTCCTGTCTGCCGCTAGTGGCGGTTTCCGAGTTCTGCTTCAGTTGAGAGACTCTAAAACTGTATTAGATAATCAGTTTTCTCTCAATTATTGCCTGCTAGCTACATCCTTTAACAGCAGCAATTATATACAGAAAAAGGACTTTAAATGCAGCGTTATTTCCTAGCTTTCACCTTCAGATAAAATATTTAAAAAGATTATCTAATGGTTTTACACTGGTAGTCAAACATTTTTCTCCAAACATTTAATGATAATATAGAGTTAAAATCTTTACAAAAGATTACAATGTAACACTGCAAGCAGAAATGAAGAATTAAATTTCCAAAATAACATGACTGTTAATATGACTATATTAATATATAATAATACATATGTAATCTATTAATAGGAGTAGCTTATAAAGGGAGATTGCAGAGATACTTTATTACACAGAAGAATATTGAGTATACTTAATTAAAAAGCATCTTCATTAATAATTTATATGTAATATATTTATGTATTACCAAGAAACAAAGTGTGATCTATCAAGATAATATCACCAAGGAAGTTAGTGTGAGTCACATGGATTATAGCTTAACTCATCATTGAATTAGATTTAATAATCTTAGAGTAGAGATTACAGTTTTCATTCTAGTGAACTAATTTGGGGGTTCTATTGGAATAATTCCAACTGTAAGTCCCTCTGTTACTAGAACAAATAAGAGATTGTGTTCTTGTCCTCCTTGGGCTCAATTCCCAGAAGCAGCAATGTTACATTTCACTTGTAAATACATAGGCAGATATTTCCTCTGATTATGTGAGTCAGAATACAACTTTGCTATAGCCTCAGCTGGACAACTTAAATCTAAGAAACAGATCTTCTGTATGAAATGTTGTGTATCAGGGAGAAAGTTTCCGAAGTACTTTGATCAGTACGCCAGAAAATTTTGCTAGTTCCCACTGTTGCTGTCTTCCCTTGTATCATCGATTTGCTCGAGTGGGCACCAGTAACATCTCAATACATCCTGCCACACGTGAGATAGCCCAAGGGCATCAGCCTGCTCCAGGAACATAAAGAGCCTCAAACCATTCTATAAGGCTTTAAATATTTTATCTGAAGGTGAATGCTAGTTCCTAGTTCTCAAAAAACAATGAGGGAGATAGTTCTAAATTAATTGACCCATTTTTTTCAGTTGCAATAATAATTTATGAAATCAAAGGAGAACAACAGCAAATTTCAACACAGTGATAAAATAATATGCTTTGTCCTAAATTTGGAAAACCACAAACTCAATGGATAAGACTTTCACTGTGACGTGTAATTATGGAAAGCTTGTGCTTTAGTCAAGAACACTTTCTATTCTAAAACCCTAGCATAGTTTCCGTAGGACTTACCGAGAGGAGCAATTATAAGTGTGCATCTATGTTGAACTTAGTCAATTAAAAAATTGCTGTCAAATTGTCATCTGTGTAACTGTACAAAACTGGATAATAGCTTTTTTTTCTGTATCACTTCACTTGTATCACTTGTCTTCCCATTGTTTATCTATATGCTCGAGCGGGCACCAGTAACATCTCCATATGCCCTGTAGCTTGCTAGTGGAGCCCGAGGGCAACTGCTCACTCCAAGAACCTGAAGAGCCTCAAACCATTCCATCAGGTCATGGGAATGTGGTCTATAATTGTTACTGGTTTTTGGCATATCAAATACGAGTAACTTGCCAGGCTCTGCCGTGTGGGTGGGATACATTTGTAGCCTCTCATCTCGTGCATTTATTGATGAACCACAATGGGGAAAGATCAGCTTTTCTGCTGGGTGGAGTTCTGATGAGCTCTGGAGTCTGGATGTTGAAAATGGCAGCCCTCATGGTGTGGGGGTTCCTCTGGCTTCTTGCGAGGCTCTGTTGGGATGGCGGGCCAGGGCTAGAACCTGCCTTCCCTCCTGGGCACCTCATCAGCTGGGCACATGGAGAGCCGGTAGCAGCTTTGCTCCATGTATCTGAGTCCTTTTTTCTGTAAATCAGTAAAATTAGTATGATAGTAACAATAACTCAAAAGTATATTTTCATGTGTTTTCAATGTTATGAAGGAAATTATTTTCAAAGATAAAATATGGTCTATATATAAATAAACCTTTTGAGCCAGCATAATATAAAACAAATGTAACAGTTTAAAGAAAAATCTAGTTTTCACTTAGACCACACTCTCTTTGATCTTTATGTTCTGATCTTTCTTATCCATCTCCAACCACTACTTTCTTAGATAATAGTATTTACCAGCAGCAACTTAAACTCGGTGTTTTCCCAAACCTAATACGTCAAATAGTAAAATGCGTAGTATATTGCAATTCATTTAAACATGAACTACCTTTATTCCCTGTTTCCTCTTCTCACTGTTTTAATGTATGAGCTGAATTCGGCACTCCCCTTTATTTTTTTGCAATGTATTAAGAGTGGGTATTATACCATAAAAATAACTTTAAGTCTGAGTTTCTTCCCCTGTCTGAATTATGTTCACAAAAAGGAAAGAGATTGTCTTATTTATCATTTTAAAAAGAAACCTAGTAGGCAATTAGGAGCATTGTTGGACTCAGATCACATGGTTTTTAAGAATGCCTCAATCACAAAAACTGGGAGATGCAAAGCACACTTTAATTATTCTGCACTTACACTTTTGTAGTATGAAACACAGCACTTATAGCACAAGTGGTGTCAGCAAGACTTTGGATGCAGTGAGTAATGCCACTCCTTAATCTGTGCGAGCACTGTGGATACAAGGAAAAAGCCCTCTTCCTTCCCTCTGGCAATGACTAAACACATGCAGCTTCCCTATCTCTTACAGGTGTAGAGTTCAAGGACTAGATCAAAATCTCTAACCTGAGACTCCCCACAGTGCAGAATATGATTATGAAGCTAGCAACATCAAATGCCCCTTAACGTTTTCAGGAAATAACTGCACAGTGAGTTTAAGATTTTATGAATTTGTGTTTCATACGTGAAGCAGTGTTGTTCCTCTGAATAGTTTCATTCAACGGATAATGTGCTTAACAAGATTTTATAGCAAAACAGGGAGCGATGATCTTCTGCATACCAGGGAAGTTTTCTATCTGTTAAGACTTGAGATTTTACTTTGCTTGTTTCAGGAGGTAGTTAATATAGCTGTGAATTTATATCAACTTGATGAATATGAATATGTTGTGTAGTATATATTCCTTTATGTTTTCTTAAATGTTTCTCTATAGGTAGGACAGACCCTTTAAATAACATTCTGATTGGAATCAAATTAATATTTATAATAAGAGCTATGCACTTCCTTAGGTCACCAGCATCTAAGTGAGCCTTATCCCCTGTTGACAATCCCTGTCAAATCTCCCTGACCGCATTATTTGCAATAGAGTCATATGTTTGCAGTTTTTTTTTTCTCCCTAAGCTCTGAATTCCTACTGTATGGTGTAATATCAGCACCCATCAGGAGAGATGCACTCAGCTGTTCCTCTCTGGCCTACCCAGCTTGACTTCAGAACAGAAGTAAAGGTAATTTTTTCAATACTTTTTTTTTGCTTTTTTTTGGGTCACACCCAGCGATGCTCAGGGGTTACTCCTGGCTCTGCACTCAGGAATTCTTCCTGTCGGTGCTAGGGGGACCATATGGGATGCCGGGGATCGAACCCAGGCCGGCACAGGCCAGCCGTGTGCAAGGCAAACGCCCTACCCGCTGGGCTATAACTCCGGCCCAATTTTTTTCAATACTTTGCTGGTAAATATTTAAATTGATTTGGAAAACATATAAATAACTCATCTGTCTATTTAGACAACTCTTACCGTGTAAATACTCCCACAATTATTGATTTCATATCTTTGTTGTGAGCTGGGAGAATATGGAAAATAGCAAAGCTTTATATTATATTTCTACTGTAGAACATACTCAAAAGAGTAGGAAATTATAATCAAATAATAAATTGAGTCATTTTTATTACAATGGGTTTTGGTATAACTTCATAATCTAAAGTTTATTACACAATGTAATTTTTTTAAATGACAGTAATGAGCAACTGACTTGAAAATTCTTAAAATATTTAACAATTGGCACCTACAATTAGTAGGGGCTGACTCCAATGTACCTGTTTTATAAAGTACTAGAAGACTGTCATTCAGTACAGCCAACCAGTTGAGTATGGTTAAACTCAAAACTTGAAAAAGCAATGAAGTTTTAAGAGGCTAGACAAAGTGAGAATTGAGGAAGTGACTCCCTGAAGCCAGAGGAAAATAAGTAACACTTGTTAGGTATCGATGCTGGTTTCCAAGGACTGCCAAAACAAAGCACCCCAAATTGAGTTCCTCAAAACAAAAGAAGTTCAGGACCAGAGAGACAGAACAAAGATTAGGGTGATTGTCTAGCATGAAGCTGTGATTAAGATCCTGGTTTGAATCCCAGCACCCCAGCGTGACCTCTGAGCACAGAGCCAGGTGTGGGCCCCCGGAAATAGAACAAAAATATATTGAACCCCACCCATGAGTGAATCCGTTGAAAAACTCAGATGTACGGGTTTCTGCAACTGACTTCTCCAAGCTTTCTGGGAGGTGGAGATAGGCCCCTCCCCAGTCTCCACTTTCTCCAGAAGGCAGGGTGATCACACCTATGAATTGCCTCAGGCACTAAAGTAAGATCATCCACCAAAGTAAACTCTTACACTGGCCATGATCCAGAGACTCATATATAAAGTTTGAGAGACCAATAACTCGGGAATTTCTGGGGTGCGGCGCCACTCACAGTTGCAGTGTGACATCTCAAACTCTGGAGTACTGATATTCTAAGTATCACAGCACATTTAATAGATTTAAAGCATAAGGCACCCAATATCAAGTATATGTTTATTCTGTAACAATGTATCAGTCTTTTTATGCGAAGGGTTAATGACTCAATGGGCTCATCATGAAATCGAATAGTCCTCAATATATGTTATAATAAGCAATATAATTAGTGCCTGCTAAAGGAGCAGGCATAGGGATGGGGGATGGATGGAAATGAGGGTCTTTGGTAAGGGCACATTGGTGGTGGGACTGGTGTTGGAATATTGAGTACTTGAAACAACTGTACTTTGAACGTTCAACTTTGTAAATCATGGTGTTTAAATAAAGTTAAGAAATGAAAAGAAATGCATACAATTCTAGAGACTGGAAGTCCAAAATCAAGTTGCCAAGAGGGTTGTACTACTGTAAACAGGGGGGATTCTGCATCCCTTCTTGCCTCAAGTCTTGGGAGCCTGTACACTCTGTGACTTGTGGTGGCATAACTTTAGTCTTGGCTCCATCCTCAAACGACTGTCGTCTGGCCTTTTCTATGACTAAACGTATGTTTTAAAGAACACCATCATATTGGATTAAGGGTCCCAGTGTATCTTAGCAACTTAAAACTGTTGGGGCCGGAGTGATAGCCCAGCAGGTAGGGCGTTTGCCTTGCACGCGGCCTGCCCATGCCCGCCCGGGTTCGATCCCCTGGCATCCCATGTGGTCCCCCGAGCACTGCCAGGAGTGATTCCTGAGTGCAGAGCCAGGAGTAACCTCTGAGCATTGCCGGGTGTGACTCTAAAAGCAAAAAAAAAAAAAAACTGTAGTAGCTCCATTCCCAAATAAGGCATATTATGAAGGATGAGGGTTAGTTCAGATTTCAACAACACATCTTGGGGGGACAGATTTAACTCATAATACTATTGAATGATGTTTATTTTCAGAGCTGTGACCGAATAGTAAGAGAAAGTTGGAATATTTTATTTGGTATATTTTTCTTTCTTGATGATATGGATGGAGACCGGTTTGGAATCTTACAGCCATAAAGAGGAATTAGATATAACATAAAACAAGTAGAGTCAAATCTTAATAGTTTCAGGAATCAGGAAAAATGTATTTAAAAATGATAAGGTAATTATAATTATCTCTAAGCCAGATAATAGTGGCCATATATTTTTTATTTCAGATGATTTTGATACTAAAAATAATGATTACAGAGACAGTATGTGCTACAATTGAGTGTAATAATCATGAACTTAATTTGTATTATTAACATTTATGTATTTTAAAAAATACTATGAAAACTCAAATTGACTTTGAGGCTGGCTCTAACAATATATAAGAATATTAAAATGATAATAAGAGGCAAAATTAATTTTCTTTAATTTATTTTATGGTTTTTGGTTTTCAGTTCACATCTGGTGCTACTCAGGGCTTACTTCTGATTTAATGATCCGGGGTCACTTCCGATGGTGCTTGGGGATTGTGTGTGATGTCAGGGACAGAACCCAGGTTACAGCTCAAGCATACATCAGGCAAATGCCTTACCTCATGAATTATCTCCTCAGCCCCTCAAAGACATTTTCTACATCCTACTTTAGGGTTGATCTTAAGAATAGGAGTTCAAAAAATTCTTGGCAGATACTATGCAAATTATTTGTATTATATAACATGGAATTATATAATATGTAATTCCATAAAAGCTATTATAAAACACTTAATAGCATATTTAACTAGACTCAGTGGAGGTAGACACAAACGTTGCTTCTCACAGGAGAGACTATCGAAGGATTTTTGAGAGAACTATGATTTATTATAAAAGTGTTGACTTATCAATGTGGTCTAAATTATCACCCAAATTCTATAATTCAGTGATCACGCTCCTTTCTGGAAATGTCTAAAGTGTGTTTAATGTGTTTGTGTGTGTGTGTATGTGTGTGTTTATTTATCTATTTATCTATTTGTTTTGGCTTTTTGAGCCACACTGGGAGATACTCAGGGGTTACTTCTGGCTGTGCTCTCAGGAATTACTTACTCCTGGCAGTGCTCCGGGGACCATAAGGGGTCCCAGGATTTGAACACTGGTTGGCTACGCACAAGGAAAATGCCCTACCCCTGTGCTATTGCTCGAGTCCCATGAGTGTTTCATTTCATAGCCATAATTGAAGCTTCTAGCTTATCTTTTATTTTTAGAGTTATAAGCTTGAAGGGAACCTATGTACCGCCTTTACATTTCTTGTGAGAAATATAATAAGAAATAAAATATATTTTTTATGTTTTTTGTTTGGAGCTCACACTCATTGTTCCTCAGTAGAACGCCTGTTTTGGTGCTCATTGTCCCTCCCATAGTGCTCAGGGGACCTGTGTTGCCAGGGGTTACAGATCCTGGTCTTATGATTTAAAAAGTGTTCATTTTCACAGAAGTTAGCATTTTAAGCTATTCAAACTAGCCGTGCTGCTTGTCAAGCGTGACTGTGATGATGGGAATTTTCTCTCAGAAGTAAGCATGATTCACTGAGAGTACTTTGGTGACCATAATAAGACATATTGAGTATATGCATCTTATGTAAAAGATAACTACTATAATTATGTCCTCAAAATATTAAGGAAATTGTTACTGCTTATTATAGTCATTTGATGAATCAGCATTACTCTTTGGCTGCAATGGGAGTTTTGTATACTGATCATTATTTTATGGCAGACTCTTTACATGTTTCAGATCATTTGATCTTCATAAAAATCATAGAAACAAATGTTATTAACCCTGTTTTCATTAGACTAAATTGAGGCTCCTGAACTAAAATAACTTACTCTGTTTATCAAATGAGAAAAATAGAATGTTGATAAATTTTTTCCCAGACTCATCATCTTCTCAAAGTCTACAAATAGACATTTGTCATCTTTTAGAAGTATTAAAGCAGTCTGGAGAGATAGCACAACAGGTGTGGCACTTGCCTGGACATAGCTAACCTGCTTTCGATTCTTGGCATCCAATACGGCCCCCTGAGCACCACCAGGAGTGATTCCTGAGTGCAGATCCAGGAATAAAGCCTCTGAGCATCACCAGGTATGGTTCAAAACCCCAAATTAAAAGGGGGTTCCACTGCTCACTACTAAACATACTTTATTTTGGACTCTAATACTCCTCAGTGCTCAGGTGCTCTAGGGCCACTCCTAACCATAAGCAGTCAATTAGGTCGGGGGCTTAATGTGACTACTCTGGGCTACGGGTCATGCCTGCAGTGCGAGACACAAGAGACATTCCCAGCAGAACTTGGGGCTCCATGTGGTTCCATGATTAAACTTAGGTCCTTCAGTATATACAGGCTTCAGATTTGACCTATGAGCTATATTCCAGGCTATATATATATATATATATATATATATATATATATAGCCTATATATATAGCCTATATGTAGCCTATATATATATTCAGTGCCTAGAAATATGCATAAGGAAGACAACTTTGAGTTGTTGCTTATCACATTCTTTTAGATAAGTCATATTTAACTGCAAGTGTAGATTTAAAACAGAAAAAGGAAGCAATGAGACGCATTTCTGATGAAAGACTCATTTAGAATAGATCACTCACTAAAAGGACTTTTTGACGTTCCTCACGGTGGTTCCCATTCTTCTGCTTTGATTTCAAAGGAATTATCACTATCTTCTGCAGTGCTGGATCACACTTGAGTTTGAGTCTGGCAATTGATCAATTCCAAAGCAGTATTTATGAGAATCTTTTAGGTTACAAGGTAATGACCGAACATAAATTGAAGGAGGCGCGGGAGCAGCAATCATAAAGGCAGACTGTATGACATATGGCTGTGCAAGAGAGTTTATGACCCTTAAACTAGGGGCTTTTTCTTTGCAGTTTGATGTGGTAAATTCCAGGGATATGGCAAAGTCCCAGGCAATCTTCCATCCAGAAGTCAAATGCAGTGCTCAGTTGCTCAATCTCTTCACTCTCTTCCTGCTATTTGTATATTCAGTTCAGGTGCTAAGCTAATTTTGCTGTAGCTGACCCTTTATCCCATAATAAACTTTGGCTGTGATAGTTTTAGAACTTCAGTGTTTGCTAAAGAATTTCATTCTACCAATGGATTTTCACATTTTGTGTTTTGAATTAGAGATAGATCTTAGGGGCAATCAATAGAAAAATATGTGTTCACTAATAGCTGAGGTTCTATAATACAAGATGTGGTCTCAGATAACAAGGGAGGTAAGGAAGAAAGAAAAAGAAAAAGGAGAGGAAAGAAGAGAAGAAATGGAGAGGATGTGAGAGGAGGAAAGTAGATAGAATTGGAGAGGAAGAGTATGCAGATTAACATGACCACAGACTATAACAATAGTAACAAACCACGTTTGACAATTGTGTATAGAAGTTTGGAGCAGAAGCATCTATTTCTTTTTCTTAATTGCTCATTTTTTTCTTAGTCATCCTTTTGTAATTTTGGCTTGTGCTAGAATCTATTTAGGGAGAATATGAATATTTTGAAAGAACACATTTTGATTATTTGTAAGCAGGTTGTTAAAACATCTTTGGCCCTCAATAAAACTAGCAGAAAGCAGAACATTTATTTGCCTACCACAAATTTCAAAACACCTGTACTATCACTAAATCCAGGGTAAGTTAAATATAACTTGTTAATTTGCAATTTTTAAAAAAAATATGTAATCATTTTTCAAATCAGGCATGGCTTAGACTTAGCAATTCATTTCTAATAATTTATCTTTAATAGTTCCCTTTGTCTGTGGAATGCATGCTTTAAGACTCCGGAAGGATATGTAAACCTGTGGATAGCATAAAATCCCTGACTATATTATGCTTTTCTATATTTGAATACCTATGACAATGTTTGATTTGTAGACTAAGGCTTGTAAGAAAACAATTATATAAAAACTAAAACTTTATCCTGTCATGAAACTTTTGTAAATATGATTAATGTTTTTGTGTTTCTCTTTCAAAACATCTAATCCATGTACTAACCCTAACCCTAACCCTAACCCTAACCCTAATCCTAACCCTAATCCTAACCCTAATCCTAACCCTAACCCTAATCCTAACCCTAATCCTAACCCTAACCCTAACCCTAATCCTAACCCTAACCCTAACCTAACCTAACCCTAATCCTAACCCTAATCCTAACCCTAACCCTCCGGAAGGATATGTAAACCTGTGGATAGCATAAAATCCCTGACTATATTATGCTTTTCTATATTTGAATACCTATGACAATGTTTGATTTGTAGACTAAGGCTTGTAAGAAAACAATTATATAAAAACTAAAACTTTATCCTGTCATGAAACTTTTTGTAAATATGATTAATGTTTTTGTGTTTCTCTTTCAAAACATCTAATCCATGTACTAACCCTAACCCTAACCCTAACCCTAATCCTAACCCTAATCCTAACCCTAACCCTAACCCTAACCCTAACCCTAATCCTAACCCTAACCCTAACCTAATCCTAACCCTAATCCTAACCCTAACCCTAGCAAATAAAGGATAGGGGATGCCAATAAAAAATTAAAAATAAAGCATTTATCTTTGAAATGTTTAAACAATAACTTGTTAATATATTTATTTATAAAGGCCAGAGCGACAGTACAGCAGATAGGGCATTTGCCTTGCACACAGCCAACCCAAGTTCAATCCCTAGCATCCGCTATGAGCCCCTGAGCACTGCCAGGAGTAATTTCTGAGTGTAGAGATAGGAGTTACCCTGAGAATTTCATAATGTGACCCAAAAAACCAATATGTCTAAATACAAAATTCAAAAGAAAAAATATGAGCAAGCAAGCAAAAAATAGCTTTATTAAAGTCTGACAACAACATTCATAAGTCATTCACAAATTGGACAACTATATAACTCATGAAAGGAAGTTGATAGAAGAATATTTAGTGATGTGTGACATGTTGATAATGTATTAATTTAAACAAAAAAGCTAAATGTAATGTGCAACAGGTAGCATATATGTGTACATATAAATATATGTTATAATGTGCATTTTATATGTTCCAATTATTTAATAGCAAAGAAAATATTTAAGAAATTGCAAATGTAAAAGCTATGACCTTATGGTGGGATTTTTGGGCAGTTTTAGTACTGCATGCTTCTTTGTTTAGTAAATGATTGAACATGATAATAAAGGAATGTTTTAAAATGTCTTTTTTTTAATAGTTTCCATATCATTTTTCAATATGCATTTTTATTTAAAGTGAAGTTATTTTAACCTAAAGAAAAAAATCTTTCAACTAAATTATAGGTATGTTTCTAAGTCACTGTTAATTGTGATGTTTAGAAAAACAAATTCTATCAAGTACTGATACACTGTCATTCCCTAGTGACCTCAGGCAGCTTAAGTTCCGACTCTCACACTGCAGCAGTGTTCACTCCCGCACAGTGTATGCTTTGGTTTAACATGGCAAGGTAGAGAGCAAAGGGAAATTTTAGGAACCGGGAAGAATTATAGCCTAATGTACAATTTAATGAAGAATAAAATCGTCTGAATATGACTCCATATGACTTTTGTAAAATAACAAGTTCTCTGTACGTTTGATAATTGATCTCTCAGTTTTGTCTTTCCCATAGCAAGATCAGTAGATTTTCTTTAAAAACTTTCTTTCAATTTCAAATATAATCAATAGAAAAGAACTAAACCAGGAAATGCTCATTTGCCAAGGTATATGTCATGTTGGGTTCCAAGGAACAGTTGCAAGGGATATAAAACTGTTTTATTGGAAGGGCACAAGGCCAAACTATCGTAGAAACATGGATTGAGAGCTTGATGTGAGGAGAAACAATGAGTCTCTGCGACTATGTCCTGGGTGTGTGGGCAGGAGATGGGTTTGAGAAGTGATGACTCATCAGACATAACCAGTTTCTCTACAAATCACCTTGAATGTAAACCTTGAATGTATGTATTTTTTTTCACCCTAGATGTTTAAAAACATTTCCAGGTCACTAAATATGAAAATCGAAGTCTATATGAAATCTGTATGAATTATCAACTTACAGAAAAATTGCATTAAGTTCCAAGTTAGTGAAGTCACACCATCAATACTCACTCCGAAGCATAATATGTGTATCTTAATTTGAATTATTTTTGTGATCACTGTAGTAACCTATGGTAGTCAGACCGCAGAGTTTATTCATTTGTTTAGTATGCCATGGTTTCCAGACAGATTCCTCAGGCATTTGGGTCAGAGATTCATTAAGAGAATAGTTAGTTGATATATAACCTGACATTACATCATTCCCAATGGTCTATGAATAGAGATTATAAAAAGATTTGCTAGTTTGCAGGAACACAGCCACAGTTTTATAGAATTTAAGTTTCCTGGTGTAATATTATATATTTACTTTGTACTAGAGCACCATTCTTAATTATTTAAGTATTCTTTCTTTGAAATATAGTATATGAAGACCAAACTCTACTTGACTCTGAAAATTTGCTTGTGCACTATTTAAACAAGCATCTTTATATAACTATGAAGTTATGCAAAATGAATACAAAAGAAATAAATAGATAAAGTTATATTTCACTGTGTCTTTTAATAAATTCCTATATGTCCAACACTATGTCTCCCTCTTTCTTTAACCTTCTGTCTGCTAAGCTTTCCAAGTGTTCACTAATACCTGTTTTCAACTTTTGTATGTTTTACAAGCAGCACCACATTCTTAGACTCTAACATTGAGCTGGAAACCCTGTTAGCCAAGAATTTCTAGGAGGCGTCCGAGCACCACTTGGAAGGATGTCCCCAATAAGAGCTCCCTCAAATTACATTTAATTTTATTCTTCCATTAAATTACAAAATAATATAATATAGAATTATAGGACCTAGGTTTTAATTTTAAGATCCTTTCTCTAGTCCCACACATGATGGCTCTTTTTTATTTTCTTTTTTTTTCTTGTTACGTTTTCTCCTTCATTCTTCAACAGCCTATTCGTTGTTATTCACCTATATTTGCAGTTATCTCCATTTCTCTCTTCCACATCCCTCTCTTATATTCTTATTTATTATTATTTTTGCTTTGGGGTCACACCCAGCAGTGTTCAGGGATTAGTTATGTCTCTGCACTAAGGATTCACTGCTGCAGAGAATAAAGAGAACATCTGGGGTGCCAGGGACGGAACCCAGGACAGTCATGTGCAAGAAAACAGTTTTACCTTCTGTACTGTCTCTAGCCTCTCTTTTCCCTATTTCAGTTTTATATTTAGAAAATAAAAATTGGCAATGTCCTCATGTTTATTGAAGTGGGTTTGACATTATTCCTTCATAACGTTTGCTAGAATCGACTTTTTTTATTGCATCATATTATCTCTAAAAGTAAGACCTTTTTGTGCCCGAGTTATAATTAGTGACAGGCTTAGCTAACTTCAGTAATTTCCCTGTGGTCAACAACTAGGAGATGTGGTTCATCAGATATACACCTTTCTGTCTGCTTTCAGTCCATGCCTTTAATTATTGTTAAGTGTTTTCTCTCCTTTTTATCAAATTCCCTCTGGTCAGGTTTCTTGGCTATACTTGACTAGATAGTTCCTTGACCGTACTTGACTCTACATCTTTTCACCCAGGGACCAAGATATCTGGGTGGCAAGGTCCACGCATCCTTGCCACCCAGATACCTTGGTCCCCATCTTCTACCTTTTAAGCATCACAGTTCTTGTGTTTGCTGAAGCTTGTAGAACAAATTAGTTGAATATGAAGAGTATGTCTTGACTTGTTTTAGAGTTAGTAAACTAGAAATGGTTGAAACAGGAAAACTGAACCAATCAGTATTTGTATACTCAGAAAACAAATCCTGTGTTCTTTACAGTTTTTTTTAAAATTTTATCTTGCACCCTTTGAAAGAAGAATTGGGAGAATAACATTCCTCTGTAAGATCCAAGATACCCTATGAATGGTCAACATTTTATAAATCTGATTTAGGTTATATATATAAAGCATTACAATTTATAAGAAATATAACCATCATTTTTTATCCTCACAATATGATAGTCATATTGGGAGCTTGCATTTTATTTTAATAATTTAGCACATATAAATATTCTTAAATGTTGAGAGTTAATGAAAATAATAATTCAAATATTATGTTCCTTCAACATACTTCCCACAGTTCTTTGCTAATTTTAGCTCTAGTATGAAGTTCTTTCTATTATTGCCCACTATGTCAAGTTAATATGTCCAAAATTACGACCATTATTCTCCTCAAATCAACATTTTTTATCTTTTTTGTATTGTAACTTATGGTATCATAATTTGTTAACTAAATGTTTCTTACCAATTTAGAGTACAGAAACAGTTCCTATGTTTCTTTCTTACATTCAATTATTCATAGACCCCACAAAAATGTTTAATTAAAAATTTATTTTGTTGGTGCCAGAGAAATAGTACAAGGATTAAGGTGCTTTATTTATACATGGCCATACCTGGCTCAAATCCTGGTACCACATATGGTCCCATTATCACTGCCAGAAGTGATTCCAAAGTCCAGAGCCAGGAATCAAGCCAGAGCACTGCCATATATGACAGACACAACAAGAACAACAAAATTTCATCCTGGCAATCCTGTGATAATTCACACTCATCAAGTCATGAATTTAGTATCACATTTTGGGCCCAAGTTATTTTATAAACTTTTTGTTTTATGTATCTCTATCTCGCTATTGTGTTTGGGTTGATACTTGAATTGCCAGAGACTCCTCTTTGCTCTGTGCTCAGGTCACTGTCTGTAGTACTCTGGGTACCGTATGTTGCCAGAGGTCCAACCCAGGGTCTCTTGCATGTAGAGCATGTGCTCAGTTGATTGTTCTACCACTCCATAACCTATCATAAAATTTGGATAAACTAATTTTACTTCATTAATATTTTCTTTCTCATCTCTCTTGTATGATAGTGTTTCTAAATATAGTATTCATCATGTTAAAACCCTAAAATAAATAATTTGTTACTCAAACAAATCATGAATCATTCATTGTAGTGTACATTGTATGCCCTCCATCACATACCTATTTAACATAATGTCCTCAAACAACCATAAAGTAAATTTTTTCCAGGAAAAATGACTTTGGGTTAGTTTTTTATGCACATACATACTCATACATTGTCAACTTCAACTAATTTTCCTGATAATGTAGTTTTAGTTTGTAATTTCCTTGTATGAGGTATATAAAGTATCATAATGATGGAATACCAAATACTTGGCCAAAGAAACTGAGAACTATTCTTTAATAAGAAGCATATTTCTAAAGTGGCAAGGGTGATAGTGTGAATGGGCAGGACCCTGGGATGTGTGGGTGGAAGTTGACACTGGAGGAGGGTCTGGTGTTGGAATAGTATTTTGCCTGAAATCTTGCCACTGACAATATTGTAATAATGGTGTCTGAAATTAAAAAGATACACACACACATTCTGTGTGTAACAGAATTTTTCACATTAGGAGATCACAGTCAAGTGAATTGTGTGTACCTGCAATATAACAACTTAATACAAGTGTTTCTGCTTTTATTACTCCATTATATAAATTTATATCTTATAGCGATTATCATTACTTTGATAATTAAAAAGAAAACTCTGCAGCATGTCCTTATTGCAAAATAAAGCTTCTGTCTTTTAATATATATAAAAACATATTACTCTTTATCAGGAAACATGCCCTAAATGGGAAAACAAATTGTATATGGATAATATTTAAAACCTATTTATATACCATAATTGACAAAAATAAGGCTCAAATAAATATTTGCCAAAGGTGGGCCAAGGAGATAATACTGGGTTAAGGATTTGTCTTGCATGTCAACAATACTCTGTCAACCCTTGCTACTGCAGTGGCCCCACAAATACCACCAGGTGACCCCTAAGCACTGAGCTGGGAGTTATCCCTGTACAACACTTGATGTGGCCCAAAACACACAACCACTAACAGAAAAATGATCAGGAAAGGTTGCAGATAGAGCTCAGTGATCTGGAGGACATGCTTTGTATACAGGAGACCTTCATCCATCTCTCAGCATTGCGTGAGTGTGAGTTTTAAGCAAAACGTTGGGAGTAATCCCTGAACACTTGATAGTGTATCTCCTGGTAGGATATGCACACAAAAAGACAAATTATTAAGGGAAAGAACTTGAGATGAAATTTGCAGGGAAGGCTTGTAAACGCGGTGAGGCTGTAGCTAGTTTTTTGGGGAAGTGGTAACTCTACAAAAGGTTTATGAATACAGTTAAGTTGCAGACAATTGGATTCATTTTGCCTTTGAGAATACATCATAGTTGTTTTCGGTTTGTGAATTATTTCTCAACAATTTCCTGGTATGCTCAGGGTACCAGCCAAATAGACACATGTGGTATGCTGTTGTTGCTGTTATTTTAATCTCCTAGTGCAACTTGATTTGGCCTGGACAATAGATGACGATCGATTGTCTGAAACATTAAACTACATAGTCAATAATAGTGTGATGTTGGTACCAGAGAGACAGTTCAGGGAGTAAAGTACATTCCTTCAGTGTAGCTGATAGTGTTTGATCCCGGGACTTACCACCACCCCACCCTCGCCCACCACCACCAAATAAGGTAAAAATAAGTTTATCTTAATTGAGTTACTCCGTTTTGTTTTTTTTTTACAACTCACCTAAGTTATTCAAAATTTATTTTAGAATAGTGAACAGCCATACGTAAATGACTGCAGACTTATCAAATGTCTTAAAGTAATGTTTGACAAAGACAATGTCATCTGGGAGCTAAACATTCATATCTTTCCATTTTCTGTTAAACATTTTTTGGAGTTAACCTGTGAGATGATATTTGCATTCATCAAAAGTGTTTTCAAATGTTATCACTAAGTTTTTATATACATATAAAGAAAATTAGTGCTGACTAAGAACAGTAACAATATTATTAGTTGCACTATTTATCTTTATTAAATATTTATTAGCAAAGATCTTTCCAAAAACTTATTTTCTGAATTATGCTCACACACATAAAAGCCAAAAAAAAAATCCTTCAATTAGAATTCAATTATATTTCAGAATAACTATCTTTTTAATCCAAGGTGTCTTTCAATTGAGGATTTGATAAAGTTACTTTATAGCTCTATTTTCCTTATTTGTAATATAAAGTGTATAAAACTTATAAGGTTGTTTGGGTGGGGGCACTAAATTGATCTTACTGAACTACTGTTTTTAAAGCGATAATCTAAGATCAGAATTTTTTCCGCCAAGAAAAGATGGTGGCATACAGAATCCATCGCTTAAAATGAAGAATGAAGAACTCTGCGGTAATTACTTTTTAGCAATGATGGTCAACATAGCCTCACTATGAACAGTTTTACATAAAAATATAGGACAGTGCGATTCTCTTAAGTGAGTGTCTGAAGTATCTCAGCTTAAGAATTATTCATTTGTTGTCTTATAATACAAATTATTATAACACACATGAAATTAGTGAAACTTTTATATGGACAAGGCACACATTTTCAAATCCACAGAACTTTTAACATGATATAAAGTAACAGAGTAAACACTGAAAATTAAAGACAGCTGCCAAAGGTTCCCAGAAACCATGTTATGCTCTCTGTTGTCATAGTGATCCTACCATTGTTTGTGTTTTGTTTGATTTTAGTCACACAAAGGACCTTCTACTGTGCTATGAATTTCCTTGTGTGTTTGTGTAAGCGTGTGTATCAGATAGATGGCAGTGCACTATGTTTTATAATTCTGTCATTGTGAACCAATGTGTCACAGAGATTTTTGTCCAATTTCACTATCACAAGATTGGAAAGTGGAAAGAAGGACAATAAAACATGGAAGTTATTAAGAATCATGTACACCTTTTTGGGGGATAAATTTGAGTGGTCAAATACTTGATATACAACAGGAAAAAACGAATAATGTTTTAGAATAAGGCTTATAATTAGTATTTCTCTCTATGTATCAGTTATATCAGGACAAAATGAAGGAGACGAGAATGCTTCTAGCCTGACAGCAGATTACGCCCCCTGGGATAAATCCAAAGCCACGCAGAGCCTGGCAAGCTACCTGTGGTGTTTTTATATGCCAAAAACAGTAACAATAATGGATTTCATTCCCAAAGAATGGAGACATTACTGGCGCCGCAGGAGCAAATCGATAAACAATGGGAGGTCGAGTGATACAAGTGATATCAGTTATTGCTAGAAATCACTTGTCATCATAATATTAGTAAGTAAATGTAAATTCATTTGTTTACTAAAAAGTAGTGAATGATAAACTAAATGAGGAAAGGTATAGGGTCAGAGAGATAGTATAGCAGGTAAATGTTTACCTTGTATGAGGCCAACCAAGGTTTGGTCTCTGGTACCCACCATGTCCCCTGAGCTCTAGCAGGGTTATCCCTGAGTGCCGAGACATAAGCACTCTGGTGTGGCCCCAAAATGAAAACAGTATATATAAGATGCTATTTGTACTCAGTTAAACCCAAATTATATGTTTTTTGTTCGCATCACACATGAAGAACAGAGGGTGAAGACAAACAAAGATAGAAATTGTCCCCCAAATTAATGTTTTCTAATACTTCTGATAGAAATAAAGTGAGAGGAAGTAGTAATTTTAAGCCAAAGGAAGTGTGAGTGAAACGTCAAGTGTAATGCCTAATTCAGTAGATGGTAATCAGGGTTTAAGACATGCACGCACTATCATGCAGTCCTCACAGGGCCAGAGTCAATAAATTGTTCAGTGTCTGTTTCTATAGGGATCAATATTTGAGTATTTTATGATACATTGTGTGTTAGAGTAGCATTCTGAAACAGGGAATGTGTAGTAGTTACTCTATTTATGTCACCGTCAGTTGTCAAGTGTCTATTAGAAAGTTGTTTCTCCGAATATGCTTCATGGCCCACTAATTAAGTAAATGGGATATTACGTATAAAATGGGTATTATTTGAACAAAAAGTTTCGCATTCTAAATTTTAGAAGGCTTTTATATTTTTGGCTATAGAGCTATGAGAACCCTTTTATACGACAAAATACATTTTGATCTCCATCGGAGGAGATTTTAGCTGTTATCAAACTTACACACTCATAGATTTTATATTTTCATTTTATTACAAACTATTGCATGCCTATTGTTTGACTTATATTGCAAAATATTTTTCTACAGTTTAATTTATATTTAACTTAAACTGAGACAGGACATATGGAGATGTTACTGGAGCCCGCTCGAGCAAATTGATGATGATCAGGAAGATAGTGATAGTGATAAGTTAAATATAGTATTAATATTATCAGAAGAAATATTGTGAAATTGTTTTAAAATTAACTATTTAGTATGTAAACTATCACAGAGTACTACTATATCTGGTTGTATTATGGAGTTACACTGAATATGTGTGTAATCGTATGCATGATTTTTTGCTTTTAGTGTTACTATACTGGGGCTTTTCTATGTCGATTAATGTCCTCAAAATGGTGATTGTTATTGCTTGCATTATAATATGTGCATATTTCCTTTTGCTTTAGAACTATTAATCTAAGTGAGGAATAGTGTTTTGTAAATCATTTAAGATCATTCATATAATATCACTGACACAGTTTGTGAAGAGGTTTCATTTAATTTCAGTAAGTTATAGGCACATTTAAATAAATTTTAATCAAATCATAGCTGTATTTCTCTACATGATTTTGGAAGCATTTTGAAACTTTGTAAAATTTATTTTTATTGAATCAACATACAATAGAGCATTTAAAAACTGTTCACGATTGGATTTCAGTCATCCAGTGTTCTAACACCCACCCCAATACCAGTGCACATTTCCTAACACCAGTGTCTCCAGTTTCACTCCCACATTCCACAACCTGCTTCTATGGGAGGCACTTTTCTTCTCTCTGTCTCTGTCTGTCTCTGTCTGTCTGTCTATCTGTCTCTCTCTCCCTCCCTCTCTCTCTCTCTCTCTCTCTCTCCCCCCTTTTGCACATTGTGGTTTGCAATATAGACACCAAACCATATATATCTCTTTACTTACTTTATTTTGAAATTTTTTGAGACACTTTCTCCAAGTAATTTTGGAAGCATACTGGAGACAGAAAACTATACAAAATCTATTTGTTACCCAGAAACACACACCTCTCTAGCTAAATAAAATATTCTTCTAACTTTGCATTATGTTAACATGTTTTTTAACATTAGGGGTAGGCACATCTGCTTTATACTCATCCCCTCTCTTCATGTGTCAGCAAGCTCGAAAAGCGGATCCAGAATTATGTTTAAACTTTCTGCCTTGATAAGCTTCCTTGAAATACGAATGTTCCCTGAAGGAGTATGACTTTAGCAGTTAAGTATGATTTCATTTGTCCTAATAATTTCTCTTTATACAGGATAACAGACAAGCCTGGGGAAATTCTGGCCAGTTAAATAGCTGGAGTTAAGGCTGAGAGCACAGAAATGGGAGCTGCATGCAGAGACAGAGTGTAGCAGACCGCAGAAGCCTGTCCTGTTGCTTGCACATTTTGATTGAGGATTAGTTCTGGTATTTCAATGGTATTTCGTTATAGCATACACAGCAAATAACATAGTTCACTTCAAATGAAGAGAGGAGCCGTTATCCTATAAGATAATAATGTTTACTCTCCTCTGAATAATTTGATTTGAGGAAATTCGTGGAAGGCATAGTCAGGTTACCATTACTATTGTCACAATATAGTAATAATTTCAGCAAGCATAACAGTCTCTTCTGTTGAATGTTTTCATAGGAAGAAAAAGGAAGCTGAACCCGCCCCAGCAAATCGATGAATAACGGGATTCAAGTGATCAAGTGATATGCCTACAAGCAACATAGAAAATATTTAATATGTTCATATTGGCCAGTGAGGGTAGAATCGAGTCGCAGACCATGAAGCCGAGATATAAAACAATGGGTTACTTAATCTATCAACACAGTTGAACTGAAGCTGGGTGAAGACCAAGGATGATTCGTTCACATTTTTGCTGGTTAGTGGAAACTTTGCTCCACTATATGCAAGGCAAGTTTTCCCCCTGTACTATTTCTCTAGTCTCTGAGATTATATTTTAAGAAATAAACAAAGAAGTTAGTTATTGGCAGAAAGTGAAGAAGAGTGGAATAGACTACAAGTCCTTATTTGGAAATGGAAGACTGAAAGTAGTTAAAGTCACAGAATCTCAGAATCAGAAATTATAGGTTCTCCAAAGGAGACTATAGGGCCTAGAAAAGTTAATTCCAAAAACAACCTGGACTCTTTGGAGGCAGGAAATAAGTCCTCTGTTCTTTAAAACTAAGATTCCACTCAAAATTGTATCTGATATGAGATTATTAATATACTGATGATTGGTTTAAGCACCCAGTCAAGAAAAGGTAAAGAAGAGAAAACAGGGTACAGATAAGCTTTTAGATAAAATTCACCTAAAATGTTAGAATTTATAATGCTTGAAGTTTATCAGTCTTTCACAGAATCATGCCTGAAGGCCAACAGTCATGATCTAGAAATGAGTATCTTGAGAGACAGAAAATGCTTCCAACTATCCTGACTAGAAACTATCATTCTGAAGAAGAACTAAGTGTATAAAGGGAAGTGCACGGTAAGTTCTCAGTATTTATATTGATACCCATAATGCCCAGAAGAGAAGAGAGAGAGAGAGAGAGAGAGAGAGAGAGAGAAGAAAATTATCTGCATAGAGGCAGGTTATGGCAGGGGGTGGGGGCAGGTGGAAAACTGGGAACATTGGTGGTGAGAAATGTATCCTGGTGAAGGAATAGGTATTGGAATATTGCATGACTAACTCTAGACATGAACAACCTTGTAACTGTGTATCTAGTGTTGATTCAGTAGAAAGGAAGGAAAGGAAGAGAGAAAAGGAGAGAGTGAGTAAAAGAGAGTTTTCATGTTGAATGGAGGAGACAGCATGAGGAAATGATACCATAAAACATAAAATGTGTATGAACCCTTGGATGTATCTCTGAGCTAGGGACTAGATCTGATACTGCATAATATGATCAAATACTTTGAAAATTGAGCAATGTTTTAATCACAGACCAGTTGTCAGACTGGCTTCTGGGTGATAGGCATATAGGAAAGTGAGACATTTTATCACAAAGGTTTTTGACAATGACCTGACATTGGAACCATAGTCTACAGAATGTGAGTCCAAATGTGTGGTGAATCTATCCAGTCTACTGAAAGAACAACATTCTCCATTGGATTTAAGCAGTTTACTTATGTTAAAAGTAAAAAAAATATGAGGAGGCATAATACAAATAGCAACCAAATGAAAGCAAGTGATATAATAAGAATGTATTCATATTATTGAAAATAGGCTTTAGAACAAGAAATGCTAAGTTGGCAAGACTGAAGAGAGGCTATTATCTAATGAAAAGGATCAGTTCATCAAGAAGACCCAACAGCTTTAAGTATCTATGTTCAAAATGCATAAAGAAAAAATGATTAACATTAAGACTTCAAAATCAGTGAAGTAAAAAAATTGAATACAAGTAAAAAATAGAAAAAATACACAATTATGCCTACACTGATATCATTTGCTTTTAATTATTTGATGACAAAAGTTGATAGCAAGACAAAAAGTGTAAAGCAGAATTGACCATAATAAGCTGGTTGGATATAAGAGACATTGGTAAAAACTCTACCGAACAGAGGAAAAATATTTACTCTTTATGAAGAAGGCTGTGTTTTTATTATCACAGTACTTGGTATTATACTATAAAAACCAGCACCACTGGACAAGAAAAAAAAAAAGCAAAAAGCATGCTCAAAGAAAAATTGCACATGTTCTATTTTCAGATTATACAGGCAATATGATGGGTCTATATAGAAAATGAACACATAAACACACAGAGTAATGAGATGGCTAGATAGTATAGGGTTTAAGGCACTTGCCTTGCATGTGAGTGATCTCAGTTTGAATCCTGGAACCACATATGACCCACTGACACCACCAGGAAAACACTTGACAAGGAGCCAGGAGTAAACCCCTGAGCATCGCTGGGTGTGGGTCTAAAGCAAAGCAAGTCAAAACAAAAACACATATGGTAAAAATATGGATAGGAATAAGTAAGTTTAATATGTTACTATAAACTCTCATTATATAAATTCAAAAACATTTCATTATACTGTCAAAGTATAATTAATAATGACAATAAAATACCTATAATTCAATTGCCAAATAAGAAAATATTTAAGGAAAAAAATCTAACAAATGTATAGACTCTGTATGCCCCTAACTGCCTGACACTATTCAAAAAAAAAGGAAAAAGAAAAAGAGAAAATTTGAAAATGAAAAGTCAGAGAGAGTAACCAGTGCAACAAATACAGGGCTTGATACAAGATACTAAGCGAGAGTACAGCAGGTAGGGTATTTGCCTTGCACATACCCCTGACCCCAGTTCGATTCCCAATATCCCATATGGTCCCCTGAGCAGAGCCAGGAATAACCTGTGAGTGCAGAGCCAGGAGTAACCCCTGAGCATTGCCAGGTATGATCCAAAAGCAAAAAAAAAAAAAAAAAAGATATTAATAAGATATTAAGTCTTTCTAGGACAAATTAGGGGAATAATACAATGTGAACCAAAACACCAACACAACTTTCTTCATTTCTCAATAAAAACTAATCTCAAGTATACTTATATAGAAAACAAAACATAACTAAAAAAATGAGAGCAATATTATTAAAAAACAAAGGTTCTTTTATAGGGTTACTATCAACCCTTCTAATCAGTCAAATGATCAGGCTGTGAGGTCTTTTAAATGAAAATAAAAGTATGCTCACGGTCAATATAGAAGATGTGAATTTCAAGTAGGTCAGAAAATTCACATTTTTCTTAGTCAGTCCATTTAATGTGTTTTTATATATTAACTTGCTGAATTATAGAAAATGTTATACAATACTTATGCTTTCCACAGGCTTATGCAAAGGAGATCATTGTGGAGAGGCAAAATATAGGATAAATACCATGAGAAATAGAGAAAATATTATAGTTATGATCAGTGAGTAAAGGGTATCTATAGAAGAGGATATATTTAATGTTAATAGAAAAGTCAGTAAACTGTCATAACATTATTTCTGCAATTTCAGGATAAGAGGAATTGTGATCAAAGAGAGCAGTATGTGTAGCTCCCTGGCTGTGAAAAAGTTTGGCCTTTTCAGGAGCTACTATTGAAATGTTCAAGGCAGGGAGTCTGACAGGGAATGATAGAAAGGAAACATGAATTACAGCTAACAATGAGCATTAGTGGAGGTGCCATATGAATCAAAGCTAACTCATCATCTTGGATCTGGGAATCATAGGAGCTATAGAGTTGTCCTGTTCTGTATAATAAATAGCCTTTTGTCTATGAAAACGAAATGACATTAGCATTTTCAACTGGACTTTTATGCTGTTCTTTTTTTTTTTACAGGGAAGAGTAAAACAAGTTTTATAGTACTAGTACACAGTGAAAACTGCCTGTTTTACATTTCTGTTAAAATAAATAAGGAAATAGAAAAATGGGGACAAAAACAGGAGACTTTTAAAGTGATACTATAAAATAGAAAATAATCTGTAGTGAGAAAGTAGTTTGGGGAAGGAAAAGTCTTAACAAATGGTATGAAGTACTTGAATATATAAAAAAAAAGAAGTCCTTGATCTTTGCCTGATTCTATAGCCCATGAAATAGCTAAAACTATAGATATTTTGTAGGAAAACAAAAAGGAATCCTTTTGATCCAAAGGCAAGAAAATATTATCATTTCATAAAAAGAAGAAACCACAAAAAAAGAAAAAAATAATTTTTAATTTATTGGAACTTGGAACTTCTAGTTATTAATAGACATCATTGGGGAAAACAGTTCCAGGCTAGGGCAAATATTTGTAAGACAAATATCTGAAAGAAGAGACTTTCCGGGAGTTCTTAACTCAATAAAAGACAAATAACACAATTAAAAACAGACATGGGGCCCGGACTGATAGTACAGCGGGTAGGCCATTTGCCTTGCACATGACCAACCTGGGTAAGATCCCTGGCACCCATACGGTTCCTGCAGCATAGCCATGGGTGATTCCTGAGTGCAGAGCCAGGAGTAACCCTGAGCATTGCTTGCTATGACCCAAAAGACCCTCCCCACCACACACACATACATACACACACATAGACTTAGAAAAATACCTTCTAAATAGAAGTTGTACTAACCACCTCAGAGGCAGCCCAATGGGCTGGTGTGTATTCTACATACTAATGGCTTCAGGTCAGTCTCTGGCAATTCCCCAGCACAGGAGGAATGGGAGCTGAGTACTAAGCAGGGAGCAGCTTCTGAACAACAGGAGGTGCGGCCCAACATTCAGAAGAGTGAAATGAACAAATGAGCAACTAACTCTCCAAAATAAAAAATGAAAAAGAATGCTACTAAATGCAAGAAAAAGAGGCCGACATTGTTAGTCATCTATTGTCAGGGATGTTAGTATTTTTCTTTTGTTATGTGGCCACACGCCACCGGAGCTCAACTCTTAGTCACTTCTGGTGGTGCTCGGAGTAACCCTGAGCATAGCTTGACAATGCTTGTCAAATCCACCAACAAGGATTTGATCCCAGCATAAGTTGTGCTGGAATCAAATCTGACCTAACTGCCTGAAACACAAGCAACTTACATGTAGTACTGAGATGTTAGAATATTATTCTTTGAAAAATGGATAAACCATTTGTTGTAGGAGTGTAGAACATTTGGAATTAGTACTGGTTGTATATCCAAAATGGGGGCAACTTATTTAAAATTAATGGAAATTACTTATAAGTCTAAAATTGTACCAGCTCTATAATTATGTAATTCTTTTTTTTCTGTCTTCTAAATTTTAAAATCTAAATTGAGATGAAGTTGAATAAGACTACAAAAGTATATTTATTTTAGAGGTACAAATGTTATCCCAGCACGCCCACCACCAAAATGTAAATTTCCCTCTACCACAATCCACTGGACCCTCTCGCCTTTCAGCCCACCCCTGCCCAATTCCTCCCTCACCCCACTTCTTCAAGAATGTTAACCTTAATTCTGTGGTACAGGCCAGAGCGATAGTACCCAGGTAGGGGATTTGCCTTGCATGCGGCTGACCCGGTACGATCCCTGGCATCCCATATGGTCCCCTGAGCACCACCAACAAGGATTTGCTTTTCCTGCATATCATGACTTCTCTTGCTTTATTTCTGTTTGTATCACATAGTAGTGAGATCTTCCAGTTTGCTTCTTTCTGTTCTGATTGATTTTCCACAGCACTACTTCCAGTTTCGTCCATGTTGTAGCATGGTCTGTATCTTTTCTGGAAAGTGAGTAGTACTCCATACTACTTGTTCTGTTCTGTTCTGTTCTGTTCTTGTTCTGTTCTGTTCTGTTCTGTTCTGTTCTGTTCTTGTTCTGTTCTGTTCTGTTCTGTTCTGTTCTGTTCTGTTCTGTTCTGTTCTGTTCTGTTCTTTCTGTTCTGTTCTGTTCTGTTCTGTTCTGTTCTCTGTTCTGTTCTGTTCTGTTCTGTTCTGTTGTTCTGCTCTGTTCTGCTCTGCTCTGCTCTGCTCTGCTCTGTTCTGTTCTGTTCTGTTCTGTTTTGGAGTCATGTCCAGTGGTTCCCATGAATCACTCCTGGAAGGCTCAGGGAACCATCTGGGGTGCCAGGAAATTGAATCTAAGTCAGCCATATGCCAGGCAAGTAAACGACTGTACGAGCCGTGGCCTGCACAAGCTGTGGCCTGCACGTGACTGTACAGATCCACTGTACAGGGCTCTGGTCCCTCCATACCACGTCTTTTCCCACTCATTGATGACTGGTCTCAGTTTGTTTCCAGATCTTGACTATTATAAACTAACTGGTGCAACGGAAATAAGTTTATTTTCCAAAAAGTAGTTCATAATTCAAAAATTTTTTCATCTACAATTTTGTGTTTGTTGGATCAAAGCCTAGGACAGGAATTGCACATCTCTTGATCGATCTCTTCATAATGTTTTTTGAACTCTATGCTGTTTTCTCGAGGAGCCAATTTGCATTTCAAAGAATAGAGTAGGAGAAGTCTTCATCTCCACTCCTCCACATGTCTGTTGACACCTGTTTCCGATTGATAATTTTGATAGCTGTCATTCCTACAGGTGTGAGGTGATAGCTCTACTGTTTTGATTTTGATAAGTGTTTTTCCCTTAAGGTATGTCCACTTTGTGCCAGTAAGCTGGGTGGGGTTTGGGGTTTGGGTCTATGTGTTCGTGGGTCTCCCCTGGGGTCACTCTGGGTCCTGGCCATGCAGAGGTGTCTCAGACCACCCCCCGTGGTGCTCAGAGAGCTTGAGCCCTGGTCCTGCTTTTCTTTTTAGCCAGAGGTCTCACCTGGTCCTTTGTGCTGCTTAGGAGTCATGGGTGAAGCCCAACCCAGCATGTGCCCTGCTGAGACCCACCCCGGAACTGGCTCCCTGCTACCTTGTGCTTTCTGTGTTAAGTTTTTGTTGCTGTTTTCTTTGGTTTGCTTCTTGGGTCACATCCGGTATTGCTCAGGGGTTATTCCTGGCTCTGCATTCAGGATTTATCCTTGGTGGTACTCGGGGGACCATATGGGATGCTGGGGATCGACCGTATGCAAGGCAAACACCCTACTCGCTGAACTATAGCTCCAGCCCCCCCTTTTGTTTAATTTTTAATATTACAAAAATGGTCTGATCGTGGGCTGGAGAGATAGTACAGTGGGAAGGCGCTCTTGCCTTGCACGTTTTACCTCTGGCACCATATATGGTCTCCTGAGTCCCTCCAAGAGTGATCCCTGAGCCAGTGTAAGCCCTGAGTATTGCTAGGTCTGTTTCTCCCCTCTTTCCCCCTCCCTAAGAAAAGAGAGAGGTTAGCTCTTGACCTTAGAGAGAGATAGTATAGGATTAAGGTCTTCAACCTTTCATAGGATTGACCCTACTTGAGTGCTTGCTTTTTTTTTTCTTTTTGGGTCACATCCGGCTATGCTCAGGGGTTACTCCTGGCTCTTCGCTCAGGAATTACTCCTGGCGGTGCTCTGGGGACCATATGGGATGGAGGGATTGAACACTGGTCAGCCGCATGCAAACGCCCTCCCCCCTGTGCTATTGCTCTGGTCCCTTGCTTGCTTGCTTTTGCTTTTTGGGTCACACCCAACGATTCTCAGGGGTTAATTCTGGCTGAGCTTATCACAGCCTGGGTCGCGTGGCCATAAGCGGCCACACAGTTCATCAATAAATGCTAGAGATCAGAGGTGACTACAAGAGTATGCCACCTGCACAGCAGAGCCTGGCAAGCTACCCGTGTCATATTTGATATGCCAAATACCAGTAACAATTATAAACCCCATTCCCATGACCTGATGGAATGGTTTGAGGCTCTTTATGTTCCTGGAGCAAGCAGATGCCCTTGGGCTCCTAGCATGAGACAGGACATATGGAGATGTTACTGGTGCCCGCTCGAGCAAATCGATGATGAACGGGAAGACAGTGTGCCAGTTTAACTCATTCACATTTTTGATGGAGACATTTTGTTATTGAGAAGTTCCTTGAGTACTTTATGTATGTTGGATACCTGACTTCTGTCAGTGTGTGTGTGTGTGTGTGTGTGTGTGTGAGGTTTCATTCTCATTTAGTGAGATGTATGTGTTGGCTTGAGTTTTGTGGCTACACTAAACTGTGCTCAGGGTCTATTCTCAGCTTGTTTAGGAAATTGCTCCGATAGCACTCTGGAGACTGCCATGATCTAATTTGGGTCTCCATGTGCACTCCAGCCTATGAGCTAAATGCCTAGTCCCAATATGTTTTTTAAAGTTCCTTTCACATTAATTGAAGGAAAATCATACTAGTGTTGTTGAAACACTAAATGCTTGAAACAACTTCATAATGAAGAACTTTGCATGGTGTTTTTAATAAAAATTAATTGTTTCTAAAAAACAAAATAAATAAAGTTCCCTTCACTGTACAGAGTTTTTTGCACTTGAAGCACTTCCCTTTACTTCCTTTTCTTTTTTGTTTCCCCTACACATGGAGTCAAACCCCGTCACAAATTAAGTCAATATCCCAGAGTGGGAGTGTTTTGCCTTTCTGTAATTTGTTTTATGGTTTCAAAATCTATAATTCTAATCTTAGGCATTTACTTAGAGAATAAAAATAATGTCTATAAAAAGAGATGCTTCATGTTGCCACACATTCACAGTAGCAAAGAATTCCAATATATCCAAATGGGAAAATAGATAAAAATTAGAATACTACTCATCAGTAACAAATATGAAATGGTGTTATACATTATGGAAGAGTTTATCAGAAGTAAGGACTAAAATAGTAGTCTTTACTAAAATAGTAATGATCATTATGCAACAAGAAATGCACCCTGAAATAGTGTATAGGACACGCACTGAACTCCATGCTTTACTTTGGAATACATTAAAAATAACAATGAATTAATAGACTTATGAAAGCATAGTAAAATCACTGTAAAATACTCTTGTAAAAATAGTATTGATCCACTGCATGATAACTATAGTCATTTAATAAAAATTTGTTTTGCTTTTTTTTTGAGTTACTCTTGGCAGTTCTCAGGGACTACATCTAGCTCTCAGGTTAGACTACTTTTACCCCTCAGAGTGCATATGGGACCAAGTGGGGTGCCAGGGATGAAACTTGGGTCACCATGTGCAAGGCAAGTAAGCACCCTACATGCTGTACTAGCTCTCAGGCCTCTAATTAAATATTTTTAACTGTGGTTTATACTGACAATTTTTATTTCTTAAAAATTGTTGCTTCCCACAGTTCTCTTTTATAATAAACTAGGCCTAGAAGAATGATTAAGTCTTACAACATTTCGCCTCCATCCACATAACCTCTTCCATTAAATGAAGTCACAGGGTGGATTGTTGTGCTCAGTTAATAAGCAGTCTCTGATATCCTCCTCACGAGCACGCTGCCTCAGGGCTTAGGACTGTCCAGAACCAAAACACAGTCCCTGCTGGGAACTGAGAACATGTGCTACAAGTGAAAGGATAAGAATCAGTCCCGGATGAGCAGTGAAGGTTGAAGGTTCTGTAACGAACTGGGAAATCCTTTTCACTGAAAGACCAACACATTCAAGTTTACAGAAATCTTACAAATGTAGCAGAATACTTTTAAGTTTTAAAAACATGCAAATTATTAGCAAATTTTTCCTTTAGCATTTTTTTCTTGTACTTTAATTCTCTCATGCTCCTCTCAACAAGTTACACAGCTTATTTTAAAATGTCCAGTATAATGTCAGAGATAGTACAGGGGTAAGCCTTACATGCAGTCAACTGTGATTCAACCCTTAGCACCACGTAAAGCCCTCTAGGCACCTCAAGGAGTGATCCCTGAATGAGGAAGCAGAAGTAAGTCCTGATACTGCTCAGTGTGGCCCCCACAAGAACACGCACACAACATGGAAAGTCAAGTGGAAGTCCTCAACCATTTTAGAATATGTCAGAAAACAAACAGTAATTTCTGATTGTCCACCATATCCCACTGAAAATATTTAATCCATTATCAGGGTTTTCAAATTGCATAGCTTCTTCCTTTATTTCTGTCTTACTTTATTCCTTTATTTCTATCTTCCCAGATATTCTCATAGTTTCTTCCTTTACTCTTGTCTTACTGTGTTTACCTTGTTAAGAATACTGTATGAGTATCATTGTATGAGTCTCTTTACTGATTTTCATTCACTTATTCCCATTCATTATACAAATGAATGTGATTTTTCTCAAAATGTAGCTACATTACATTAAAACTTTCCTTTTTATTTAGTACAAAATCATACACATTCTAATAATCCACAGTAATTTGCACACCAACATACACAGACCATTGTAAATACAGTATGCTCTAATTTCTTCTATCACTTCTTTGAAATATTTTTTTTCTCCCCTCCAACTGCCTAAATCTTTTTCTTCTTTTAGATTTCAATATGAAATAATATGTCCTCAGAAAGACATTCTTACTATTATGTTTGAGCTATTCCCCATGTTTTTATATGAATAAGACATAACTTCTGCCTAAGGGTCTTGAGTTTATCTCTTCATGCTCTGTTTTGGTTCATCACCAAATATTTCAGAGTTATTTTTAGAGTTATTTTAAGAGATCCAAGAACGTTAATGCTTGCTTTTAAATTTAATCAGTTATATTTTCTGTCTCTACATGGTATTTTAAGTCTATAATGCTATTCTTATTAATAAAATAGCATGCTATTCTTATTAATAAAATAGAAATGTATTTAAGTATATTTACAGAATTCCAGTAGAATTTTACATTCTTTTCATTCTTAGCTGACATAAGACATGCATCATTCAAGGTCATAATATTTCCTTTA
Organism: Cryptotis parvus; assembly: GCA_021461705.1. NCBI lineage: Eukaryota > Metazoa > Chordata > Mammalia > Eulipotyphla > Soricidae > Cryptotis > Cryptotis parvus. The sequence goes on from JAJIBD010021259.1 coordinate 571,600, forward strand.
AAAAACTTTATCCTAGAATATCCTAACCACAGTTCCATACCGTGGAGCTATTTAAATTAAACAAATTCATTCTTATGACACATTTTAATTTTTTAATGAATGAAAGATTCTGATATTCTGTACTAGGATGTTAGATGTTAAAGAAATCTGTCAGATGCTTCCATCTAATTCCATCATTTTATTCAAAAAAAAGAATTAGAATTGGTAAGTTAGAGTTTCAAAATATTTATCCAGGAGCATAGGCAGGTGTGAGCAGATGAATAGAGTAGTGTCTGTTTAGGACTCCTGGGCTCTTTTAGCTCTTTTGCTTCCCCTGACACTACCCTTCAGAAATGGGCCACAGATCAGGTTCCTGAACCAAGTCTGTGTGATGTACAGTTTTCTCCATTCACCATCTCTCATCTTCCCTCCTCTTTCTCCCCTCCTGTTCCTCTCCTCCCACCGACTCCTGCATAACACTACTTATAAAGATAATGGTCTGTATTTTGTTTTTTATTGGATGGACTTTATAGAAACATTTAACCAATTGCATATTAATAGGAGAGTGACCCCATAAGAAAAATGGTCGCTAGGTTAAGGTAGTGTAATTCCACGAATACAATCAAGTTACTGCAGTAAAAGCTATAACAGACTCATAGAATCATATGTCACCGCTAAGGCATCCTTTTTATTCACATTTTTCTCACTGCCTGCTAGAGCAGCAAAAAACTGATTCCTTGATGTCAATGGTAACAAACTAAATACTTAAATAAAACTTGGTTCCTAGATTTTCTTATGGCTACATTATTAACACCAAAGATTTAGCCACATAGTTAGACATTAAATTATTTCATAGATTTTTTTTTGTTGCAAAGTCAAATATAAGTCAATTTTAGGTGGAAACATAAAAGTCTTAAATCTCAGATAGACTGGAAATCACTGTGCTAGATTTAAATCTAATATGAAAAATAGGTCTTAGTGAGTTCATTTGTAAATCTCCAGGAAGAAAAATACAGGTTTGTTTATTTAAATTTATTTTCACACCAAGTCAGCACTCTAAAGACAGCTAGGCATCACCTACAGATAACTGTTGTTATTTCTGGCTTATAATATTTTCATCTTCCTTTTCTTTATTTTTCTCAATTGAATACTTTTAAGACTCAGTTCAAGAGCTTTCAAGAAGTGAATTACTGCTCTCCCGCTCAGAGTGCTATGATTTAGTTGCTCTGGGTTGTGATCCAAGATATTTTTGTTTTCAGAGAGCACCTCAAGAACCCATGTTATATTTCTTCCACATAACTCCATGCTCAGAAATCACTCCTGGTGGGGCTCATAAGACCACCTGAGGTGCCAGGGAGAGAGCTATGGCTGACTGCATGAAATGCCAGCTCTGAACGTGCCAGACTCAAGTCTGGCCAGATGCAAGTCGTTCTGATGAGGGTGTCTAGGGACAATATTTAGAGAAAACAACTTAAGTCCAGGTGTGGTTATCATGTGGTCGGCCAAGTCCGTGTCATCAGGGTGGGTAGAAACCTGAGGAAAAGCCTGACCTGAGGAAAGAATAGCTTTTAACAGGTCAGTCTTGAGTGAGAGAATTTTACTACAAAAGCAGTAATTAAAGGAAGGCCTCTGCCAGTCGTGAAGAAAAGAAGTTTCTCATCACAGAGTCTGTGAGAAAGTTTACTGTGAAGCTGTTACTTGACAAGACAGAATCTTCTCAGAATTGGCCCATGGCTTCCTCATTCATACCTCAACAGTAGCCAGGAATACAGTCTATGACGTTGAAATAATGAGCTCAGCAATAATTATAAACATTCTTTTAAAATGGTCTTATTGAAGAGTGAACCCGCAGAAGAAATGTTCTCATTCTTTTGTTAAGAGCTGGAAAAGCACCATTTAAGAACAGCTGTAAAATGAGCAACAGATGTTGCTGTTTAAGCATGCTTAAACCACATAGTTGAGATTCCGAAGGACCTCAGAGGGAAAGGACTTTAGATTCATTTCAAAATGAGCTCATTCATGGAGAGGAATACATTTTATCCCTTAATGATAAATAACAGTAATATAAAATTGCTTCATGAATAAATGATCTGAATTATTAATTCAATCACTTTGGACATTCATGATCTTTTTTTTTTGACATACATGTTCAAAAAGTCAAATGCTATGGTTTCAGATGAACTCATATGAAAAAAAATTGCGCCTTTAGATCTAAAAATTTCTATTAGCTGAAAGATTCTATTTTATTAGCTATGTGTAATGAATGTAAGTAGCATGATAGAGTTAATTATTACTAAAATGAAAGAACTAATCTATACTGGTCTAACATTCAGGCTGAGAAACACTTGTTTTATAGGTTAACTCAGAACCCTAAATTAATTCACATAAGGTAACTTTCCCTTCTATAGTTTCTTAGGTAATATCATAGATGTAAACTTTTTTTTGTCCTTTTTACTACTTGTATTTCACATTTGCTGTATTATAGTCATTTGCAACCGATGTTCACATATAGTATAAAGAAACATACTCTAAAGTAGGAATTCTGATACTCAGAAATAGTAAAGTAATGAATACTTTTTAAAAACTTTGATATTTTTTCACTACGATATTGTTCCTTTACTGTCTGCCACTACATAGTTAATGTGGGGTTGCATCTGTTATAGAAGAAAAGAATACCTTCGCTTATAAATGTATTTGCATATATATTTTGTGATGAGCTACCAAAATATTCACCCCTTTCAGGTGTTCTGCCACCTGAATTGGTCAAACTATACGTGTGATGATTTCAACTATAAGTTTGAATTATGAGTGATTTTATATACAACTATGCACCATCAAAATGAGATCATTAGAGGAAAATAATTTAAAGGGGATGTTTTACTGAAATAAAAAAATGTGATATGGAGAATACCAGTGAGTTTTAAATGAATCTTCTTTTTAGCTCAGCATTTTATAGTTCGAAAAGTGCCTGGGAGAGATTTTTTTAGGAGTCTATAGTTGTATTTTCTTAATAAAGAACCCAGTGGGTTAAATCAACTGGTGTATTCTGAAGTTCCAAGACTGCATGAATAGTGTCTATACTTGTATCCGCTGGTGTATTGCCACCAAACGAAATGTTCAAGTTTGTCTTCACACCATGTACTTACGGGTTAACACAAATCCAGAGTTATGTCCAATCTATATTAGAGAAAAGAACTATTTGATTAATGGCATTTTAGTTGAAAAGAATAAATGTGATAAAAATTTGTTTCTCAAAGCATTCTTAAAGATTTAATCAAAATTAATTATACATAAATTTTGATCATTTGCTTTTTTCATTTATTATTAAGACATCTCAGTTGGGGCCGGAGAGAAGGTCTAGAGCTTAGGGTGCTTCATCTGCTGCTGCTGCTGATTCCTGGCACGTCATGTGGTCCCTCACCACTACCAGGAGTGGTGCCTGAGCAGAGTCAGGAAGGAGTCATCCTCCAGCAACACTGCGTGTGTCTCATGCTACCAAAAAGTGAAAGAGAAGAAAGAAATGAAGGGAAACCAACATGACCAACAAAAAATATGTAGTAATCTATGGTACCTACAGTTTTTAGAAACGCAGTTCATTAAAAAAATTAATTACAACTAATGAAAAGGCACATATGTGTATAATATTTTAAAAAATGGTGATAAATGAATAAGTTTCAGATTATGACCAAAATATTGGGAATATTAAATTTTAAATGATATTCACTATTCATCTCATTTTATTGACTTTGATGCCTAAAGGTATTACATGTAACATGTCTCAAATTACCTTTTGAATGTAAGCAGCTGGGTTGGGAAGATGACACGATGATTTTTGTCACCCCGCCATATCTAGTGCTATTGAGTGTCCATGTGCTTTTGTGCATGACATTATTTCCCTAGAGTCATGTGCTTTCACATATAAAATTGGTTCTCCACAGTCATGTTGAGGAAATCCCCCCAAATATTCTTGTTACTTTTTGTTTCCTGAATGAAATTTTCTTAGGCTACCTTACTACCTTTAAAAAGGAAGAATATTTTATTAGTCTACAGAATAAGATCTAAAGAAGTAGGTTTGCTGCTTGTTCAGTGGACTAAAATGCTGTATGAAAACATGATAGTGTGAAACTTGACTATATACCTAGCAGAATAGGTATTTTGCTAATCCATTCCATAATCACTGTAAATCTTACTAATTTATATACTTTTGTTTATTACAAAATGATTAGATATGTCCATTTCTATTTTTAAGGACAGGTAGAAGTATGCAGACTAGATTAATTAAAGCATTGTTTAAAACAATTATTACCATAGTATCGTCCAGGCAAAATTTCTGCTCAAGGGGGCCGGAGTGATAGCCCAGTGGGTAGGGCATTTGCCTTGCACGCGGCCGGCCCATGCCGTCCCGGTTTGATCCCCAGCATCCCATATGGCCCCCAATCACCGCCAGGAGTAATTCCTGAGTACAGAACCAGGAGAAACCCCTGAGCATTGCCGGGTGTGACCCAAAAAAAGCAAAAAAAATATGTGCTCAAGGGTGTAGGAAAATCAACCTCACTACGATAGTGTAAGGGAACAGGTTTTCTGTTTGGCTTTTGCAGTGGTGACAGACACATCCACGAAAAGTCACTGTGCGTGTGACAGTGGCTGAAATATGCCCTCCCGTATTCTGCTTCTAACTTTTTGAATAACAGAATCAAGGTGAGTGTATGTCGGACAGATTTGCACCCATGGCCTTATTTGAGAGAAACTGCATGTTTCTGGTATCACTGCCTAAACATCCATGTTGGTATCCTGAGCTCCACATTGTAGCATGTCAAACAGCAACCATAGTTCTTCCCAAAGAGAGAAACAAATGCAAAGTAACCTATGGTACACTGAGCAGAGTAACTTCACCCGTGGAATAGAATGAAATAAATGGCAATTGTAGTCATAAATTTGCACAAAAATGATGAACACTTCTCTCTGACACAGAAACAAACACCGTAAAGAATAATGGCAACTGAATTTATGAGGCAGAAGAAACCAAGAGCAAATCAAGCTATGAGACAGATCACTACAGTAAAGAAAACCTTTTGAGAAAAGAGAAGAGGTCACAGATAAAGCAGGGAATGTTGTATTAAGGAAATATAAAGAATATTGTAATTTCTGGCTTTCCCATTCTTTTGTTCCTATTTGTTTCATTTCTATGGCCTGTGTAACAGATTACCACAAAATTGGAGACTTAGTTTTGTCATGACTAAGGAGACTAGATGTCAGGAATTGAGGTATCACAGGTTCCTGCTGCTGCTGACAATCCTGGGGACGCTCCTCTATCCTGATTTCCTACAGCTTGGTCTGTCCTGTGGCTGCGTCACCACTGTCTGTGACCCTCACAACAGTATCTTCATGGTCTCCTCTGTCTATCCCATACATTTGTCATGGCATTTAGGGACTCCTCAGAAAATCCCAGAGCATCGCTTCCTTTTAGAATTATTAACTTAAAACACCTGCAAAAACTTTTCTTCCAAACAAGAGAGAATACATGAATATTCATCTCATCCTGGGATTGGGATATAAATATGATCATTGGAACCAGGATCAGTTTTTGCACCCTTCGTTGTGACTTTTATAGTAAAAGTACATTTCTCAGAGGGAGGCCTGACTATTCTGGTGGTTCTTCAGGAAAGTGAAATAAGAAAAAAATTGAAATGTGATGGATGCTTGCTAAGTAACTGTCACTTTAATTTTTTATCTTTATTTTGCTGTACTAAAGAACCAGCCTCCCTCTGAGAAATGTGCTTGACTGTAGTGCAGCCTCCCTCTGAGAAATGTGCTAGCTTCCCTGCAAGCATCTGCTCTCCCTGCAACTCCCATATATAAAACAGGTGGAAAAGAACTTCCTCTTCAATCCCATTTCTCCCCTGAACTCCCCGCATCTCACTTTTATTATCTGTTTCTTCGCTTGTTCTTCTCAAGCCTGTGTTCTCCCTTTTAACACGCCTCATTGCTTGCCTTTTCCACTCTGCAGAAGCCTGTGTTCTCCCCTTCCGACATGGATTCCCTCACTTCCCCCTCCCCTCACAACCTTCTAGCTAATTTTGTTTAAGCAACAGTATCTTGCTTCACTAAAAACAAAATACAATGTGTAGGAAATAAAGATCCTAGTGTCTCAAAAAAATAAATCCATAAAATACTTTAGTGAGAACAGAGAGATACCCACAGGAGTTAAAAGCACTCATCTTGCATACTGCTGACCCAAGTTGGCTTCTCATCACCTGTTATGGACTCCAATTCATGCTAAGAGTGACTCCTGAGCATAGAGTCAAGAATAAATCCTGAGCACTGCTGTGAGCTTCCTCACCACGGCTCTCCTCAAACAAAACTAGCAACCAAAACCCCATCAGTACTTATCTATTATAATTACAACAAAGTCTCCAAGTGTTGGGTACCTTTAAGAGATTCAAGAGATTCCATAAAGGGATGGATGATATTCAAATTATGGGGACATAAAGGAGTTGGAAAGGCAGTTGAGTTTTCAATTGAGACTGGGTTCCTACACCTTGCTGGTGGATGAGTTGGAGGAGCAGAGAGCCTGACAGGATAGAGAGTTAGAGGAGCAGAAAGAAGGGTTGGCTGAGCTTGCCTAAGGGCAGAGCAAGGGAATAGTCTGAAGAAAAGGCTTAAAGGGAGTTCAGAGCCTCTCGACTGGTCAGTACTTGATACCGTCAGTTAGTCAGCCACAGAGCTATAAACTCACACCCAAGTATTTGTGTTCACAAAATGGCCTTGAGAAAAGGAGTCAGAATTATTCCTCACTTTTATTAAGATGGATGATGCTTTCTTATCAATTCTTTTGTTTCATTCATTCAATAATTAATGATTCATTATCTATAGTTTTCCAGTTTCTCTGCAGTACCAATGGTTGCAGATTTAGAAAACTAGCCCTTTGCTTCAAGTGCTTTTAAGGCTGTGGGGGAACACAAATATTACAAAAGAATCACAAAGCAGTCTGATATCTGCTAAGCACACCAGGCTCAGGAGCACAAGAAAAGGACAAAACTTGAAGAATCAATGGTGATAAGAAAGACTATTCTGGTCGGATTGAGAGAGTGTGCAGACCTTAAGGTTCTGGCCTTGCATATGGCTGGGCTGTCCTAGGTTTCATTCTAGCACTGTGTATGGTCCCCTAAGCACTAACAGGAGTGATCACTGAGTACAGACTCAAGAATACGCCCTGTGCATTATCAAGTGTGGCAGCGAAAAAAGAATAGAGAAGAGTGTGCTTGGTGGAAGACTTTGAATGGATGAGAGCAGCAGTTGGCACACAGCATTTAGGAGCTCAAGGGAAGTTCCCTGCCCAGAGAAAACCTTCTTTGGTCATCTCCTGATGCATAAATTCCATTGAGAATATATGTTTTTTCTTGTCATAACGCTTCTGTAACCTGGAAAATTCCTTTCAAGATAATACTTAATGTGTTATCAGTTATTTTAGTTATTTACTGAAATTTTATAGCAATTACATTTTATCAGCAATTTATGTGAAAAATTTCAAAGAAACTTGCTAGAAATGAAGTGAAATCACCAAACTCCGCCTGTGCGTGTTTGATTGAGGGGTTATTTGAAAGGAAGGAGATATTGTATGTTACTAGAACTTTGCTTGGCTTGCCATATCAACTGAATTGGTTGTCTCAACAACCCTGTGATATGTATAGTTTCATTTTATTACCTCCGCTTAATGGGCAAAGGAGGTAGATTCATGAAGGGAATTAGCTTGCTTGAGCTCATAGTAATTGGTAGACCAGATGTTTTGGCCAACTAGGTCAGAGAAGGATAGAGCACAATCAGGAACTATTAGATGAGGACACAAAGGCATGAGCCACTCTAATATTGCCAGAATAGCTAGATTTACTAGAATATTCTAGAATAGCCACTGTAATATTGGTTATTCTAAATTTTATTGAGAAGAATATAATTATATAATTGAGAAACTACAACACGTAGAGCAAAGTTAGCTTCATGGAACTCTTTATCAATTGAAACGATGGTATTGGGACCAATTCCCTTCTATGAATACTCAGTGGGAGCGCACCCCAGACATGTCAGTGAGTGCCAACTGGCAGATCTTACTGTTTTTTCTATTTTCCATGTAAATCCTATTGTACTTTACAGACACTGATATAATTTAAAGCAATCACTCTTAGTATGATCATAATTTTCTATTTATCACTTTCTATCAGCCTCATTGTTTTTCATGTTTTAAAATTAGTAAGCAGTTCTTAAAAGCAGCTTGGTGTTTATAGTAAAATTGAGCAGAAAATAGAAAACTTTTGTGGTCTGCCTCTTCCCACATGTACATTCTCTGCTGAAAGCATTATCTCCCCAAAGGACTTTTGTAGTGATTAATAAACATGTTGATGCATCAAATCACTCCAAGTTTATGGTTTACATTAAAGTTCATTCTTCGTGTTGAATGAACTTTCAACTTCGTGTTGAATGAATCTACTATCCATTGATTCGGAAAATGCATAAGGACGTGTATACCATTATGGTATTGTGCAAAAGAGTTTCAGTGACATAAATGTCCCTGGTTCTGCCATGTTGTCTATACCTTTACCTAGCCACTGACAACCATTTCCTTGCCTCTGTCCAGAATGTTGGGATATGAGGGTGATCTGTCTGTGACATCTGTCACCCCATTGATTGCCAGGGTTGATTTGGCTGATCTGGCTGGCTAGACAGGTGTCCTCTTCCTCCCTCACGGCTCCAAGTGTCCCTCCCTCCAAAGCTGTGCTCTGGGTCGAAGAGGACGGCCTTCTCTGAATAGAGATGGACTAGTCTTCAGTGGAGGGTATATGAGTAGCTGGGCCCCCTGCTAGAACCCTCCAAACAAGCTCTCAAGGTCCAGAATGTTGAATATTTGGAAGCCTATAGTACAACTTTTTTTAAATATAGACTTTTTTTCACTTAGTGATTGGCTATAAGGTTCTTCTGTGACATTGCATGACTCAAAATTTATTATGTAGTGTTGCATAATATTTCATTGTCTGAATGTGTAATTATTTACCCATTCACCTGCTTAAGATCATTTTTGGGGCTTGGAGGTCATACTGGTAGCAAGAAAATTAATGCTTAGAGATCTCTCCTGGTGTTGAAGCAGAGACAGAGTGGTTTTAAACGTAGGTCAGATGCAGAAAGATATATGACTTAACCTCTGTACTATTTGGTCCCTAAAGAAGATGCTAATTGATTCCAAGATTATCACAATTAAGAGCAAATAATTTAATGAACATTTACATCCAGGTTAATTTGGGTAAATTGCAAGCAACATGACTGCTAGATCATATGACAAGAGTATGTTTGATTATATCAATGATCTATCAGTTGTCTTCCAGAGACAAAATATATTTCACTTTCTCAAGAGCAATGAATGAAATTTTCGCTATTTCATACATTGAATAGCACTTGGTGCTGCCAATAGTTTTAATTTGCCCACAGTAATAGTAGTTGAAGTGGTATCTGATTGCTGCTTTAATATTTATCTTTGTTTTTTTTTTTGTCTGTTTTTGCCGGGAAGCCACACTCAGTATACTCAAACATTACTCCTGAATCAGTTCTCAGGGACACTTCTGTTGTTACAGGATCATGTGGTACTGGTGATTGAAACAGGGTTGTTCAATTAATTTAACAAATAAATATTGGGAGGCAACTGAGTTTATAACTACCCAAAATCCTGGGCCCCAACCCCAGAAAACATAATATAGGAAACATACATGTATAAGAAACACACATGCAAAGAAGCATGGGAACAATTCTATGCTGAGTTCCACCAAGATCTGGTAGGAATCCAATATCTATAGAAGCCAAGAAATATTGAAAATGAGTCCAATGCTTCCTAAAAGCAGTCCAAAGGCAGCTGCCATTGAATTGAAACTGTTATCATGAAAGAATGAAAGTTAAAATTGCCAGTTGTTTCTCCCCACCACCACATTTGAGGAACTGAGATAATACAGCAGTAATGCCATTTGCTTTGCACGTGGCAAGGTTTGATCCTGGTTCCATTTCCAGCACCTCAAATGTTCCCCAAGCCTATCCATGACTGATTCCTGGAAGACTCAGGGACAAGCCCTGAGTATAGCCACACAAATCAAATTTAAGGGGTGAGATTTTTTCTTTGTGTTTTTATGGGGGGGCCACACCCAGACGTGCTGGCGGTGGGAAGGAGGCTCTGCACTCACTGGGTGATGCTCAGTCCAGCGGTACAGAACTACTTGCTTGATGCTCAAGCTTGCTCTCCTGGGAAGGGAAAATTTGTGCAAATAATCAGGTTCAGGGTCGTAGTAGAAAATACGGTAAAAGGCAAGTGCAGGCTACTACTTTCCCTTCCACCCCAACCCAAAGAGAATCTAGAAATCAATGTGAAAATATTCCCTTATTTACAACTCTTTAAATATTGGGAAAATTAAAAAAAAACAAGAAGCCCAACATAGGGTCATAGTGATAGCACAGGAGACAGGCCTAAGCAACCTAAATTGAAAATTACTAAAAGTCCTCACATACCTTAGGGAAAAAATACAGATGTCAAGGAGCATAGAAAATATTGTTCAACAGTCTATGTTGAACTTTAAATTGACAGTTGGGTCCCGAGAAACCCCATAGCGACTCACATGGCCTATCTGGAAAGCATATGGCAGTAAGTTCAACATCTGGATGTTGCCACATGTGCAGAGAGTTGTCCAAGTAATTCTGCATTTTTGAGCCAGGTAGTTTTACTGAGATCCTGAACACCACAGAAATTGTGTGTTGTGTGTAAAACCCACAAAGGATGATACCCCTAGTGAGAACCCCAGCTCCGTGATGCGCAAGTGCCATGACCAGGAATAGAGAACACTGGCAAACACATATGTGAGCTCCATGAGCACACCCCCAGCCAGCATTGCAACCATGGTTTGCAGGCGCTGCTAGGAACATGACCCTTGGTGAGTGCTTGCGCTTGTACTGTAACTAAAGAACTTCCGTGCCAATCACTATGGTCAAATGTGTAAGCACTACAACCTGATTTGTGACCTGTACAGAGCACCGCAGCATAAAAATGACACATAAGCATCACAGTCAGGCATGAGTGCAAACTGTGGTGATCAGAGCAGAAACTTGAGGGAGTTAAATATATAAACACACACACACACACACACACACACAACAAGACATTGCATGTAGTAGCTGAAATTGTTGCTACATCTTAGAAATTCTTTATTTGTAAAAGAGTTGTTTCTTTTCTTTTATCTTTTTTTTTTTTTTGACTGCTCTCAGTAACAGTCAATGCTGTTACTGAGATGCTCAGGGGTTACTTCAGGCTCTGCACTAAGGAATTACCCCTGGTGGTGCTTGAGGGACTATAGAGAATTCTGGTATTGAACCAAATTGGCTATGGATGAGGCAAATGACCCACCCACTGTACTATCACTCTGGCCCCACTTGTAAGATAGATTTTAGACTGCTTTTATAAATCAATGGGAAGGAAGCACTTAAGAAAACCGTGTGTGGACAAGAAACTTTCACAATGGACTGAGATCAGTGCACAGTTCCTTATCATTGCTGCATTGTATTAAAATGTTTGATTTTCGAAGGTGATATATGAGATCAGGCCAGAAATAGCAATAGTGAACATTTGTTTAATAAAGTTTTTTTATGAATCTGTTTTGTCTATTTGTATACGTGCCTTTTTGCCACATGTTAAAAAAGATACAAATTCTGAAAGTTACAACAGAGTCATCACTTTTGTAAAATGTTGTATCACACAGTGATAATGAAATTTTGGAAGGTCTCTTTCAGGGGAATATTCAAATGCCTGTACTTTGTGAAGAAAAACATTAGTTCAGTAAAAATGTTCACAAAGAAATGAATTCCTGAGTTATTTCCATGGCTGAAAATTTCAGCCATCAAAAACTTTATATATATATATATATATATATATATATATATATATATATAAATGAAACATATATATGTAATCTCCAGGGAACATGATACTTTTTTATTTTGCTTTTTTGGGTCACACCCAGCAATGCTCAGGGATATGGGATGCCAGGGTTCAAACCTGGGTTGGCCGCATGCAAGACAAATACCCTACCCACTGTACTATTGCTCCAGACCCTGTGCCCAGCTAATCTTGAGGCACCAGGGAGGGGAGGCAGGTTCTAGCCCTGACCCACCATCCCAACAGAGCCTTGCAAGAAGCCAGAGGAACCCTACACCTTGAGGGCTGCCATTTTTCCACATCCAGACTCCCCACTCGTCAGAGCTCCACCCAGCAGAAGAGCCTATCACAAGCCTGGCTTGTCAGGAGACCCACCCTGCAGCTGTCTATTTCAAGCCCAGCCCAGATATACCAGATCCAGAGACTCACATACATGGGGCAGAGCTGCTACCTGCTCTCCCTGTGCCCAGCTAGCTGATCACGAGGTACCCGGGAAGGAAGGTGGGTTCTAGCCCTGGCCTACCACCCCAGCATAGCCTTGAAAGAAGCCAGTGGGACCCCCACACCATGAGGGCTGCCATTTTCAACATCCAGACTCTATAGCTCGTCAGAGCTCCACCCAAGAGAAAAGCTTATATATCCCCAGTTTATACTACTGAGAATATCCCACCCAGACGGCAGAGCCTGGAAATCTACCCATGTCGTATTTGATATGCCAAAAACCAGTAACAATTATAGACCTCATTTCCATGAGCTGAAGAAAATGGTCTGCGGCTCTTCATTTTACAGGAGCAGCAGATACCCTTAGGCTACACTAGCACACAGCAACAGGACTGAAGCAACCGGTTTCTCTTGGGCTACACTGGCATGTGACAGGGTCAAAAGGAAATGTTACTGGCACCTGAAAATCGATGAATAATGGGATATCAAGTAATCAAGTGATCAATGTGACTTCAGAATATGAGGAGTTACTAGCTAATTGGTCCTCCCCTCTCTCTCTCTATCTATCTCTCTGTCTCTCTCTCTTTATATATATATGTCAGATTAAAAGCCATAACATTATGGAATGACAAGGGAGAAAGACAAAGATGTCTGGGTAAGAACTGCAGCATTGAGGTTTCATATTAAAAGATCCCTATTTAGGGAAGTTCTTTTCCTTTTAGCTGCCTGTACCTGGCAGTGGTTAAACACTGCAGAGGGAAGGGCAGAGTGACGAAGCACAGAGACGGAGCCATCCTTAAGTCAGTTTCTCTCAGTCCTTCTGTAATTATCTCAACTTTGAACAGATGTAATTTGAAAACTGATATTTTCATTTAAATAAAATTTCTGCCACTTGATGTTACCTGGCCTCTCTGGTCTTTTATTTTGTTGATATTATGTGATGTTATATATTATTATAAATAATATGTTTATAATAATAAATATATTATTTATTTTGTTGATTTTATTTTGTTGGTATTTTTTTATTATCTTTAAAAAATCCATGCAACTTTATTGTTTTTTAAAGTCATGAAGTTACTGTAACCTTTGATCTCAACATTTTGAAGAATTTTCTACCCTTAACTTTTCAAACTCTTTTCTACCTCTACTTTTTTCAAACTTTTTATGGGTGGAGGGGCTCTGAAAAAGAACATTCATATTTAGATGCAAATAACTGATAAGGCTTCAAGAGTTACTTGCCCTTGTACGTGTTTACTAGAGGTCAAAGGTTTTAGGTCAAAAGAATTAATCTTTAACTGAGGAATTTTAGGAATTAAGTATTTATTAAGTGGGATAGTCACTCTTAGATATGGTTTTGTCTTTCAACCTTGGAAATGGCAAGTGCTAGTATATTATACTAGCTAATGCTCAATGGGCATTGGTAATTAACCAAGATTATGAAGGAAAGTCTTTTTTTAATCTTAAAAAGCTATGTTTGTCTTATGCCTTGTAGGGTTCATCATATTTTAAAAGAGTTACCCTTTCTTAACAATGGTAGCATTCCAGAAAAGAAAATTATTGCTATCAATGACATTGTTATCAATTTTTTTTTATTCAATTATGAAGCGTTGCATAGGATTTAAGTTAGTATATCTATGGTTGTACCTGTCAGACTGATATACAGATCATGGAGAAGGTCATACTTCCTTCAAAGAAAAGTGCTTAGCAGGGCCAGTGGGACAGTGCGCCACAGAAGGCACTTACTTGCCTTGCACACAGCTCACTGGCCCAGCACCACATGTGGTCTCCGATCCCCACCAGAACTGAGTCCAGGCCACCAAGCCAGGAGTAAGCCATGAGCTCAGTCGGGTGTCACACAACAAACAAACAAAAAATGGTTTACTTTAAATTTAGTTAAATAAAGCTGCTCTTCTTTCTAAGACCACACCACGTTTTCTTCCAAATTTTTCTCCACAAATCAGATATATGATTTTTTTTAAGCTCACTTCTGAATTCTTCCAGAATTTGAAGACCATAATGTGACCCCAGAATATGAGGAGTTCCTAATTAGTCCTATTTCCCTGTATCAGATCTACTCTGGCCAACAATTCAGTAAGATTTTCACTTTTCTTCCGTTGAGTTGAAAGATTTAAGAGAAAAAGCTAAAGGTGCATTCAGTGAGGAGAGTTCCAGTGCTTAGACACAGATACACATGCACGACTGTTTCAAAACACACTGGACACCATACTAGCATGTATTCCTGGTATCTAATGATTTGGTGCCTATTAAACATAATATAGTGCCACCTGGTGAAATTGGAAGTTGCGAGAGTGACTGCATTCACTGCCTCCAGTCATTTTAGGTACCAGGTTATACAAAAAAATCACTTGATTACTTGACATCTCGTTATTATTTTAAACAAAAAATAATTACTCTTATAGATTCAAACTACTCGTTAAAAAAGAAAAAAACTTAGGGAAAGAAATGTCTTATTTATTACTTAAAATATTTCTTGCACAGTGAAAATAAAATCTAAAATAAGGGAGTATAGTTCTGATCTTATTCTCTGGATGACTTTGATTAATGCATTTTGATCTTCTGCAAAAGATATGTTTAGTAGAGTTATCCATAGGCTGTTGGAGTAGTCTGAGTATACACTAATTTTCAGTGTCTAGAATGGACTACCTATTTGTTGTCTATCTGCATTGGCAAATGAATAAATGTATATCCATTCATTTTGAAGGACAGGACTATTCTATCATGGAGCCTTACATTTTTTTTTAGTTCTGTCTCTTGGGGCTGAAGCCATAGCACAGTGGGTAGGGCAATTGTCTTGCACAAGGCTGACTCGACGTATGTTTCCAGTAATCTGTATCTCCAGCATTAGAGCCCAGCCAAGAGCGATCACTGTGCCAGGAGTAACCTGAAGATAGGAGTAAACCCACTGTATTGACTCCAAAACATACAAACAAAAAATCTTTTGTTCAGAGAGGGACTGCTTTATATTTTTCCATACCTGGAAGGAATTATCCCTCGGATAATTTCTGAATTTTATACTGATTTCTTCCAGACTCCCATAGATCGGTAAATCAGGCCATCTATCTTCTCCATAATGGACTTCCTCCTGAGATGATAGAACAATGATAGTGAGTAAATAGAAAGTGTTCTTGTATTCAGAGCAGCTAGTTTGAGCTGGCTATAGTGTGAGCACTGGAAGGGGTTTCAGATGTCCTGTCATTTTATTTCCTGAGATTAGCTTCTAATCCTGATCTCATTTTGGAGTGATGACAAATATCACTGTTTGGCAGTTGGAGACATTTTAACACACAAAAGTCCTTCATTATTATATAGTATAAAAATTGGAGCCAAAATTAAGATAAAACTGTCAGGGCAATTTACACTACCAAAGTTATAGTTAACAACAATGTCAAAGCCTTCAGAAATAAGTTTTAGTGAAAATTATAGGCAGTGCTTTATTTAGGGAGATAAAATATATCATATATTGTTAATAATAATGAAATATAATATATGTCTATTTATTTTCACTTTTTTGAAGGTTGTTTTCAAAACAAAGCATGAAGTAAATTTCAGAGATAGAGAATATAGAATAAAGATCACTTTTCTGGATAAATAAATAACTAAATCAAATGCCATGGGAATAAAAGTATAATAAATATCTGCGATGCACGAGGCCAGGGGAAGGAAACACCCTTTGCCTGCCACGGTTGGGAGGAATTCAGAGAACAGAATGCCTATATTGGAATCAAAGTAATTACCTATGACTTACAGAATAAATATTTCAGTGTTTTAATAGAATAATTGTTATGATACATACCAATTACATGCTCATTGGAAACTTTGTATACTACAGTACTTTTTAAACTTCTAGCCAGTCAAATTAAGCAAATCTGCACTGTTGGTGGTAACTATATTGTTCAAGATTCTGCTAAAAAGCATTCTGAATGAACTCCAATTACTGTAATCGTTTTCATCTAAGTTGGCTGAATTTTTAAAACATTAACATCTCTGTAAAGGAGGCAGTTGATTATGGTATCAAACAATGAATAATAGGGTCTGGCAATGCCAAAAAGCAACGCAGTAAATTGTATGTTGTTAGAAATAAATCATAGTCACGTTTTGTTCTTTCTCGCAAAAAATTCATCCTGTCCTCTGCAAGTGATACATTCCATTTCAAATTTAGTTCATTAAAAAGGAGAAATATTTCAATATGAAAATAGTATGGACTATGGACTGTCAAACAAACATTTATTTTAACGTAGTTTACTGCAGTCCCCCTGGCTTAAAACGTTTTAAGACTATACTGACATCTAGAGGAAATCAATTTTCAGCATCACTTTCTTTCCCTCACATTAAAAATATTTATCTGCAGTCGTTTATATTTACCATGACTGGGACTGTACAATACTTATTTTCCTCCTTCGTTTTAAGTGACAAATGGACTTAAGTGCCTACATGGATAATTATAGGAGTATAGCAGAAAGGACGTCATACTGTGTGTGTAAAAAGGAAAGGAAATTTAAGGAACCTTATGGAATAAAGTTTATGCAATAAAAATCCCGTTCCAAGAAAATTGTACTTTGTTACTCAGTATTGTTAGACAACCCATAGTTGCATCCTTGTTGATTCTTTTCTTAAACAAGAATTATTTTTTTAAGGTTTTAATTTTGTTACTTACTTAGAATTTGTTTCTTCTCCCTTTCCATTCACTGCTACTGTTAAGATGTTGCCCCTCTGATTGAGGAGTGCACTAGTCTTCACTGTGATGCTCACACTGCTTGAACTCGGGCTTGCATTAGGTTGCACAGGGGCGTTTGCACAGGGGCTTGTGGTGCTCAACGAGGTTTCACTCCTTAGTTGTGGTACTTGCTCACATCCTCTCTGGGGCTGAAGCAAACAAATTACAACTGTGGTGTCTGCTGGGAATTGTGGAGTTCACTCATGTCTTGCTAGATGTCACACTTCCTGGCTGTGTCTCTGCAGTGATCGTGGGTGGTTGCACCCTTTTCTGCAAGGTCACACACAAATGGAACATTCGGGCTGGATATTTCTTGCTTTGACTGGTATCACAGATTGCAGAGATTATTAGGATTATGCTTAGCACTTATGGAACAATAGGGATTTAAATTTATCACTGAACGTTTTCAAGGCAGAAACTTGAATTGTGTGTGTGTGGTGGTGTGTGTGTGTGTGGGGGTGTGTGTTGGTGATTAGTAATTTGAAGCTACTTTTAAAATTTGAGTCAAATTTTATTTTTTTAAAAATGTCTACTATGTATTTGTAGGAAAGTATCCATATTGGAATGCAATTATTTTGTTATTGTCTAATGATTCCAAAAACATTATTTAATCTCTGCATATGCTTCTGTATTTTAAATTTTAAATGGGGATTCAATTAGGGAAATGTATTTCACTACATCTATACATACTTAAAGAATATTTATGCATTTAAAATCATAAATGGGGAATCAGTTAAGGAGATGCACTCCCTACATTGGGAAAATTTGATGGCCACAGGCTGACTCGATGTCTAATAAATGTTCTTAGCATTTGAACAGAAACATGCCCCTGAGATATTAAATCTGTTGAGAAGAGTGGCCGTCTTCATGTCGAAGGGCCATAAATACAACTTGAACACGGGAGAGATCTTTTTCCTGGTTGCCTCTCAAAGCAGCGAAGGCATGAACGAGACAGGCGCAGCCATGAAGGAGGCTTCTGGAAGGAAACTCTGCCAAAGCCAGCAGCTCCCAGCGCTATTGCCTAAGAGTCAGCAAAGTTCCGCAGCCCATCTGGCGCTGCACCCCAGACACCAAAAAGGCAGATGAGGCAGCAGATGACCGTTTACACTGCCAGGGAGTGTGAGCCGCCGAACATCCCCACTTTGCTCTCTAAGTAGCAAGGAGGGCCTGAGCTCTGTTCCACAATTCAGCCAGGCTGCAGCTTGGGCACTGGGCTTCGTTCTGTGTGATCCACACGCAGCAGAGACCTCAGGGGCCAATGGAAATGAACCCACAGATGCACGGGGGTCCCCTCAGCAGCAGGCAAGATACAGCCTCTGCAACAGATAATTAGCTGTGACATGCCCCTCGATGGCCGTGTGATGAGAGTTCCGTTGCAAAGCCAGTGTGCAACGTGGCAGGATGAACCACCAGACCTGACTTTGCCGCGTATGTTCTTTTTTGCCAAGACATTTTTGAAACTTATGCTGTTGCATGAAAGTTAAATTTTCATAATTCTCAAGTTAAAGGTTATTAAGCATTTACTCCATTCCAGCATTGGGACCGAATACATGCCTTCTGTACATGACACGTTATTAGCTATTACAGTTTCTATTTGGCAAGAATAGGATAAATTTTTTCCTAGATATTTTTATCTTTAACTTATAGATAAGAAACTGAGGATCAGAGAAGTTATGTAACTTCGTTCAGTAAAAACATTGCAAAAGCTCTTTACTTATCAAAAAGAGATACAGATTTTTTTTAAGGAAACTTGTGATTTTTTTCTACTCTTGGGTGGTTTTTTTTTTTGTTTGCGTTTTTTTTCAATTTACTCCAGTTGAGTGAAATCTTTTTTTTTTTGCGATTTTTATGTCAAACTTTTCAAAATTTCCATATTCAAAGAGCTAAATTAGGTTTTCCCCAAAAACGATGCTGAAATACTCCATTGGTGTGATTGAAATAATTTCCAGATGGACTGCATACTTGATTTTTTTTTTCTTTTTAGGTCACACCTAAGCGATGCTAAGGGGTTACTCCTGGCTCTATACTCAGGAATTACTCCTGACTGTGCTCAGGGAATTGAACCTGGGTGGGCTGTGTGCAAGGCAAAAACCCTACCTGCTGTGCTATCTCTCTGCCCAGATGACATACTTGAAAATATTATTTTATCCATATAAATTTTCCTGAACTTGTGAGTCAGATTGTGGTGCTGTGGAGAGAGAGAGCTATTCTTCTTGGGGCTGGGCGTGGGGGGGTGTCACAAAAGCAGGAACAAAGAACCATTTCTGGGACTAGTTTCTATCTCGTTTAGGAAATTATTAGTAATAGCATATATATGTTTATGAAAATAGACTAAGAACAGTTTGAAAATATTGATAAGTTTAGAAGTGGAATTTCATTCTACTCATGCAACCATTCCACAAGCTCAGTTTTTTCTAAGTAACTTAAATACTGAATTGTTACTTTCTAAAAAGTGGTCAATTAAGCCATTTTCCTTTGAAGTTTTAGACTACATTTATAAGTTAATGATGGCAAATTCCAATCACCTTTGTAGTCTCTGTGGTTGAACAAATCCAATTCCCATGGAAGTTGAACTTTTTCATCCTTGTCATAAATTATCAGTGTCCTTGACACTGGCATAATCACTGATTGTATGTGAAGCCATTTCATGTTATGTCACTTACTCTTCATTTGGGGACCCAATGTGATAAGTGACCAGGTTGAAGAAGGATAATGAGCACCGAGGCATTCTCATTTCTGAAAAAGACACATTTATCACTATGACTTCATTGGAAATTTCCTTCGTGATTATTAAATTTTCAAGTCATTTTTTCACCAAAATAATATTTTTGTTGTTTTAGTTTTCAAAAAGTCAAGTGAAAATTTTGTAAGCAAGAAGAATAGCAAATGTCCATTTAAATGAGAGATACCTGAGTTTTACAATCAACATTTCAGATTATGTTCAAAGCTTCCAGTTTGTGGCAATATTCTATTCAATTTTATTCATTACTAAGTCAAATTTTATTTCTTACTAAATCAAATTTTAGTAATGATACATATAGGACATAGACATTATTAAGCTATATCTTTTAAATGACATAATACATTTCCTGAGCAATAGAAGCTTTTCAATATATCACTTTTTTGATAGTATGTTTCTACAAATTCCAAATGTTTCATCCCCATTTTGAGGTCAATTTTCTTTCATTTGCAGTAGCTATGGCCTCACTCTCAATTCTCTTTAATAATTCTTTATAAATAATTAATTATATGCCATGTCAGGCGTTGCACTAGGGATGAATAGAGTGGAAGATAGGGAGATTTAGAACACAGAGATTTTAGACCACAGAGGTGTTTTCCAAAAACTAAAGAATGCGTTTAGAAGATAAAATAAGTGTTATACCTCTTTTGGCATAAGATCCTTGAAGCTCAATATTTACCTCCAACCTTAGTTATTCTGATGAGGGGAAATAGGAAAACTGTATAGGAAGAAAAGTTGTAATAAGGAGTATTTAATATTTAGCTAAATCACATTATTGAAATATATTGATACTATTAATAATAATATGGGTGATTTTAAAAAGTGCCTATTTTTTTTCTTGCCTTACATAGCTAGCTGCCAGCTTTCAGGTTTCAATGACTATTCTGGTTTTTCAATGGCCTCGACCTACTTTCCTGAGCTCCTTCAGTAGATAATGTCCCCATCTCAAATGTTGCTGCTTCAGTCTAAAATATCCTATATGTTGCCACGCTGCCTTTGGATTCTACTAGCATGAGACAGGACATATGGAGATATTACTGGTGCCCGCTCTAGCAAATAGATGATTAATGGGAAGATAGTGATAGTGATAGTTGCCACGGTAAGGGATGAACACGCTCATGATTTATGGATAGTCACATTTATGATACAGTAAAGAAGAATCCTGGTAAGTTAGGGGAATCATGAAAGTCTTGGGTGCTCTTCTAAAGATTTTGGATTTTTCTTGAATTTCTCTGCCTCCACCCCTGCAAAACAAAGGGGAGGGGGTCATATGATGAGAAAATTGCTAAATGGATTTTGCTTCTTTTCTCTACTATATTCCATCTTCTCTTTCCAGCATGTAAATAAATAAACAAGACTTTTCCACTTCCCTCCTTCTCTTTTCATAGTTGCACTCCTCCTGTTTCGATTTTCTTTTTGGGTCCCACCTAGCAATGCTCAGGGGTTACTCTGGCTCTTTGCTCAGGAATTAATCCTGGTGGTGCTCCGGGAACCATGATGGGATGCCAGGGATTGAACCCGGGTTGGTTGTGTGCAAGGCAAATGCCGTACCCACTGTGCTATGGCTCAGGCCCCTGCACTCCTCTTTCTGGTCTTAAAGCCAATTTATGGGAACTGACCACACTTCTAGGAATTTCCTGTCACTCTTAAACCTGCTGACCATGTTCTAATCACAATGACTCATTTACTTAATAGAGTATTTCTCTCTCTGTCTAGAACTACATTTATTTATTATTTCCTGCAATTTTGTAATTCTATACATTTTAACTTGTGACTTTTCAAGCAAATCTTCTTTATGAACCTATCTTCCCACCCAGCAAATATCTAGCTTTGAGTTATACCCTGATTTTTGAGGGGTTCTCCCCAGCTGTGTGTTCAGGGTTCACTCCTGGAGGTGCCTCGTATAACAGGTATTTATGGAGGATGAACATATGGCTCCCACATATACAGCATATGCTTAGCCCTTTGAACTATCTCCCTTTTCTCCATGAGAGTTGTTAAAGGGGATCATTGTATTTTTCTTTCATACTGTTATGGAATTTGTTGGTTGATTGTTTTTATTTATTGTGTCAATACTCCAAGTTGGCACAATCCCAAATTCACTCTCTCATGTTTGCAATTATTCCAAATGACTTAGTATAGTAATAAATCATCCAAACAACTAACAGCCATTTTCCTCTATTTTCTTGCAATGTGATAAAAGCAGAATACCTCTGAATCACTGTAAAACTGTCTTCCGTTGTTCATCGATTTTCTCAAGCGGGCACCAGTAACATCTCCATACATCCTTTTGCAAGCAAGTGTAGCATTCAAGAGCATCTGCTTGCTCCAGGGATAGGAAGAGCCTCAAATCATTCTTCCGGTCACGGAATTGAGGTCCATACTTGTTACAGTTTTGGCATAACAAATAAAACACAGGTAGCTTGCCAGGCACTGCCTTATATTTCTGAATAAGAAAATAAATGCATGGAATAGGTTTAAAATATAGATATGTAGCAGTCATTTTGATGCATTTAGTATAAATAAAATGGTGGTGGGTGTTGTGAAAAGATAATATAGTAGGTGGTGAGTTTACTTTCCATTTGGCAGACCTGCCAGGAGTGATATCTGAGTGCGGAGCTAGCACGAACCCCTGAATGCCACCAGCTGTGTCCCCCAAAACAAAATAAATTAAATAAAACGGCAAACGTTTGAGCATTAAAAGTTATGGATAAAATTTAAAAAAGAGCCTGGGTCCTTGAAAACATCATTGTGAGACCTTAATTAGTGATTTTGAATTATCTACCCTTTACATTGTATATTATTTGAGAAAATAATGCCTTAACAGAGTGCCCCAGTTTTGTCAAGTTGCCTTTTTGCATATTACATTCTCTGCACCCCAAAGTACTGGAAAACCAGTATGTTCTTATAGTTCTTAGAATAGATTTTCTTAATCCAGACTCTGCTAACATTTGTGCAGGTTGATTATTTTACAGAACTTCCTCCAGGCTCTATACTCAGTGATTATTCCTGTCAGTTCTTGAGGATTTTTTTTTACTTCTTGAGGATTGATCATAGATTATGCTAGGGATTGAAACAGTATCAGCTATGTGCAAGGCACATGCCTGACCTCCTGTGCTATCTCTCTAGTCCTGCTTTTCATTTCTTAATATATTCTTAAAATTTAGTTTTTGTATTATATTATCTCTGCAATGAGGACAGCAAATCCAGGGTTCAAAGGTTATGCAGTTTGGCTGACATCAGGACCAAATAGTTTAAGTGTTTGTTTTGCTACAGTTCTCAGATGGGGCCCTTCTGTCTTCCATTTCTCCTCTGTCAGACCTATCCCGGTGACCCTCGTCCCTGCCCCGGGCCCTTAGCATTTATAGTGTGTTTGTGTGCTTGTCCTGCTTCCCTGTTACACTGCACGCTGCTTATAAAACAAGGTGTTTTCTTTATCCCCTTTTCTCCGGTGGTACTTAGCAATGCCACCTGCAAAGATGCCCCAGAAATGTACTCTGCCTTAATCAAGGTGGTTAAATTCATGGAGAAAATTGCATCATGTCCAAAGAAACTCATCTGATACTGTCTTTTTTAAAAAAATATTCTATTATATGACCATGAGATATACAATTACAAAGATGCTCATGTCTGGGTCTCGGTCATACAGTGTACCAGGACCCAACCCTCCACCAGTGCCCATTTCCCACCACCAATGTCCCCAATTCCCTCCCCCCCCCAGCCTGCCTCTATGGCAGGTTCTTTATCTCTTCCCTCTCTCTCTATCTCTCTCTCTCTCCTTTCTTTCTATTACACCCAATACTATCTTGAGTCAGGAACAGAGGAGCTTGCAGAGCTCACCTGCAGTTAATGTGAAAGAGTTCTATAGAATTCTCTCCCTCCCAAAATTCTTCTATTTGAATTTCTGACTCCTCATAGGTAGTCTTTTGTCAGGTTCAAAGGTCTGCTAAACTCGACTAGGAATGATTCATTTTGTTTGTTTTGGAGCCACATCCGGTAATGCCTGCCCTTCGAGGTGTTGCAGGTGTGGCTGTGGTGCCCAGCTGCATCAGCAGGTGGCAGACAAGAGCTTGTCTACATCCAGGTCTCTGCCACATAGGCCCTGGATGGTTGATGGTCTGACATAGAAAAACACTGGGCCCCTGGGATGAACCCAGAACCACGACAGAGCCTGGCAAGCTACCTGTGGCGTATTTGATATGCCAAAAGTAGTAACAATAATGGACCTCATCCCAACAAATGGAGACATTACTGGCACCTGCTTGAGCAAATTGATGACAATGGGAAGACAAGTGATACAAGTGATCTGCAATACTTGATCTTCTACTGATTGATTGTGTGATAAAATATTTTACTAGGAAATGGCAAGGAGGCGTATCTAACATTAGCAAATATTTATGCACTGACCTCAAGACAAAGATCTGGTAACTAAACCTTGGAACCATTGTTTTAGTGTCCAAA
This sequence comes from Cryptotis parvus, assembly GCA_021461705.1. Classification (NCBI taxonomy): domain Eukaryota; kingdom Metazoa; phylum Chordata; class Mammalia; order Eulipotyphla; family Soricidae; genus Cryptotis; species Cryptotis parvus. Next base: position 595,909 of record JAJIBD010021259.1, read on the forward strand.
AATCCCTCCTTCCCCCAAAAGCTTGCATCCAATATGAAAGATTACATGGAGCAACACTGTGCCTTTTTTTCTTTTCCTTTTCCTTTTCTTTTTCTTTTCTTGTTTTCATTTTTCTTTTTTTACTGAGGCAGCATACAACAGACCATTACAAAGTTGTTCATGTTTTTAGTCATACAGTGTACCAACACCCATCTCTCCACCAGTGCACATTTCATAATATCAATGTGCTGTGTTTCCCTTCTATCAAACGCCCCCAACCTGCCTCTATGGCCAGCAATTTTCTTCTATCTGTCTCACATTCTCTTTCCTTTTTGAGCCTATTTCTAAAACATGCTTGTAGGAATAAAGACAGAATTCAACAACATGTATTCAGAATTAAAAGTTCTCTCTTTTTTATTTTTATTTATTGATTTTTTTGAGCTATACCAGGAGCTACATCTGGCTGAGCTCAGAGATCATTCTTAGTACCATGCTCAGGGATCACGTGTATTGGTGCTCAGCCTACCATATGCCTGCTGGGGACTGAAACCTGGTGGGTACCATGCTAGGCAAGTGCCTTACTCTCTATGCTATACATTTCTGCACCCAGGCTTTATATATTTTTATTTTATAGGAAAGCTCAACCAGGCATTTTACGCTCTCCAGTTAGAGTATAAAGCTCGGCTCAGTTTGTGGCACTGGCTTGTATCAGGTGCACATGCTACAGAAGAATGGTTTACTCTCCAGTGAGTACATAATATCTTTATTTACTACTGTGTTTTATAACAGAACCAGAATACTTAGTACAGTGGAAAGATCCCAAAGATTATAATTGAATATAATTTGTAATGGAGAGTATAGCATATTATAAGGAAATAATGGTTATCAGATAAAGAAGATTCAGATAAGACCTCATAGAAATATACAATTAGCAGACAACCTGAAATGTAAGGAAAACAGAGCAGCACATTTAGAAAACAATTGTAAAGTTATTTTAACAACACATTGGGTAGCTCTTTCTCTCATAATAAAGATTATTTTCTAGTGAAGTGTTGTGACAGACTCGTTTTTCTTAACCTCTGCTTGAATCAAATACCGCCATCACCAGTTTACAGAAGTGGTTGAGATGTTAGTACTTTGGAGGGTGCTTGCCATGCATGTGGCCAAACTGGGTTCAGTCTCTAACATCCCATATGGTCCCTTTAGCACTTCTAGGCCTGATGTCTTCTGAGTATAGAGTCAGGAGTAAGCCCTGATCATTGCAGCCTTGAACCCCCAACCAAAAGCAGTTTATTAAAGACTCTTTCCTACTTCTTAGCTGTTTAATGAATTCCAAATTTCTTGGGATTATCTAAAGAGCACCCTTATTTTATTACCAGTTTATCTCTTATGTCTCTTCATGAAAACTATGCACACACTGACCTACTTTGCAATCTTGAATATTTCATGTGCTTCTAAAGTTCTGTGAATTTTCTCATGTTGACACTTTTACAGGAAAGACCTTCCTTCTCTACTCAGATTAATAAATTAATTGGAATTTTTTTGAAAATCAAGCAAAATGTGACCTCGATTCTACATCTCTAACTTTCCCCTGCTATTAATCCATAGAGTATTTTGAACTAGGTACAAAATACAAGTATGTGCTTAATGAACACTTATTAAATGAATTATGAGAATATTTAATTAAATTTCTGACTTTGTGTATCCCTAATTATTCAGTCATACAAATTCAAAAAGAGAAAATATACTAAACGCTAAAAGATTAAAAGGAATGAACAAAATTCTTGTAGAATTGCACAAGTGACCAATGAAATAGTATTTAGCATTTTATTGTGTCATTGCATTAAACACTGATAAATAATAATGATATTTGAATTAAACACAATTAATTAAATGCACATTTACCACTGTGATGCTCATTCTCCATCTTTATACATTTTTGCATGTGTCTGCAGACTTCTGAGATAGTAGAAGAGGACAGAGAAAGTTAGAGTACAGTGGGGTACTATCCTTTACAGTGGGTAGGGGCACAGGAGAACTATAAGCATAAGCAAGAATAAATGCTCTCAAATATAGTGGTTTTGTTTTTGTTGTGGCCTGAACTATAGACTAAACAATGCATGTCGATGCTCAATGTAAAAGACAGTTTGGACAAATTCATTGGGATTCATTTACAGTTCCACCTAATTAAAAAATACAAAAAGTAACTCCTTTGATCTGCTAGTGTCACTGTATGAAATTATGTAGAAATGTATGTTCAAAGTAACTTACTATCAACATGACTTTATGCACAAACAAAATACAGAACTTCATTTACTCCACTGCTCTTCCCATTTGTCAATCGCCAGTACAGCAGGGAAGGTGTTTGCTTTACATGTGACCAACCTGGGTATGATCCCAGGTACCACATATGGTCCCCTGAGTACTGTCAGGAGTGGTCCCTGAGCACAGAGCTAGGAGTAAGCTCTGAGCATTGCTATGTGTGCCCCTCCTGCACAAAAAAATAAAAAATATACCAACGATTTTCATATCACCTAAGTGTTATGACGTAAATGTGATCTAAAGTAGAACAAAGGGGATTGGAAAGATAGTACAGTGGTTAGGCTGTTTGCCTTGCTAGCTGCTGACCCAGGTTCAATCCCCAGCACTATATATAGTCACCTGAACACTGTCTGAAGTAATTTCTGAGTGCAGGAAGAGCTAGAAATAACCCCTGAACATTTCCTCGTATGACTAAAAAATAATAATAAAACAAAGTCCATTGAAAAAAACGGTGTATGACTCTTCCAAACTCAGAAAATGTTTGGATATTTAACTCCAACATATGAATATATATGAAATAAAATCAATGAAGTATCATAGACATAATAACTCAATCTATTCTTTTTCAAATATGTGATTCTGTGATCCTAAAACATAACGGAATAAGTTATTCAATCATCAGACCATAGATTGATTAGGATTCTGTATTTTTTCATATTCCTCAGAGTATTGTTGATACTGGTCAGTGAGGAGTGGTTGATTTGCTTCATCCATGTTGTTTCTGGTGCGAATAAGATAAGAAGCACCCAAAAAGATGACTGCAACTAGTAATAAAGCAGCAACTACCGCTATGGTGATAATCTCAGAAATACTAAAATCCTGACCTATATGAAAATAAAAAGAGAGAAAGTTGTAATAAATTAGCTTCTGATACACTGGATGCCCTAAACTTAGACACTTTGAAGTATTTTACAAAATCACTTTGTTTAATATTTATTGCTCAGTTTTCTAATATAATACCTGTTATCTCCGATTCATATCCTGGTTTCTTAAAAATGGAATCTTACTGGGGTAATGAGACTTTTATCCTAAAGTTGTGGAAATGATGGCTCCAAAAGTTTGAAACTTAGAGTATCTCATTTCATAGGAAAGGTCCTATGTAACCAGCTTGTCAATACCAGGTCGGGAGCACCAAATAAATTTAATTTATTTTATTTCCAATAAAAAACCAAATGAAGTCTTATAGGTATAAGAGGAAATGTAGTTACTTATAATTACTTGTTAAAAGTAACACACTTACTTTGGAAAACTCTCAACAATAGAATTGCATTATTGATTAATACTCACTTGGCCATTGGACGTCATAAGTATATCCCAGGTTGTCTGGAGCAGTGACAAACATTTCCGTGTTTGTAACTGGAGGCCAGAATGGGACCATATTGTATTGTCTGTTATGACCAATAGGGGCATTTTCCATTGGAAATGTGGATATATCTAAAATATGGCAAACACATTTTGTTAGTACATTAATGAATAATTATATTATGTGTCCCAAAAAAATTCAAGAATAGCATAAAAATATTCTTTGCTATTTAAAATGGTAAAAGATTAAAAAAGTTCATTATAGTACTAAAGTTAATTGTAGTAAAGAATTAATTCAATTGCTTTGACTACACTCTTTCCATAAACTTCAATGGTAAAGGAAAGTGTGAAAGTTTTAGTATTTTATCATTTCTAATGATTACTGTGAGAGACTCACAGACATGGGGCAGAGCTGCTACCCGCTCTCCCTGTGCCCAACTGCTCACGAGGCACCCAGTAGGGATGGTGGGTTCTAGCCCTGGTCTGCCACCCCAGCAGAGCCTCACAACAAGCCACACGAATCCCTCCCATGAGGGCCACCATTTTCCACATCCGGACTTCCCTCTCGTCAGAACTCCCTCTAGCAGAAGAGCCTATTACAGCCCAGCTCACATGGCCACTTGCGGCCATGAGGTTCTTCAATAAATGCTAGATTTAGAGGTGACTACAAGAGTATGTCACTCGCGACGGCAGAGCCTGGAAGCCTCCCGTGTCATATTTGATATGCCAAATACCAGTAACAATTATAGACCTCATTCCGGAATGGTTTGAGGCTCTTTATGTTCCTGGAGCAAGCAGATACCTTTGGGCTCTACTAGCATGAGACAGGACATATGGAGATTTTACTGGTGCCTGCTAGAGCAAACCGATGAACAGGAAGACAGTGACAGTGATACAGTGAATTGTTATCAATTGTTTTGCTTTTCAACTACAGAAATGACTTTTTTTTCTGTAATGTAAATTAAACACAAAATTTAAATAAGCTAATTTGACTGGTACAATAGTACAGCAGTTTGGGAACTTGCCTCAAGGTGGGTTTAATCCTCAGCCCCACAGAGGGGCCCCTGAGGCCCTGCCATGAGCCATTAGAGTTGACAGCTGGGAGAAAGACCTGACTCCCAAAGCAACAACAACAAAAGGTTAAGCTAATTTGTGGGCCCTGACAGACAGTACAGTATGTATTACGCTCACCCTGCATGTGGTCAACCCATGCTTGAATCCCAGCACCTGTTGTGTTCCCCAAGCACCAACTGATGTGATCCTTGTGTGTATAGCTAAGACTAAGTCCTGAGCACTTCAGGGTGTGGCCCCCAAAACAAAACTTAAACAAAAGACATCTATTTGTCTTCCTAACATGCTGTGTGGTGGGTTACCAATAAGAAGGAAATCTCTAGTAATTTACTTTTGGGCAAAACCCAGAAATGAACCCAGGTCCTCACATGTACAAGCAAATGCTCTACCACTGTGCCACATCTCTAGGTTGGGGCGAAAATGTTTCTATTTTATAAGTTATTTGGTTTCCGACATCTAAAAATATTTCTAGAAACTTTAAATGTTCAAATTACTTTTTACAGATTTATTGTGTTATAAATGAAAAACAAAAAATGATCTAGCATACAGGTTAAAGAAGTACGATGTAGTGATTACAAATGACTGGTTTATGAAAAGATGCTTAATATTATTTATAATTAGAAAATACAGAGAAAAACAGTGATATTATCTCTCACCTGTTAGGAATGCTATTATCACAAAGATAGGAGATAAATGTTAGGAAAAAGTGAAAAGAAAATGAAACCATTGTGAGTTGAGTTGTGGATAGGAATTGCTATTATATATATATATATATATATATATATATATATATATATATAAGGAAAAGCACTAAGGAAGATTAGAAATAAAGCTGTGATCTAGAAGTCAGTACTTGAAGAGATATTTGTACTCTTCATTATTGCACCAACAGTTGAAAGATATGGAATCAAATTTTTGTGTGAAAATGTTTAAAGAGCATATTATTCTTTCCTTCATTTTCTAATACATGAGAAAATAATGATCATAAAGGAATGTTCAATCTTGGAAATTAGAAGTAAGAGACTGGAAACTAGACAAATTGGATAAAGACATGTATCATTAGTTATAAAGTAATCGGATAGATAAAGTAATTTATAGTTATTTATAAAGCAATACAGTTAATTATCAATACTATGTAATGTGATGACAAAGTAAGGACATTGAAGTCAAAATTTAAAAACACCTTGAAGTACAAAAAATATTTGGTGTTGCTTTAACCAGTAGAAGTACATTGATTTTGTGTTTGTGTGTGGGTGTGTGTGTGTGTGTGTGTGTGTGTGTGTGTGTTGGTTCTTCACTTAGGGATCACTTCTGGCGTTTGTATGTGTCCATATATGATATCAAGAATAGAACCCAAGTGGCTGCATGCAAAGCAAGCACAATACTGCTGAACTTATGGTACCCCTCTCCAAAGAGTCAAAGTGAAGACAAAATAATCTTTTAAACTATATTTTAAGTCATGCCCTAAAATGAATTTAAAAGATGTTTCTAAGATGTAAAATAACATTAATTCTTTCAATCTGACTAGACTTCTATTTGTAAGAGGGAAAAAGATTATATAAATAAAAATGGTGGATTATGAATACTACTTTAAAAATCACTTGTCACTTGTCTTCCCATTGTTCATCGATTTGCTCAAGTTGGCACCAGTAATGTCTCCATTCATTGGCAATGAGGTTCATTATTGTTACTGTTTTTGGCATATTGAATACACCAGAGGTAGCTCACCAGGCTCTGCCATGGTTCTGGGTTCATCATAGAGGGTCCAGTCTTTGAAAGTATCAAAAAATATTTGTAACATTTTTCCATTACCATTAAAAATAAACAGCATTATTTTGAAAATGTGAACTAAAAAGTGGTATAATCATCTTTAGGTTAAAATTTAGAGGAAATGAATATTAAGAAAATATTACTTATAATAACCCTTTTTAAGACTTGTCTGCATTCCAAAATAGAATAATTATTAAGGACTAGATTCTGTTGTTTTACCCATAGTTTGAAGTGCAATTTATGAGTATCTAGTGCTAACTATGCTATTTGAGTAATTTCCTTTGCTGAGTTTTCAAAAAAGCATAATGAAAATGTCTCACCAGCATTGTATCTCCTTAGCCATTCATCAAAGACTGCATCAGTGAACGTGTGTAGGAGGACAAAAAATAGGATCATTTGGAGATAAATGTGTTTGTCCCCCTGTTCCATTGAGGAATAGATGAGCCAGATTGTGAAGGCTTCGGACAGCGGGGTCATACCTTCCTGTGGGGTCACTGTAACCTAGATACCAAAATAAGAATAAGAATAGTAAAAGTCATTGCAAATATCTTACTTTGTAAGTTAAGAGAGAAGCAACTATATTCGGAAGCATCGGAAGCATTTATTTTTTTTCCCCCATAAGATTGTCAGGCTACACTTTACCTTCATAAAATAGCGTGATTTCTCTCTACCTACCCTATGGTGGATGACATTTGTTAACTAAACCCAGAGCTAGGCTAGTTTTAAACTAGCGCCATGACATTTTAAGTGTAGCCTCTAGGTTAAAAATAATGATTCTGCAAAGAATACCAGTCAAAATATGTAGAGCAGTCTATTTTGACATGACATATATTGATCTCCACAGAAATAAGGAGAATAGAAATCTTCTGTTTCTTCTAAAAACTGCTGACGCGTGATGGAACATCGCTGTGATTGTCCAGAAACTTATATTGTCGATGCTACTTAATTCTCTACCTTATTCCTTTGAATGACTGTCAGCATGTTTATTTTAAGAAAGTTATTTTTGTAGGGAGGTTGCAATTTCTCAATAATTACCATCTCCATACCAGATTTAAACACTCGGAAAGACTACTGTCAATGGACTTTTGATAATGATCTGTATTCCACATATATCTGCACAATACATATTTTATTCCACATACAAATTATATGATTTTTCATCTATATGCATTTAGAGATATATTTACTGTGTTATTTATTTTATATATATTTCTTCCTACAATGTGCTAAAATGCTATATTTTAGTGTTTCCACATAATATATTGTATAAGTTTTTATTCATATTCCCACATAACAGATAAAATGTTATAATGCAATATATGCATATATACATATACATATATAGAGAGGAGGAGAAGATGAAGATAGATCTCAAAACTGGAAGAGTTATGACAGAACATAGAATTATAAATATATATGACTGCTTTAGGATAAGAGACCTAACAAAGGAAAAGGTTGTATCCGAACTATTCTTTAAATGTCATTGCATTTTATTTCATTACCTTGGTTAGGGGTAGGAGCACACTGCCTGTGCTGAGGGACTATTCTTAGCTTGGTGTTCAGGGGATTTTATATGGTTCTGGGGTCAAACCAGTGTCAGCTGCATGCAAAGAAACTGTCTTAACACCTCTACTATCTCTTCGGCCCTCAAATAAGGTTGTACTGTAATAATTTTAAATATATTATTAATTACAGCCACCTGTAATTTTAACATATTTATTCCATATTTTAAATTCTGAAAGCATAAAAATTAGCCTCTAGGTTTTCATCCATTTTGTCATAAAATTAATATACTTCCCCTTTTGATTAATCATTAGTAAGATGCTGCATATTTCTAAAAACAAAGCACTACTTATAAGCTAATAAATATGGTAGAGTGTAGTCAAAATTCAGTTATTTGTAAATCATCTATAAAGCAGTGCATGTATATTTAATCATTAAATGTAACAGAAAGATAGAAAAGGATGGTATATAACTTTATTAGAAGGGTAAAAGTTAAAATATTGCTAGAATTATAATTAAATCTTTTATCACGGGGATAGAGAAATCCATTTCCCCATGTGGGGGTGTATAATAATGGATTTCTCTGATCTCATGAGTTAGTTTTCTGAATTTTTTTTAGCAGAGAAGTGTGATGAGATCATAAATAGGGAACCCTGTTTACAAAAACTTACAAGATCAATAAGCATTCAAAAAGATTTAGAGATGTGAGTTTATTTTAATTTATCATGACAGCTAGATTGTTTAAAAGCACAAACGTCCTTTACTTGCCTTCCACTGTGTTTCGAAAACTATTTGTAGAATTGGAATAAAAAGGAGGTGTGTCAAATGAATCAACTTCCAAGCACCGTGCTACATCCTGTGGCTCAGGGAAGTCGTTGTACCATTGGTCTTGCCACATTTCCGCCTGGATTTCTCCTAATTGGTCCACTCTCAGAACCTAACAGAAAGATGGGATAACACATTTAAAGACTGTTAAAAATTTTGTATTCTTCCTTTTTAATTTTTATTTTTCTTATCGACTTATAATCAATTTGCAGTACTATGGAGTTTCAGGAATTTGTCTATGCACCGTGCACAATAGTTATATCCACTCCCACTCCCAAGGTTCAATTACTATCCCACCACCAAAATGACCACACTTCTACTGGCTAGGAAAATTTTACTTTAGCTTAAATCCTGTGTTTTCCAATGAGAAGCATATTCAGCTTCTAGGAGACAGACTGAAGAAGTATTGTGAAGGCAGTGTTGTCAAATGATGACTCAAAGATGATATTTTAATGACTAGAAAATATTTTGAAAATTTATTAAAAAATAGTGCCAGAGTATCTGTCCCTATTACAGATTTTGGCAATTTAGTGAAATTTTCAGTGAAAAACTGTTCAGACAGCATATGAAAACATAATCATTGAAAGTCTTAGTTTTTTAGAGCTGTACATGTGAGAATATATATCCTATTCATGTAAGAAGAAAAGGAGATATTGTTAAGAAGATTTTAAAAGAAACCATATTGATGCAGATGGTTCCATATCATACATACAGTATGTGTTAAATAAAATGTTTTGTTTCAATAGCCTAATCAACAAAATGCTTGATATTTGAAATATGCATTATTTGATTTGTCATGATTCTTTTTTTTTTTTTTTTTTTGCTTTTTTGGGTCACCCCCAGCGATGCTCAGGGGTTACTCCTGGATTTGCACTCAGGAATTACTCCTGGCGTGCTCGGGGGACCATATGGGATGTCGCGGATTGAACCCGGGCCGGGCGGCACAGGCCGCCAGCGTGCAAGCAAATGCCTTACCCACTGGGCTATTGCTCCGGCCCCCTGATTCTGTTTTTGATAGGTGAGATTTTCTTTACTTGACAGGAAAATTTATGATGGAAAATTTTCTGTCTCTTATTCCTTCTGATGTGCAGAAATTTTATTTACCTATTTGAATTTTGTTTTATTTTAATATCCATCATCAGATTATTCAAAAAGTCTATGGATCCCCAGTGCTATCACATTGCAATACAATATAAGTGGCTGGTGAAAAAGATGGACGTCTTGTTCTTCAATTTCATCTCCCTGCCACAAGGTGGGACTGCTCTTTCAGCATCTACACAAAGCCTAATTCTTAGTTTTCAACTTTAGCAGAAGAAAATTCCATATACTACAAGTTGTTTCTAAGCAAATTTTGGAGAGTCCTGGCAGTGCCAGGGATGCACAAGCTAGATGCTGGTGTGCTGGTGTTGAACTCAGGTAGGATGCATGCCAGGCATGTGACCTAACCACTATCACATTTCTGGTCCCGAGTTAAATAATTTTTTCAGTGATAAAAAAAATTCTTAAATCACTTATTCTGTCTAGAATATTTTAGTTCACAAAATAATTTATTATGTGATGCTTAAAATAATAATTAAGATACACAAAATGTTATAAATATAGTCAAGAAACTAATACCCTGAATTCAAGATTTTATCAGGAAAAAGTTTCAAATAGACATGATGGAAGAAAAATATGATAGGTAGGAATGCTAAAAATTAGGAAGTCATGTTAATACAGAAAGTCAGGCCAGAGTGATAGCACAGCAGGTAGGGCAATTGCCTTCCATGCGGCTGACCCAGTTTTGATCTACAGCATCTCATATGGTTACCTGAGAACCGCCAGGCATAATTCCTGAGCGAAGAGCCAGGAGTAACTCCTGAGCATTGCTGGGTGCAACCCCCAAAAAACGCAAAAACAAAAAGCAATAACAATATGATGTAGGGGCAAAGACTAGAAAGCACAAGTATGGCGCACTGTTCCAGCAGCTTGACCCACGACAGAGGTGACGTTTAGAGATGCATGTGGAACAGATGCTAAGACATCAGGTTAAATATTTATTAACGTGTTCACTTTGAGAGAGCGAGTTGGTAGATATAGTATCTTTGGTATGGAATATTTTCTTAAATCTTCCATATCACCCTCTTACTAGATGAAACATTATCACCTAGGATAATAGTATCATGTAATAATCATGTTATATGTTTATAGTGATAACAATGATTGTTAATTTTTTGTTGTTGTCTTATTTAATTTGGGACCTCCAAAGTGTTGCTCAGGAAACCACGAACTGCCATTCCCCATAACGTTCTATAAGGACACTTGACAACAGTTCTGCTCAGATCCTGCACTGTCAGGGAGCCCTTAAGGTCACACCTCATGATGTCACGGAGGTCACGTGGTGCTGCCTATCAAACCTGATCTGTGTTTATGCAAGAAATGCGTCCTAAGCTCTGTTTTATCACACCCTGGCCCAATGATTGCTGTTATGTACACACAGACACACAGACACACATGCACACACACACACACACACACACGAATTCCAGGAACTTGTAAAGCCTCCTTCTCCTTATATCAAGGAAACATTTCTGTAATGACAGAAGATACTTGTCTGTTGAGCAATGCTGAATATACACTGAGGATCAATTTATACAAAAGATATTTGTAAATTAAAAAGTCATGCAATGCACTGGCTAAATGACACAAGAAAACAGCGCTAAAATACATATGTGCACCTTCTGTTACTCCTGGAGCCGAATCGCACAGATTGCCGTGATAGCCAAGTTGTCCAACGAGCATCTTATATTGATTGTTTACAAAAATGATTATAGACTGAAATTTTTGGCAAACTGTTTTCAGGCAGCACATTCATGCTCTTTATTTACTAGACAATTCTCGATCCTGATTGTCACTTGGAACTTACTGTTACAAAGGGTTCCCAAGGTATCATAATCTTCCAAGGATTCGCAGACCACTCGCCACTGAGAAAAGACTGAGTTGGGGCTTTATAAGAGTGGAATCAAAGTTGTTTCTTGATCCCATTAAGTCATCGGTGCAGATGTCACAGACGTTCTTCCCAGTTGCAAAATTCCAGTAAGGAAGAGAGAAGGAAGAATCCTGCAGCATCTCCTATAGATCACACACACTTTGTTAGTGTTCTCTGCTTCTATTAGAAAATCGTTGTATTGGGTTTACTCCCTGCAATCTGTTTTTATTGATTATCTTAAATCCTGCAGTTAGTTAATCAGGATATCTGAGAGGTAAAAAGGGTTAAGCATCTTGTTTGAACAAAGCTTCTAATTCTAATTCTAACTACAAAGAACCATTTAGGTTTCAGAAAGAAACTCTTAAGATCAGTGTCTGCAAATGAGTTGGGAGTGCGGGCAACAGTCTCATTCCTTTTTTAGATAAATAATTATGCCTCTACTTGTTAAAATAAAAATGATGAGCAATAACTTCTACTTTCTCCATTTTCTTACCTCTCATTCTAATACGCTTGGTCTGGAGTTAGATCTATTCGTAAACTATGTTCTGTGGACTAGCTTTGTGTGTATTTTTACAGTTTAATTTTATTTGAGTGACATTAGGCATTTAGATTTTGGTTGGATCCCAGGCTACTTGATTCTCTTTGTTCTTCATTCAGAATATAAATTTTTGTTATTTTAATTTCATTTAATTAAAAATTTTATTCAGATCAAAATAAATATAGATTTAAATCTAAATTAGTAATAAATAAAATCTTTTATTTACTATACTTTCATTGCTAAATCATGAGCTATTTAATCATAAATAAAATTTAGATAATGATTAGAAAATCTAAATTTAGATTCAGATTCAAATCTAAATTTAGATTTTTATTCAGTGTCTAAAATTTTTTTTGGTTCACCTTGCACGAAAGTTGTTTTTTCTAAGGACTCCATTAGACTCTAAAATCTTTTTTGCTTTTGTTTCGGGGCCACACACCCACTGTGCTGATGACTAGCTCCTCGCTCTGTGTTCAGAACGCCTCCTGGTGCACCTCAGGGGTGGACCATGTACAATGAATGCCAGATAAGCTCACCCATGTAACAAGAGCCTTGCGTGTTATACTGTTTCTCTGGCTCAGAATCTAAACTTTTTTTTTTTTTTTTTGCCTTTTTTTGGGTCACACGCCAATGCTCATGGGTTACTCCTGGCTCTGCACTCAGAAACCACTCTGGGCAGTGCTCAGGGGGGAATCTAACCTTTTAAGATTAGGGTTTCTATATGGTCCTATCGATAGATGCAGAAAAAGCATTTGACAAGATCCAGCACCCATTCATGATTAAAACCCTCCAGAAAATGGGAATTGAAGGAAGCTTCCTCAAGATAGTCAAAGCCATCTACCAAAAGCCCACAGCGAGTATCATTCTCAATGGGGGAAAAATTGAAAGCCTTCCCCTTAAGATCAGGAACACGACAAGGTTGCCCTCTCTCACCTCTTTTATTCAATATAGTACTGGAGGTACTCGCCATAGCAATCAGAGAAGAAAAGGACATTAAGGGCACCCAGATAGGCAAGGAAGAAATCAAGCTATCATTATTTGCAGATGACATGATATTATACCTAGAGAACCCTAAACTCTCGACCCAAAAACTCTTAGAAACAATAGACAGGTATAGTAGAGTGGCAGGGTACAAAATCAATACCCAAAAGTCGGTGGCTTTCCTATACACAAATAACGAAAGAGAAGAAAGGGGATATTATGAAATCGATTCCATTCACAATTGTGCCACAGAAAATCAAATACCTAGGAATCAGCTTAACCAAGTGTGTAAAGGATCTATACAAAGAGAACTACAAGACACTGCTTCAAGAAATAAAAGAGGACACGAGGAAATGGAAACACATTCCCTGCTCATGGATGGGGAGAATTAACATTGTTAAGATGGTAATACTCCCTAGAGCTTTGTACAGATTCAATGCGGTTCCTATAAGGATTCCCATGACATTCTTTAAAGAAATTGACCAAACACTTCTGAAATTCATATGGAATAATAAGCCCCCACGGATAGCTAAAGCAATCCTTGGGAAGAAGAAGATGGGAGGCATCACCTTTCCCAACCTCAAACTGTACTACAAAGCAGCAGTAATTAAAACAGCGTGGTACTGGAATAAAAACAGACCGGTGGACCTATGGAATAGAGTTGAGTATCCTGACACCCACCCTCAAAGACATGATCAGTTAATCTTTGATAAAGGTGCAAAGAGTCCAAACTGGAGTAAGGAAAGCCTCTTCAACAAGTGGTGCTGGGAAAACTGGACAGCTACATGTAGAAAAAATGAATTTGGACCTGTGTCTAACACCTTGCACAAAAAATCAGTTCAAAATGGATTAAAGATCTCAATGTCAGACCTGAATCCATAAAGTATGTTGAAGAAAATATAGGAAAAACCCTCCACGACATCGATGCTAAAGACATCTTCAAAGGTGAAGCACCATTAACAAAGCAACTAGAAGAAAATATAAATATATGGGACTACATGAAACTGAAGAGCTTCTGCACCTCGAAAGAAACAGTGACCAAGATAGAAAGACAGTCGACGGAATGGGAAAGAATATTCACCCAATACCCATCTGATAAGGGGTTAATATCCAGGATATATCAGGCACTGGTACAGCTATATAAAAAAAAAACAGCCAACCCCATTAGAAAATGGGGGAGAGGAGATGAACAGAAACTTTGACAAGGAAGAAATCCGAATGGCCAAAAGGCATATGAAAAAATGCTCATCATCACTAATCATCAGAGAGATGCAAAATCAAAACAACAATGAGATATCACCTCACACCACAGAGAATGGCCCATATCCAAAAGGGTAAAAAGCAACAAGTGCTGGCGTGGATGTGGGGAAAAAGGGGACTCCTCATACACTGTTGGTGGGAATGTCGACTTGTACAACCTTTCTGGAAAACAATATGGACATTCCTCCAAAGACTAGAAATTGAGCTCCCCTTTGACCCAGCCATACCGCTCCTGGGAATATACCCTGGAAAGCCAAAAACGCCAGCGGAAACACAATCCGCACTTTTATTTTCATAGCAGCACTGTTCACAATAGCCAAAACCTGGAAACAACCAGTATGCCCGAGAACTGATGACTGGATAAAGAAACTGTGGTACATCTACACGATGGAATACTATGCAGCTGTCAGAAAAAAATGAAGTTATGAAATTTTGCTATAAATGGATGGATATGGAAAGAATCATGTTGAGTGAAATTAGTCAGAAGGAAAGGGAGAGACATAGAATGACTGCATTTATTTGCATGGCATAAATATACTAGGTGATCTTACCAAAAGTGGAAATTACCACAAGCGTGTGGGAGTCAGAGGTTGGTTTAGATAGAGAAAGGAACATGAGTGAATAAATGTCTAAAGTTCTGATGCTAACATAGAACTGAGCATTAAGGACAGACAAAAAATACAAATGATGGCTTCTAAGTGTACGTAGTGCAACCCACAATGTGTGGGAGAAGGAGGGAGAGAGAGAGAGGGAGAGGAGAGGAGATAAAGAACCTGCCATTTAGGCGGGATGTGGGGGGGGAGGGAATTGGGGACATGGGTGGTGGCTGAGGGGCACTGGTGGAGGGCGGGGTGCTGGAACACTGTGTGACCGGAAACCCCCAAGCGTGAGCAACTTTGTAATTGTATATCTCACGGTGGTATAATAAAATGTTTAAAAAAAAAAATAAAGATGAAATGAACCCAAAAAAAAAAAAAAAAAAAAAAAAAGATTAGGGTTTCTGCTGAAAAGCAGATAAGGAGGAAAGGCTAAAAGGAAGCATTCTTTTTATATATGCTTCTTTAGTTTCCATTTAGAGCTGATCTCACATTAAAAAAGAGTGTGCTGAACTGAAGACCACATGCTTATTGCATTGTGAGTCTTAAAGCATGTTTTTATTGTACAAGTTATTTCTCGGTCCTTTGGGGTTTTGTTTTTAGTAGAGTGTAATTTTAATATTAGGATTGCCTTTGTTTTATTTACTTCACCTTGAAAACATTTCTGCTATTTTCCCTTTAAACCTTTTCTAGAAAGAATTTCCTTGTCCTTGGGGCTTCATAGAGGACCAAAAGCTTTCCAAAGCCTCTCCCGGTATTGCTCTCCAGGGATTTTGAGCCCTTTGTTAGAAGCCATTGTTCTGGTTTGCAAAAAAATTAGTGACAGGTTCCAAGAGATCATTAAGAGTCAGTTTGTGGTTCAGCAACTGACATTTGGGAGCTGGAGCATTCATGTGGCATTTCAACTGTGCATTGCATTTAGCTTGCAATTTGTTGCTTCTCTTGTTCGGGCTTTTAAAAATGTAAGTCATAGATGCTGAAGTTTATAGTCAGAACTGAAGCTTTTAGATACTTCCAACTGCCCTTTCATTTTGGTGTACCCACGGGAAAATGACCTGAAGACATAAAGATATGGAATCGATTGCAAAGGACAGATTTATCTACTCATAATCTACGAAATGTCTTGCTTGTAATCAGAGCTGTAAGCTATGAAGTTCAGGGTATCACATAAATTCATCTATCACTCTCGAGCTGCATAAGAATGGATGATTTTTATATAAATATATTAGACTGCCAATCAATAGAGGAATCTAAACAATTTTGTGACCCCCCAGATATTTTTAGGTTTTTAACTGGGGGGTGAAGGAGGCATGGCTCACTGTTATTATTTCATACAGCACTCAAGTTAAAATTGTGGAGTTCCTAATTGAGATTTAGTAATAAAACTAGTATTTTTCAATTTAGTACTTCTCTCAAATAAGAGTAATTGTCAAATTGAACAATAATAAGGTCTTAGTTTACAGGTATTTTAATATGTTTTAAGCATACTCACTTAAATATAAGCAGGAGATATTTGGGTTGATATTTATTTTGCACCCAAACAATCCCCACCTTGTAAATAAAAATAATATTTGACTTATGTGATATTATTAAAAATATTTTCTTTAAGACAGGCCTCTGCCCGTGTACCCTGGATGGTTGGTGGTCTGTCATAGAAAAATACTGGGCCCACTGGGCCCCTGGAATGAACCCAGAGTCACGGCAGAGCCTGGCAAGCTACCCGTGGTGTATTGATATGCCAAAAACAGTAACCATAATGGACCTCATTCTCACGAATGGAGACGTTACATATGAGATTTGTTTGTGGCAACCTTTTGGAAGCCATTTTTCTCTCCAATTACACAGTTATAGAATATGGACAAGTCTTTTAACCCACACCTAAAGTTATCTCATGTGGCACTCTCATCAATTCTATCAGCTTATTTTCAAAAGATAAACATTAATTAATAAGTAACTATGTGGAGACTTTTAACAGTGGGAGACAGATTAATAACATAAAGTTGCTTCATCAATGTTTTGATAACATTGTTGGAAAACAGGATTTTAAAACAACTTGGAAACCTGGCTCTTTGCCATCTGACCGTGAAATTGGTAGGACATACCTGCATATCTCTCTCCAACTGCATTAGGTGGTATCTGTGCCATGTGAGAAAAGCTGGCCCTCATGAGAGAAATCTACACCGCTGAAGCTTTCTGGCCTGGCCCAAGAAAGGTCTTTTTGACTGAGTAATAGTGAGTCCAAACAAAGTAGTTATAAATGGAGATATTCTCGAACTGCGGTGTGCTGCCATCTGGACCCAATATCTCTTCTGACCTCCTGGTGGCAATGACGAACCGAGGATGAATGGTGTGCTTGGCCAGATCCAGGGCCTGGACAAACGGCTCTTTTCTTCTGGACTTAGGTCCAGGAGATTTCTCCTGACTGTAGAAACACAGAATTTAAGCATGAAAACATCTGTCTCACGGGAATGGGTAGCACAGGAGTAGCATTATCTTGTAACACATCATGGTGCTTTGGCCCATTAATATTTTGTAGATATTTTCAAACCATTTTATACTTCTACTTACTATTGACCTTTATTCTTTTTTCTATCTTTGCAGTGATAGAAATCCTCTCTATTTCAGAAAGGGACAGCATAGTAGTGAAGACCATAGACTTAATCTATGACCGTGAGCACTTTTCTCTAAGCCCCAGTTTTTAAAGCCTTGTACAGTAATGTAAAAATAACAGCTGGTATAAAGAGTGCAAAGATTAACGAATACGTAAATGTAAGACATGGACTAGAGTCTGACCCAGAATAAAGAATGTGTTTTTTGTTAAACTCCGGCCCCATAAGCAGCTCTGTAAGCAGCTACATGTCACTTCTTTCATATTTATTGGTATTCAGGCTGCAGGCCCGGTTCATGGCTCAACCTGATCATTGGAGTGACACGTATTTTTCTGTGGGTCAGCAAAAACAGCAGAAGTAACTTATGTATTACGTTTAGACATGTCCTGGTATCCTGAATTCCAGGTTTTTTAAGATCCAGTTCTGTGGGAGTTGACCTCTCTGCATGTTCACTATGATAACAGAACCATCTAGAAAAGTTACTTAAAACATCTAACACAGTTACTGACTTAGAGTGATTGCTCAACAGACATGTGAGAAAGGAAATAGGTTTTCCACGTTCCAATTTAAGTCCTGTACACAAAAAGAATCTCTTCTCCATAAATCTATTTTCTGAAATGTGGAGAGAGAGGATTCAACTATGTGACTTCTAGATGTTCTTACAACGCAAATGATTCTAACCTCCTGGAGAACCCAGCACCCATTTATAGCCCCTCTTACCTGTGAGGACCCTCTGATCACAGGCAGCTCCCTGCCATCCAGGACGGCAAGCCCCACAGTTGTATCCTGAGAAGTTGCCATTGCATTGGCATGTCCTATTGAAGAACCGCATGGGCCAGCCCTCGCGGTCATCTCGCCATCATGTGGATATTGGGGACTATGCGGGCGGGAATCTGCAGTCACTGCCTGACACCTGCCCCCTGCCTGAAGAGGAGCCACAGGGGTCCGTGTCAGGTCCAGACAAAGGAAATAAATCCGGGCAACACACCCCACTTCTTAGAGCCTGAACAGTCGCACACTCTCTCGGGAACTGAGACAAGACCTGTTGGAGAAAAGGGAGGGACAAGCAGAAGGATCCCAGAGAAAGGAGTCCAAGAGCTTTCATTTCTGCTTGACGCAAGAATGAAGAATAAACCTGGAGTTGCAGTCTTTGGCGTAGACGCTGAGGCACACAGATAAAAATCAAGCTGTAAAGGAAAAAAGAAAATGGAATTATGCATTTTTGGAAAGTGAAAAATGGAAATAAGTTTTCCCAAATAACTTTCAAAATCTTTTCATATCAGTAAAAGGACACTGCAAGCAAATTATAAATTTAGTAATTTTCCTTTAGAAATCTAATGTATAGTCTGCCTACATTATTAAATACCTATTCTAGCCACTTTTCTTTAACTTTTTGTTTATAAAAAATATTTCCTGTTGTCATTTATCAAAAGCCTTCATTAGCAGATCACCCCCCCATTAATTATATTTAACTACGGAGCTGGAAGATTAATTAGGAACAAATTTCCAGCAAGACTTTTGTTTTGAAATCATGGCTTAAAGTCCCCATTCTAAATGGCGTTTTGGCAGGAGTCCACCCTCTCTCCATAGAGTTTCTCCCGGTACCTTAGACTCCTGAGGTGATTCTCTGATGAACTCTCTGAGAGCTCAGTGTTTTATATTTGCTTGTCCTCTGATGTCAGAGCGGCTAATTGCATGTGAGTTTCTGCCCCATAGCTAATTCCAAATCTGCTCTTCCAAACTGGGAGGGGATGGTTATTTTTGTGCAGTCTATTAATCCTCTTTCACATCAGTGAATTTTTGGGTCCTTTAAGTATTTGGTCAGCACATGATCCCATCCCTACTGATATCCGTGTGATGTTCAGAGCTTTGAGAAAAGGTCAGCAGCACTAATTTGAGAACAGAACAGAGAGATTACGTATGTTTTATTTTCTTTTGGGAGACCATAATTTTTTTGTTTGACAATAGATCTTTTGAGGATGAAGAAAGATTACCTTTTCTTTGTGATCTAGGACTAGTCTAGTGCTGGTATCGGATGGTAGAGTTTGCTTGTGTTCTCTGTTTAAAACACTTATTGCCATTGAAATTTGGGGGCAGAATAATTAAAGTAGGAAAACATTTGATGCAATTAGATACAATTACAATGAATTACATGATACTGACTAACTTGGTGGCTGGTGCCTCTGGCAATTGGATGCTGCAAGTAAGTTATCTGTCTATCTCTTGGGCACTCCCAAGAAAGTCACTGTTACTTCTGTTTTCACAAAGATGACCAGTGAAATAGTTACTTTTTTACAATGTCTAAAGCATTCTGACAACCAATGACACTAGGGCTATATGCATACCAGATTACATATTTTAAGAGACGTTGCCTCTCTGGAAACTATCTTCAAATCTATTCTTTAGTTTGGAATCCACAATTACATTACAAAAGTCATCAGAATGCATAATCAGGGTTAGCTATCTTATTTGACTCTCAGCCATACAATTGACCAGAAAACTCTGGAATGGAATTGAATGTATGGTCAAAACAAGCAATGCAAGCAAAACTATGCACATAGATGAACATAAGGGATACTATGAAGGCGTTTTTCTGGTCATCTGAACATAATTTATTACAATTATTACAATACCAAACAATGACTATTGATATCTGTGTTTGCGAAGTGTTATTCTTTTCTTTTGGAAAAATCATTTTAGAAGAATTTGTCTCTCAAATATTTATTTAATAATGTGAAAATATATTGAGACACTTTCTAGGTACATTAAAAGAAAAATGACTGTTAGGAAATAGTCTATGCATGGAAAGCAAACTTCCTTTTTCCTACCCCCCACTCCCTCAATTAATCTTTTAGTTATTAGAATTATAAAACTGATATTAAAACTTGGCCAGAGACAGACCATGAGAGAATTTATTTATTCTGGGACTCCATATTCTGCACCTCACCTTTTCTTCCCCATTCTTTCTTTGTAATAAACCCCTTTTTGTGATCTTGCACACAAGATGTTTGCTTTGAGGCCGGTGCTCTGCCATCTTCCAACCTGTCAGCTGGTTGTCAATAAAATTCTTTCTTAGTCACAAACTAAAGCCCTGTGATTTTAGTTTGAATGGCCTTCAAATGACAATGGAGAAATTTCATGGTTACAGAATCATCTTTACTACTACTTAAATAGGTTCTAGTTACCATTTTTCTCCGCCAAGTGTCTAAGTTGTTGAGCAAACAATGTTTTTATCTTTTTAGTTATTTATTTGTCAATGTGAAATTACAAAATGCTTCAGAATCACTTCAGGCATACAATGTTGCAACAACAATGTCGTCACTAGTGCCCCTTCCCTCCACCAGCATCTCCACCGGTAGGACCCCATCCACCAGTATACTTCAAGAGAGGAGCTTTGTAGAAAGGCCAGACTAGTCGACAACCCCATCAGCAGTGAATGAGTCCCTTTCTCCCCCACATCCACATCAGCACTGGTTGTTCTTTTTGATGTGCGCTAATCTTGTGGTTTGACATGATACCTCATTGCTATTTTGGTTTGCATCTCCCTCATGATTAGTGATGTAGAGAGCCTTTTCATGTGTCTCTTGGTCATTTGTAT
This sequence comes from Cryptotis parvus, assembly GCA_021461705.1. Classification (NCBI taxonomy): domain Eukaryota; kingdom Metazoa; phylum Chordata; class Mammalia; order Eulipotyphla; family Soricidae; genus Cryptotis; species Cryptotis parvus. The sequence continues at coordinate 617,231 of JAJIBD010021259.1, forward strand.
TTCTTCTTTGAGGAAGTTTCTGTTCATTCACCTCCCCTCTATTTTTGGATGAAGTTTGTGGTTCTTTTTTTTTCTGTTAAGTTCTACCAATTCCTTGTATATTTTGGATAATAACCCCTGACTAAAAAAGTGATGGGTATATAATTTCTCTCGTCCCCTGTACTGTAGTTGAATCTTAGTTATATTTCCTTTGAGATATAGAAGCCGTCTTAGTTTAATGAGATTCCATTTGTTTATCTTCACTTCTACTTGCTTGGTCAGCATTATTTCATCCTTGAAGATGCCTTTAGCTTCAATGTCATGTAGAGTTATGCCCATGTTTTCCTATATGCATCTTATGGATTCAGGTCTGATATTAATTCTTTAATCCATTTTGGCTTGAATTTGTAGCTGGCGTTAGAAAGAGTTCTGAGTTAATTGTTTTGTACATAGCTGACTAATTCTCCTTGCTCCACTTCATGTGCTTTCCTCATTATCAATGATTAACTGATCATATATCTGAAGCCTATCTCAGGATATTCAACTTTATTTCATTGATCTGAGGGTCTTTATTCCAGTATCATGCTGTTTTAATCATTGTCACTTTTAAATCTTTATTGATCTTGTAGTAATGTCCTTTTCCTTATTCCTATAGGGTTTTAATAACTTGCCATCTTCTTTTTTTCATCCATATATCCTTTACTTCATAGGACTACTCAAAGGTTAATTATATATAAAAGAGTACATATATAATACAAATTATTCCTTTAATAATTTATGCTCTTATAGCTCCATATTATTTTCTTTGCCTTTTTTATTGGTTTGGGGCCATGGCTGACTGTGTTCAGGAATTATCCTGGCTCTACACTTAGGGATCACTCCTATTGGAGACAGGGGATCATATGGGATGCTGGGAGTCAAACCTAGAACTGCCACAGGCAAACCAAGTATTCCATTCACTGTATCATCTCTCTGGACACACATTTTTTTTCTGATTTTATTTTATTTTATTATTCCCCCAAATATTGTTACATCATTTTAGACATACAATTGAAAGATGCTCATGTAGAGTTTTGGTTCTACAGTGTTCCAACACCCATCCCTCCACCCAAACCCATCTCCCATCACCAATGTCCCCACCTCCCTCCCCCTCCCCACACCTCAACTACTTGGCGGGTTCTGTATGTCATTTCTCTCCTCTTTATCTCTCCCTCCCGCCAAACTTTCCTGCTCTTCGTGGAATTCAGTGCATTAAAAGACATTACTGTTTCCACTATTTTAATGGACAGCGCAGCCGCAAGCGGCTCAAACTGGTTTTGCTCTGTTGATCTGGTCGTGAGGCAGTTTCCCAGCCTCCGGGCAGCGAAAATGGTGGCTAGTGTGATGGGCGGAGTCCCATCCGGCTGCTTCCGGGACCCCCCCAGAGGCGGCGGGCCCACTCCCAAAACCCGTCTGCCCTCCTGGGGGCCCCCTCTTCAGCTGGCTGGGCCGGGGCGAGCCGAGCTCCAGCCTCCCCAGCCGCTTCATGTTATCAGGACACATTTTTTTCCTCTTAAGATTAATACTTAGGAGTTTTAGTTTTCAGTTTTCTTTGTACTTACACAAATACCAGTGCTATGATAGTTAATTTTATGTGTCAGTGTTTTGTATGAGCTTAACATTTAAATCATTTGAAGAAAATTGCCCTTTACAACACGAATGAGTTTCATCCAGTCAGGTACTGGCCTAGAAAGAATACAAAGGACGGATTCCCAGAGTAAGAATTTTCCAGTATATTATTTTTTGGACTTCAACTACATCATTGATTTACTGTAAATGTTGCCTGATAGTGCACATTGCAGGTTTTATACTGACAAACCTCATAATCTCCAACCAACACTTTTCTATTTTGTATAACAAAGCTTCATCCATAAAAGTATGTAACTTACAGGGCCAGGGAGAGAGGGTAGTGGGCAGGGCACTTGTTGTTTCATGCCACCCACCAGATTCTATCTACATATGGTCTGTTGGGTCTACCTGGAGTGATCCCTAATATGTATAATGTACATTATATGTAATAGATATATCTCTGTCAATTCCAAATTTAGAATGTTTCAGTTGAATTTTCATTTTTCTTGTTGTTGCCTTGTAATGTTCTGTTTACTTCTAAGACTATGATTAATCTTCTGTTTGATGTTTTCACTCTATATTGCACATCTTTTTGCATTTCTATTTATTATAAATTAGCAGTTAATTGATTTAATACATGTTAAAATATTGAAAATATTTGCATATCACTTAAAATTACTTGGAATCAAGTTGTAGTTGGTTTTAATTTTAAAGAAATATTAAATAAGGGGCCGGAGCGATAGCCCAGCGGGTAGGGCGTTTGCCTTTCGCTGGCTGGCCCATTCGGCCCGGGTTCCATCCCCGCATCCCCATATGGTCCCCCGAGCACCGCCAGGAGTAATTCCTGAGTGCAGAGCCAGGAGAAACCCTGAGCATTGCCGGGTGTGACCCAAAAAGCTAAACAAACAAACAAACAGAATGAATAAATAAATAAATTTCCTTTAAAAAAAAGAAATATTAAATAAAGTTAATATATTCAAGTTTCCAGTTTATAATAAGTCCTGTGGCTGCGCTATATGTCAATGTAATTGTAGTAATAATAGTGTATAGTATGTTTAGAAGTTGCTAAGAGAGTAAATATTAAAGAGAGTAGATATTAAAAGCTCTTATCACAGGAAAATATATAAAAATTCATATAGGATATAATACCCATACTCTGAGTCAGCAGTATAGGTCTCATTTTATTAGAATCATAAATTGAAGTCTAGGATTTTATCATTACATTATAATTTGGATCTATTCCCAGGAGGTTATAGATTAGGAATATAGCAGTAATTTCAGCAAGTGACTTTATACCCCTACAATATAACTGTAAGTCACCAAGTTCATACACACATGATTAATTAAAGTTCTTTTTTCTTACTGCATAAGAAAAATAAAAAAATAAAAATTAAGGTTTCCTTTATGGTCACCAAATAGAATATTCCTACTAGGTATATTTAGTAGGCCATTCTTTTAGGTGGGATACTCAAACAGATTTCCATTAAATTAATAGTGTTTTCAGATCTCAAACATAACCTAAACCATACTAAACTATACAAAATAACAATTATCTTTATGATAATGCAGAAAGCCTTTGTCATAAGTCACCAAATATTCAAACCATCATTTGGTAGTTGGACCAATTCATTGCACTAAGTTATTTAAAAAAAAACTATTCATACCTAGCAGATGGTGAAAAACTAGATATAGGTAAAGAAGAGGGGATAGTACTTGCTGGAGAATTCCAGAAAAATGGAGAGTAGGAAAGAATGAACATAACTCCCTGCTAAAGTTCATCAGAAGTAAACTACATATTATATTTTAAAATGTCATTGTATTACAGCTGGTTTATCTGAGAGACACATGCACCTGTTCATAAGTTATATGATCGTCACACCTAACGGAGGGTAGGTAATCCAGCAAAAGGAATTGCTGTGATGTAGTCTTAAAGCAGCGGAATCAGTTTAAGTACTCACTCCTTCAACATCCTTGCAACCATCTGGCTGCCAGATGTAAAAACGGTGAATATTTGTACACATTAGGGGCTCAGCAAAGGTTTGACTGTATAAGAGCAGGTAAGCTCCCCTGACCCGGAAGATGGGGCACATGTGGAAGTGCTCAGAGCTTACTCTCAGCTTGGTGCTCAGAGATCACTCCTGTGGTGCTGGGGGGATGTAAGGGATGATGGGGATCAAACTGAGGTTGGCCATATGCAATGCCCATGTGTAATGAAGTTGACCATGTGCAACAGCCTCCCTGCTCTATTGGGATTCCAGCTAATAAAAGAGCAGTTTGAAGTGGACTAACTCAACCAACACCTCACTAGCAGCCCCTTAGTTAGATTTTCATCTAATCTGTTTGTTCCACTCTTCCCTCCAAGTCAGCCATAGACATGAAGGAGAATATTTAAAAAGAAAATTAAAAGAACTTTAGCCCAACAAATTGCATGAGCAATGACTGTAAAAACCAGGATTAAATTTCTTAAAAAACAACAATCAAAGAAGGTCTTTGAGATATGATGGTAATAATGATAATTTTCAGAGGCGAAGTGCATGAAGGGTGGCTAGTAGGAGTGAAGGGTCTTTGTGGTTGCAGCCTGGTTCTGGGACTTTGATTGTGTGAGTAGTCATATGAATCACACATAGAGGTGTGAGGCGAAATCCTGGAAACTCTACAATCTTGTAAAGCAAAGAACACATTTATTCCAATGCCAATATCATTACTAAATCTCTAGTATAAACTTTTGTAGTCCCGTGATACAATGTTCTGAGCATTTAAAGGAAGAACAAAGCTGAAATGAACACACTATTCGTTTTGAAAGCCTGGAAATAAACCATTAGCAGGAAATCACGTGTACTGATACATCTGCTTCTAGACTGAACACTTTGGAATGGTTAAGTGTGTTTTCACTTAGCTAATTTATTTGCTAAATGTCAGAAATTATTGCTGAAATGCATGTGAAGTACACTTTTGCCCAATACATACATTGTTACTAAAATCTAAAAAAAAAATTCTTCGGTGAAAATTGAGTTAAAAGATTTATTTTGCCATATGATGGAATAGTGGCTAAGCCTGAAACTTTGCGTGCATGTTTGCTTAATGACTGAACCAAACGACGTATGCATTTAAAAAGATACATACTAAATATTACCTGTTAGTGGTGCTTCTCAAACAACCATGTATAACCATGGCTCTCAAACAACCATGCTTGTATAAATTATCCCTTCAATATTAATCTTTAGTAAACCAAGAGAATTTTTTTTCGTTTTGCTTTTTGGTTTATACCCAGTGGTGCTCAAGGACTACTTCAGGTTCTGTTCTCAAGGACAACTCTTGGTAATACTTTGGGGGTCATGTACTGTGTTAGGAATCTAGTCAGATTGGACATGTGCACTGGTTTGTATGCCTCAATCTCATCACTAACACGGTGGTTCAAAGGAATAATTTTAAAGAAAATAGAACAACAAAAAAGTATTTTTTAATAAAAGCACAACAAAAAGTACTAAACAGAAGATTAAATATTGAACTGTCAAGTAAAACATAATGGAAGCATGATAAAACATTAAAATCACCATACGTGCACATGTGAAATTTTAATCTTGACAAAAATAATATTTCAGGAAAATGGATCAATTGGCTGTATTTTTTCCTTTCAGAACATTTAGCTGTCTTTTATGAAAGAAATTATAAAAAACTTAAATGATATTTACATTAAATGGAGGAGAAAAAAGAGCTTCAGGGCTCGATTTTTTTCTGGAAAAGTTGTTACTGAATATTACTACCTTTAGCAATCATTTCTGGTAAATTATATTGGATATATTATTTGCAAATTAGATCTCATGTTATTAAATGACAAGCGTTGTTGTATTAAGCTTAGATTAATAACTAGAATTCCAAGAGCATTAAAGGCAACTCATAATTGCGTGTAATGTCAGTCATGTGTTTTTACCTCATGCAGAAGCTTAAGCTCAGGGCAAAGAAAGAGGGAGAATGCCAGATTCCTTTTCATGTGTCACTGAGCAGAGAATACAGTCAAATGTTGCGTTTCTCCTTTAGGATAGAAAATATGAAATTCTGGTATCAGAAGACGTGGTCCCTCATAAAGTACACCATGCATTTCTTTCCATAACTCAATTCTGCAATGTAAATTCTGATTTAGGGCCAATAACAAAAATGTTATTTGTTTGAAAAATCTACTAAGCATTAAAACATTTAAAGAACTTCTTTTGCTTATGTCTTATATAAGTTTTGTTTTGCTTTTGGCTTCATCTGGCAGTGTTCAGGGGTTACTCCTGGCTTTGTGCTCTGGAGTTACTCTTGATAGTGCTCAGGGGACCATAGATGATGCCAGGCTTTGAACTGGGATCGGCCACATGCAAGCAAGTACCTTAATCCCTGTACTATCTCTCTGGCAAGGTAACAAATATTCTTACACAAATGTCTTTATATGTTTTCCCTACAGAAAATTTATAGTTGCATATGTATGCATATCAATATTAAACTAGTTAAAGTTTAATATTTAATTTGGGGGAGGAAAATTCAGTAGTGCATTGGTTGAAATTAAAATTATTGCACCCTTTTCCAAGATTATGCCTTTGAAATAGTATTTGTATAATATAAAGTTTATGCTTTTTTTTATAAATATACCTATATGGTCATCATCCTTTTATTTAACATGTACTGTTTGTAAGAGAATGAGCCAAAATTACTGCTTTGAAATGACTCGATATAGCCAGTGTCTTTAAATGTTTATAAGGTAGTTAAATGCATTCATATTCTCACTTAACACTTTGTCAAAAATATTTGATGCTATGTAAAAAACACCAAGTCTATGTAAACTTTATAAATAATTTTGATTGTGTTTTATATTCAATTATAGTATAATAATATACAAATATTGTGAAAGACTTTTGTTGGCAAAATAGATAGCTAAGTTTGCATAGTCTTCTATAGTGAAAGACTAGATAGCAATGTATAAAGAACCATCTTGTTTTTTGCTTTTTGCTTTTTTGGAGTCACACCTAGAAATGCTCAGGAGCTACTCCTAGCTCTCAAAAGTAACTGCAAAATGAGTAACTTTTGCACTCAGGAATTACTCCTAGCAGTGCTTGGGGACCATATGGGATGCCGGGGGATCAAACCCGGGTCAGTCACATGCAAGGCAAATGCACTATCCACTGTACTATCACTCCAGCTCTGACAACCATTTTTCTTAATTGCCAGAAATCTGCTGATTGAATGTGATATTAATTAATGGCTAATGTGATATTTATAGAAGTTACATATATAAATATGTATCATTTAACAGAAAAGTGGCATACTATATCAATATTTAAGAATCCTGAATATAATAGTTTATATGCATTGATGGAATTAACTTCTATATCAATTTGAGTCCAATGTAGTCTGTATATAATTATATATATTCATATAAAATGGACTTGGAAGCTTATTTATAAGAAATGATGTACTCAGCAATATGAGTTCTATAACCAGTCAAGAACAATGTATAAGGTGAAGTTGGAGTTTGAGTAGAGGCATTTCATCTTCCTATTCCTTCAGCATGTTATCTTCAGCCAAATTAAAGAATGCCTCACCCTCTCTATATCCACTTATATATCATACATATAAAATCTGCAATGCATATGATGTATAACTGAAGAAAAATTTAAGATACCTTATAACTTAAAATAAATGTGAGTTGCCTCCTAAGACTTGCAACCATGAGTTCTTCATCAACATGTTCCATTATAGGAACAATTTATATCCATTATATTTTGGGAAACTTATAGTTCATTGTAGGCCTTTAAAGATCATGATGCATAGTCGAGTCATATAGTGAAAGGAAAATTGCAAAGAATTATGGCATAGAGTTATTTATGGGCCAAATTTAAAAATAGCCTTAATTAGGTCTTTAAGAATCCTATGGGCTAGGGGGTCAGAGCTGGTACAGCTGGTAGGGCATTAGCCTTGCATATGGCAGGCCCGGATTCAATCCCCTGTATCACATATGGTCCCATAAGCACTGCCAGGAGTAATTCATGAGTAACTCATTCGGCCTCACAGGAACTGTCAGGAGTAATTTAGAGCTAGGGAGTAACTCCTGAGCATTGCTGGATATGACCCCAAAGCAAAAAAAAAAAAATACCTTGGGCTAGATTTAGTGCATGGTTATATTGCTCTTACCAACCATATTTCACAGCTATTTTGAAGGCATTCAAAAACATAATTATAATTATAATGTTAAAAATGGGATAGACTGATAACACAGCATGCAAAGTGCTTGCCTTGCATGCAGTCTACCCTCTGGGGTTCGGTATCCTGAGCCCTGCTATAAGTAATGCCTGAGTTCAGAGCTAGAAATATGGTCTGAGCACATCTGGCTGGGGCACCAAAACAAATAATAATAGATAAAATTAAATTAAAACAAAAACTTGTTTTTATTTATCAATTCCATTGTCCTAGTATTTCCCTTCTGACTCATGCCAACATTAGAAGTGACTTGATATCGGGCCCATCACCTCTGGGGGTCCCGGAAGTAGCCAGATGAGACTCACCCATCACACCAGCCACCATTTTCGCTGGGAAACTGCCTTATGACCAGATTAACAGAACAAAACCAGTTTGAGCCCAGGTAGGCAGCTCCCAGAAGCGGGAACACTGGGAATTCGTCAGATGGAGTCAGGGTCGGCCATTCCCCCTCCATTTTGTCAAGCCTCGTGGCCCCGCCCAGGAGCTGTCCTGGGGCCACCAGCCATAGCATGAAGAGCCTCACAAGCAGCTGGGGAAGCTGGAACTCTGTTCGCCCCGGGCCCAGCTGACTATGGGGCCCCCTGGGGAGGCAGATGGGTTTTGGGAGTGGGCCCATTGCCTCTGGGGGTCCTGGAAGCAGCCGGATGAGACTCGCCCACCACACTAGCCACCATTTTCACTGTCCGGATGCTGGGGAAACTGCCTCACGACCAGATTAACAGAGCAAAACCAGTTCCAGCCCAGGTCACGCGGCCAAGCTGCCAGCGCGTTCCATTAAAATAGTGGAAACAGTGATGTCTTTTAATGCACTGCATTCCACGATGTGCAGGATAGTTTGGCAGGAGGGAGAGATAAAGAGGAGAGAAATGACATACAGAACCCGCCAAGTAGTTGAGGTGTGGGAGGGGGAGGGAGGTGGGGACATTGGTGATGGGAAATGATTTTGGATGGAGGGATGGGTGTTGGAACACTGTAGAACCAAACTCTACAAGAGCATCTTTCAATTGTATGTCTAAAATGGTGTAATAAAATTGGGGGAATAATAAAATAAAATAAAATTTAAAAAAAAAGAAGTGACTTGATATCATTCCTAAAGAGATGGAATATCTTGTGTGAACAATTATTCACATATCAGTGTTTCAACTATATAAATAGAAATTGTGAGCTGTGCAGCTCGGCCTCATGTGGAGCAGCCCATGGAGTTCCTGGGGAAAAGTAAAAGACTCGGCCAGTCCCTGGCCATGTCCTACATAGCTCCTAGGGCTTGCTCAGCACGCAGGCGGCCACACTGGCCAGACTCAGAGCAGGGATTTGGGCCCCTCCACCCATTCCCCAGACTCCGGGTCAGTGGGCATGGCCCTGAGTTGCCAGCCACCACAGCCAACTGCCGGAAGACAGACACTCCAGATTTACAGCTGCGCTGGTGTGTGGCTGCACTGCTGCTGCACGATAATCTTAGACTATAACTCATTTTAGCACCAGGTCCTTCCCAGGATCTTTCTCATTTATACACTTTAATGATCATTCTGGTTGCAATAAACTGGAGAGGTTATGGAGAATGAGGAATTATGATGTCACACTAGAACTCACTATTGAATATTCACATAAAGACATCATGCATCGTTAGTTTCTGTAGGGCAAGCCACAAAGTGTAACAGAAGAGAGAGAGAGAAATACAGGGACAGAGACAAAGAGATAGAAAGACAAGTAAAATGTGCCTGCAATAGGGGCAGGCAGTGTTTGGGTGGTGAGGGCATGTTTGGGATATGGGTGGTGGGAATTTGGCACTGGTGAAGGGATGGGTGCTGGAACACTGTATGACAGAGACCCAATTATGAACATCCTTGTAATTGTATATCTTGCATGGTATAATAAAAATTAAAAAAATAGAAATTGTTTCTCTTCCCATGTACTTATATCTACCTAGGAAGATTCCACAGATAGTATTGCTTTAGTGCACATGGTTACAAAGGAAATGGAAATTTGGTAAAAAGACAATTATGGAAGGATACAAGAGTGAGATTAGATCTTTTCAGACTAGATCATGAAAAATCTGTAGCGTTGATGCTTGAGGATTTTAGTACTGCTGTGGTACTCAATTAAAAGCCTATACTTAAATTATTTTTTGCTTAATATCGTATATTTATAATGCCATTAAGGCAAGGTAGCACACTGTATTCCTAAGTAAAAAGAAGATAGACCCAGGGAGCAGTGAATCTGACATTCAGGTCACATATCGACTCATCAGGGTTTGATCTGTACTTATGGAAGTTCATGAAATTAAAGTGATCTATTCAAGTTTGTATACCATTAAAGAAACAGACTAGAAATATTTTCTTGCTCCATTTTTAGCTATTGACTATACTTTTAAAGCTGATTATGGCAATGTTAGTAAACAGTTGGAAATAAACACTGTCATGGAGAGCACGCTAGGGAGATGGGAGGTAAAAATAGGGATTATAACATGTTATAATTAATACAAAGGTGTAAAATATTATAACAATAGAACATGTTAAAGTTTAGTAACAACTACATATGGCTCAGAAAGTAATAGAGGATATGTTTCAGCTGTTAAAACCTTATACTAATAATAATAGTTTTGACCTCTTAATATTAAACTCCCTGTCTAAACTTTGCATAGTGTTCCAAGTGTTATTGAATCTGGTTTTAGTCAGAAATCATTATGAATTTTTTTCTATAACTTAAAATGAATTCTAAAGTAGAATACCTTTTGTTCAGAATTATAAGTAGGTCAGTAAAAATAGATCTCTATATCTTTTCAGAAGTGCTAAAAGATTTTTCTCTAGCAAGTGTGAAGGGTTTTAATAAACAAAATAGGAACCTGATGAGAAAGAAAATTAAGCTCAGCTACTAATCAGCAGGAAAGATCAAACAGGAAGCAAATGAGCATTTTTTTGAATACATGAGGTATGGTAATCCAGTTCTGAATTTATGTTCACTGTTCACAGAATGTGCATATTAAACATTCCCATCATTATCTTAATACCTGAATAACAAAAATCAGTCCTTTAAGATATGAGGAACTTTTATCATTGTAGTTTGTTATCTTTTGACAATAAATCTTGTATACTAAACTTGTTTACCTGGCTAACAGATTAAGAAATTTAGCCTAAAATTGGCAAAAACCAGTAAGTTTTCATTTTTTTTGTTGATAGTTATTTATTGTTTAAAGCTATTTTCTTGAAATACAATGAAGTCATAGACACAAAAAATTAACAAGAAAAAAGAAGAATTTTAACAAGCATCCTGTTCCTCCCACTTCATTTTCCCTGCTGAAGACTAACTTCTAATCAATTAAAAACAATTAAAAACCCTTAATTGGCTGATTATGTATTGTGATTTTCTCCAAGTTTCTTAGGTTTCAAAATTTTTATTCAAGTATATTTACTCTTCATAAAATAATTATGCTTTTTCTATTTGTGTCTTATCAAACTCAATTTTTTTAAATAAAATCCAAACATGGACAGCTAAAGAGCTAAACCCAGTTTAGAGCTGAAAGAAGCAGATTTTAATTCAACAAGTTCATCCAAGAAGGAGCCAAGAACCCCATAGGAGACTCCCAAACAAAGGCTTGAGATGTTAGTGGTGAAATCCTGGAATTTTTCCCATCAGGAAGATGTAACTTGTAGATTCTATTATCGCTTGATTAATGTTGTAATATAGTAACTACCCATGGTGTAATGTTCACTCATGGTCATTCCTTTCTACTTTCACCCTTATGGAGATTATGTTTTACAACCTTTTATAGTAAAGTGTGTCTATGTAATGACTTTTGTCTATAGACTATATTCAAAAGTGCAGTCTATCAGTTCCATTGATAAGCATTTAAATCCAACTGTGCTTGACAAGATGGTAGCAGGTCGCATTCTGAAGATGCAGAATTGAACAACCTCGGCAGTATGTATTATGAAGGTACTTAAGTTAAAGGATTGAGAATTACGTATGAGTGGAATATGCTTGGGCTTCTCTTGACACTTGTCAGTAAGCCTTTACTTTAAAAGGATGCTTTGTTTGATATTGCATCATGCTAGAAAACAATTTATCATTTTCTATTATCTTAAAATCTAGTCAGAGGTTAAAAAATGTCAAAAATATGATAGAAAAAAGAGATCTGAATTAAGAATAAGGTGATCAGATAAAATAAAGGATCCTCAGATAAATGAATTGCACATAGATTTTTTAAAATTTTGTTTTAGGGCCACACTAAGCTCTGCTCACTACATACTTTTTATTTATTTCTTTTTTTTGCTTTTTGGGTCACACCAGGCAATGCTCAGGGGTTACTCCTGGTTCTGCACTCAGGAATTACTCCTGGCAGTGCTCGGGGAACCATATGGGATGCCGGAGATTGAACCTGGGCCGGCATGGGCCGGCCACGTGCAAGGCAAATGCCCTACCCCTGGGCTATCCCTCCGGTCCCTCACTACATACTTTTGATTCCATGCTCAGGGATCACTCCTGGTGGGGCTCAGGAGCCTTCTCACAGATAAATAATATAAGTTTCTGATTACCTACACCCTCATTCTTCTTATTACTCACCTCATCAACTGTTGAGGCAGGAGATGGAACAGGCTGAACTGATTACCCACCCATAGCGGAAACCTTGCACACGCAGGGAGCCTCTGTTGACCTAGCAATCTCTTCCCTCCACTAAGCAAGAGTCTCCGCAATCCTCGGCTCAATTAATTTTTCACTACAATTATTAATATGAAACCCCCCAGCTATATCACAGTATCAGACACCACTGTTCTTTTGAACTGTCCTAATCACTGCTGTATGACTATTATTATCACTTCCAGTTCTTGCAGTTGGCATCACAATATTACTTATTGATCATAAACTTAACACTACCTTCTTCCACCCAGCTGGAGGTGGTGACCCTATACTTTATCAACATCTATTTTAATTCTTTGGCCATCCCGAAGTTTATATCCTAATTTTCCCAGCCTTTGGTATTATTTCACATATTGTTACTTATTATTCAGGAAAAAAAGAACCTTTCGGTTATATAGGAATAGTATGAGCAATGGTATCAACTGGGTTCCTAGGATTTATTGTGTGAGCCCACCAAATACTTACAGTGGACTTGACGTAGATATCCGAGCCTACTTTACATCAGCAACCATAACTATTGCCATCCTGACTGGAGTAAAAGTATTCAGTTGATTAGCTACTCTACACGGCACCAATATTAAATGATCTCCTGCTGTACTATGAGTGCTCGGCTTTATTTTCTTCTTTAGAGTAGGAGGACTAACAGACATTGTCTAGCCAATTCATCCTTAGATATTGTACTCCACGACACATACTATGTAGTCGCCCATTTCCACTATGTCTTATCAATAGGGGCCGTGTTTTGTGGTTCAGAGGATGGAACCCAAGTGGCCTTTGTGCAATGCAAACACCCTACCTAATGCACTACCTCTCTGGCCCAAATAAGTAGATGTTTGAACCAATATTTTGCCAAGAGCCAGCTGCTACTACTTAGTCTAATACAGCATGTGATCATTGATGTAGTAAGACCCCATGGGGCCCCTGCTAACCAGCACTATACAGATCTTTCAAAAATAAATCATTTCAGTATTATTGATATTTTTTCTTGTGGATGCTCCAATGTATGAGATTGTTTTTTAAAATTCTACAAAATTCTCCTATGTGCCAGAACTAAGGGCGTAAACATAATTTTCCTAAAGGGGTCAAATTTCCTCTTTGACCAGTTCACAAAGATGGAGGAAGATTTACCCTATTTTTAAAATTCTGCAGACCAATCAACTCTCTGTAAAAACTGAAAGAGATATTGGGATTAAATCATGTTACTATTTGTTTCCTAATACAAAGTGTCTGAAGTACATAATAAAGGAAAGGCAGACGGTAATGCTAATGGTTTTCCTGTGACTTGCTGTTGGTTTTTTTCATATGACTTTAGAGAAAGACTATGCTTCCAGGCAGAAATAGTTTTCATTCTTTTCTTCTCTTCATTGCAACTCATATAATTCTGGAACAAATTCAATATTTTGAGGCTGAGATCCAGTCTGTGGGTTGTTAAACATTGCAGAATCTGACTAAATAATTGAGCCTTTGTTGCAGTCTTCTCTACTTTCTCTTCTTATTTCAGCTACTATTGAATCAATCCATCTATGTGTTTGGGATGGGGTACAGTCATAGTTTGTGAAGAGAAATGAAATACACACTAATTATCCCAGAGTTTTCATCATTATAGTATATGACATTAGATGATAAAGCAGGCAAAGGAGAGTAGAAATAGAAATATAGAAGAGAGAGATTAATTTTAGTTAATCGGGTCATTATTTAATTGAACAAATTATCAGGCAACTATAAGAAAAAAAGTGACCAGAGATGTACAATGCAAAAATGCTCCTGATGGTTTTCATACAGAGAAACAGGAGACAGAGAGACAGAGACATAAAAAGAGAGAGACACATAGAATAAAATGGAGTCCAAAAAGTTTGACAGGTAAATAAAATATTGTATTGATTAGAATAGGAAAATGATGGAGGAATGTGAAGGAAGCTAAGAAGAAAGGATTGGGAAATCAATGTTTGATGAGGAGGTTTATCGCCACATCCTGCAGTGCACAGGGTTTATTTTTTTATTCTGTTCTCAGGGAGAATCCTGAAATCACTTTGAGTGCCAAGATAGGACTTAAGTTAGATTCATACTGACTCTTCAGCCTCTTGATTTAAAAAGAAAATTGAGCCACATCTGGCAGTACTCCAGGGTTTACTCCTGGCTTTGCAGTAAGGATCACTCCAGGCAAACTTTGGGAACTATACGGGGTGCCAGGGAAGAAACCAGGACAGCTATATGCAAAGCAAGCATCTTGCTGCTGTACTATCTTTCCAAAACTCAGCCATTGAATTTTAAATTATATTCCCATGTGTCCTCTGTTACACAGTCAGCTGATTTCTGTATTTCAATTTCAACTACAGAGTGAAGAAATATTTGATTTTACTTGACAACTCCATGATGTGTGTGTGTGTGTGTGTGTGTGTGTGTGTGTGTGCTTACATACAGGGATGCTAGCCAACTTCTGCACACACACGTTTGTTGCTAGTGATTGCCATTATAGACAAATAATTTCCCAGTTCTCAGTCCCATTAAAGCTCCTTCACAAGAATCCTCTCTCAGAATACATCATATATCATACAGCAACTACAGGACTAAGACACCACAAAGGAATGTGACCCACAATGGGTACCGTAACTTAAATGTCCAAAGACCATAGCCAGAAAACATGTTATCTGGCTAGTATGAGTGGGAGCAGCCTGAGTAGGAATGTGCAAGTCTGAGTGTGTCAACTCCTTGCAAGGACTGCGATTATGCCTCCACTAAGGAAGGAGTGCAGCCTCAATAGGCAATTGCAAGAGAACTGCAGCTAGAGGAACACAAACTTCAGTGCTCTTTGCAGTCAGGTGTTGACCAGAAACTGATGCCTCACACCCTGGCATCAGCACAACTAAAAAATAAAAGAAGTAAATGTGTGCAAGTACCATAGCAAGGCATATATTTGTGCCCATGGATTCCTTAAAACATCAGCAAGAATGAAGGGAGGAGACAAGGGGCGATCCTAAAAATAACTAAGAAAGAAGAAAACTCAGAGTGATGTTAGTGATGTATCAGTGCCTTGCTACTAGAAAGCATACAACATTTAGCCTAAGATCATTTTGTTCTAGGCAGAAATAAATTGAAATATTTAATTTTAATCACTTGTATATTTTATTTATTTTTTGTTTGAGTCATCTAAGCATTAGAGCTTTTATGCCTGAACAGTAAAAATACCTGAGCAATACTTTGTGTTGGAGAGATCAAAAGCAAATAATGGAAAAGATCAGATTTTGAGTTACCAGCAAGAGAGGAAAGAGCTCTTGGACAAATGTATGGGTAAGGGAATGAGATAGGGTGGGGGGTAGATGGGGATTTGTGGGGGATTGGATTACTGGTAATGAGCAACCCCTGGTGAGAAACACATTTGGTTACAAGGTACAATGTAAGGCAGGACTTGAGTGACAGAGTCAAAGCAAAGCAAAATCCTAAGCCCTGTGCAGAGCAAGAGGGAGAGAGCCACTGGTCTCTGGCAGCTCTGACCCCGGACTATAATATTACTGGTGTCTAGGCTATACTAATACCTTCTCTCAATCTTTGAAAGCATGCTTTTAAAATTTCAGATACAAATATACCTGCATGAGACAGATCCCTAATGCTTTTTGAAATTTCCTAGATCTCAAGGGGAAGAGTCTAACTTGAAAATAGAATTGTGATGGGACTACATGAAACTAAAAGCCTCTTCACCTCAAAAGAAACAGTGACCAAGATACAAAGACAGTCCACCGAATGGGAAAGAATATTCACCCAATACCCATCTGATAAGGGGTTACTATCCAGGAAAAATTGAGGCACTGGTACCGCTATATAAGAAGAAAACAGCCAACCCCATAAAAAATGGGGAGAAGAAATGAACAGAAACTTCAACAAGGAAGAAATTCTAATGACCAAAAGGCATATGAAAAAATGCCCATCATCACTAATCATCAGAGATGCAAATCAAAAAACGATGAGATATTATCTCACACCACAGAGACTTGGCACATATCCAAAAGACCAAGGACAACAAATGCTGGTGTGGATGTGGGGAGAAAGGGACTCTCATCCATTGTTGGTGGGAATGTCAAGTAGTGCAGCCTTTTTGGAAAACAATCTGGACATTCTTCCAAAGACTAGAAATTGAGCTCCCTTTTACCCAGAAATATCACTCCTGGGAATATACCCTGGGAAGCCAAAAACACACAGCGGAAACACCATCTGCACTTTTGTGGTCATAGCAGCACTATTCACAATAGCCAGAATCTGGAAACAACCAGAGTGCCAAAGAACTGATGACTAGATAAAGAAACTGCGGTGCATCTACACAATGGAATACTACAAAGCTGTTAGGAAAAACAAAGTCATGAAATTTGCCTATAAATGGATGAACATGGAGAGGATCATGTTGAGTGAAATTAGTCAGAGCGGAAAGGATATAGAATGACTGCATTCATTTGCTGGATGTAAAAAAATATACCATGATACCAATATCCAAGACCAGACAAAACATGGATCAGGAGGTCTTGTCAGTGGAAAGAACCTACTGCAAATGTGTAGGAGTCAGAGGTTAGGCAACACAGAGAAAGGAACAGTGTACTAATGATTGTTGTAAATGATAATACCAGTGTAGAACTGAGCATTGAAAGTAGGAAAAAGTATATGTATGATAACCTCTAAATGTATGTATTACAGGCCACAGTGTGTGAAAGAAGGAAGAGAGAGAGAAAGAGAGAGAGAGAGAGAATGAGAAATGAAAATTTCCTGCCATTGGCACAGGCTGGAAGAGGGGGTAAATCACTTTGGTGGAGGGAAATGGGCACTGGTGGAGGGATGGTTGCTGGAACACTGTATGACTGAAACCCAAATATGGACACTTTTTGTAACTGTATATCTCACGGTGGTATAATAAAAAAAATTTTAATAAGACATCACTTAGAAGCGTAGAAGTCACTTAGAAGCAGTGTGATGTTTTTTTATTTGAGGCTAGACTTTCTCAGAGGTTTGAGTACTCAACCCAGAATTGAAACTTTGAGTCTATATTGAAGAGAGATATAGAAAGAAGGAATAATGTCAAAGGAAGTACTTAGTATCCCAGAGGAATAGTTAACTGGTTTAGAATACCTGCCTTGCAAGTGGAAGGTGGTAAGTTTTATGCCCAATGACCACCATATGCACTGTGTGACCCTGCCAATTCTGACTGCAGGTGCTGCAAGCATTTTTACTTGTACCCCCAAGACAGGTTAGGCAAGCTTAGAACAGAGATATGTGATTTCCCAGTGAGCATTCTTATAAAATATTTGTATGAAGGGCGGGGGAAAAAACATGCAAAGGGCTAGAGCACATGCTTTGCATGGAGGAGCCCTGTACTCAAGCCCCTGACTACTGCTGGGAGCACCCCATGAGCACTGCAGGTTTTGCAAAAACAAACATGCATGAGCATTAATGTCCTGGTGAAGAAGTGTGTGAGCACTGAAGCAACCTCCATCAAGTGCTCAGAGCCAAAATACACATGAGCAAAACAACTAGAGTGCAATCCCCAGCATGCATGAGTGCACTCTAACGGAGCACTCCTTAGAGAGCCGGCAGAGCCAGAGAGATGTTGTGCAACCCCTGGTGGCACCAAGCTAAAACATGTGAGCACTCCAGGGGAGGCATATGTGTAACTCTGTGAATGTAACATTAACAGAAATGAAGGAAAAGGGAAAGGAATTGTCCCGCTTGGTACATTCGCTTGGTATGTCTTCTTTGGTGAAATGTCTGGTTCTTACCCTTTTTATTTAAAAAAAATTGTTTTATTAAATTACTGTGAGGTAAAAAA
Source organism: Cryptotis parvus (assembly GCA_021461705.1). Classification (NCBI taxonomy): domain Eukaryota; kingdom Metazoa; phylum Chordata; class Mammalia; order Eulipotyphla; family Soricidae; genus Cryptotis; species Cryptotis parvus. The sequence continues at coordinate 635,493 of JAJIBD010021259.1, forward strand.
AATCTGTGGGTCTGTGACTCCAGACCTACAGCTCCGCTGGCAACACTGGAAGACAGACACTCCAGACGCCAAACCACTTCAGACCACAGCTGCGCTGCTCAGTCCCACATCAAGAGCCCAGGGAGCTCCTGAAGGCGGTAAAGGGCAACAGTCTTAGATAGTACTGGAAGTTAGGACCAGGTTCTTCCCAGCATCTTTCACATTTATACACTGCATACAGTTCTAGGCAGGTTCTAGCCATGGCCCGTCATTCCAGTGAGCTTAGCAAGAAGCCAGGAGGTCAGTCATTCTCAACATCCGGACTCCACAGCTTCTCAGAGCTCCAACCAAGAGAAAATCTGATCTCTCCCCATTGAGATTCATCAGTAAATGCTTAAGATGAGAGCCTTCTACTGATAGTATACCACCTACACAGCAGAGCCTAGGAAGCTACCCGCGTTGTATTTGATATGCCAAAACCCAGTAACAATTATGGACCTCATTCCCATGACCTGAAGTAATGGTTTGAGGCTCTTTGTGTTTCTGGAGGAGCAGATGCCCTTGGGCTACACTTACTTGTGACAGGGCATATGGAGATGTACTGATGCTCGCTCGAGCAAATCTATGAACAAAGGGAAGACAAGTGATACACGTGAAAAAAGTACTTGTCCAAAGGAAGTTATTTCATCACTTTATGTGTTTAAAATTTATAATGCCAAAATAAATTTTCACTCCCTACCAAAAAAAATGGAATTGAGCTTTACTACACTGGACATTATAGTCTGAAATATTCAACAGGCATGGAAAACACTAGATTCCTAGGGGAAAACCTATCTTACTTGGCTAGGATAGTATTACGGAAAAAAGTAAATGCATGCATGTATTTTGGAGGCACATTTGTCCTTCCCATATTCTTTTTTTCATCTATTGTCTCAGTCTAGTGTGTGACCTAAAATTCACATTTTACACACACTCTGTTGCCGACAAAGGTTTAATTTTAAGACTTTCAGATGTAGAACTGGAAGGAGTGATTAGTACAGAATATTTGCATGAGTATTTGCCTTGTACACAGCCAAAGCTTACAGGCAGGAATAGGCCCTGGGAACTGCTGAGTGTGACTATCCCAACAAAAAATCTCAGGCTTGACAGTTTTTATTGTCTCTTTAAAGCTAATCCTTAAGAACATTCACATTCATAGTTAATTTAATTTTAAATGTATATTATACTTTTCTTCTTAAGATTCCAATCAACTTGTGAATATATAAACATATACTTAGCGTATATATTTAAAAATACTAGAGAGGAAAGTTAAAATACAAGCTAAAAATCTGATAAACATATGTAAATATATACATTTATATATGTAAATATATATTTAATATATGTATATAGTTACATGTGCAAATATATATTTATACATATATATTTCTAGAACGGATAGCACTAAAGAGTGATTATTTTAAGGAAAATAAAGAGGGCATGCTGTCTCTGTGCAGAAACACAAATCAATACATTCCTATAACAGATTTCAAGTTTTTTCTTAAGTCTACGGTGTCCAGATCATTCATTCCTGCCCTTCTTTCCTACTTCCTTTCTGCACACTAACTTCAGAAAGTTTGTGACCTTCCTTCTCCTTTGCTCCCTCTCCCCTTCCCTCCCCTTCTCTCCTTCTTTCCATATCTGGTCCTTCGCTTCTTCCTCTTTTCATGACTTTACCATCAATAGCCCAGGTTTTCCGCCTTTATCTAACCCTTTGTTCTTGACTCCTGTGCTTAGCCACTCTGACAGAGGGCTTTGACCCTTCTCAAATTATTCAAGATTTAAAACTCTAAGGCCTAAACACAAGGCTCTTTTAATCATTTAAACTTATTTAATTTTTTTCATATACTCTCTGTAGTGTGTACTCATGTATTTTTTAAAAATCCCCTCTATATTCTCTATTTTTAGTTTTATAGTTTTAAAATTTTATCGAAGTGATAATTTCCTTTTTTTTTTTTAATTTTCAGTCTTGTAATGTAACCAACTGATCTGACTTCCATTGAAATGCTGATTTCCCTCCAAAGTAGGTGACTGAATAGATTATCTCTGGAGTGGAAGCAGGGAGGCCCCAGGTGAATTTAGTGGGTCAGTTAAAATTGCCTATGGAAAGGTATCCAGTAAGAACAGATGAAGGGAGGGCTGGGGTTGGGAGCAGATAAAAAGGAAGCTTCCACACCTACGCTCCCGCAGCACCATCTCTGCCCAGGTAGAATGCAGAGGCAAGTAGGGCTCCTGCTCCTGAACCAGGGCAGATTTCAGTAAGGCTAAGGCTTAGGCAAGACTCAAATGACTGTCCTAACCTGTCCTAGCAAGTACAGGGTTCGGGTGTCTGACCCACAAGCAAGTAGTGATTCGGGAGACTAGAAAAGACAGGGCAGGAACCATTGGATACAGTTTGAGAGAGGCCCAGTGACAGTTGCTTAGCTTAAGAGTCTCTCCCATGAGCACTGTGGCTGTGTCCGGAGAATAGGAAACTGGTCGGCAGGGGATTGTTGAGGTACAATCCGAGAGAGGCCACAGCAAGACTTCATGCTTGGAAATGTAGTCCACCGGACTGGGCAGCCTGAGGCTGAATCAATGATGTTGTGCCCAGGTCAAAGGACAAACATGGACATTGGGAAGGAATCCCGGTCCACGTGTATGAACTGGGTCTTAGTCTTCTGAGTTGTGTATGCAAATCTTAGATACAATTCTCAATAACCCACTCCTTCACAAATCCACTTTCATGTTAACAGAACTACCACTGCCTTTGCAGCACCACACCACCCCTTGGAAATGGGTTAGTTCCTTGGACCTTGCTATTCCTTTCCTTGGTGTCTTTATATACTACACATGAGTGAGATCATTTGGAATCTACCTTTCTCCTTCTGATGTAAATAGCTAAGAAAAGAACTGCCAGATGAACTGGTAGACAATTTAAAAGTATTTTTGATAAATTCAACAAATGGTGTTTTTGATAGAATCTAAACCATTTTATTTTATTTTATTATTTTTTTTAAATTTGTTTGTTTTTTTGGGTTACATCCAGCAACTCTCAGGTGTTACTCCTGGTATTTGCTCAGGAATTACTCCTGGCAGAGCTTGGGGAACCATATGGGATGCCACTGATCAAACCCGGGTGGGCCGCATGCAAGGCAAATGCCCTACCCACTGTGCTAGCATTCTGGCCCCCAGAATCTAAACCATTTTACACTCTATTTTTATATTACATTTACCAACAGTGTATTAGGGTGTCTTTTTCTCCACATCTCTACGAGCACTAATTTCTGTCCTTTCTGATCCAAGCCTTTCTCACTGATGCGAGGTATCTTGTAACTTTGCTTTCCATTTTCCTGAAAATATATGATAATAAGCATTTTTATATGATCCGTGGTCATGCTTGAATCATCTGTTCTTCCCCTAATGTTTTTTGATGGTGTTATTTGTGACTTTTTTGTTGAGTTTTGTGAAAACTTTCTCTTTTGTTAGATGCATGATGTGGGATTATTTGTTCTCATTCAGTAAATCAGTACATGTCCTTAAAAAAGTTTTGGGGCCACAGCCCGCAGTGCTCAGGTTTGATTCTTGTTTTGTGCTCAAAGATCTCTCTTGGTGGTGCGCAAAGGACCTTATAAGAGTTGCAGGGACTCAAACCCGTTCAGCTACATGCAGCACAATTACCTTCCCCTGTGTGCTGTCTTCATAACCCAAATAACATTTTGTTTTCACAACAGTTTCATTTGCTACATAGAAACTTTTAAGTTTGTTGTCATCCAACTAACTTGCTTATTTCTGCCCTTTCTGTCATTGCTAATTGAGGCAGATTACCAAAGACACCACTGAAGGCCCTCAGAGGAAGCTCTCAGAGGTTTTATCTACATTTTTTCCATAAACGTCATGGCTTTGAGTCTATGATTCAAGTCTTTATTACTATTATTATTTTGCATTTTTCTCAATACCCAATTATGCTCCACGGACACTTCTGGCTCTGTGCTCAGGGCTTGGGTCTGTCAATGCCCACTGGTCTATACTATGCTAGGGAATGACGTCATATATATTTTGTAGCCTTAAACTGTGTGCTATATTTCTGGCCTGACCAATGCCAGACAAATTAACACTTTCCACCTCTGTCCAATGAGGGCCATTACAGAAAATGAGACAAACACATAAAGAGACAAACAAACACACAAAGACTGTTCAAGCTTAGGGGTCACCTGGGCAGCTTTCAGTGAGTATAGAGGCTGGTCATTTATTAAGTACAGTGTTACTCCCCTCTCATCCATCATTCCCAACACATTAATTATAAATATTTTTGGGAAATCTCATAGTTTGGGGATGTTTGGTGGGTAGATTTATGTTTTTTTGGTGGGTAGATTTTTAAGAAGTGGAAAGTTGGGACAAATGGAAGCTCAGTTCTTGATTTTTTTTTTTTTGCCATTTTATTCTATGCTTCGAAGTTATTACTAGCTCTGTGCTCAAGAGTGACACCTGGTGGTGCTCAAGGGATCATCTGAGGTGCTGGGAAGCAAACAGGGGTCAGCCACATGCAAGGCGAGCATGATGTCCGCTGTACAAATTCTCAAATCCTATCTTTAATTTTTAAGAAATCTTCGTGCTTTTTTGAGTATAGTCTAAACAGACTACATAATCACCAACAGTGGATGAGGGCTCCTTTTATTGCACACCAGTGCCATCACTGGTTGTTCTTAATATTTTTTTTAAATGACAGTCTCACTGTTTGATTTGCATTTCCCTGATGAGTGATGCTGAGCACTTTTTAAAAAAATTATATCGATTGGCCATCTGTATTTGATTTGAAGAAATACCATTCAACTTTTCTCATTTTGGGGGTGTGCTGGAATTGTTAATTTTGCTGTTGTTATGTTTTGGATTTATTTATTTATTTTTTGTTTGTTTGCTTGTTTTGCTTTTTTTGGGTCACACCGGCGATGCTCAGGGGTTTCTCCTGGCTCTGCACTCAGGAATTACTTCTGGCCATGCTCGGGGGACCATCTGGGATGATGGGGATTGAACCCGGACCAGCACAGGCTAGCCGTGTGCAAGGCAAATGCCCTACTTGCTGGGCTATGGCTCGGCCCCAGGATTTATTTTGTTTTTGTTTGAAAGGGACCTTAAAGTTTTGGTCATAAGTCCAGAGACCATATTTTGTTTTTGTTTGAAGCGGATTTTCAAGTGTTGGTTATAAGTCCAGAGACCATATAGTTTCATGTATGTTATTTATTGTGTTTTTGTTTGAAGGGGGCCTTCAAGCATTGGTCATTATTCCATATGGTACATATGGGTTCATGACTCATTCAAAGTTTTAAGATGCACTTCTGCTTGTGTATTTTGGTGTTTGAGGTTCCCTAGAACATCCCAGTGGAGCCTTGTGTGTTTTGGTGTTTGAGGTTCCCTAGAACATCCCAGTGGTGTCCTCCATAGCCACATAGGACAGTGCACATGGCCACAGCTTGTAGTACTTCAGGACTGTACTTAGTGATGCTAGGGTACAATGAAATTCCAGGGATCAAGCCTGGAATTGGTCATGATAAGTAGCTGCTGTGCTCTCTGACCTTGAATTTTATAGATATTTTTGACATTATTCTTTTGCCAGATCTTCTTCTACTCCCTTGAGTGCTATGTGTTTTTAATCTTTATTCTTGTACTCAATTATCCTGCATTGCAGAAGCTTCTTAATTTGAGGTAGTCCCAATTTTCCTAAACAATAGAAGGGGACAGTGAACACGATTAGTCACAGCTATATTGTAAAATTTGGACCTATTCTAAAGAGATTGACCAATGAGGCATCAAAAATTTCCCTGTTAATAATAAAGTTCTCTGATGAACTCCTTAGTGGGACTAAAGTATATTTTGCAATTTTATTAACAATTTTTAATAAAAAAGGAACCTCCGGCTCTGGGCACATCTCTTCAACTCTACCGTTCTCCCTACATTAACATACGCCTCAGAGACCTGGGCCCTACAAAAGCAGGATTAGAATGCTATTGGGGTTTCCCAACGGAGAATCGAAAGAGCTATGCTTGGAATATCACGCCTCACTCAAGCGAGAGAAGGAATCTGGAGCTCAGACCTCCGTCTTGTTTCAGAGTCAGGGACGTTGTCTTGTTTGCCAAGGCATCAAAAATCAGATGGGCTGGACATGTAATGCTATTTGGACACGACCGCTGGACTAGAGCCATTACTGACTGGATCCCATGGGATGTCAAAAGATCACGTGGCCGCCCACCGACAAGATGGTCAGACTTCTTCGTCAAGACCCTGAATGAACGGTTGGAGGCTCTTTGCATTCCTGAAGCAACCAGATGCCATTGGGCTACATTGGCACGTGATAGGGTCAAATGGAAATATTACTGGTGCCCGCTCGAGCAAATTGATGAATAACGGGATGTCAAGTGATCAAATGATTAAAAATTTTTAAAGATATTCTTTTAAATATGGTGGTGTGTGTATGTATTTGTGTGTATGTGCGTGTATGTGTTTAGTTATTATTCTTTGGAAGCTAAAGTCAATCCAAACAAATATACAAGTAGCTGTTAGGGGAAATCATTTCCTTCAATATTTCTTATCTTCATGCCTTTTCTAGATTTTGATTATTTCTGTTGTATATACCACATGTACCACTTAGTTAGCTTTGCCAATTTAGTTCTAACCTATTGTTTTCCTAATGTTACATCTAGCTATGTTTCACATGCTTATTACTTCTTGGTTCAAAAACTTGTAATTCGAAACAATTGAATTACAATAGATATAGCCCAATCCAATTTTATAGCACATGGACTTTGTTGGTTAATAAGACTCACTTATTCGTTATTTAACATTATTTGCCACACATTATTTTAATTTTAATAAATTGAAGCTATGTGACTAAAGAAATTATTCATTCAATGTACACCATTCTAATAATTTTACAATAAAGGTGTATGGATCTAAATAACTGTAAAAATATAATAAAATGAAGAATTGTTTCAAATTATTATACACATGAGAAATTTTATGGCAATTGAGTAGAGTTTCACTAAAATAATTGTATAGATAATGATTGTGGTTTTATTATTTTAATAATATCTTTTACAGGACATAATGCCCTCATGATATTTTTACTTCTCAGAAAAACAGCATAACCATTGACGTTAAAGAATAGTAGTAATTACTACAATAATAAGATTTATTAAGGTTCTTTTATTTCAGAGGTAACATGAAATTTTTTTTGCTTATCATATTTTTAAACTTCCCCAAAACTATATGATATGACTTACTACTATGATTATTTATATGTATAGATATTTATACATATATGATTTAAAGAATTATGAATAAGTATAGGCAAATATAAAAGTGGATTCACCTCTAGATTATTAATTTTATCAGCTATGTCAATATACTTGGCAACTAAAAAAATTCAATTTGTTTGTTATATAAGGAAAAGATCTTGGAAATTATCATATCAAACAAACCTCTTTAAGAAACTGAGTTCAAAAGACTCAAAATAAATGAATTACTTTGGTCATTAAATTGGTCAAGTCCAATTGGTGACATTCCAAAGTAAAAAATGAAAACATTCCCACTTTAAAAGCAGAGAGAAATGTCAAGTGACTATTAGCAAAAGGAAATAACTGAATAAATTTCCTAAATTAAGTTCTCATGGATGCCTTCATAACATGGCATTGTTTATTGAGTCAAGTGACGTCAATCATGTATGCATGCATGTATACAAGAAACTCGTGATTTGCAAGATAAAGAATGATATTGTCTTTCTCTCACAAGTTTAAAAGTCAACCGATCAAAATTTGAAATGTTGCATTCTCTAGTTTAACAGTACCATGCTTCCTCTGTTCTAATGAAGTTTGTCTTGCCACAATCAGACACTGACTTAGTGTCTAAGTCAGTGTCTGATTGTGGCAAGACAAGTGTGCAGTTATCTGAGCTTTAAAGGCATTAAAAGAAAAAGCACTTTAAAATGAATGAAAATAATTGGAAAAGCATATAATTAGTGTTAAAGACAACTGCTCCCTACTAAAGCACTACCTAGCAGTAACATTATTTCATTAAATTTCCATTTTTTTTTGAAAGCCCGATAGAGGGAATTTTTATTTCTCTTGCGATCCCCGATATCCATTATTATATCTCATTAAGTTTTTATTCTGTTTTTAATGGTTTCCTTTACTTTGTACTCGAGATCACGGATCTGATCTCAGCTTCTATCATTCAGCTGCTGAGCCCTTCTATTTATTTTTAAAATTTCAGTTCTTGTATTCTTCAGCTCATTGATTTCTGTAGTTTTATAATCATATTCCTTTGTCCTTGCTGAAATTATTTTTCATTGATTTCCTCATTTAAGTGAACTTAATAGGGGTCATTGCTTTGACATCTTTATCAGGAAGTGTAGATCTCTCTGTCTCACTTGGTATTCTTACCAGGATTTTGTTAAACCAGAACTGGTGAATTCCTCTGTTTCTTCATTCTGTCTGGTGCTGTGTAAGAGCTGGGAACAAGGTTTATGATCAAACAGATCTGAGTGGTGATTGGTAAATCATGCTACTGCAAATTCCAGCTACTGAAAATTTCAGCTACTGCGTGTGGTTCTGAGGGGATAGGAAACTCATTAATCACTAGAGTTTGCAGTCACAAGTACGTTGCAGAAGCATAGTACAAAGACCAGACACACCAGTGCAGAGACCCAGGGTTCACATCTGTTGGGCTGTAAAAGCAACCTTGATATCAAATCAATTGGACTTGTGCAGCAACTGGGCATTCAGATGCCAAGAGGCACCTGTGTACTAAGTTTAACCATAATTGGACATCACTGGGGGTATAGCATCACAATAGTCTTTCTTGGATCAAGTTTTCAAGGTCATTAGTACTTGTAGACCTTAGGATGTCACAATCACTCTCTTGGGCATGATGGTTGATGGAGTTAAGCGCAGGTCAGGATCACAACCACAGAGCACCCAGAAGCAACCTGGTATTTGGAACATCCTCACTATTGAAAGAGCACTGTAGGCATATAGAATCCCCTTACTAACAAGCTATTTTTTTAGGAGCACTGAAAGGTACCTTTTAGCCATTGGAGTGAAACTTGTTTGTTAACAGTCATATATGAATTGAGACGAGATGGGTCTATCTTTTTCTAGACTTAAGCAGTTGTGGAATATGTCTTTTAGCCTTCTATTATCTCAGCTATTAGCTGGGGTACACGGAGCCCATCTTAGTAATTTATCCATAGAGTCTGTCACCATGACACAGAGCTCCAATATGAGATCTCACAGCAATGTCATGACAAGTTATCAAGTGACACCTGCTCATGACTGATCCCTGTATGCGGTGCTAGAGAATATTTTCCATGAAAATACTCTAGGCATTGTTAAGTGACTTCCAAGTAAGCTTATGAATGATGACACTTTGAAGTCTGTTAATATAAATGTGTTTTAAATGTCTAAATATTCAAACCTAAGTGAAAGAAATGTGAATGAATTCTTATCTTTCACCACCAATGATACAGTTTGTTCTATAATTTTTATTGTTTATTTTATAATGGGTCAAAGGTTGTTTAGGTCTCATATGCATATTTCTGAAAGGATAGTCTGGATTAAAAATGTCACTGCATTAATGTGTACTGTTCTTGGCTTTCTTGGCCCTTCCCACTTGGCACAATTACTGCCAAAGCAATGCCATTGTATGTGATTCCCTGTCCATGTGATTTAGACCAATCCATTTCCGTGTTTGCAAGGTAATTATGTCCTTCCAAATGTCAACTAAATGATTTTGACATTCAAGATTTCTAAAAGATCTGAGCACCATGTTATCTGTGATGTTTGTAATTCATATTCATTCAAATTACAGCCTCGGCCATGTTATACCATTCCATCTGCTGGGGTTTCTACTCCCCCTGCTTCCAAACCACACCAGTTAAGGAGCTGTATTGTTTGAAAAATTTATTTAATATTTCCAATTATTGTGACACAGATCGCTGCCAGCAAGGTGTGGGGGTTTCTCTGGGCTCCTCCGAGGCTCCATCGGGATGGTGGACTCGGTCGGAAGTTGCTCTCGTGGTCCATGGAATGCAGGGGGGTTCAACGGGGAAAGCTGGTTTCTGCTCTGCCGGGTGTACCTGTGTCCAATGAATGTCCAGGAAAATAAATGTTTATTTTCCTGATCCCGAAAGAGCCCTTAATACGGCAGCAGTAAGAAAGGCAAACAAGCAGTGTCTGATAAAATTTCAACGCTGTCCTAGGCTGCCAAAACGAAGAAGGACTAAAGTGACTGTCTGTACTTTCAATGCACGTATACTGGCATCGGAAGCATATATTGAAGATCTGATGCTGCAAGCAAGAAAGATCAAGTACGACATCATTGGTCTGACTGAGACGAGGGAGGCGTCAGTCGCATCATGCTGTATTTGACACCGGAGAAGAATTGTTCCTTGGATCACGTGGCCGCCCACCTACAAGATGGTAAGACTTCCTTGTTAAGACCCTGAAGGAACGGTTTGAGGCTCTTCATATTCCTGAATCAACCAGATGCCATTGGGCTACATTGGCACGTGACAGGGTCCAATGGAGATGTTACTGGCGCCCGCTCGAGCAAATCGATGAATAACGGGATTCAAGTGATCAAGTGATTTCCAATTATTACATTAAAATTACTATTAATGAAGCTATATGGTAAACAATGCTAATGCTTATGCTTTTTCAGTATACAAAAGTACCACATTCCTACCACCTCCAAAGTGCCAAAGATCTATGTCCTTTTTAATTCTCTTCTTTCCCCAACCTCAAACATTCTTCCAGTAACTTCACCCTCAGTTCCATTGTTAGTGTCCGAGAGCTGTTTTCAGCTTTGTAATTTTGTTATATAGTTATAGCAAATATCTGGCATTTGTTCACCTCTAACTCATTTTGCTTACATGACACACTCTAATTCAATCCAAGAAGTAAAAAGGGCAAGACTTCAGATTATCTTTTTATAGATAAGTAGTATTCCATTTTATTACACCACACACACACACACACACACACACACCAGCACAACCACCATTCTTTGTCCATTCATTGGCACTGATCATTGGATATTTGGGTTATTTCCAGATCTTCACTATTGTATACACATGTGCACATCTTTTGGAGGTAATATTTTTCCTTTCTTTAGATGACTGCCAGGGAATTGAACTGTTGTATCATTTTAAACTTTATTTTGTTTTGGAGAGCTAAACCCTGTGGTACTCAGGACACACCCCTGACTGTGCCCAGGGATCACTCCCTCTGGTGCTGGGTGACTATGTGCAGAGTTGGTGATTGGGAATTAAACCTGAGTGCAAGGCAAGAACCCTTCCATCTCTTCTGTCCTATTTTAAGGGAAGGAAAGAACCCTTCCATCTCTTCTGTTCTATTTTAATTTGAGAGTTTGTGTTCTGTTTTCAGTGGAGGCTGAATTGCACTCGGCCCGATGAACAGTGAACTGATGTTTGTAAAAATATTAGATTCTTTTTTAGCATCTCTATTGATGTTGCCACTGGCAGGATATTCTGAGCATTGCAAGGAAAGAAACAGCAATGTATTAATATAAATTCTTAAAAAAATAAAATTAGCATTTTTGTGACTTTTTTGGCTAGGTCTTTATTTCTGTTTATATTTGGTTTCTATTTAATACACAAAGGTAAAATAAATTTATTTTAAATAGAAAGATCAAAATGTAGCAATTATCTCTATATTCTGATGTGACAGGGACTTTCAAAGCTATTCCAACAGATATACATTTACATGCATTCACATATATAGGACAATTTGCTTAATTGATAAGTGAAGAGTTAGAGAAATTATATTATGGTCTTGGCAAGTTCTTAGCATTTCAAGATTTTCTGCAAGCTTTACTTTATTTTTTCTTAACAGTTTTCTATTTTTTTATTTTTTTGCCCACATCCTGCGGTGTTCTGGGGCTTACTCTTGGCTCTGCATTCTGAGGTAAATTTTGGCAGACTCAGGGGGAAGAAATGCAGTCCCAGGGATTTTTGGGTAGGCAACATGTAAGGCAAGAATTGTACTAGTTGTATCACTACTCTAGACTCCTTTTAAAATATTTTAAGATGATTAGTTTTCATAGTAGTAAGCAATGCAAAGTTTTATTTTCAGTGCACAACTATGAAATGCATTATAATGCATGTTACTTCCTTGACAACTCTCTTCCCCCAAAACCAACAACACTGCACCCTGCTTTTAGGAACTAAACCCTTTTAAACAGTTCCTTGCCTTGTAACTATAGGACTCTCCTTATCAACCATATATATTTATATCTATTTACTGGACCTCTCTGATCATTTCTGGGGAAAATGATTTCTCACCACAAAATGTATATGTGCTTGTTGCGACTCACCCAAGAAATATAGAGCAAGAGTTGGATCACAAACCAATGCTAGTAATTTAATCTGTCTCTGTGAAACACAGTTTACATTAGAATCATGACAGTTACTTCTGATTGGTAAATACCAGGGTCTCAAATTTAACTACTTAGAAAGAATTTTGTTGAGGAAATAATTAGCTTATAAGAATGTAAAGCTTTGCATGATTTAGGGGTACAAAGTCTTAGCTATGTATTAAAATTAAAAGCTAATTTTAAAAGCTTTTAAATTTAAATTAAAAGCTATTTTAAATTAAAAGCTAGCTGCTTTTAATGCTAAATGCTTAGTAATTTTTAACGCCAGTGCTCATGGGACTATATGGCATGGCTGGAATACAGCTTGGGTCAGTCCACGTGCAAGACAAGAGTCTACCTGCTGAACTATACCTCTGCCTCCTGTAATTACATTTTGCTTGATCCGTTGCTGTAGTTTTGCTAAGGCAACTAATTTACTCTTTCTCCTTATCCCCTTTCCTGCCATTTTCAACCCACATATTTTCTTTCCAGTTGTGTTTACTTGACATAATCTTTTTTATTCTTCTGATGTTTCTGTGTAGTTTCATTATCTCATCTTACAGTTCACAGATAAATTCTGTCATTGCCATGCTTGTCTGATGTCCAACACCAATTTTCAGAGATTCATAAAATGTACTTTATGTCGTACATTTCCAATATGTTCTAAGTACTCATTCATGTTTCCATTTCCCCACTCTGCAAATATTCATTGTCATTTTAGTTCTCAATCTATTTAGAGCACAAATATGCCTTCTTAAAATATGTTTTTCAGGATAACTTCAAATATTTGAGCTCTGTTAATGTCTTTGATTTTCCCCTAAAAGCTTTTATTTTTCTACCAGTATTAGTTATATAGAATTTGATGCCAAGGGCTAAGGCAAAGCCCTAGATTTGATTGAACCTCAATTTAAGACTGGAAAATAATTGAGCATACTAGCAAAAGTGCTACTGGAGGTATAATCTCAGATTTATTGTTATCCACGTGCTTCCTCTTCAGAGATTTTGGCTCTCATATCAGCCACATTTTCTGAGTGTAATGAGATTTAGGATTGTATGTTGGCATGTAGGTGATGTAAGAAGATATTGAGGGCCACTAGCAATACTGTACTGGTTGCTGATTTATTCAGATACTTCAGGACTTTTTATCAGCAAACGTTGGATAGAGACATGGAGACAGTACACATTGTCTGTCTTTCTGTAGCCAAAAACATAAGCATATGCCAGAAATATTTTCTCAGGAAGAAATTGTCTGTCCCTCTTCTGGTCTGTGTGGGAAAATCTCTAGAATGGGACTGAAATCCATTTAGTCTCCCTGGAAGATAGATGCTTTAATGTTTTCAACAGCTTTCCTAATTTGTCAATTTTTGACACATTTTAAAAATATCCTTGGAATGAGGATGAGGAAGGAACCCAGCAGTTCTAATTTGTCTGTCATTTTGTCCTTGGTAGCATTTATGTATTTATATTTTTTCGTTCTTGCTCAAGTGAACATGATAGCTTTAATCAAACATAGGGCAGCCACAAAAGTACATTAACTTCTTTAGTAGTTGTAGACCCTGAGGGACAAAGAGAGCAGTATCTAGTGAGATTAAAAACAAAAGCAACAGTTATCAGCCTGCAGCTACAGAAGTGGACATGGAATTGTTTGGGACAATCTTTCAAATTCACAGAAAGGCAGTGATATATCCAGTTTGCTTATGTAAAATATTGGAAATAGTTTTAGATTCACTTTACATGTATATTTTTATTTACTTTCACAACTATCCTATTGTTTATGCTCGTAGATAGCTTAGGACTTATAGTTTTACCTTCTGTTAGCATTAAGTGAAGAAACCAGAAACTGGATTCTTTCCTTAAATAGTGCTATATTATAAAACTACAGTACTCTGAATATAGAATTAATTTTTATAATAATTATAGTTATTTTAGTTATCCAGTCATCATGGAATTTTAATTTAGTGCAATATTCACTGATCAGTTCAATTTCTCACTTTCCAAAGTACAAAAATGAGGCACACTGAATTTGTTAGCATCACGTTTTATTTCTTAATAAAAGAAAATAGTTTTTTCTGATTTTCAAGTCAATAGCACTTGCATTATTTTCTAAATAGTAAGAATATAATAACAACTAGTATTTGTTTAGGGACTTGGAGCTTACTCTAGACTCTGTGCTCAAGGATCCCTCCTGGTAGTGCTCAGGGAATAATATGTGGCAATGGGAATTGGGTAGGAGTTAGAAAAGAGCAAGGCAAAGACCGAAATCCTGTACTCTCTTTATCCATGTCACTACTGTCACTGTGAAATGCTGTCATACTGCTGCTTCATGAGGCATGACCTTTTAAATATTAAAAGAATTTGTTTCCATGCAGTTTCTCCTCATATTTTAACAATATATTAGGCTAAGTAGTATCTTTTGAAAACAAAATTTTGTTTTAATTACAAAGTTTTGTAATTAAAATTTTGATCAAATTTATCTAAAGATCAATGCCTTGACACTAAAACCTAACACATCAAATGTATTATGATTTAAAGGTAAAAGAAATCAAAACAAAATTTCTTTATTCCTTAAGGCACTTCCCATTACTAAATTAGTTTATCAGTAAAGTAAATAAATATGAAATAGCATGAATTTTGATTATTTTAATTGTTAAAGTAATATAAATAAGCATTATGTCATTTCCTTTTAAAAGCATAAAAATCCTTATTTTCTATACTATCACAACACTGAGACCTCAGAATTCTTTGCAGAAAAATAAAGGCATGTTTTATTGCCCAAATTCTTTGATTTAGTTTTTAGATTTATAAGAATTTCTAGCATTTGAAAAAAAAATTTCAATCTTTAAAAATTTTTTTTTTTTGCTTATGTAGAAAAGGCCAGGGATTGAAGTCTTATAAAGGCATTATTTTTTCTTACATAACAAAGACAGCTAAGAGATAAATAACATTGTTACTAATCACATTGATTTTAATAGTATAATAAATAATAGTTTACTGTTTCTAATGATTTTATAATTAGAGATGGAGGACCATGCATAAGCTCTGTCTATGCTATTAATTTATTGCTTGTCTTGGTTGCTTGTTTATATCTTCTTTGTCTCTTTCTTTTTTTTTTTTTTTTGCTTTTTTTTGGGTCACACCCGACAATGCTCAGGGGTTCCTCCTGGCTCTGCACTCAGGAATTACTCCTGGCGGTGCTCGGGGGCCATATGGGATGCGGGGATCGAACCCGGGCCGGCATGGGCCGGCCGCTTGCAAGGCAAACGCCCTACCCGCTGGGCTATCGCTCCGGCCCCTTCTTTGTCTCTTTCTCCACCAAGGTTTTTAAGCTCCAAGACTGCACCCAGTAGTTCACTGTGCTTTGCGTTTGAGTTTAACCAATGTAAAGTGGTGTCAAAGTTTTTATTTTCCCCAATCAATTTCTTTTTTTGTTGTTGCTGTTGAAAAACAATGAGATACACAGTTAAAAAGATCATGACAGGGTTTCAGTCATTTGGCATTCCAATACCTGTCCTCAATCCATTTCTGATAATCAAAAGTCAGAGGTATTTCACATTAGTGAACACCACCATACTACCATATCCATACATCACTCTTTCTGGAATTTGGTTGTTTATTGCCCCGTCTCCCTGTAAGCCTCAAGAAATCAAGCACTTTTTTATTTAGAAGAGAAACTTGTTGATTGGCCTTCATCTTGAATTTACCTTTAGGTACAGTACATTACACAGTACTATTGCTCTGGCCACTTATTTGAGAATGTGTTTTAATGTTTTCAGAATGCTAGTTTGGGGCTGGAGAGATAATACAGCCAGTAAGGTGCTTACCTTACATGTACTCGACACATTCAATCCTTGGCACCTCAGATAGTATCCCAGGCACTGTCAGGCATAATTCCTGAGTGCAGAGCCAGGAGCAAACACTGGGCTTTGCCAGGTGTGACACCAAAACAAAACACAAAAGAGGGAAATACTTAATAAACTTTATTATAAAAAGACAAACAGGGTTGGAAAGACAGTATGCTTAAAGTACTTGCCCTGCACACGGTCAACCCGTATTCTGCATTTGGTCTCCTGAGCACCACCAGGAGTGATTTCTGAGTGGAGAGCCAGGAATAATCCCCAAAAACTCACACTTGTCGTCCATAAACAAACAAAGAAAACAAAATGTATAGTCAAAGTAACAAAACCCAGCAAATACATTTTGCTGATGCACTATTAATAATTTTTTTTATTAAAAAACTTCACATACCTTTCTAAAATATTTCATCGATGACCTAGATTTAACTAGGAACTGTCACCCCACACACTCTGGAAATTGAGGCTACTTCTGCCTTGATTGCATCCTTGCAATCATTCATGGAAATGTGTACACTATGGAGTGGAATGTACCATAGTTTGACTTTGTTTCTATAGGTCGCGTTCTTTGGAGTGTGCAGGCTGTCAGTAATCTTTTAAATTTTGGCATGGCCCAAAAACTAAATTGTCTGGACAATTGTCTCAGTCATTCAGTTATTTCCTGTGGATTTTGATGTTTAGCATACTGTGAAATAACTTCCAGGATATTTGGGAAAATAGTCTCACAGCAGTATTTTTTAAAAGCTGTCTGTTATATTTTTATTTACACATGCATGAAACAGATTGAATGAGCAGCAATTTATTGTACTATTTTGATTCACTTTCTGGTGATAAAGGACCAGTCTTATGTGTATAGGAATCTCATTCAACCAAGATTTTAGTTTTTTCCCCCTCAAATGGAAATAAAATCTAGGGTATTCCATTTTCCCATATTTGAACTATGCAATTATTTTATGAAAGTCTATTATATGTCTGTTCTGTAGATTGTGATGAAAAATTTCTTGCCATTTTAACAGCATTATTTGGTGATAAAAACAGTTTTTATAAAGCTTGGGCATTATCTTTTTGATATGACTTTCACATCATTTCACATCTTGATTTGAACTGGCTTTCATTTTTTTTCCCAGAGACAGCAGGAAATCACATTAAATGCACAATAATGTTTGTGTTGTGATAGGAAGTCATTGAAGAATCTTTTTGAAGGCGCATTCAAATAATGATAAGGTTTTAGGACCTGACAAGCATCAAATTATCAAACATGACTGTCAGCCGAATCACATATCTTTATTCTGGTTATTGTATTGTTGAGCTTGATATTGGCTCTGACTTTTTCCTTCAGATGTGACCTTTTCACCGTTTGTGTTAGAAAAAAGTTATAAAGCAAAATTACTAAACACTCCTGGGACTTCAGAGCTATTCATTGACATTTTAATTTTTAATTTCATGCATTTAGAAGAATAGTGCTATATCCTAAATGAGAAAAATATTTTAATCATTCTTTTTATCCAAAGCATTTATAAAAAGATGAAAATTTAAAGACTAAAATAATTAGACAAAAAAGTCTAAAGTGCAGAACCCTCCTCCTGCCTGTTTACCGCCTTTTCTCTATCCCCCAACAACAAAGGCACATAATAAATACTGTGCCGGGGGGATATCAGAGGCTTTTAGTTCCAATGCCAGGTGAGCCTCTTTATAAGAACTCTTTTACAAAAAGGATACACATGCCAACCTCTTAATGTATGTTCTGTAATTCATAGTCTGGAAGGGAAGGAAAAGAGAAAGAGAGAGAAAGGGAAAGAAATAAAGAACCTGCCATGGAGGGGGCTGGGGAAGGGGGAGGGAACCGGGGACGTTGGTGGTGGGAGATGGGCACTGGTGGAGGGATGGGTGCTGGAACACTGTATGACCAAAACCCAAATATGAACTTTTTTAATTGTATATCTTTTTTATTTGTATATCTCACTGTGGTATAATAAAATACTTAAAAAAAATTAACATGGGTCAGTAAAAGACCCAGAACAATCAGAGTGATTTGAAAATAAAACTGGAGAATTCCCCCTTGAAAAAAAAAGAGCTCTGCTACAGGATAGCAAAATGTGTTTTTCAGTTTGTGGTGACTTCTATATCCCAATTCCTCAGTAAATCACAATTTCATTCTGTCTTTTTAATTACACCAAGACATTCTCTAAATTGTGCTGTGTTTAACAGTAGAGAAGAGTGTATATAAGATTATGATAGTCAAGATAGGAGGAAAAAGTGTCCTTTACATTTCTAAATTTAAAAAAGTTAAAAAAGGTTATTTGAGGGGCTGATAGTACAGCAAGTCGGGCGTTGACCTTTCATGGAGGTCAACACATGAATGGTTGAATGAGATTCCTGACCTAGGTTCGATCCCTGCCAGCCCATGTGCCTCTCCCCATCCAGGAATAATTCCTCTGTGCCCAACCAGGAGTAACCCCTGAGCACTGCTGGGTGTGACCCCCAAAGCAAAGATATAATAATAAAAAATTAAAGTTTCTTTGAAAGAAAACTAACCCATGACATGTGTATGGCAGACATCACCACGTTAATAACAATTTAGGTTCTATAAAGGGAGTATAGTATTAGAGCCAAAGATCTTCAATTTTCTTTTGTTTGAGGACCAAACTCAGTGCTCTTTGGGGGCAGCCTTAACAAGGGCATGCAGTGCAGGTTCTGTAGAGCAAAGGGCCTCCTGTGTGTATTGAACTTCCTTCTTCTAAACTTGGAGACCTTTTGTCACATTTTAAGGAGGCCTGCAGATGAACTATTTCATTGTTGGTTTCATTTTCACGCTTTCAAAATATAGGCTATCAAAGCTTCCTGAATAATAGAATATAATTTCTTTACATTTTTCTTTTCTGCCCTTTCTTTTTCTTTTCTTTTTTTTTTGGCTCTCGTAAGTCTTTCAGTGTTACTCTTCTTCGGTGCTCAGATGCCACTCTGGAGACATGTAGAGCTTTGGTTCTACATGGTGCTAGAGATGGAACTTGATCTGCTGCTTGCAAAACTTGTACTTCAGCCCCTGAACTTACTCTGGCCCTTGGAATCTTTTTTCTTAGTAGAGCAAAAGATTGTAGTATTTAAGGAACAATTAAATGCCAACTCTATATATAATTTAAGAATGAAGGAAACCTGTAGCATTGATATTCATTATTTAGACTGTTGTTTTGATGTGGATTGTTTACTTTCATTATTTACATCAATAGGCAATAAATAGCAAACTACTAGAAGTAGTTTGTTGGCACAATTGATTAATACCAAGAAAAATGTCTGTTTATAAATCTTATTCCATTTTTATTAGCTGAATAATTTTTGTCTAAAACTGAAAAAATAATATTTTAAGCATTGACTAATTATGACTCTCATTAGAGTATTCAAAAATTTTAACTGCATTCTCAGCTGCATGCAAGTTACGTGCATCAATAAAATCTCAGACATGTAAATTGTCATGTCACTAATGGTTCAATATTTAATTGATTTCTAAACTTTGAGCTATTGGAACATAGTTGTTATTATTACATTTATTTCATAATTCAACTATTATGAATCATTCCTTCTATAGGATTAGTAAGAAAGTATTAGTGATTGGTAAGTAAGAACTAACTTTCAATTAAAATCTATTGAAATACTTTATTTAAGGGACAAGAGACAGTAAAAATGTTAAAGTACTTGCATTGCTCATGGTAAACCCCTTTTTTTGTCCCCAGCACCACTAGAGGTGATCCCTGAGCATTGAGTCAGAGATAAGTCTATGTACTATCAGCTGTGGCCGAAAGCTAAATGACATTTACTTACTTAAATATAAAATATAGGCTGCTCCTAAATGAAAATTTAATGAGGGTATTTAATGACTTAACTGATATAATTTCTGACACAGCAAATGATATTGGAATATAAAACAATGAATGTAGGGAATAGGGGATGGCAAGATAATACAGTGTATAAAGCACTTACTTGCAAGTAGCTCCTCCAAATTTGATGCCAAGCACCTCATACAGTATCCCAAGCTCTTCCAGGTGTGACCTGAGCACAGTCAGGAGTAGTGCTTGAACACAGCTGGATGTCACCCCAAAACAACAACAAAAAAGTAAGGAAGAAAATTACCTTTATTCTAACTATCTTTTGAGTACATTTACAAATATTTTCTGAGCTAAACAAAATTTTGTACTCACATTACTTTTATTTCACTGGTGAAATCTGTAAAGAACACACATAGTATTGCCAAGTGATTTTATATATTTACTCAAGTACCAGCAAAAAAAAGAGCTTTTCTTGAAAACTAAATAAATATAACTGTGTGGGGTCTCACATGCATCATGAATAATTGTTTCAGAGGTTTCTAACTTGAAGGACGTTTATTTTCTCATATTTTACAATAAAGTTATTTCTACTTCCAATATAACATTTTGGTAACTTTGTAGAGATACAATTACCAATATTTCTAATACCTTCTTTTTAAAACATTTTTTGGTTGGGGGAGCCATACCCATTGGTGCTTGCTGGCTGACTCTTAGTTCTGTGCTCAGGGCTTACTCTGGAGGGTTTCAGGGACCATACGGGGTGCCAGGAATCAACCCAGGTTGTCTGCATGTAAGGCTAATGTCTACCTGCTGTGCTATCACTTTGGCTCCTCTAGTACCTCTTCTTAAAGTACACTATAGATAATACCCACAAAGCTGAAAGGCTACAGTTTTATTATACACACAATCTTACTCTGGCTTTATTTAATTTAGTGGGTGAAAAAGCAGGGGGTATTCTTGTGTCCGTAGGAAATGACAGAGGGACGTGGTGTGGTCTGAAAGGTCCCCTGAAAGGAGACCTAAAAATAAAATAAAATTATAGGGAATAATTGAGAAATCCTTATCCCTTTCATGTGCCTTACTACTTGCACTATATGATATTGCACTAAAATTTTCTGCATCATGCAATATTGGAGTAGGTTAAGCCAAGTAAGATATTATAGGAAGAAAATAGGTAATCCTAAATTGAATATGAACATACAAAAAATACTAATTCAAAAGTATATTTATGGGATTGAAAACATTCAGATACTTCTAAGAAACCTCCAAATTCTTATTACAATGTAACCATATGGGGTTATTGTATATTAATTTAACTAAAATGAAGACAAACCAATTTTTAAAATAAAGATGAATATCATAGCAACAAGATCAAAGAAATAATTTACACACAAAGGCGTTTCCCTTAGATCTACAGCAGATTAGCCTATGAAACAATGACCTTAGCCTGAGGTCAATGCTAGGATATAGTTAAAAAATACATAATGAAATGAAGGACTCACCCAGAATGCTCTACCCAGTTACACTCTCATTCATATATGTTGAAATAAGATCTTGACTCTGGATTACCCAAGATAGCTCAGAACAAGTGCAGCAATCCGTGAACATGGCTATTTTGAGGAAAAAAAATCCTACTGTGATGTACGAACAACAAATATGATAGATTCTTTTTGTTTGTTTTGATTTTATTTTTCGGGTCACAGCCAGGGGCTACTAAGGGCTTACTCCTGGAGTCAGAGGGCCATATGGGATGCCAAGAATCAAACGAGGCTAGGAAAGAGCCAGGCAAGAGATCTAGCCAATGTGCTACTCCTCTGGCCCCTGATTGGTTCTTCCCCAATACCAAATATTTTCTCCTATATTTTTACCAGCTCGTTTCTGAATAAAAGGAGAAACAAATATGTTTTGTTTCCCTTGGAAACAGGCAGCTATTCAATGTGTAGGAAGCTGAGGTGAGAAACTTAGCTGTTGTTTGCAGCCCCTGAGACCAAGAGAACAATAGTGAGGCCTCACTAGTCTCTGCTTATGTTCTCTAATTCCAGCTGGCTTTGTAGGTTTGTTGAATCACTGAGCAGCAGAGAATTGCACGGCTCCTCTCTTGACATTATTTCCTTCATTCTAAGTATCTAGCTGATTGCTTTCGCCTCCAGTAAACACTCTACATGATAAAAAAGCAAAAATATATAAAATTGCTGATTTATTCTTTGGGATATTATAGAAACTAAAATAACCTTCTCACAATTTAAAGAAAAACACAGGGAATGTGTTGATAAATGGGTTTATGGAGTTGACCCAGTTACTCAGTCTATAGAATTAGTCCAGAATTATTCTAAGAAACATTCAGGACAAAATTATTATTAGTAATAATAATTTGTCTTAATCATCGATATAAAATAGAAGTCACTTTGCCTTTTAAAATCAGGAAAATATAATAAATATGGTTTTAAATTCTTTAACGTGGTGCATTGCATTGTTTAAATATTCTAAATAGGGATATTAAGGTTCAGATGCTTGTCTTCCATGCAGTTGACCTTTGATCCCTGGCACCACATAGATTATAGGAACACTTTCAGGAATGATCCCTAAGTGCAGTGCCAGGAATATGCCCTGAGAATTACAGCACGTGGCCCCAAACCACATAAAAACAAAACAAAACAAAATAAAAATATTAAGAAGAGATAATAGTGTCTTGAATATTTTCAAATTGAAAATCTGTTTCTTTATAAGGAATACATTTGACTAGCCTTTAAAGAAGAATGTTTATGTCATACCAAATATTCAATTATTCCAATGATTGAGGAAATATTGGGACAAATCCAACCAAAAGCTTCCTTCCAAATCAACAGTCAGCTTTCCAATTCACAGATAATGCCCTGGTTTCAAGCAATAAAGATGGTCTAACTTTTTCTAGCTTTTAGCACTTTAACCTATTTCTATTAATATTGTTTTACTGTTTTCCACACACACACACACACACACACACAAATACTATGCTGAACTTTTGCCATTGTAGCGCTTAGCAGACCTCTCTTTGATATTGAAGAAGGGTTATTATAATTAAGTTTTAACAGTAGAATTCAGAATTTAGAGAAATGTCACTTCAGTGCCAGAAGGTGGCAGCTTCAGACCACTTTGGATTAACAATTAGTTTTGCTTGAAAGAGAGGTTCTTATTACATGTTTCTCTTAAGACATTCATGCAAGGAACCATCCAAAGGATGGCTTTAAGTGATTTATTTTCTAATACAATATTGATGAAAAATGACCTTTCACAATAGAAGTAATAAGTTTGGTCCCACTTGGCTTAAATCGAAATACAAGGGCCACTATTCAAAAAGCTGCAGATTTTTGAAACTAGCAGATTTTTGAGATTGGACTTTTACAAACATTAAAAAATACATCTGAAAGTAAAAAAAATCATAGCCATTGCTTGAAATCTATTAAGATAGTACATGAGCTGGTTAGAGCTCCTACTTTAGGTTAGGACAATTTGGGCAATGTTAGAAGTCTGAATTAATAATAGTTCATAATTCTTAATTCCTGAAAATTTAAAATATTGCTAACAACTTTAGTAATAAATGAGAGAGATAATGAAAGATAAAGAAGTAGAGAAATGGGGGAGAGAGAGAGAAGAGAGAGAGAGTGAGTGAGAGACAGCGTGCAATGATACAGAATGTGTAGGAGTCAGATTTTAGGAATTTGCTCTCAGAACAATAACTTGAGAAATAAAATTTCAAAATAGCAATTTGGGGGCAACCAGATTTGTTATGTGCAAGTTACATCCTTCTTGCTCTGTTTAGGTATTAACAATAATTGTTTAAATGAAGCTTCAAATCATGTTATGAATCTATAAAAATAAGCAAAGAATAATAAATCAAGTACTCTATATTGTTTTAGGTGGATTATAATCATGGTTCATGACCACATTGACAAATACTAACTTTTCATTAATGTACAATGCATTGCCTTATCCTAGAAACATTTTGCCTTTTTTAAAATTTTGACTAGATGCTTTTGGTTTTGTTTTGTTTTAGCCAGACCCACTCACTCAACTGGCCTCAGGACTTGCTCTTAACTCTGCCCTCAGGCGTAATGCCTGGCAAGTTCTGAAGACCATAGGTGGTGCTAGGGATTGCACTCAAGTTTGTAGCTTGCAAGGCAAGCAGCTTAACCTCTGTACCATCTCTCTTCACTCTTCTTCAACCTATATACGCTGGTTGGTCAGCACCTGTCTTGCGTGCACGGTCCACAGACTGGCAATTACGACCTATATCATAATTCAGCGTTTTAACCTTCTTCACTGCAAACCAGTGCTGGTCTACAGACTGATGTCGAAAAGCATGTGTTTAAGGAATCCTATCAAGAATTAAGCAATAGATATTGAAAACATTAAATATTACCTATGGTATTTTAACATTCATATCACAGAAATGCGTACATAACTTGATTTAAGCCAATCCTTTACTAAATTATATCATTTTATTATACAATGGCTTACCATCTTAAGTCATTAGCTATATATGGTTTAGTGAAGTGTAAGAATTTAAAAGTTTTGAGGCTCTTTGTATGCCTGAAGCAACCAGATGCCATTGGGCTACACTGGCACGTGATAGGGTCAAATGGAAATACTACCTGTGCCCACTGGAGCAACTCGATGAATAACGGGATGTCAAGTCATCAAGTCAAGTCAAGAAGACTTTAAAAATCAATAAATGGAAATTGATGGAAAATATAAACAGGTATGTAAATCAGTGTAGAAGCAATGTATATTTTGTGATTTGCCAGAGAATTTCAACTGCCATGCTATATTCAATTGATTTATTTATTTAGAAAGTAAAATAATGAACTATCTTCCATGTATCCAATATCTGAGATTCTAAATCAAATATATGAAATATGAAAACCGTGCACAGAATCAAATCTTGATTTAAAATATAGAAGTACTGAGAAACTAAGTCAGGTGGTAGAGTACACATATTCTGAGTATAATCCCTGGTATCGCATGGTACCCATAGTAATATGTTTAGGGAGACTTTATTTTTCAATGCTTGTGTGTTTAGATGTTGAAATGAAAACTAAAAATGATTTTTTTTGATTATTTGTAAATGTTAATGATAAGCAATGATTACAGATCTATTAAAGTCTGAAACCAAAGAGCTATTTTCATACTGATGTTCGCATAGGAAGGAAACATACTAGTTGCCAGTAAAAATGTCACTTCTGGAATCATCCACCTTTCCTTGTTTTATAACTGTGCAGTATTGTCTTTTACTTTGTTTTGAATAGTGAGAATTGTAATTAATGTGCTTGTTGAGTTATAATCTAGTAATGTGATACATTTTTATTTCTGAATTTTAGCAAAGAATATATTAGAGGTAACAGATTAATATCAGAATCTATATTTTAATAGTTTATGTTGCTAGAAATTTTCACAAGAGAACAAGAACTAACCAACCCCCAGTTCTGCGTACACAAATGTGAAAATGTGTACAAAGAACATATTTATTTTTTCAATAAATTCTCCAAATAATGCAGGTATATAATTCAATGGTAGAGCAAATGCCTAACATGTGTGAAACCCTGATTTGGACTTGCATCACTGCAAAAATAATTATATTATAAAGTACCCAATATCAGGTCAAACTGATATAGTGTGAGCGATACAGCTCAGTTTTTCCTCCCTAGCTTTGACATTCATTTGACTTGGCTCTTTCTAAAGATTAAAATCTTCCCCTACCTCTACTACAGAAGATAATGGTGTAATCTTTTGACAGCTTCCCTGATGGTTTAGCAACTGATTTTCAATCCCAATATAATTTACTCCTCTCTTTTTTCTATTTAGTCAAGTGTGTTTCATAAACATGTTTAAATTCAGTCTTGCTTTGAATAAAAGTGTATTGCTACAGCCCTAGACAGAAACGTTTTTTTTTTTTTTTAGTGCCCAGTGGTACAGAGAAGAGAAAAGAAAATAAATGTAATCCTGCTACTGTCCTTTCAGTGCCTCGACTGAGAAAATACTGTTCAGAGTGCTAGAAATAAGCCATCTTTCTTATCTCAAAAACGCTACCCTACAGATAATACATCTAAATTAAGTTGATTGTGTCCTCTAAAATTAAAACACAAATGACAAATGACTTGTTTTTCACACCTATCTTTACTTCTTTATCAGCTTTTACCTCTCTTTAGGCAATAGCCAGTTAAAAATTGTGTAAAATACGAATGTGCTGTTCTCATTTACTTAGTACTGAATGAGTTCTAGATATTATGATCTGTTACTATTTTACCCAAGGATATTTATTTGCACGTTTATTTTAATTATAGATTAAGTACCATGGTAACAATAGTGTCAACACTTTTAGTTATGATGTATAAAATTGCTGCATCAGGACCAAATTTCCCAGACAAAGACCCTCCATCTTAGTAGTAAAATAAATTCAATATAATTTAGATTATATTGAATTTACAATAGTGCTGCATTTATCAATTTGTTGTATAAAGTTACCTACCTAACCACTACCAAAGTGCCCCAAACTGTCTACCAATGCCATTGTGTTACTTCTCTTTCATTTACTTCACTGTTCTTCCCATCCATTCTCCTCACCTCCTTCTTACCTGGTACTTAAAACTCTGTGTCACAGTGACAATCACTGTCGAATAATTTGCATTTAATAGTGTTAATGACCTTGCTTTCTCAATATTGTATTTTCTCAAATTTTCACCAGAAAATTGTATAATCTGACACTTGTTCTTCTGTTATATAACCGCTTATATAATCTGATATTTGCTCTTCTTTTTCTGGCTTATTTCACTTAACAGGGTATCTTCCAGTCCTATCCAAGTTCGTGATTTTTAGCCTTTCTTGTGGTTGCATAGTATTCCATTGTTCATTTATACCACAATTTCTTTGTCAATTCATCTACTTTTGAATATTTGGGTTGTTTTCATATCTTGGCTATTGTACCGAGTGATATAACAAATGAAGTGTATGTGTATATTACACTTAGGGAGGTATATGCATGAAATAAAAGTCAAGTTTATTTTGAGATATCTACATATGCTTTCTCATGGAAAATGAGTCATGCAACTTTGTCATTAACCATAATGAGGATTCCTTTTCATCATACTCCTTCTCCAACACTGGCTGT
The DNA here is from genome assembly GCA_021461705.1 of Cryptotis parvus. Taxonomy (NCBI): domain Eukaryota; kingdom Metazoa; phylum Chordata; class Mammalia; order Eulipotyphla; family Soricidae; genus Cryptotis; species Cryptotis parvus. The sequence continues at coordinate 662,732 of JAJIBD010021259.1, forward strand.
TTCCAGTCTGTTTCATATAACCATTATACTTATTGTATAATATAAACAATAAACTTATTGGTGTGCAATGATGCTTGTTTGGCATGATTTGCATTTTCCTTTTTATGAAGTGTTTGGCAATAGCTTTCATATACTTTTTTATCATTCTTATATTCTCTTTGTAGAAGTGTCTCTTCCTCTTCTCTCCCCATTTTTGATAGGGTTACCTTATTAGTACTACTAATGAGTTTTGTTACTACATTATGTTTTTAAATAGTCACAATTAATGTGATGTATTTTATGGATTATTTCTTTCCTACTTTGGTTTTTTTGGTAGGTTACCTTTTTATTTTATCTTGAGTAACTTTTGCCAATCGATGAATTATGAGAAGACAAGTGACAACTTTTGCCAAGAAAAATTTCTAATTTGATGTAGTTCCACTGTTAGTTTATTTATTTTTGTCAACAATATTGATTTTGTCTTCACTATGCACTAGATTGTGATATATTTCAGGTTATGCAGCACTGGAGTGGTATTTGGACAGTAAGAGCTAATTGGTTTTTTATGTGTCTAGAAAAGCAAAAACTGGTATTTCTTAAATGCTAGGGGTACCCCCCTAAATGTCTGATGGGCACACACAATAAGAAGAAATTATTCTAGAGTTTGAGGGAACAACTTAGAGAGTAGTGTATTCATCCAGTAAACTTTTACAAGGCACCTACTTTGTGCAAAGGACTATGGTTGACACTGGAATAATATATAACATAAGACACAATTTCTGCACTGCATTCCACGAAGAGCAGGAAAGTTTTTTGGGAGGGAGATGTAGGTAGGAAGGAAATGACATGCAGAACCCGCCAGGTGGTTGAGGTGCGGGAGGGGGAGGGGAGGTGGGGACATCGGTGATGGGAGATGGTTTTGGGCGGAGGGTGCGTGTTGGAACACTGTGGAACCAAAGCTCTACATGAGCATCTTTCAATTTTTTTTAAATATTTTTAAAAAATGTTTATTTTCCTGACCCTGAAAGAGCCCTTAATACGGCAGCAGTAAGAAAGGCAAACAAGCAGTGCCTGATAAAATTTCACGGCTGTCCTAGGCTGCCAAAACGAAGAAGGACTAAAATGACTGTCTGTACTTTCAATGCACGTACACTGGCAACGGAAGCATATATTGAGGATCTGATGCTGCAAGCAAGAAAGATCAAGTACGACATCATTGGTCTGACTGAGACGAGGAGGCGCCAGTCGCATCATGCTGTATTTGACACCGGAGAAGAATTGTTCCTTGGAACATGTGATGAAAGAGGCGTCGGTGGCATTGGTGTCCTTGTCAACACGAACATGGCTGTCAACATTGATTCATTTGAATGCCTAACAAACCGAATAGGACGATTACACTTGAGGAGATGTGGCCCACTGCCAGCAATTTCTATCTTCATTGTCTATGCACCAACATCCACATACAAAGAAGATGAAATTGAGAAATTCTACATGGAATTGGAGGAGTTCTATAAAAAAGATCACACCTTCTACAAGATCATAGTCGGTGATTTTAATGCCAAGATAGGACCGAGAAGATCGGCTGAAGAACTCCACATCGGGACCCATGTCCTAGAATGGAACGAACAGGGTGAGAGACTATCTGAGTTCATCATGTCCACCAAGACTATTCATGGGAACTCACAGTTTCAGAAGGCTGAAGTGAAACGTTGGACATGGGAATCTCCTGGTGGACAGTTCCACAATGAAATCGACCACATCATCTTCAATCGACGGTTTTGTCTGACCGATGTTGCTGTCGTCCCCAAATTCCAGACAGGATCGGACCACCGACTCCTTCGTGCAAAATTCTACTTCCCGCAACGGGGAGAAAAGGCTGCAAAGTTTAAGAAGAGAACTCCCAGAACGACCACTAACTGGGAACTCTTTAGCACCATTGCGGCAACATGGGAAGATACCATCATTGATGACATCGATGAAGAATACAACCGACTGGTTCAGCACCTCCATGATTGTGCGAAGAATGCCGAGAGAGAGAAAAACACAAAAGGACGCTTGTCTTCAGAAACTCTCGAGCTCATTCGCCAACGTGGCAAGGCGCGAGCCTCAGGAGACCAAATGCTAACGTCCAAGCTTGCTAAACAGTGCAGAGAAGCGATAAAAGCAGACCTCAAAGACAGAAGAGCAGAAATACTGGAAGATGCAGCAGAAGCCGGAAAAGTATTCGCACTGCCCGCCTGTCCTTCGCCAACTATAAGACCAAGATGACTGCCCTCCGACGCCCTGATGGATCTATCACATCTTCCAGAAAGGCAATGGAGAAGATTATCCAGGACTTCTACTCAAATCTTTTTGATAGCCACATCCACCTGCCCACATACCAAATTCCACAGGATGGATACGTCATTCCCAACGTTCTCCCTTCTGAAATAAGACATGCCATCTCATCGGTAAAGAAGGGAACAGCACCAGGCCCAGACAAAGTCAGACCCGAACATATGAAGAATCTGCCATCGGTGCTCATCAATACACTAGCTCGGCTCTTCACACGCTACCTGTCCGAATGCAAGGTGCCCTCCCAATGGAAAACCAGCAGGACAGTTCTACTGTTCAAGAAGGGAGACATTCATGACATCGGCAACTATCGCCCCATCTGCCTGTTGTCTGTCATCTACAAAGCTGTTTACACGAGTCATCCTGAACAGGATTAGCAGAACACTAGATGAAGGTCAACCATGCGAGCAAGCAGGTTTCCGGAAAGGATTCAGCACAATCGACCATATCCACACAGTAACCAAGCTCATTGAGGTTTGTAGGGAGTACAAGATGCCGCTCTGTCTCACGTTCATTGATTTACAGAAAGCCTTTGATTCTGTGGAAACTGAAGCAGTCATCGAAGCCCTAGTCAAACAGGGTGTTCAAACCCAATACATCAAGATCCTTCGTGAGCTATATTATGGATTCACCACCAGGATCTCACCATTCTACAAAGAAGTGATCATTGATGTCAAAAGAGGGGTTCGACAGGGTGATACCATCTCACCAAAACTCTTCAGTGCCACCCTTGAGAACATCATGAGACAATTAGAATGGGAAGGAATGGGAGTGAAGATAGATGGTCGGCAACTACACCACCTCCGCTTCGCTGATGACATCGTTCTAATAACACCAAACATTAGCCAAGCGGCACAAATGCTGGCTGACTTTGACTGAGAATGTGGAAAGGTAGGTCTACAGCTGAATCTGAAGAAAACTATGTTCATGAGAAATGAACTAGTTCCAGAGGCCCCATTCTCTCTCAATGGAACAAACATCTCTGAATGCAGCAGTTATGTGTACCTAGGTCGAGAAGTCAACATGATGAATGACCTAAAACCTGAGCTGCGCAGGAGGAAGAGAGCGGCATGGAATGCCTTCAAAGGCATCGAAGAAATAGCTAAAAGGACAAAGAACCTCCGGCTCCGGGCACATCTCTTCGACTCCACCGTTCTCCCTGCATTAACATACGCCTCAGAGACCTGGGCCCTACGAAAGCAGGATGAGGATGCTATTCGGGTCTCCCAGAGAGGCATCGAAAGAGCTATGCTTGGAATATCACGTCTCACTCAAGTGAGAGAAGGAATCGGAGTTCTGACCTCCGTCGCTATTCCAGAATCAGGGACGCTGTCTCGTTTGCCAAGGCATCGAAAATCAGATGGGCTGGACATGTAATGCGATTTGGAGACAACCGCTGGACTAGAGCCGTTACCGACTGGATCCCACGGGATGTCAAAAGATCACGTGGCCGCCCACCTACAAGATGGTCAGACTTCCTTGTTAAGACCCTGAAGGAACGGTTTGAGGCTCTTCATATTCCTGAATCAACCAGATGCCATTGGGCTACATTGGCACGTGATAGGGTCCAATGGAAATGTTACTGGCGCCCGCTCGAGCAAATCGATGAGTAACTGGATTCAAGTGATCAAGTGAAGTGAAGTGAAAAAAAGACACAATTTCTGCTAAAGTGGATATTATTCATCAGGTAGAAAATAACTTGTATAACACTAGGTGGGAATAAGGAAGAGTAAACACACCAGGAGATTGGTCTAGTGCAGGAGGTGGTCAAGGATGGATGACAAGGAGGTGGTTTGGGTCGTGCCCTAGATAATAAAAGCAGTATGGAGATACGGAGCAGTAAGGAGATGCGAGGGGAGGGGCAAAGCAGCAGTCATTACGAAGGGCCTGAGATCAGAATAGAATGCGTTTGGCTCTGTTCAAGTTATAACAGGATGGGCAGTTCTGAGTGAGGAGGTGACTATAGTTATTTATGGTTGAGAATTCGCTAAGGGACTTGGCATATAGAATGTGCTAGGTCATAATAAATCCTGTGCGTGACCCCTCCCACACCCCACCTCCATTGACTTAAAAAAAAAGACTGGAGTGGAGATTGAGTAGGTACAAACCAAAAATCTGATTTATATTTTAATGAGGACTCTGTTATACTAAGAATAAGATTTACTTTAGTAGAAGTGAAAGTGGGAAGACATTTCTTATTTTTGTTTCTATGCAGTGTGTGTGTGTGTGTGTGTGTGTGTGTGTGTGTGTGTGTGTGTGTGTGTATGTGTTGGAGATATAGGTTAAAATGTTTCTTCCAGGTGCGCCCCTGAGTTCCCGGGAAACGCCTCGACTCCCCCACAGCTGCCCCAGGGAAGAGCAGAAACTCCATCAACGGGAACCAAGGCAAAGTGCCTTGGTTCCAGCCCGGACTGACCCCGACCCGTGCGCCCTGAGTTCCCGGGAAACGCCTCGACTCCCCCACAGGTGTGTGAGTAATTCTTGCGTCTCCGCGGACCCCAAGCTGCCCCAGGGAAGAGCGGAAACTCCATCAACGGGAACCAAGGCACTTTGCCTTGGTTCCAGCCCGGACTGACCCCGACCCGCCGCGCCCTGAGTTCCCGGGAAACGCCTCGACTCCCCCACAGCTGCCCCAGGGAAGAGCAGAAACTCCATCAACGGGAACCAAGGCAAAGTGCCTTGGTTCCAGCCCGGACTGACCCCGACCCGCGCGCCCTGAGTTCCCGGGAAACGCCTCGACTCCCCCACAGGTGTGTGAGTAATTCTTGCGCTCTCCGCGGACCCCAAGCTGCCCCAGGGAAGAGCGGAAACTCCATCAACGGGAACCAAGGCAAAGTGCCTTGGTTCCAGCCCGACCGACCCGTGCGCCCTGAGCTTCTGGGAACATCCCAAAACTCAAACCGCGGACGCTAACGCCCGCGCGACCCTCTCACTACCTACCTTGCATGAAGTACCAGTGAACCTTGGTTCCTACATCCTTGCTACCCACCCAAACTCTTCAAACAGACCAGACTCCTACTAACTGTACTATCTAGTCACCCAAGAACTCACAGTTGCAACCTACAATAGTCATAATGGTAAAGCAACGCAAAATTCCATCAAGCTCTGTGAGTGAAGTCACTGGTCCAGATGAGTCAAGCAATACCAATGAGTTGCATAACCTATCTGAAAAAGAATTTCGGAAAGAACTGTTAAGGATTCAAAAGGAATTCAAAGAAGCAATGGAATGCAAAATCAATAAAATACAAGAGGACATGATAGCAGAAGTGAGGAAAATGCAAAGGGAAATGACAGGTATTAAAAATGAGGTAAATGAAATAAAAAACACAGTGGAAGGCCATCATAGCAGAATAATAGCTACTGAAGAAAGAATTAGTGATCTCGAAGACGAGTTCCAAAGATTCTGTACACAACACCAGAAGATAGAAAAAAAGGCTCACAATTACCGAACAGACAACAAGAGATAATCGGGATGAAGCCAGAAGAAACAACATACGGATCATTGGGGTCCCAGAAGGGCAAGAAGAAAACCCTGATGAAGAAGAAACCGTCAAAGCCATCATTGCTGAAAAGTTCCCGGAACTAAAGAATGCTTGCCTCAAGATCCAAGAGGCCCGTAGAATACCAGCTAAAAGAAACCCCAACAAGAATACTCCAAGACACATCTTAATAAAAATGACAAAAACTATAGATAGGGATAGAATACTGAAAGCAGCAAGATCAAAGAAGGAAATCACATACAAAGGAACATCTCTAAGATTTACAGCAGACTTCTCTGATGAAACACTCCGAGCCCGAAAACAATGGTGGGATATTGCGAAAAGGCTCAATGAACTGCAGGCTTCACCGAGAATTCTTTACCTGGCCAGGCTCACATTCAGATATGAAGGAAAGATACACAACTTCATGGATAAGCAACAACTCAGGAACTTCATGGACTCAAAACCAACTTTAAAAAGAAGGACTGAAGGGTCTACTCTAATGCGACCAAACCCATAAGCACAACAAACACAAAAAAGAAAGATGGCACAAAATCCGATGACAATAATCTCTCTCAATGTCAATGGTCTAAATGCACCAATTAAGAGACACAGAGTGACAAAATGGATTAAAAAATTGAACCCAACATTCTGCTGTCTACAAGAAACGCATCTGAATAAGCAGAACAAACACAGACTCAGAGTCAAAGGTTGGAAGACCATTCTCCATGCAAACAACTCCTCCAAAAAGGCTGGTGTGGCCATATTAGTATCAGATAATATAGACTTCAGGCTTAAAAAGGTTAGAAGGGACAACGAAGGCCACTTCTTATTAATTAAGGGGTATGTACACCAGGAAGAAATTACACTACTAAACATATATGCACCCAATGAGGGGTCAGCAAAATACATAAAACAACTGCTAAGAGACCTCAAAGAAGACATTGACAGTAGCACAATAATAGTTGGAGACTTCAACACTGCTCTATCAACGATGGACAGATCAACAAGACTGAAACTCACCAAGGAAATATTGGACCTGAAGGAAGAAATGGAAGAAAGAGAGCTAGTAGATATATACAGGGCTTTTCATGCCAAAAAAAGCTGAATACACATTTTTCTCTAGTGCACATGGAACATTCTCCAAGATAGACCACATGCTGAGCCACAAAGCATACCTCAATAAAATTAAAAAAGATAGAAATTGTGTCAACTATCTTTTCAGACCATGATGCACTGAAAATGGAAGTTAACCGTACGCAAAAAACAGGGAGTCAAACCAAACACCTGGAAACTGAACAGCTCACTGCTGAACAACAAATGGGTCATAGAAGAAATCAAACAGGAAATCCAAAGATTTCTGGAAATAAATGAAAATGAAGATACCAATTATAAGAACTTGTGGGACACGGCAAAAGCCGTGTTAAGAGGGAAGTTTATAGCCCTGCAAGCATTCATCAGGAAACAAGAAAGGGCCCACATAAATAACCTGACTACACAGCTGAAGACATTAGAAAAAGACCAACAAAAGGAGCCCAACCCAGGCAGAAAAAAAGGAAATAATAAAACTTAGAGAGGAAATCAATGAGTTGGAAACCAAAAAAACAATCCAAAAGATTAATGAAACCAAGAGCTGGTTTTTTGAAAAAATAAACAAGATTGACAAACCATTGGCAAGACTTGTAAGGACAGGGAAAGAGAGAACCCAAATAAACAGAATCAGAAATAAAAAGGGTGACATCACAACAGAAACCACAGAAATCCAAAAGATCATCAGAGATTACTTTGAGAGCCTGTATGCCGTGAAACATGAGAATCTAGAAGAAATGGATCAATTCCTGAAGTCCTATAACCTCCCACGGCTGAAACAAGAAGACCTCCAATACCTGAATAAGCCTATCACCATTGAGGAAATAGAAACAGTAATTAAAAGACTTCCCAAACACAAAAGCCCAGGTCCAGACGGATTCCCTAGTGAACTCTACCAAACCTTTAAGGAGGACCTACTGCCAGTCCTTTTCAAGCTCTTCCAGGAAATAGAAGAAACAGAAACACTCCCAAACAGCTTCTACGAGGCACATATCACCCTGATACCCAAAGCAGGGAGAGACAACACAAAGAAAGAAAACTACAGACCAATATCCCTGATGAACACGGATGCTAAGATCTTCAACAAAATACTAGCAAACAGAATCCAAAGACTCATCAAGAAGATTATACATCATGACCAAGTTGGATTCATCCCGGGAATGCAAGGATGGTTCAACATTCGCAAGTCAATCAACATAATACATCATATCAATAAAAGAAAAAATAAAAAACCATATGATCCTTTCAATAGACGCAGAAAAAGCATTTGACAAGATCCAGCACCCGCTCATGATTAAAACGGCTCCAGAAAATGGGAATTGAAGGGACTTTCCTCAAGATAGTTACAGCCATCTACCAAAAGCCCACAGCAAGCATCATTCTAAATGGGGAAAAGTTGAAAGCCTTCCCCCTGAGATCAGGGACAAGACAAGGTTGCCCCCTCTCACCTCTTTTATTCAATATAGTACTGGAAGTACTTGCCATAGCAATCAGAGAAGAAAAGGACATCAAGGGCATCCAGATAGGCAAGGAAGAAGTCAAGCTATCATTATTTGCAGATGACATGATATTATACCTAGAGAACCCTAAACTCTCTACCAAAAAACTCCTAGAAACAATAGACGCATATAGTAGAGTGGCAGGATACAAAATCAACACCCAAAAGTCAGTGGCTTTCCTATATACAAATAGCGAAACAGAAGAAAGGGATATTAAGGAAACAATTCCATTCACAATTGTGCCACAGAAAATCAAATACCTAGGAATCAACTTACCCAAGTATGTAAAGGACCTGTACAAAGAAAACTACAAGACACTGCTCCAAGAGATAAAAGAGGACACAAGGAAATGGAAACACATTCCCTGTTCATGGATGGGGAGAATCAACATTGTCAAAATGGTAATACTCCCTAGAGCTCTGTACAGATTCAATGCAGTCCCTATAAGGATACCGATGACATTCTTCAAAGAAATTGACCAAACGCTCCTGAAATTTGTATGGAACAATAAACCCCCAAGGATAGCTAAAGCAATCCTCGGGGAAAAAGAAGATGGGAGGCATCACCTTTCCCAACTTCAAACTGTACTACAAGGCAGTAGTAATTAAAACAGCATGGTATTGGAATAAAAACAGACCTGTGGACCTATGGAATAGAATAGAGTATCCTGACACCCAACCTCAAACACATGATCATTTAATCTTTGATAAAGGTGCAATGAGTCTAAAATGGAGTAAGGAAAGCCTCTTCAACAAGTGGTGTTGGGAAAACTGGGCAGCAACGTGTAAAAAAATGAATTTGGACCTGTGTCTAACACCATGCACAAAAATCAGATCAAAATGGACTAAAGATCTCAATATCAGACTTGAATCCATAAAGTACATTGAAGAAAATATAGGAAAAACCCTCCACGACATTGAAGCTAAAGGCATCTTCAAAGGTGAAACATCACTAACAAAGCAACTAGAAGAAAAGATAAACATATGGGACTACATGAAACTGAAAAGCTTCTGCACCTCAAAAGAAACAGTGACTAAGATACAAAAGCAGTCCACAGAATGGGAAAGAATATTCACCCAATACCCATCTGATAAGGGGTTAATATCCAGGATATATCAGGCACTGGTAGAACTTTACAAGAAGAAAACAAACAACCCCATCAAAAAATGGGGACAAGAAATGAACAGAAACTTCAGCAAGGAAGAAATTCGAATGGCCAAAAAACATATGAAAAAATGCTCATCATCACTAATCATCAGAGAGATGCAAATCAAAACAACAATGAGATACCACTTTACACCACAGAGACTGGCACATATTCAAAAGAGCAAGAACAACAAGTGCTGGCGTGGATGTGGGGAAAAGGGGACACTCATCCATTGTTGGTGGGAATGCCGGCTGGTACAGCCTTTCTGGAAAACAATATGGACTTTCCTCCAAAGACTAGAAATTGAACTCCCATTTGACCCAGCCATACCACTCCTGGGAATCTACTCTGGGAAACCAAAAATACGCAGCGGAAACACCATCCCTACTTTTATGTTCATAGCAGCATTATTCACAATAGCCAGAATCTGGAAGCAACCAGAGTGCCCGAAAATCGATGACTGGATAAAGAAGCTTTGGTACATCTACACAATGGAATACTATGCAGCTGTTAGGAAAAATGAAGTTATAAAATTTGCCTATAAATGGATGGACATGGAGAAGATTATGTTGAGTGAAATTAGCCAGAAGGAGAGAGACAGATACAGAATGACTGCATTTATTTGCATGGCATAAATATATATGTACATATTATGATACCAATATCCAAGGTCAAGTGAAACATATATCAGGAGGTCTTGTCAAAGGTGGAGATTATCACAAACGTGTGGGAGTCAGAGTTTAGGTAAGACAGAAAATGGAACAGGGGGCTAACAATAGTCGAGGGTACTAATGCCAACCTAGAACTGAGCATTAAATAGAGGCAAAAGGATACAAATGACAACCTTTTAATGTATGTTCTGTAATCCATAGTCTGGAAGGGAAGGAAAAGAGAAAGAGAGAGAAAGGGAAAGAAATAAAGAACCTGCCATGGAGCAGGGCTGGGGAAGGGGGAGGGAACCGGGGATGTTGGTGGTGGGAGATGGGCACTGGTGGAGGGACGGGTGCTGAAACACTGTATGACCAAAACCCAAACATGAACTTTCTAATTGTATATCTTTTTATTTGTATATCTCACGGTGGTATAATAAAATACTTAAAAAAAAAATAAGAATGCTAAATTATCAATGCAATAATAAATATTGTCAGTATTGGAAAAAAAAAATGTTTCTTCCAGAGTTAATGTGAAGTGCTATGTTTTAGAATTATTTCAAATTCAGCGTTGAAAAGAATTCTTGAGGATTGGATCACTTGTTTGCACAAAATGTTGAAAGGATTAAGGGCACAGGAATTTTACAACAAAATGGGTGAAAGGTAGGTCCTTCTACTAATTGTAAAGACAAGTTGAGCCTAGGAGAAATGGAACTGGATAGGGCTGGAGAGACAGTTTAGTGGGTGGAAGTCTCATATCTTTCCTCAAGCCCGACCAGGGCTAATTCCTGGGTGCAGAGCAATTTGTAACCCCTGAGCATTGCCTCGTGTGGGCTCAAGAAGCAAAACAAACAAAATCCCCCAAACAAACAAAAAAAAGAAATGGAGAGGGATAAAGAAATAGCTTGACATCTATTTTGAAACAGCAGGAGCTATTCAAGAAATGTTCTTAATGCTCTTGATTCAAGCTGTTTGGTAAGTATGAATGCGAAAAGAAATTGTACTGTTAATTTTAAAGTCATTCAGTCCCAATCTAGCACTTAATTCATAAAGGACTTCAATAGCCAAGTCGTTTCAATACTTTAATCTGTCTTTATCAACCAATCTATAATAAGCACTTGCCTATTTCCTCTGGACTTCATGGTAATTCCATATTTGTAAATGAAATAATATCAGTACTAGTATATAAATATATAGAATATGCCTGATGTTGCCTGGTGTTTCCAGGAGTGTTTCCAGATTGTATTGCATAGGTGACAAATTCTCATATCACTATTCTACTTTTCTAAATATATTACATAACATTTTTATATTAATACATGTAGACATATTTATTTGATTCAATCCCTTGCATCAGTATATTTCTTCCCATATCGCTTCTCTTCAGACAAAATTATTTGATTTTTGTCTGGAAAAAATAACATGACTCACAAAGTGTAATTTTTTTTGTGAGGAAAAGAGAATTTTAGATATTCTCTTCTGTTTTATTTCTTGCCAAACTTTTCTGGATATGCAATCTCCCAGCAAACCTTACAGATGAAAAAATTTTAAAAAGTTCATTTTTAAAAATATTATTAACCATAGTCTTGAATCTTAGTCTCATGGCACATATATTTATTGTTGTCATTTTTTGGCAACTTCAAATTATTACTCTGGTACTATTATCAAGGTTTCTCCTGGTGGTGCTCAGGAGACAAATCATGCTCGGGATAAAACCCCAGTTTTGACAGGTGAAAATCTGGTGTTTTTAGCCTTTTAAGATATCTCCAAGTTCTGCAGAATTTTCAATTATTTAATAACTATTATTTTTCAGTTGTTCCAACAGAATAGTTAATATAGACATATAAATAAAGGTACTCTATTACCTTTGGAATACAACTCAATTCACCATGAGAGAAACATACTGAATAAGATGCCCTTTCTAAAGTCCTAAGAACTTATGCAGGAGATGTTCTATATTTGCACGCATGCATACATATACACACAAACACTCAAACACACCCCTATCTTTGACTATTTGAACACATGCTGTTTCTGTAACTACTCATGATACATTTTATTACATGATCTGAAATGCTCTTTTCCACTTTTACATATCTTCTCCCTTCATAGAAGTGCAGCTTGAAATCTGTCTTTAAAACAACAGAACATGAATTTTAAGATATATGCAAGCATATTTAATTTCAGCACTATTTAGTAGCCCTGATCTGGAAAAAAAAACATGTAATCAGCTATCATTATATAAAGAAATTGGATTATATATGTGTAGTATTATATATACATATATACACATATGTGTATGTATAATTATGTATTAATATACTTATAGTTTAGCTATGAAATCTTGCCTTTGCTACAAAATGGATAGATGTAGAAGGTTCAGGTTCAACATAATTAGCCCGAGGTAGGAAGACAAATATGGGAATGATCTCACTCATGTGTGTTATATAAAGAACAAAGCAAATAATTGATGATCAGTGAAAACAAGGCCTTAGGTTCATAAGACAGAGGGAGAATGGAAATATGGATAGTGGTAGAGGAGATACTGACATTTTGGTGATGGATATGCTATGGTAACACTGCACATCTAAAGCATAAATATTAATGCAACTCATGTTATTTTAACAACAGAAATCATATTAAAATAATGGTAAGCAAATTTAAAAAGTCAAAGTTGGAAATAAAATTCTACCAGATGTATCACCTGAAGCATGCATAGAATTTAAATGTAGAAAGATAGCTGCTGAATTGCAGTTTGACGTAAAGATTGCTCTTATAATGGTATACTCTAAGGCATTTAAAAACAAAAACAAAAATCACCCTTTATCTTTTTCCCTCTAGGCTGTAGCTACTTTGGGGCAAGAGTTTCTTTTTAACCCCATATTCCCTCTGCATTTCAATGAATATAGTAGTGGTTATTTATATATCATTTCACTTGTATCACTTGTCTACCCCTTGTTCATCGATTTGCTCGAAGTGTGTGCCAGTAACATCTTCATATATCCCTGTCACATGCTAGTATAGATCAAAGGCCTCTGATCGCTTCAGAACATGAATGAGTGAATAAATTCAATATTGGCATTTATTACACAAGAAGAATTTTAGCAATCAAAATTCCTTCATTTAAAGAAATTAGGAGTGTTTTGAGCCACACAATTCGGTATTACACTTCAGCCAATTGATTACTATATCATTATATATCTGATATCATTTTAATTCTAAAGTAGTTGAGTTTGTTCAGTTTATTGAATTAAAATATTTTGATTGTTGTGAAAATAAAGTGCACTGTAGTTCTAAATGTGTGATATTTTTGAACTTTGTCTATGTTTTCTTTCTGTTACAAAAAATATTAGTTTCTGAATATAAACAACAGCAAAGTTATGAATGATATCAGAAAAGGTAAGTTTTTTAGGGATACATGGATAATTTTCAATTGGTAATTGGAAAATCAAAAGGTAAGAAGTCAGAAAATAAACTGAAAGGTAGCCTGATGATGATGTTGGGAGATCGTATGTACTGATTTTATTTTTTGTAGAGAATATGTTGAAATGTGAATAAAAGTTGGACTATGTCCCAGCTTAAAAATTTACATGCAGAAGGTTAAAAAATCCTTGGAAACAGAAAATAGTTTGGTGTAGTTCTGTGGGTTTAAAACAGAACACTTTTCAAAAAAATGTCCTTAGGGTCAGCCTGTTTCCTCAATGTAAAGGGTTTTCCATACGAAGAAATTTTTACTGAACCACAGTTTGTGGGCAATGCGAATGCAGTTCTTGAGATTTTTAACAAAATTGACATAGTTATATTTGCAAAAAAATATACTGTGATAATATAAATAAAACGTGTCAACAGCTTGGAGATATTTATTATTCTTTATTAGCACACAGAAGCAATTTTGACTTCTTTTGGTTGCTCATTTTATCTTTGCAGGATGAGTGTATAAACACAATTTCCTAATAATTTGCTGTGTTGAGGAAAATACCTGGGATGCTTCATTAGGAATTCAGATAAGATAAAATGAATGCATTTAGAGAGATTAAAACAGATTTTAAGAAAAAAAAATGACCTAGAATTACCTGACTTTTTAATTGTTTAAATAGGGGAAGGTAACTTTCTACATAAAAGAATATAAGAAAAGGAGAAAAATGTGGGAACAAACTAATATGGGATAAGACGTATTTTTATTAATTTTGTAGACTCCTCTTGTTGCAGGTGGACCCCACGGGTGACTTATGTGAGGCAGGAGGAGAGAGAGATGGTCGCTTCTCCCCAGCCGCCTCTGCCACCGGACCCGCTGGGCAGGCTAAGGACTGATAAAGTTCGCGATGGCCCTGCACGGCGTGGGCCTGAGCCCCACCAGCCCCACGAGGTGGCCGTCAGCCACGCCTGATGTCCGCTTGATCTCTAGGCACGGAGTAATCCCCACCACCCGAGGTTTCTCGGGAGCCACGGACTCAGGCTGGGCGGGAATTGCTCTTTGCAGGGAAGGAAAGTCAGCCTAGGCCTTACCCAGGTCTGCCTCAAGGTTCTTGTCTTCCTCGCAAAAAAAGAATTTTCAGTCGACGAGCAGTGAAGTAAAATGGGTTTTAGTGAGGAGGTCTTAGGTGAGGGGAGGGAGAGAAAGAAAGGAAAGAGTAATGCGCTCAAGGGAGAACGCGGGCTGCCCAAAGGCGGAGAGCGAGTAAAAGAGAGAGTACATATCTCAGAGGGGGATGCGGGAACACACGTGCTCAGGCACCACAGCGCAGGCAACACGGTACCCAGGCAGCATGTGCGCGCTGTCCTTGTTTAGGACGGCTTTGTTTAGGACGGCTTTTATAGATTTCTCCCCAAGTTACCCCATATGGGGCTTTAACCTTGGTTGCTAGGGCCCCGTTGCCAAGGGAGTAGACTTTGGGAGTGGTCTTCTTGAGCTGGGTGCTGGGTGGGAAGGCTGATTTATCTTCCTTAGGAGGGTTAGTTATTTAAAAGCCTTTAGAAGGGTCAGTGGCCTATGGGCTTCACACATTCCTTTTGGCCTTCCCTTCCCCCAGGGTTTATTGTTAATAGTGGTCTTGTCAAGTTTGGTTTCGGGCTTTCAATCAGGTGTGGCTCTGGAGCTCTTCTTCAGGAATTTATTGCCATGTGGCGCCCCTGTCTGCCTGCCTCCAACACTCTTAGTAGTGTGGAGAGAGGGGCTGAACCACACATGGTGACACTTGCCAGCATTTATGGAACTACCCAAGTGGTAGACGGCTTTCAGGGCCTTCCCTGTGGCCTGTGTGTGGGGACTGCACGTAGGGCCTATCACGTGCACACCATTCTTTGAGATCTATTCCTAGCCATGACTTAATGTTTAAAGTGTTTTGATATGGTGTTAAACAACTGTAAAACAGGGACCTAGGAGTTGACTCCGGTAGAGAATATGCTTAACATGTGCAAGGTCCTAAGTTAGAGCCCTCACACTGCTTGGACTTTGTAATACTATTGGTGGGGGAGGACTTTTATACATGTGTATACTATTATATATATATATATATATATATATATATATTGTTGTGTGTGTGTGTGTGTGTGTGTGTGTGTATACATATATACATATATATAACAGTATAAATAATGTAAAATATAACAGTATATATAATGTTATATATAACAGTATATATAATGTAATATATATCTAATTGACAATATATACATATAGTATATAATCGAATGTCGGGGTCCCTGGCCAGCAGCCCCTGGCACAAATGAGGAAGACCTACAGCTTGCCGGACTTCATCCCTGCGGAAAAAGGAGAGTGATGGACTTGGGAGAAACTCTGCCTTGCCGCTGCAACTGCTGAGAAAGGAAAGAAAAGAACAACACCCATGCAACAGGGAGCTCTGGATAGCAGCACTCGATTTGCTGGACACAGTTTAAGCCTTTTATACAATATTTGGGCAGAGGGGGTACTAGCACACATCACAGCGCATTTGCAAGCTCCTGGGCCATTGTAAGAGATAATAATTTTTTGGAACAAATGACAATCTCAGATTTAGCATTTGCAAGGTAACATTTGCAAGATAACAATCATTGATTTACATATCCCTGTGATCAGAGGTCAGAAGACCAGGAGCATTCTGCCTCACCTTAGCTTGGATATGCACAGATGTTTTGGGTGTAATCTTATGGGCAGGGCCCATTTCTGGGTCCTGCCCTTAGGGTCTTGTAGTGGGAAAATGCTGGACCCTAAGGCTAGCAGCTCAGAGCCCAACAATTATGTATCATATACTTACATGCCATTACATATATAGACACATATAGGCTTTGATATATATATATATATATGTTTATATATATATATATATATATATATATATATGTCAATACAAAAGAAACCCGTGAGAATGAGCAATGTGTCACTTCCCCAAATCACATACCTGGTGAACTTCTGTTTAAGGAATGAGTCATATTTTAAACTTTGCCTTCCTTGTGAAATAGTCCATTGTCCACCATGTCCTGCTTTCCCATAGAATACCATCATATTTCTTATTCAGTGTTTATCTGTGACAATCGCATTGCTGAACACTTCACATCCTTAGTTACATTCAGTCTTTGTGACATAATAAGGCAGCACGACTATTATTCCTAGTGGGACATGAGACTCAATTGAGGTACCGATAGTGCTAGTAATTAAAAAAAATATATCAGGGTTCAGAGTTGGAAAAAGGCAAAGATGAGATTCCAAAAAGCAATGTCACATAATCTAGATATCATGTTCTTTTTTAAGTCAGTATTCTTTTCTTGCTCACAAAGTTGTTTACTTGTGTAACTGGTACAGCATTTGACAATGTGATAATTTGCACTATCTGGTTCTCTCAGCGGTGCTCAGCAGGCAGGGGACTGGGCCTCAGCATCTGCTCTTGGCCAATCAAACCAGCTGCTCAATGCAAGGGTCTGAGGACTCACAGCTCTTGGACCCAGCGCTGCCAGGGGTAGTTGTCACCCACTGGTGCTGAGGACCTCGGGGGCCATGTCCAGTGGTGTTCATTTGGCATGAGAACTGTACCTGGTGATCTTGGGGGTCTGATGGTTCTGGAGTCAGCCTCCAGTTGAGCACACACTAAGCATGATCCCCAAGTCTGGACTGAATAATTTTTTATGACCATGGACTTTCTGACTTTCCCCACGATTTTTTATTTACGAGTAGTCTAAATTGTTTGAACATCTAACTTAGCGGGAACTAGTTTGATGCTGGTTCAAGAAAGTTTGTCAGGGATTGAGACTGGAGAAACTTTGGGATAAGAGAACAGAAACCATAAATTACAGACAAAACTGGAAATATTTTTTTTTGAGTCAGGTGCCAGGATCCAGTCTGGGTCTGCCACATGCGAAACCAACAGTCTTCCCACTAACTTATAACTCCTGCCCCACGTTGGGAAATGGTTACAAGATCAACAAATTGAAAGATTTTCATAATTGTAGCCTAATATTCTTAATTGTCTCTGTCAGTGTTTTCATTTTCTATTACTCTTACCTTATTTTCTTAATTTTTTTTTCATCTTGGGTCTACATTCACCAGTGCTTAGGGTTTTTATTTTCCTGGCTCTGTACTTAGGAATCTCTCCAGACTGGCTTGGTCTTGGGTTGGACTCTAGTTGTTGAGGTATAAGGCAAGCTCCTTATCTACTAATGCTATCTTTTCAGTCACTATGTTGGTACCATTAATCTACTATTTTTCAAGATTCACAGATGGTGGCTTTTTGTTTTTGCTTTTAAAATGTGGTTAGGTTGCAGAACACTGCAACTAAAACCTAACGTGGAAAGGAAAATAAAGATAAAACACAAAATTAGAGTATTCTGGTCAAAATGTAGGAAACTTTGAGATTCACTTTTTCTCTCTCACACTATTTCAGCTAATGCTCCAGAGTTTGAAAATTCATGCATTGTGATCTTCTCTATTTATTTCTGCTCCTGTTTCGAACATGCCTGAGGTGTCAACTAAGCTGAGTAAACTTCTTGCAATTTGCATTCCTTTCTAAAGTTTCTCTTTGAAAATATTCTCTAAAATATTCTCTTCCTGACCTTGAAATATACCAACTGCTTTCCCCTACGTCTATTCTGCTCACCTTCTATTGCTTTAAAGATTGTCTCCTCCATATAGAAATCACTGATCAGAGCAGTATCTCTAGATCATGATATTAATACATCTATTTAGAAAAGGTCCTCAGAAAGACTGTGTGTGTCTGCATTCTCAATGTGTGTGCATGTTTGTGTGGCATGTATGTGGTGGTAACTGTTTGCTTAACTTTCCCCCAAATTATGCAATCATTACTAAAAAGCTATATTTTCTTTATATAGCTATAATTTTAGTTTTTGAATGAAATATGAGTCTATATTATTCTTTTTCTTGATATTTTATGTCCTTGTATTCTTTAATCTTGCATTGTCTATGTCTTATATCTTTAATCTTAACATTTTATCAAAACCACCAACTACATTTTGCTACATTTTTTGATCAAGAAATGTAAAACCCTACTATCACAGGCTACTCTTTTACACTTCAGTATAATTTCTTGTATTCACAGTAACATTAGAACTTGTTGTGAGTCACAATATCTAATGTTAAGTGTAAGTGGTAATTTCCACAAAGTTCACCTCTTATTTCATGACATAGAAAATACAAGTTTTGGAAAAATGAGAAAAATGATAGAACTATTCTATAATCCACTGTTTTTATACAATTTCATTTTTTCAAAAATTGTATGTTCATGTATAAATTATTTTTTGGATAAAAACATATTTTTGGTACTTTTGATAGGTGAAAGCCAATTATTCTCTTTTACATGATCCTTCCTGAGAATTATTTTACTATATTGTATTTAAGTGTTATTATATGAACTTGTAAGGACAAAATATGAAATTCCTCGTTGTTTTCTCTTATTTTTCTTTCACTGGTGTCAGCCTTAAGACTGTTTCTCCACTTTTGATGACACTTCACACCACAGCCACAGCTTGCTTGATGATTTTTCTTCTTCTGGTTCTAGTGTTTCTGGGTTAACTTAATCAAATTTTAATTTTATACCAATTTACATTTCTTCTTCCTTCTTTATCTAGGTAAGGTCAGATGTGAGATAGTCGGAAGAAGAGGGGGGTTTGGTCTTTGTTGTTATCTGTTTCTATGATCTCCCTCATTGAGTGTTGCATGTCTTGTAGCTTATCAAAGTTCTGTTCAGGATTAAAGGAAGAAATCATCAGGAACATAAATATAAAGTTGATGTTATGACAATTATACCTCTACCTCTCTCCTTGTAGAATAAATTAAATGCTGATTTATGTGCCATTTATTATTTTCAGGAGCTCGGTTTCCCTTCCTTACGGCAATATTTCATATTCTGTTCAGAGTTGTAGTTTTTGACCAATTTATATTTATCCATTTAATTTTCCTCAGTGAAGACACGATATTGGATTACATTATCTGCATAGTATTCATGCTTATTGGGATGATTTTAATGCTTGTAGAGTCTGGATGATTTGCTAAAAGCAAAAGCTCATTATTTTTGCCACTTAAACTTCTATTCTCTTCCTCCTCTTTCTTCATTCTAATACCATGCTTGAATCAGCCTATCTCTTGCATTGAAATTCTTTAGGAGAAAAGTATACATCAAAATTGCTCTCAATGCTCCACAAATTCCAGAGGACATATTTAAAGTTATTTCTAAAACATTTTCCACTGTGTTCACCTGGCAGCAAAGAACAGGCTGACAAATTTCTCTCCCAATACCCTGCTGGGACATAAATTCCAATCTGACTTCTTAAGCAGGTCACATTCTATCGTTGGCTTACTTGATGCCCCAAGTAAGAGGAAAAGCCAGGAAGTTAAAATGTTATGAATCTATCAGAAAAAAAATGCACTTAGTGATTCTGCTGCCTTGATTTGTGTTGAAGGAAGGAGGTGGGCAAGTTGACGGTTCGAGCAGATAGGCTTTTGACTGTCTTTCAAGTGTGCCTATTGTTTTTCTTTGGAAGTTGATATCTTTCAGCATACAGAGTCCTCAGGTAGATGACAGGTTTATTCCAGCAAAGGGGAAAATTCAGAAAATTCTGTTCCATATGGCATTGTATTTTCTGTTCTTTTTGCTTTTTAAGTCACACCCGGCAATGCTCAGTGGTTCCTTCTGACTCTGCACTCAGGGGGCTGGGGGGACCATTGGATTTCTGGGGATTGAACCAGGGTTGTTTGTGAGCAAGGCAAATACCCTACCTGTTGTATTATTGCTCTGGCCCCATATGTCTTGAAAAGTTCATTGTTTCCTCAATTTTATTGAATTCCTCTGATCTACCAAATAGTTCCAGACCCATAGGTAACATGGCAGTGCAGAAAGTAGTAGAAAGTTCCAGACCCACAGGTGACATGCCAAAGTAGAAAGTATAGTTATGTAAACCTATTTTAAATTAGTTAGTATGTTCTAGCCAAAATATAAACAGAAAATGATTTGGTACAAATTTTCCTCTTCAATTACTCTTTTGAGAAAGCTGAACTATTATTTATTTAAGGAATTAGTCTACATCACCCTTTTCTTATCCATAATAATTAGTATTCCTTGAAAAGCAACTGTCTTTGGGGTTATTAAGCTCTTCATAATGACAATCCAAGACCTTGATGCACCATTTTTCCTCATTATTTGACTGGGGATTTAACTATGTCTTTTCATATATTCATTACTATATGACTGTGTACAATGTGCAAAAATAAATCTTTGGTGAAATAAGATATATAGATTTTACAGAGAAAAAGTAAATTAACCATGACCTATAATTCATTGATGTGAGCAGAATCAGAATGTGATTCATGAATTACTTTAATTATTATTCATGTAATTCATTAGTCAGGATTATGCAAGATATTTAGTTGGGTTTTAAAAAGAAATCAAGTTTCAGAACAAAAAATAGTTAATTATCAAAATTATGGAAAAGTATATAATTATAAAAGTATTAATATAAAATTAAATAATGTACAATTTTATAGAAAATTATAGCATATAATATATAATATAGTATTAGATTGGGTGATATTTATATATATGTGTGTGTATAAGATATATCATTGCTATTAAAATGGCATATGTTGAAGCCTATCAAAATTTATGTATGCAAGGTTTACAGAATTTATTTGTAAGGTAATCTTCATTGACTTTAAAAAAATGAAGTATACCTTTATTAAGAAATGTAAAATTCCAGTTCAGATCTATGAATCAATACTAGATTTGCTGAGATTATTCTGATTATTTCAGAGACTGATTTTAATATATGTATAAAATTAGGATATTAACATAAATGAAATCTATTTCCAATGACTTAGGATGAACTCTTTTTTGGTAATTCACATTTTCCCTTTTTGTACTCTATCATAATATATAAAAGTATCATGATTGTGTTATTCTCACATAGGCAATATGATTTGATTACATTAAGTATTAAAAACTAGATAGGTCATATTTCAGTAGCTTAAGGCAATCATGACTAACTGATTTTTCTTTTGGCTTTTTTGGGGTCACATCTGGCAATGCTGAGGGATTTCTCTTGGCTTTGCACCGAGAATTACTCCTGGTAGTTCTTGGGGACCATACAGGGTGCAGGGATCAAATCCATTTAGCCGTATGCAAGAAACCTCCTTACCAGCTAAACTCTCTCTCAGGCCCCTGTCTTAATCATTTGGAATAAATAGATTTTTGTATTCTTCTGTAATATAGCATAATGCTATGCATATGACTATTTTTATAATTCAATAACTGATTATATAACTAATAATTCAATAACTAATTTCAGAACAAGATGTTAGAGGAAAAATTAAGAAGAGGACAAAAGTGTCTCAAGACCACTAATAATCGAGAGAAAAGCATTGAAGGATATAGAGCTTAACTTTTCCATAAATGATGTAAAAAGTAGTCCCAGACATTTAATTTGCAGGCACCACATAATGACCAAACATTATAAATGAATTTTGTCACAGTTACCTTGCTCGTGTTAAATGGGATAAACCTTCTTACACTATAGTGATTACTAATTGCAAAAGCACATTGTAAGTAATTTTAAAAGTCAATTTACGGCATTCAATAGTTATATTTGATGAAGAGTCACTAAAATTAGAATGAGGCCCTGACGTCTCCATTTCTGGTGAAGGATCTCCCACAAAGTGCTTAGAAGGATGTGGAAAAAGGACTCTCACAGTCATAGTCAATTCAACTAAGGAATCAGTAGCATGTGGCACTGCTCGGACTGTAATGCTGAGGGACACCAGGGCAACCCTGAGGAAGGTTTCTGAGGTTAGACAGAGATGCTTGAGGCCTCCAGGGCTGCATGAGTCTGGGGATTAACCCAGCATCAGGCACGTGTGGGGCATAACCAAAGATTCCCCCAAATATCTCTATTTTAGTTTAAATGTGAAAGTTCCAGTGTTACTTAAGATGACTGCTGGAAATGAATACAAATTAATGCTAAGATCATTGGTATTATCCCACTGATACCTTGAGTAGTATATGCACTATTTTCTGTAAGTTCTAAGTTACTATTATGCTTTAACACAAGTAAGAGTTTTTGTATCAATAAGAAGAAAGACCACAGAATTAATGAGGTATAAATAAAAAGATGTAACTTTGAGAAATGAATCTACATTATTTTGGAAAAAGTACCCCGATAATACATGATCACTGAAAATTCTGTACCTCAGGGACAAAACTCACATGCGGAAGGGAAGAGTTACTCTTAATTTCTGAAGTTTTTAGACAAGATGCAATGATCTATAGCCAGTGGAAAGAAAATTAGTAGGATAAAAGAAAACATGTCTGCTCAGAAAAGTGGGTTATAACACACAGTTTAAGGAAGACAAAGGAAATGCTATTAAAAATGATTAGAGGTTAGATATAGACACGTTTAGCTGGGGTTATGTTGGAAGTAAATTTATTATACAAGTAAATGGACTCGATGTTCTACTCTTTCTGATCTTACTTCCCAAGAAAACATTATTTACTGTGGTGATTGATTCTGCTTATATGATTTTCAGATTTTATTAGAGACAGAATTTATAGAGATATTTTAAAGAACTTATTATAAGGATTTGACTTTGCAAATTGGTGGTAGTTTGTTAAGCAGCACTGGGAAAGCTGTTCTCTTTCATGTGCAAAAGAAGGAAGAGGACAAAAAAACACAAAGACAAAATGGAATCTGTGAGTCTGAGCAGAAAGCCATGAGTACTGCCTGCAAAGCGTTTTATTTTCTCTGCACCTCCAGCACTCCAGTTTCAATGATCAGAGGTATCTGCATAAAATGCCTGTGCCTTCTAGTGGTCCAATTTTTGGAAAGCCAGAAGGAAGATGCAGAAGACATTCAGACTCTGGTCTTGGATGCAGCCCGTGCCAAGGATGTGAGCCAGCAGATAAGCCACGAGGTATTTGAATAATGTGTCCTGCTCTGCTGCAGACTTCAGAGCATGCAAAGCTAGATGCTCTGCTCCAATTTCGCTTCCAAGTTTTGCGGAAAAAAAAAAATGTCTGTGCACACCAGTCTGGAAGTATGCAATGGATGGGATTCTGGGAAGCAAAATTTCATTTAAGCTGAATTGATACCATACGCAGTCACTGTAGTATAATTCCAGTCTTGTCCCAGTGAATTTTCAATGAGATAGCACAAAGATCTTTTATTTAGCTTAATTTGGCTAACTTAAATTTTGTGTACAACCCTACTAGATTGACAACAGTTTTCAGGAAAATATCATGCAATGATTGACTTAAACTAATGAAGGTTCTCTTAGAATGAATGAACACAATGAAAATCCTTGCTGGAAAATTGGATGATTTGATACAAAATGTTTATTGTGCTAATGTCATTTAATAACATACAGAGTATAAAATAATGATATGTGATATCACATAAATTAAAAATCACTTCTATCTCCCCAAGTTAATATTCCTTAGGTTTAGGTTATAGACCTCATTCCCATGACTTGATAGAATGGTTTGCAGCTCTTTATGTCCTGGAGCAAGCAGATGCCCTTAGGCTCTACTAGCATGAGACAGGACATATGGAGATGTTACTGGTACCCACTCAAGCAAATCAATGAAGAATGGGAAGATAGTGTTAAAGTGATACAGTGATACAGGTTCAGGTTTTTAAAATACCAAATTATTCTGGGATCATCAACAGAGTAGATATTAAGCAGTAGATTTTCCTGGCGTATGCCATATTTAGAGCTACAAGGCAATGTTTGTTTTATTTTTATTGGGTTCACTAAGTGGGAATCCGATAGGCATAAACCTTTCCTTCGTAAGTAAAATTATTATAGATATGATTTAAGAAAGCTGGCTGCTTTGTTTAGGACTTCTTGATATTGAAGGAAGTATTCGTAGAGAAACAAGAAATTATACTACTAAATGTTTTAAACATTTTAACTATAATGCCCCAAAGCATTATTTAAATAGCCAAACAAAGAAGCTTTATTCATCCCAAATCAGACTACAGATATAAAAACTCACTTGTGCTCAACTCTATTTATTTTAGAATAAAACATTTCTGTCAATAATTCTAAACAATGAATTCCATGCTTCTTCCTACACTGTTTCCCAGAGAAGTGAGTTAAGGGGTAAAGGGCTCTCCGGAAGGTGAATAATCCATCACTTCTTGCTGAATCCTGATACGACACAGAAGAAGTCGGCAAATAGGAGGTGGTGCAGGGTTGAGCCATGTTTAATTTTCTCCATGTTGAAAGTCATGGACCAACCCTGACTCCCAGAACAGGCACAGAATATGGCTGCATGTTGAACATAAAAACTATCTCATCAACTTCACAAAACAAATTGTTTGGTGATGCATGAAAAGTATTGCAGTGTCAAAGGGCTCTTTGTGCAGGGTGGTGGTAATCTGCCCGAGGCAGGCATTCATCTTTCTGATCCGGGAAGTTCCGGGGAGATTTTGTCAGTTTGCATATATGCCTAGTCATGTGATCTGAGTAGACCAACGTTTTCAGGGCTTTGAGAATGACATGTTGTAATTCATTTAGTTCTTTCATCAGTATTCTAATTTCTATCCCTGCCAGGAGATTGTTTCATTTTATCATCCTGGGCCATTTAATAAGCACTCGCCATTGCAAGTGAGCAGTAGTTTTCTGTGTAACTGCTTTTGCACTTCAGGAAGGAATGATGAGTTGTTTTCTTCACGAGGTAAAAGAAAAACGGTTGGGATGCCCTCTATTAGCATTAAAAGGAGCTACCATTTATTGGGTGATTTAAATATCAGGCAATGTGCTTGCTATCTCAATTTTCACTTAGTTTCATTTCTTTTTTTATAACTGGGCAAGATGAGTAGTGTTAGTGTTAATATTTTTAGAAAATATATTTAGGTGTGCAAAAATAGTCACTTAATTGCCTTACAATTGATTTGCCCTTCTTTAAGTTACCTGCTATTATCAAAAAAATCAGAACGGTTCAAGTGGAAATTCAATTTATTATTATTTGAGAAATTTATCCAAATATAGTATCATAATTTAAATATATTCTGTAGGGCTGGAGAGATAGTACAGAGGGTAGAGCACTTGCCTGATGCAGGTGATCTTGGTGATACCCAGCACGGCATATCTTCCCTGAACACTGCCAGGAGTGAGACCTGAGCACAGGCTGGGAATAAGTCATGAGAAATTCTGAGTGGCCCCATAATGAAAGCAAACAGACAAAAAAATCTAGCATAACCTGTTTATATTTCTAGCACAACTGTAAACCACCGAGCAACTCTGATATAATATAGTACCAAATTGTTCATGCAAGATAAACATGCACTGCCATATTGAATTTTCTTCCTTATAGCTGTCCCATTTGGGTGCATGCCTGCAGGGTTTCTGTGAGTTGTTTTCTTTCTGAGTTTTTTTTTTTTTTGGCTTTTGGGTCACACAAGGAGACGCTCAGGGTTTACTCTGGCTCTGCACTCAGGAATTACTCCTGGAGGTGCTCAGGGGACCATATGGGATGCCAGGGATCAAACCTGGATCAGCCGCATGCAAGGCAACGCCCTTCATGCTGGACTACCATTCCAGCCCCATTCTTTCTGAGTTCTGATATCATATTAGTTCCATGATTCTGTTCCAGTCTTCCACCTCAGCCTATTTAGTTTGTCCTTGCTTTGAAAGTTCTGTTCACACACTGATGTTAGAATACATATATTTATTTTCTCTCTTTTTTGTCATTTTCATTACTATTTTTTGATGAAGTTTTTCCCCAAGTTCGTATTGGACTTAATTCCCTTCCCATTGATTATTTTGAGTCTTATTACAAAATGTTATGATAATAGCTCCAGTTACTATATCGTCCCCCACGGTCATGATTCTTTGTAAATGACTATTTATACTTCTGCCAACAAGAGAAATTAATTCATGAACTATGATATCACTTCTAAGTATGGAGAATAAAAGCTAAGGAGATCATGCAATGTACTGATCCCTGAAGCTACCTGTGCATTGATGCTCCAACAAGAAACACTAGGGAAAGGTAGATAGGATCATTAAATTTTTTTTAGAGTTTCAAATGTTTAAATAGCTTCTTTTTTGGTTTATAGCTTTTAATCTATTTGTATAGTCAGTTGATAAAATGATTAATTTTAAAGCCCAAGAATCTTGATTAAAGCATTAATCACCATGTAGCAAATTAGCTTATTTCTTAAAATTAAAAAAAAGTGTGCTAGTTTGTGTTGTCTATTTTCCAACGAATTGCTGCCTCTGCACAAAAAAAAAAACAACACCTTAGGTGTGAAATATTAGCACAAAATATCACAGCATCTTGGTAAATGTTATTTTCTACTCAAACACTTCTACCCAAAGTGTTTCAGCCAACAGTTCTACTATTTTAAAAGATCTCATTTTCCTCAGTGATTAATGGCCGTAGTGCTTTACTTTTAAGTTTTTTTAAAAACAGTTCCTTCTGTGGGTTAACATCAATATGAATATTTTTATTAATGCATGGAATTGTCAAACAAAGGAAGCAAATTAAATATTTTGGTAAATGGTACTATGTATCAAAAATTAAATGTAGCTTGATATTTTTTAATTTTCTGCTAATATATATTTTTTTATTAGAAAAACATCTTTTAATATAATATCAATATAAATTAGAGGTTCTCATTAGAACTAAAATAGAGATTCTTCCATATACTAAATGTAATTATGTTATTTGAGAAAAATATTTTATAAGATTATTTCATAAGAGTAAATTACCATACTGAATGAGAGACAGATACCACAGTCTGAAAATTTGAGTTTTATTTCAATAAAAATGCATTATAAAAAAATCCTTAGACTTTAACTAAAAAGGGATTTATAAACTGACCAACATCTTATTTATAACAAAATTGATCATGTGATCTTACCAAATAGTTTTGTTTGAGGAAACTTTTTTTAAATCACTAAATAGGTAAGTACCCCAAAAAGGGAAGAAATGTAATTGCTCTTATTTTATGAACATGTGGAAAGAAATATCTTTAGATTTTCATGGAGAAAGTCAACTTCACAAATCTACTGCCTTCCTCTCTTCTGTGTAAAAGGGTTTTGCTA
This sequence comes from Cryptotis parvus, assembly GCA_021461705.1. Classification (NCBI taxonomy): domain Eukaryota; kingdom Metazoa; phylum Chordata; class Mammalia; order Eulipotyphla; family Soricidae; genus Cryptotis; species Cryptotis parvus. Next base: position 690,457 of record JAJIBD010021259.1, read on the forward strand.
AATTTCCAAAAATGACATCTTACCATGACTTCCTAAGTTTTTGTGCATGTCAAAGAAATGATTTCCAGTAAATGCGTTAATAGGGAGACTGCAGAATCATGAAGGGGACACGTAAGCAAGTTGCTGAGTTAGCTGTTTGACTGATCCTTAGGATATGGGAAGTTGTTCAAATTATTGTATAAAGATTTGTGTTAAAGAAGCTTATTTTTGTATGCATTTTGAATTAACTGATGGCATGAATTGTAGGCATCTTAAGGCAGAAACCATAGATGATCATTAGCTGAATGATTGCATTGAGCATATGAGATGGCCTTCAGGAAGACGTTTCTGGGTCAGGTCAGAGAATTGTGCAAGAGTTGAGGTACTTACAGTGCATGTGGCCAATTCCAGATTTATCACTGGCATGTTCTATCTCTTAAGAAACAATCCCTGAATAAAGAAACATTCAGAACACCACTGGATATGCCTCCAAAATGTTATCTTCTAATCCACTAAAAGGTTGAATCTTGCATAAGCAGTGCAAAATGGACTGCAGTAATTAATTAGACATTTCTTTGCAAACTGCCAGAAATACAGAAATCAGAGAATTGAACAATACAATGTTTTTGGACTAGTAATGAAAGAATTTCATTACAGATACACAGAGCAGAGCTGCTACCAGCTTTCCCTGTGCTCAGCTTATCATGAGGCATCTAGGGAGGGAAAGCAGTCTATGGCCCACCATCCCAATAGAGCTTCGCAAGAAGCCAGAGGATCCCCCACACTATAAGGAGCGCCATTTTCAACATCTGAACTACACAGCTCATCAGAGCTGCGCCCAGAGAAAAGCTGATCTCAAGCCCTGCTCGTCAAAGTCCCACCCTACAATGAAGCCTATTTCAAGCCAAGGTATGCTTGAACCAGAGACACAGATACACAGGGCAGGGCTGTTGTCAGTGCTCTCTGTGCTCAGCTGATCATGAGGTATCTGGGAGGGAAGACAGGTTCTATCTCTGGCCCCACATTCCAATAGAGCCTTGTAAGAAGCCAGAGGACCCTCCAAACCATGGAGGGCTGCCACTTTCAACATCCAGACTCCACAGCTCATCAGAGCTCCACCCCAGAGATAAGCTAATCTCTCCCAGTTCATCAGTAAATGCACGAACTGAGAGCCTCCTACCAAGAGTATACCACCTACATGGCAGAGCCTGGCAAGCTATCCGTGTCGTATTTGTTATGCCAAAAACCAATAACAATTATAGACCTCATTCTCATGACCCGAAGGAATGGTTTGAAGCTCTTTGTGTTCCTGGAGAAAGCAGATGCCTTTGAGCTACACTAGCATACAACAGGATATATGGAGATGTTACTGATGCCCACTCAAGCAAATCGATGGACAACAGGAAGACAAGTGACAATAAAAGAATTTCATAAAATTTCCTATGTCAGCTACTTTGAAAATAAAGAAACCACTGGGTGTGACCCAAACACATCTCCCAATAAAAGGCTTTTGAATGGGCCGGCCGGTAACCCACCCCGGGGGGGTTGTCCTTTCCCCCCCCCCCCCCCCCCCCCCCCCCCCCCCCCCCCCCCACCCCCCCCTTCCCCCCCCCCCCCCCCGAGAAAACCCCTTATTCCGACCCCCGGAGGAACCCCCCAGAAACCCCCGGGGGGGGGGGAAAAAAAAAAAAAAAAAGGCCTTAGGATGGAAAATAAAAACCTAAAAAACTAGGTGAAGAAGGTACCCTATCAAGTGGGTCAAAAATATTTGTACATGATACATCAAACAATGGTAAATATACAAAATATATAAAGCACTCACAAACTCAAAACCTTAACAACAAACAAAGAAATTACGAACCCACATCAAAACGGGAGAGGAGATACTTTTTAAGAAGACATACAACAGAGAATAGGCATAGAAAAAATGTTCATTAACACTTATTAAATACATTCAGAACATATTAATATCTAACGTGAGTGGTAATAGTACGATGTAAAAAACAAAACAATTGAATCGATTCAGTTTTGGTGGGATGTTGTGAAGGGAACCCTCTTTCATTATTTGTGGGAACGTAGTCTTATTCAGCATCTATGGTAAACAGTATGGGGATACTAAAATACTAAGTGTAGAGCTTTCATATGACCCAGCAATTTTACATATTGACTATACTGCCTTTATGCAAAATAGTACTTTAAAGAAATAAAGCAAATCTGAAACACTGAATACAATAGATGGGGCATAGATAAACCCCAAAAGTTTAATGACAGATGAATGCATAAAGGAATCGTAATACTTTTTAATAGTGAATACTATGCATTCCTAAGAAAAGATAAAATCATGCACTTGTTGCAATTTGAATGGTACTGGAGGACGTCATGTTAGGCAAAGAAGTCAGAGGAGACAAACACATGGCGGATCACATCACTCATCTGTGACATCGATAGAGAAAAAAGCAAAAAGACAATAAACTAATGGCAAACTCTTGGGGTTAGATTATAGAACTGAAAATGGAAAATGCTTAGTAAAGGGTTCGCTGTGGGTGGGAAGGATGAGTTAGACTTAATATGGCAGAGAGAAAATCTGTGAAGTATCTTGAGATCTTTGACCATGGAGAGGTTAGTGTTAACTTGTATAAGCATTATTGTAAGCATTTACTCAAAGTCCAATTAAATAAATTTAAGGAGCTGGCTGAGAGGGTTGGGGGTGGGATGTGGGAGGGAAGTTCAAGACATTGCTGGAGGGAATGCCGTTACTGGTGGTGGGTGTGAGCTGAAATATTGCATACCTGGAACTCAAGTATTAACTAGAGTGTCTAAATAACTTTTGAAAGGGAAAATTAGATACAATTTGGTATGTGAGTTCAAATAGTATATTTATCTAGAGAATATACAAACACAGACAACCCTTATTATTCACAGGTTCCATGTTTGTGTATTTCCTTACAAGTTAAATTTATTTGAAACGTGAAAGTCCATACTGACCTTTCATGGTTGTTGATGAGCTTGCTTCGGGCAGTGAAAAATTTTGTTCATCAACATGCTTCTTTCTAGCTAAAGTTGAAAGATGACAAACTACCTTTGGATTTAGCTTATATTGAAAATAAATGATATTTTGGGGTCATCTAATATTAGGTGCTTTGCAATGTTGTACTTTCTGAGGGTTGCATTAGTTTTCTCTTAATTTTCTCTTATCATTTATTTATAATTGTTTACAATATAATTGTTTACAATATGATTTAAGAGGTTTAGTTTCACACCTCTTTATGCATAGGGTTCTCCACACTCCGGCCACAAAATTCCTGGTGTCATTCCACCACCAGAAAGACTGCTATTTAATTTACCAATTCAGTTCCCTTTCCTGATTGTCAGTAACTGCCATTGTTTACTTCGCGAGTGGGAGTCAATGTCATTATTCACCAGATTAACTTAGCATAGTGCAGATCCATTCCGTTTTTCCTAGCAGGCATGATATTAGAGTGTTCTTATTGTTCATGTTCTTTTGGAACAAGTGTGCCAGTCTTTCTGGTGTGAGATGATATCTCATTGTTGCTTTGATTTGAATTCCCTAATGGTTAGTGAAGAGTGATTTTTCATATGACTTTTGGCCAGTTAAATTTATTTTTGAGGAAGTTTCTGTTTATTTCATCTCCCTGTTTGTTTCCTCTCTTCTGTTTATTTCTTGATGGGGTTGGATGTTATTTCTTATAAAGTTACCAGTACCTTTTATATCTTGTATATTAATTTCTTATCTTATGGATATTGAGTAAATACTCTTTTCCAATCTGTGGGGTGTCTTTGTATCTTGGTCACTATTTTTTTTTGAGATATAGAAGCTTCTAAGTTTCAGGCAGCCCTGTTTGTTTTGCTTCCATTTGCTTGTTCCGTAGTGTTTTTATCTTTGAAGATGACTTTAGCTTCAAAGTCATGAAGGGTTTTGACTACTTTGCTTCCATGTACCTTATGGAATCAGGTCTGATGTTGAGATCTTTAATCCGCTTTTATTTGACTCCTATGCATAGGATTAAATAGAGGTCTGGTTCTTTTCTTTTGCATTTAGCTGTCAAGTTTTCCCAGAACTACTTGTTAAAGAGACAATCCTCCACTTTGTTTTTCTTGCGCCGTTATCAAAAGTGAAGTCATCATATATTTGAGGGTTTGTCAGGTCATTCAGCTCTATTCTAGTGGTCTTCATGACCACACTTTTAAATGTTAATTGGTCAGTTAAAGAGACTGTAATTTAAGATATTTTCTAACATCATTGTTCATACCTTGTCCTAGAATTTCAGGGTGCTGCTAAAATTAATTGAGGATGGGTTGTTAGGCATTACCCCAGCATTTTGCTCTGATAATGAAGTGATTGTCTAAGCAGGGAGGGCTGGAAATAACATGAATTAAAGCAGAGATTTTAATCCTGCCACGAAAAAGCATAATTTCCAGCACAATAGACTCATGAAAGGCGAGGAAGAAGGCCAGAAATGAATGACCCCACTGGAAAGCTAAGCCAATGCTCTCATTGCTGTCCTTGAAAGCACACGGGCAAAAATGACAAAACAAAACCCCAAAGAGCTGTGCTCAAATCGTTTCACAATGTCTATCAAAATACCTTCCCTTACTGATACAATCACATTATTAACCTTGGTATCTCACTCTCTGATCGCCTAGTTATTTTGACATTAAGTGATGTGTCTTTCATCTTTGGCTGCCATTGCTACCATCTGCACTTTTATTGCACCAAGGACAAAGACAATTAAAAGCTACAGAATGTGGGAGCCATCGTAAGAATCTGACTATTTATAATTCCCATCTGGAGTTGTAATTAACGAAGTAAGGTAGATACTTTAGTTGGCATCTCTGTTTTTGTGCCAGTGGATGAATTGATTTCAAAAGGTGTGTCAGTTGCTTGTGCTTCTATTCCAGCAGGCAAGTGGGGATTTGATGTAATTTTGGAGGGGTTGAACAATGAGTTGTACCATCTACAAGGACTTTTGTTTTTAATATTAGAGAAAAGTCCTATCAATAGGAAGACTTTGCCAAAGTTCCTTAGTTCTTATTAACTGCTACTTTCACTACTAGAGACACACACATCTCTTGAAACTGCTATCAGTATACTAGAGAGTTACTGGAACCAGGTGATTTCAAGTTTAATGGGGCATTGGCTATTATGGAGTGCTGACTGTCTGCAAGGCACTGGGCTAATATCTTTATAGAGACATCTCATTTAATCCTCATAGCAGTCGGAGGTAATGTTGTCATTAATTTAATTTCTTTGGTACAGGAAACTGACTCTTATAGGACTGCAGATACTTGTTGAAGATTGTGGTGCTAAGCAATCAGAATTTGATTGTAGAGTGTTGGACTCTGAAATAGCTTTTTCTGTTGCAATATACTCTTGCCCTTTTTGGCTTCTCTTATGCAAGTCTTTCTGAAACTCATTGAACCCCACATATCTTACACAATGATTAAAATACAATTTATATTAAAATGCAGATTAAATTTAATAAACAATATCAGAAATAATATGCACAATAACACTTTGAATGTGAGTGATTTAAAGGTGTACCAGTACCTTGGTCACAAATCCTTAATTTTCTCTAATCAACCAGCACAAATTAACTTAAAATTAAAAGTCCTTCTTCGAATCTTGTCCTCAGATCACCCATCTTGCTTGGTTTCAACTCTAATGCAAATCCCTAAAGATGACTATCTTCCCTGTGATTCAACAATAGTAGGTTTATTTACCCTACTTGCCCTATATGTAGACAATGAAAGGGATGTCTATAATTTGCTTAAGCATTAAAAGATCCTTTGAAAATGGATATATTTTTTAACTTCCTTAGGGGAGAAAAAGAGAGAGATTATTTCTAAGGTCATACTTCTATACAGTTTATCAATACTGAAACTTTGTTACACCACCTATTTTAAAAACAAAAATGAAAGCGAATTTCCCTTCTCGTTACTTATTTATCTACATTATCTAGTAGGTATTTGAAAAAATAGAAAAAGAAGTAAATATAGTGAGTACTTGCTTCAAAAACTAGCTGCCTGTGGCTGAGATTTGAATAGGTGTATGGCTTCAGAATTTCAAAATATGTTTTCTAAAGGATTTATACATTTTGTTTGTTTTATTTTGGGGCCACACCTAGCAATGCTCAAGTGTTACTCCTGGTAGTGCTTGTGGGACCATAAGGGATGCCATTGAACCCTGTTGACCACTTTTAAGGGAAGGACCCTACCTCTGTTCTGTAACTCCAAACCAGATCCATACTTTTTATGTAGACAATAAGTTTTAGATGAAACCGAACAGAAAAAAATTTAATATGGTACTCCAGAAGAAATTTTCTTTTGCCGTGCCTTAAAAGAAATATTTGAATTAATGAACAGAGTTATGGTCCTACTGATTTTCCCTAATTTGCAGTCAGTTTCCTTTACAGGAAGAGAGAGATAGAGATAGATAGAGAGAGATACAAAAGAAAGTAAACAATTTAAAAATTATAATAAAATAAAATCATGGACCAAGCGATATTATAGTGAATGAGGTGCTTGTGCCAACTGAGGTTTGATCCTCACTAACCCTTATTCTTCCTGGAGCCTGCCAGGAGTGATCCCTGAGTGCAGAGCCAGGAAGAATTCTTGAGCACTTTTGAATGTCCCTCCCATTTAAAAATAAGAAAGAGAATCTATGTACCAAACTCTCTTATATGTCAGGTACAATGTTTTGACCTTATATCATGTAGGGCACAACTTTTTTGGCAAAATTGGATCATGGTTCAATGGACCTCAGTCTTCCAAAGATTTTTGAGAAACCATTTTAATAACATGAAAGCAGGAGCTGTGGAGATAATGCGAGTGACAGAACCACATTTTATATGCAGAAGCCCCAGCTCTGATCCTCAACACCGTAAGTCCTCTGGTAATACCAGAGTACTGCTCAGGAGACCTCACACGCAAACAAATACAAAATTACATGAAGTAAATATTTATCATGAGAAAAGAAATCATACAAAACTGAAAATTGAAAAACGAAGCATTCAAAAATATAAACAATAAGAAGAATTACTTAAAATTCTTTAGAAAAATGACATACTAAGGGATAGGAGCGACAGTACAGTGGGTCATGCACTAAACACAACTGACCTGAGTTTAATCCCTGAACTCCTAGAGCCCTGCTAGGAGTGATTCCGAGCACAGAACCAGAATAAGCATTGAACACATCTGGGTATAACTACCAAATCAAATCAAAAGTAAATCATTTTTAACGGTAAATAAAATATCATAACAATATTTTTATGTTGATGGAAGATCAGTATTCTGTACATATGAAATGATGTTATGCTTTAACTATAGTAAGATGAAAATTTACCTAGTTTACCCATATTATTGCAAAAACTTAAATATTGCTTTATTGTTGTAATATATTTTTGGTAGTGTGTCTGAAAGTACAGAGTTCAGAGTTACTACACTATGGACACCCAGCAGTCAAGTTACAGTAAAAAGGCACCAGTCACATGCTCATTGAATAAAGGAATAATTAAACTGTGAATAAGATTCATTTCAAAGGTGATTTCATTCAGCTTGGAAATAAATGTAGTTACAAAATGTAATACCACCTCACTTTTTTCTCCAGAGAATATGCCATGCACAGGAATTCCTAAGGATTTGTAAGGCTCAGCCTGTCCCGTCATATATCACTAGTTTGTATTTAAGCCACTCCCTGACCTGGATGTGCTTTGGGATTCTATAATGCTATTTTATTGACAAAAGGGAAATAGTAATTAATACGAATTTCTTATTTTTTACTCAAGGTGTCATTGCAAAGAAAGTGCTTCAGAAAAGCTCCAATTTTGTGCACCTGCTCCAATCTAACCACCCAAATAATCTTCCTTGGCATCAGTTCAATGGTCTTTTCAAATTACTATTTGCATATGTTTTCTACAAATCCTTACAGAATCCATTCCAGCAAGGTATGAAATGAAGAAAAATAAAAACAAAAACACCTTCTGAAAGACAAAGGGTTTTTCTTTTTTCCTTTTAAATAAAATGAGCTGGGAAGAAGCAGAGAACTTTTATGATTCAGTAATGGCCAAGATATGATACTCACTAGCTCACAAATCAAAGAGCCGTAGCTGCAAAAGCTTCAATTTCGAAAAGAACAGCTCAGGGCCAGGCAAAATGTCATCTTTTTTATAGGTTCAACGAAATTCCTGTTTTTCATCTTGCAATACAGGCATTAGATCAGCTCTTCAAGTCCCTGGGATGTCTGGAATACTGACTTGCGTGCACTTTCTAAAACATAGGGTCAAGTGCGAATAAATGCTACAGAAAAAGAGGAAATAGCAGTAGAAACCCAAAATGCCTGTGTAAGATCTGGACTGAAGCAATGTCATGCAGAGTTCTTTGTGTCACATAAATGCTCCCTAGGGCTAATCAAAATGTGTACTCACACTAATGAGAGTGACCAGCGTAGAAGACAGTGGGGCTTCAGACAACCTCACGTGACAGTCTGCTCTGAGTCACATTTAATATTTGGTGCTGAAGGATAAAACCAAAGGTTTATTAGTGAGAACATATTATAAAGATCAGACTTTGAACTTAACATTAGTTTCATATCTACCTAAGATTTTTGTTTTGCATGTGACAATTAAGGAACATTATAATTTTAAGTGTATGCTTAGTGTATTTTCATTCTTCAATATTTTTTAGTATTACAATACTCCCTACATATACTAACTTTCCTAGATAAAGGTCAATTTTTTTGCAGATACATAGATTAGAATTGTGTATAGTCTGATTATATTTAGTAAATAAATAACATAAATAAAATAATTAAACTTTAAGTTGCTTTGAAGCAGATAAACTATAAATAACAATTGATAACTGATTAATTCATTTAAAATATTGTTGAAGTATGGATTACATATATGTATATATATTTATATATACATACATACATACATACATACATACATATATATGCACTGGTAGGTACTAGTAGGTAATCAGATTTTTTTTTTTTTGCATTTTTGGATCACACCAGCAATGCTCAGGGTTACTCCTGGCTCTGCGCTCAGGAATTACTTCTGGTGGTGCTCGGGGACCATATGGGATTCTGGAGATTGAACCCATGTCAGTCGCATGCAATAATTATCAAATACAGACTTACCTGCTGTACTATCACTGCAGCCCCAGTAATCAAATTTTTTAAATCAAGATTCATGCTAATTATATGAATTGGGAAAATACAGGTTTGAAAATATGATGTCTAATTTCTGTGACTATTTGAACATTGATACATTGAAATTGCCAAAGAATACTACCTAAATGATTGCATATAATAAGTTAATGGATTGATATTAATAACAATGGATTGATATTAATAACCACCTGTATGCTTCCTATAATGTGAAAGGTACTCTAACGGATATACTTACAAATGGGATAAATGTTTTGCATGTAGGAGATGCTAGTTCAATCTATGGAAACACATGGTTCCCCTGAAGACAGCAAAAGTAACGCCCAAGTGCAGAGACCAGGAGTAATCCCTGAACACCACAGGTAGAGGCCAAAAACAAAAACTAAGGTCCAGATGCATTCAGTTTTCCTAAAGCACTTGTCAACATTGGACACTTTGCATGTTTATTTAAATTTTCTTACTGTCAAAAAACGTACCCCACATGGAACATTTAATTCACTTTTTTCATTGATGAACACATAAAACCAAGAAAACTCATAGTCAATTTTCATGAAATGCTTTATTATCACTTGTTTGTTTCTGAGCCTACCTAGCAGACCGTTGGAGCCCCTTTTGGCCTATGTTCTGTGATTATTTCTGGAGGTATTAGGAGATTCATGTGTTACTGTGGATCAAATCTATCCCTCCTGCATGAAAAACATATGCTACAGTCAGTGGAGTAATCTATCTGGGCCTCAATAAATATTTTATTAAAGAAATGAATAATGCAATTAACAAAAAACCTTATCAATGGAATAATTATCAAATATAATTAATGATTACTCTCATGGCATCTTAAGGAGTGTTAAAGACTGATCTATTTTTTAAAATTTTGTTGGCTTATTTTAACCCCTCTGTAAAGCTGAATATTAAGAATAAATCACTTGCTTTCATTTAAACCCAACATCAAGGGTAAAAATTTATACACACATTGGTCTAACTTTGCTAAAACATGCATAAAAAATAAGTGAAAAAAAAACATGTTTACCATTAGAAATAAACTGATATAGGCAAAGTGAGAAACAAAAGGAAATATGGCAAATAAAATATTCCAGCCACTTTATTGACTTTTGACTCAACATTTTGATAGGATTCATTGATATCTATAGTGATTCCATATAAAATTAATTAAACATGTTTCAATTACTTCAGTAGGTGAAGCTTAGAGATAAAAATTGGGTCTTTGGAGTTAGATCTTACTTGTGCACTTAAACCTGTGTGTTCAGGGGCAATTCACTTATTCTCACTAAGCTTGAATTTCCTCAATAAAAATAGCAGATAATTTTCAATCTAAAAATTTTGTCATACTATTCTTAAAAAAAAGAAACAAAATATTTAGTAAGGGATTTTATTAAATCTAGAAATAATGGAAAATTCCTTGGGGGCTTACTCATATTTTAAATTTTGGATTGTAATCAAATACATCTATAGTCAACTATAGATTAATTTTCCACACTTGAAAGAGCATAGATAATTCTATTCCCATGACAGCATCACGGCAGCCTCTTCATCATTTTTATTGACTGCAAGGTGATGTCTAACTTTTAAGAATTATTTCTGTCTATTGATGCCAATACAAATCTCAGAAAAAAAATAAATATAAATATTATAATGAAAGAAGTAAAAATAATATCTGACAAATTGTTGAATATTTTTAAATAGTTTGTCCATGTTTTTATGAAAATGTAAAATTTATAAGTTAATCATAGGTTAAGCATTATGAAGCCAAATATTCCTCACATGTCTGATCACTCCAACTTATTTTATATAATATTTTTGGTATTTATTTAATAAAATTAATGAAAATCTGATATTCAAACCAGCTGAGGTGATTGCACAGCATGGGTTCTGTTAGACTCTGGAAACACAAACATGAACAAAGAATTGTACTAGCTTTAACCATAAGCTGATATACCAGCTAAGGACATGTAGAGTGGAAACCAAATTTCATTAGTTTTCCAATGAAATATCACCAAATTTCTAGATCTCACAATCTGGCCAGGAGTTAGGTGCTTATAAACATTGGGTTTGTAGAGATTTTGTTGTACTCTGACTGTTCATAAAATGAGGGATATAGAATAGAAGGAGACTGGATGAAAACTGAAAAAGGAGATAATGATAAAGGACAGATGGATGAAGATACTAGAAAGAGTGGACAAGCTTTAGAGTGGGAACCAGTCTGAAAGACTAGGACAAGAAATGTATAGAATTTAAATGTCAGTGTTGCTTGCATTATGCAAAAAAAAAAGAGGTAGTTTCAGTGTGGTCTTAGCAAGACCACACTCCTCAGAATAGAGCACTTAAAGAGAGCTCCAGGAAGTGCATGAGACAGCTACTATTTTTTTCTTTTAATGGACTCATTGCTCTTAAAATCCTGTGAACTTTTCTTCTGTACACAGGAGATGGAGATTTGTTACTTTATGATTAAATGCTTTGCCTCTAGCTCCTTGGCATTATGCCTTATGCTCAGGTCTTCACATTTGAAGAATGGAATTTAGGTCACAAGAAATAGATCTTGTCCTAGCTTTTCCATTAGATGAATAACAAAGTGACCTTGAATAAACTCTTTAACCCCTCTGTGTTTCACTTTTCTACTTTGTAAAATGAAAAAGTGAAAGAGATGAGCTCAAGTGTTCTTGGCTGATAGTGTCTTCTGTATTTCCCTTTTCAGTATGTGCCTAGGAATGTTCAAACTTATTGTACATCAATATTCATTAGTGACAATCGTTATTAATAATAGCCTTTTTTCATTGAGTACCCATATGTGGCATGCTTCATGTTCAACTCTTTATTTAATATCTATTCTTGCAGTCACTTATTTAATCCTTATATTAATTATAATATAGTCAAGGTAGCTGACTTTCAGTGAAGTTAAATGCTTACTCAAGGTCACATAACTAGTATCTTAGAGAGCCAAAGTTTTAACCAGATTTTCTTCAAATCTGCAGCAATTCATATCTGTAAATGTTACACTGACATCATTAGCTTAATTTTTTACTGTGGCAATATAAGTCAAATAAAAATAGGATTTTTAGCAGAGCAACCAGTGGGGTATGTATCTGGCATTACTCTGATTCTGAAGAAAGTTTTATTCAGCTTCACACATAGTGTGAATAATGTCATCAAAAATGTTCGACATAAATCTCCCCCGGACCTAAGGCTGGGATTAGTATGGTAATGTACAAGCCACTGCAATATTTCATAGCTAGGAATAAATGGCTAAACATAAAAATGTGTATTTAAACATGGATGGATGTGTCTACAGAGGCACCAAAGCACTATTAATATTATCTACACTTCTCTATCCATGGAGGGTGAAAGTTCTTAAGAGTCAGCAATGAGAAAGGCCCATCTAGTTCCTTAGCCTACGGCAATATGGCTTAGAGCCCACCATAAATGGAATCAGAGTGCTTCAAAATACCTAGAATTGTACCATCATTAAGGAATGGAAGTAACATTATAGTTACCAGGATCCAATGAACCACCACCACGGTAAATAACACTGGGTAAACCACAAGGTCAAAGTGAGCCTAGAGTAAATATCAAAAAGTAACATCAAATCTTCTCATGTATCTTAGATAATAAGGAGAAAATACCAATAAATCATTTTTTAATAAAAGTGTATCAGTAATCCTGCTACTGAAGTACTGTGGATAGTTTGAGACTTTCATGTTTGCTGCAGAGATGGGTGAGAATAAATCTAAGAGAAGAGAGATATAGTAAATCACTTTTTACTTCTATCTGTGGCCCATTTGGAATGGACAACAGGGTAGTCAAATACAAGGGACAAAAAGTAAAATCACAAATAGGCGATCTCAATAGGAATAAAGAATCTTTTGAAATCTTTTATTGTTTCACAAAATTAAATTTTAGCTTAATTATATCTTGTGAACACGTGGATCACTTTGTCTCACACCTTAGGGTAATGTCATAAATATCACTGTATCGCTGTATCACTGTCTTCCCGTAGATCATTGATTTGCTCGAGCAGACACCAGTAACATCTCAATACGTCCTGTCACATGCGAGATAGCCCAAGGGCATCTGCTCACTCCAGGAACATAAAGAGCCTTAAACCATTCCATCAAGTCATGGGAAGGAGGTCTATAATTGTTACTGGTATTTGGCATACCAAATATCACACGGATAGCTTGCCAGGCTCTGCTGTGTGGATACATATATATGTAAACATATTTTCCAAAGTTCCCGAGAAAGTCATAAATATACAAAATACATAATTTTAAGGGCTATAAATTATATAACTTATTATTATTAAAATATTGAAAGAATCTTACATTGTAGTGAGAAATTGATTCATTCTTATCATAATAAATAACAAGATTCTGGAAATGATTCCATCTTTACGGAAATTTTAAAAAAGTCATGATAAGATAGATTATATTGTTGCCTCTAAAAACTGCAGTACAATACAAATTATAAATTATTTCTTTTGTTTAAAAGTTTTGTCGTGTTTTTTGGGCCATACCTGGCACTGTTTAGTGCTGACTATGACTGTGTGCTCAGGGATAACTCTTCTTTGGGTTTAGAGAATCACATAGAGTACTAATGATAAAATCAGGCTCTTCCATTTGCAAGGCAATGCCCAGCCCATAACTTCTGGCCCCAATATAATTCTTGCTGATGATAAGTACTGAGTAATGGTAATATATAACTTGTTGCCAGCACATATAAGAGAAATGCTAACTTTCACAAAGAATTTTGTGAGATTTCAACTTTCTGCTATGTACATTCTCCTGAAATCTAGAGCCATGAACCTTGTATTGAGAATTTCTGATCTACTTGCAGAGTACTAAAAAACCAGTGAAATTTCCTTGTGCAATGATAGTAGAGACCACAGCAACTTTTATGCTGTAATAATTGCAGATGACAGATTTATTAGATCAAATATGATAATTCAGAAAGTGTCTTTCCTGTGTATTTGTTTTCAACTAGCAACATGCAGTATGCAGGATAGTTGTTTTACAAAGGTGTTGAAACTCACTTAGCCAGAACTAAAGGTCAATATTGACCTAATTATGTCAAAAGCTCCCTACTATGAACTCTACTATGAACTCAAATTCTCTTTGTACAGGTTTTGTATCTGCTCCACATATAACTGTGCTTTGTGAGTCTTGCTTCTCCAGACCCAAGCTTTTCTCATTGATTATTACCTACATTGCTCCTATTCACAAACTGCCATAACAAAACATTCATTTCCTTTCAGATTTGCTCTTTCTTCCTATTCTTCCTATCCCTTCTCTGTGGCATGGGTTACCTGCAGTTTTATAGCCCTGCTTGCAGTAACTTCTTTCTGTAGGTGTCTCTCTGCATTGATCACATTGCTTTGTAATTACTGGAGTCTATGCTTATTTTCAAGTTTAGACTGTGAACCACTTACAGTAAGGTCAGTGCTAGAATCATTTCTGAGCCCACTTTAGAACATTAATTAGCACAACTAGATTTCCCAAGAAATGTTTATGGAGGAAATGAGTAACACAATACTAACATGTATGCATATAGGAATGTGTACATCACTGTATTTCAACTTTTGAAATTTGGATTTTTGCTGAATCGAACTGTTTGTGTGCATGTGCGTTCATATGTGTACATGCAAGAAAAAGAACAGTAAGTAACTGCCATGTGTTTCCAGTTGCCAAATGCTAAATAACATATTGTTATAATTGAAGTCTATTTGTTCTATGAGTCAGATATTAATTAAATGGGGATTATAGCATAAAGTATGAAGCAGGAAACATGATTCAAAATAGTCAAAATATGAAAATTAGTCATGTGGCAAAGAACTTATGACTAGCTGAAGAAATTCAGATGTATGATCATAAGAAATCATGAATTATGCATTTTCTGTACTTGGATGGATCTTTAGAATATTAGTCTGAGTGAAGTAAAGTCAGATAGAGAGGAAAAACTACAGAATGACCTCTGTCATATGTAAAATAGTGGAGTATACAGAAACATAGTAAGGGAATGATAAATGGTTGAATACTGTAGAGTCTGAGCACTTAGCTATTGAGCTGAAATCACCAGGGTGCAGTATTAGGAAGTCAGTTATAGGAAGGTCAAGCTGGAGGTTATGGTTTTGGAAAATTGTTTGCATGAAACCACATCATTAATACTATTATAAATAATTGCTCCTTATGTCAAATAAAAATTGATAAACATGAACATGACATTGTAAAATTGTTAAAAATAAAATTGAATGTTTTATGTTTCAAGAGATGAAACTGAACTGTAAATATGAACATATAGATACATGATGTGAAGAGAATGGGAACAAATCTCTTGTGGGGGTTAAGTTTAGACCACACCTTAGGGTTCTTCTCCATGGTACTCCTCATGTACTCTTGGCTCTGTACTCAGAGTCACTTCCAGATGACTCAGAAAACTATATGCAGTGTATGGGGTTAAATCCTGTTTGACAGTTTCTTTAGCCAGTCCTCTGTTCTCGGGCATTTAGGTTGTTTCCAGATTCTAGCTATAGTGAATAGCGCAGAGATGAATAAAGAAGTACAGATAGTGTTTCTGCTATGTGTTTTTCGGTCTCTAGGGTATATTCCCAGGAGTGCTATTGCTGGATCAAATGGGAGCTCAATATCTAGCTTTCGGAGGAATGCCCATATTGTTTTCCAAAAGGGCTGGACCAGTCGGCACTCCCACCAGCAGTGGATGAGAGTCCCTTTTTCCCCACATCCACTCCAGCACAGGTTGTTCTTGCTGTTTTGGATGTGTGCCAGTCTCTGTGGGGTGAGATGGCACCTCATTGTTGTTTTGATTTGCATCTCCCTGATGATTAAATCTACACTATGGAATACTATGCGGCTGTCAGAAAGGATGAAATTATGAAATTTACCTGCAAATGGATGGACATGGAGTCTATCATGCTGAGTGAAATTAGTCAGAAGGAAAAGAACAGATATAGAATGACTGCATTCATTAATAGGATATAAATAGATACCAGTGTTTTAATAAATATGGGAAATGGTAATGGCAGATTAAAACTCACCACTGAATATACACAGAGACTTAAGTGATAAACTCTAAATATCTGCAGGGCTAGCCACAATGTGTAAAATAAGAGGGAGAGAGACGCAGAGGCAGAGAGAGAAATAGAAAGAAAGAGAGGAGACTGGGGTACCTGCTATTAAGGCGGCCTGGGGGACGGGAGGGGGAGGGTACATTGGTGGTGGAAATGGGGCACTGGTGGAGGGATGGGTGCTGGAATACTGTATTACCAAGAACCAATTGTGAACACCTTTGTAATTGTATGTTTCACGGTGGTATAATAAAAGCATTAAAAATATTTTGGAAAATTGATGTATAAAAAGAGGTCAATTTATTGGGAAATATTCGATGCCTTGATGAAAACCACTTAATATTTGCCACAATCCTAGAGATGTCTCTGGGAACTGTGAAAAGTCATCAGTATTCCTTAAACAGCTCTAAAAGGTCACCAAGTCTGTATATTATTGTCAACAAAGGGAATTTATTAGCACCTCAAAATTATCAAAAAAAATAAAATAATAGAATATAAAAAAAAATCCTGTTTGACAGCTTTCCAGGCAGCCATGTTACTTGCAAATCCATCTGTGGCCTGTGGAATGATCGCTTATTATTCAACTGTGTATGCCTTTCACAGTTTGAAGTTATTTTAATTGTTTATTATGTAGAATAATTTTAGGTCCTGTATATAATATAGGTGGTTCTAAGGCAATTTACAAGGATGCAGAACATTGTGTATATCTATTCTAAGAAGTTTAACAGACTTCTTTATTTGAATCACTTTGTAAAAGGGGGGGGGGGGGGTTCCCCCCCCCCCCCCCCCCACCCCCACCCCCCTCGGGGGAAAAGAAATCTATGCTAAACTTCAATAGACAGTTTCCAAGGTTAATAGAATATTGTCTAATTTCAATTCTAAATATAACCCTTTCATCTCAGGTAATTAAAGGAAGAGATAGTAGTTGTGGTATTTTGCAAAATGAGATAGTAGCACATTTAATTTCTTAATGAATTTTAATAGAATATTTAAAATGCTAAATATTCCTCATCAAGGACTAACATTATAACATATTATCAGCCTGAACTTGTATCAAGTTAGAATATTATCACCCCTGAAATTACCCTCATGCTTTTTATATATGAATTTTAATTATTCTCAGATACATTTAAGTTTTATTGCAGCAATATCATATCCTTTATATATAATTTTGAATATGAGTTATTGTTTACACATCATGCATGTAGTCCAGATTTCTGACATTCACATTGCTTGTGTGTTAAAGAAAAATTATTGATTAAAAAGGTTAAAAGTTATTGATTAAAGAATCGGAAATAGCAAAACCTAAAGCAAAATCCCTAAGACATGTTTAGGAAAACTCATCTTGATGGCATTAGTGAAATGAAGTTTGAATTTAATCAATGATTTTGTGAGTGAAATAAACCCACTGGCACTAGGAAGCCACTCCTAGCTCTGTGTCAGGGTTGTATCCTAGCAGCTCTTGGTATCATATGGTGCTGGGGATCAGAGAAGGTCTAGCCAGCCTTAGAGGAAGCACCTTACCCTCTGTACTATATTTCCAGTCCTAGTAATTGTTAACCAACTGTAGACATGTGACACTTAGCAACAACCAAGTAGATAGATAGCTGAGGAAACTTTTATTTTGTTGGTTTGGGCTTTTTGATCACACCATCAGTACTCAGGGGTTACTCTTGGCTCTGTATTCAGGGATAATTCCCAAGAAAGCTATTCAGTCATGTGTAGTACCAGGGATCAAGCCAGGGTTGACTATGTACACAGAAACTTCTCAAGAGATGTGTATAGCACATGATTTGCATGCAGGGACCTAAGTTCAAATCTGGTATCACATATGATCCTAAGAGCACTGCCTAGAGACACCTGTAATACCTAGCTGAGAGTAGCACCTGAGCACTGTAAGCACCCAAATCACTAAAATAAAGTGAAGTGGAATTCATACCTTCAATAGCATTAGTTAAAATAAAGATGGTAATGATTTATACCTCTATGCTATTATTAATAAAAACAAATTAAAATTATTTTTTGTTTTTCTGTTTTTGTTTTGGTCCACACAGGGATTACATCTGGTTCTGTGCTCAGGGATTACTCCTTGCAGGGATCAGGGGGCCAAAAGAGTGCCAGGAATTAAATCAGGGTCTGTTTGTGCAAGGCAAGTGCCTGACCTGCTGTGCTATCTATCTCACCCCGTACTGATATTATTTAATGTACAGATTGATTGCCAAAGTATGCTAATTTAGATATATAATACATATTATTTAGGCATTTAACTTTTTTATTATTTTTTTAAATTTTTTTGCTTTTTGGGTCACACCTGGCAATGCTCAGGGGTTTCACCTGGCTCTGCACTCAGGAATTACTCCTGGTGGTGCTCAGGGGACCATATGGGATGCCGGGGATCGAATCTGGGCCGGCATGGGCCAGCCGCGTGCAAGGCAAACGCCCTACCTGCTGGGCTATCGCTCTGGCCCCATTTAACATTTAAGTAATGTATTTAAAACTTTGTATGTGCCCTAATAGTTCCTAATTTAATATAATTTCTGTAATCATTAAAATGTTAGAATAGGAAAGTAAATATCATCATGTTCTTTGCTGTAGAAGAAGTTTTGAATACTAATTATAAATGCCAGAATAAGTAAGACCATTTATTCTTCCTGACTTTTCTAGTAAAAAGACTTGAGTTCCTTATAAAGTTACTTCAGTAATCATGATACTCTGTTATGTGCTGTTAGCTTTACTATGATATTTCACATAGATTTGAATGTATACAAGAGTAAATAGAAAATCCCTTATGCCTAAGAAGTAGGTGTTAAAATTTAAATAATAAAATGTGCCTAACAGGAGGCTTCTTTATATTCATAACCATAACCTACAGGCTTTTTATTAGCTTGTTGATGGCAAATTTCTGTCACCGTTGTTATATATAATATATATATGAAAAAATCCATACATTTAAAATATATATAAGAAATGTTTTCTAAATCTTGTATATCTTAACTATATTATTAAATCTTGATATCCTATAATTCTTCGAATTTTTGGTGACTAATTTTGATCTAGGATCAGTGATTGCATAATAAAATTTCCATAGTCTTCACAAGTGAAAATTTTCATAACAAAACTGATGGAGAGTTTTGGGCACTTAAGTAGTGGTGGTGTAGTAAGTAACATTGCATGTCAAAAATATAAATTTTAGCAAGCCACAATGTGTAAGAGAAGGGAGACAGAGAGATAGAGATAGAGATAGAGAGATAGATAGATAGATAGATAGATAGATAGATAGATAGATAGATAGATAGATAGATAGATAGATAGATAGATAGATAGATAGATAGATAGATAGATGGATAGATAGATGGATGGATAGATGGATGGATGGATGGATGGATGGATGGATGGATGGATGGATGGATGGATGGATGGATGGATGGATGGATGGATGGATGGATGGATAGATGGATGGATGGGTGGATGGATAGATGGGTAGATGGATAGATGTAGATGGGTAGGATGGGTAGGATAGATAGATAGTAGAGATTAGGATAGATAGATAGATAGATAGATAGATAGATAGATAGATAGATAGGTAGATAGATAGATAGATAGATAGATAGATAGATAGATAGATAGATAGATAGATAGATAGATAGATGATAGATAGATAGATAGATAGATAGATAGATAGATAGATAGATAGATAGATAGATAGATAGATGATAGATAGATAGATAGATAGATAGATAGATAGATAGATAGATAGATAGATAGATAGATAGATAGATAGATAGATAGATAGATAGATAGATAGATAGATAGATAGATAGATAGATAGATAGATAGATAGATAGATAGATAGATAGATAGATAGATAGATAGAGAGAGAGAGTAAAGTGACAAAGTGCCTGCTATAGAGGCAGATTGGGGGAGGTGGGAGGGAATTTTGGGACATTGGTGGTGGGAATAGGGCACTGTTGAAGGGTTGGGTGCTGGAATACTATATGACTGAAACCCAATTATGAACAGCTTTGCAATTGTATCTTATGGTGGTATAATAAATAAAAAGAAAATACATAAGTATAAAGCAAATATATATAATTTTTAATACTAATTTAAGTATAGTAAAGAGAATAGTTGAAGTATAGTAAAAGGAGCTCCGACCTCCATTGCTGTTCTAGAGTCAGGGATGCTGTCTCATTTGCCAAAACATAGAAAATCAGATGGGCTGGACATGTAATGCGATTTGGAGATGACCGCTGGACTAGAGCCATTACCGACTTGATCCCAAGGGATGTCAAAAGATCACGTGGCCGCCCACCTACAAGATGGTCAGACTTCTTCAAGACCCTGAATGAACAGTTTGAGGCTCTTCATATTCCTGAAGAGTCAGATGCCATTGGGCTACACTGGCACGTGATAGGGTCAAATGGAAATGTTACTGGCGCCTGCTCGAGCAAGTCGACGAATAACGGGATAGCAAGTGATCAAGTGATCAAAGAGAAAATATTTTGCAAATAAGAAAATTACTGTTAATTTGCATCAGAGTTTTTTGGGGGTGGGTAGCTTCCCGGTGGGTGTTCAGGAGACCTAGGCACTACTCTGCCGATGTAGCTGGTGGTTCAATGCAAGGGCCCTGGGAAGCGAGGATGAGATACTGCCCACGTTCTACCTACAGCACTGGGGATTACAACGCCCCTTTGATGGTGCTGGGCACCTCCCGAGCAACACCTGTGTATGCCAGAGGCCTCCAAGGCTGCACCCGACTATACATAAGAACCACATGGAGCAGATGAACCCTAGAGGGACGCATGCTAGACATACACCCCACCACCACAGTAGTATATCCCAGCTCTTTCATATCAATTTTAAAGAAATAGTTCAAAGTCAAGTAAGAAGCAAGCATTGTTTTTTTCTGACTTAAGAATGTAACTGAAATTTGGAGGAAAATGAGTATGTATTTATTATTTTTAGATACTCCAAATACAAGTGACTGCCAGAGTAATTTTTTCACCAATTTATTTGTGTGGCTTGACTAGTTAACAAGTTTGATTGATATCACACACCACTTTGTCAGTATAGAAACGTATGCTCTATGTAGATTTAGCATAAATTCTGTATAACGTGACTCAAACAAGACATTTAAATCTTACCCAGTATTTGTAGGCATAAAAGCCTTATCACATTTAGAACAGTAAATAGTGCTTAAAATAATGGGAAATGCTGTTACTTCATTGACCAGTTTGTGGATAAAGTTATAGCACTAGCCTGGAAAGGTACCACTTGAATGGATTGAAACAAACCTAAGACTGCATTAGACCACAGTTGAAATTCAATATGTTCAATTTGTTGTAGCCTGCGGCCCAAGGGCTTGATCTTTTGTCACTCTGTGCTCTAAAAGAGACCATCTATCTCTTTTGCACTTATGTCAGGAAAAGCACCAGAACCTACTTATCATACTTGCAAACCACTTACGAAAACAAGGCAAATTCCCC
The DNA here is from genome assembly GCA_021461705.1 of Cryptotis parvus. Taxonomy (NCBI): domain Eukaryota; kingdom Metazoa; phylum Chordata; class Mammalia; order Eulipotyphla; family Soricidae; genus Cryptotis; species Cryptotis parvus. The sequence goes on from JAJIBD010021259.1 coordinate 712,205, forward strand.
CCAAAGTAATTCAGCTTTTTGGTAAGGGCTTTATTATTGCAATCAATTACAATGTTGTCAAACCTGACAAATTAAAGTCCCTAAATATCTGGATCATAACTGGATCTATCAAAGCTCAGAGAATAATGTACTTCTATCCTGTTGATTTTGTGTCCACCTTGAGAATCCTTTACTTAGTATATAATTAATCTGTAACATATGAAGGCCATGTATTTCTGTTATGTGTGTGTAGAGTAGACTAATTTTAAAAATTACTTAAACATAAAATTGTAATACTTAAGGTAAAGCATCATTGACAATACAATAAAACCAACTCAACAGAAGGGATTTAGTCATTTATTTTAATAAAGGTTAATTAAGCCATCATTTCTTGTTCTCTTACTGTTTTGTATGCTGGCAGTGTAGTGGAATTTACTGAATAGTCATAGATGAGTAAACATGCTGTAGACTATAACGTGGAAGGTCTCCACATAGGAATGCCAACTATCTTCTCCAGAACATTTTGAGATTTCAATGTTTCAGATTTGTGTGACTTAGGTAATATCCTAGTCACAGTGTTTTGAAGAAAGTTTAGCAAATATTTTTCTTTTTCCTGGAATAATGCAGAATCTTATATGTTATACTTATCATTGGACTCAAAAATATTGTTTTATATTTGAAGCATAATAATTTTTATACTGTAAGTGATAGGATTTCATGTAGACAACATTCAAACACCAAACTCTACCACTGTCTCATGTAGGGAAAGCTTCTCAACACCCCTCCATACAATGTTTCATTGAACCTAATTCTAAACCAGCTCTTGTATTGTCTTTGACCCTTTGTTATCCCATGCCATGTTTCTTTACATCCCACATATGAGAGACTCGTTCTGTATTTGTCCCTTGGAATCATTTCAGGAAACATGATACTCTCCATTTCCACCAACATAGTGGCACATTGCCTGATTTAGTTTTTCACTATAGTCGAGTAGCAGTTAATTTTGTGGTGTGTGTGTGTGTGTGTGTGTGCACATGCACATGTGTGCACTTCAAGGTTTCCTTGGGTTGTTATCTTTTTTATTTGTTTCGCCACACCCAGAAGTGTTCACCACTTACTCCTGAATCTTTACTAAGGGATTACTCCTAGCAGTGCTCAAACCAGCCTGGTGCTTTCGGGATCAAACGTTGCCTTGCCAGCTCTCCTATCTCTATACCATCTCTCTGATCCCCCAGTTATCTCTTCTTGGACATTTGAGCTACTTCCAAGTCTATATTGTTGTGAACAGTGCTGCAATGGGCATAAAAGAGCCGGTGCCTTTTCCAAATAGGGTTTTGGGGCCTTTAAGGTAGTTGCTGAGAAGTGGAATCATTGAACTCTACCAACGTCCAAATCCTAGGTTTGTGAGAAGTGTGTTTATTTACTGCAAAGAGGTAAAAGTAGTTAACATGCCCAGCAGGCGTGCTAAGGGTTCCTTTCCCTCATATCCACTGGTTGTTTTTGTTCTTTTTGATGAGTGTCTCATTGCTGTGAGGAGATATCTTGACAGAGAGCATGTCTGTTTGCTTGTTTTGGGATCCTATCTGTGGCACTCAGATGTCATTTCTGGTTCTGCGTTCCAGAGTCACTCCTGGTGGACTCGGAACCATATGGGATGTGGGGATGGAATCTGCATTGAGTATGTGGCAGGCAAGCATCCTATTCTCTGGACTCTCTCTCTGGCCCCTTTTATCCCCCATTTTTGATGGGGTTGTTTTGTTATTGTTGTTAAGTTTTATAAGTTGCTCATGCATCTTGTATATTAACCTCATTTTCCCCCTTCAGTATGATGTAGTCTTACATAAATATTTCCCTTCCTTCTGTTGGTGAAAAAACATCAGAACAGAGCTAATATATTTTTCATCACTATACTTTCATGCATAAATACACAGTGCTAAGACTGTAATAAGTCCTCCATGAAGCATAAGGAATGAATAAGTGAAAAAATTGAAATATATTGTGTGGTAAAACAGCATGAATGTGCCCCAAATTTCTACCCTTTCAAAATATATTCCCAGAACTGTACTGATAAATGTTTAACAACCGACTCTCAGAACAAATTTGTCTCTAGAATGTGAAAATATTTCAATTGTGGTTGATTTCAGCCCACCAGTGCCGTATCACTGAATGCGGATTTGAGAAGAGATAAGCTGTCCTGATAGGTGAGCTGGCTCCAGAGCATGTTTATCCTTCCCATCAAGCATAAGCACTGTTCTCTGGAGAAGCAGGTAACATTTTTCTAGTATATTGAAGTTTGGTTTGGTTATGTGACATGTTTTAGGGTAAAGAACAATAGAATACAAGAAATTACATGAAATGAGTTTATCCTTTTGTATTTGTTGTTTTATGCTACTTCTATCACCAGTGGAAAAATACGGCACCAGACTAAGAATGAAAACATACCCTAGGAGTAAACTGGTACCGAATTCGTCACCTAGAACCGAGATAGAGATCAGATTAAGGTAGTGAAATCTCGATCCATCTAAGGTTATAAAAGTATGGAATATATCATTATTAGGTTAATCCACTGATATTTTGTCCTTATTTGTCACAAAGAAAGAAACAATTGATACATAGACCATAGAAAAGTGAAGATACATAGATATGTACAAAAGTGAAGTAGGACAAATTGTCAAAATATTATTAGAGGGGCCGGAGCGATAGTCAGGGGTGTAGGGCATTTGTCTTGCACACAGCTGACCCGGGTTTGATCCCTGGCATCCCATGGTCCCCCAATCACTGCCAGGAGTAATTCGTTAGTGCAGAGCCAGAAGTAACCCCTGAGCATCGCCGGTGTGACCCAAAAAGCCAAAAAAAAAAATCACTAGAGTAAGAATCAAACAACAGTGATACTATTGGATGTTTTCCTCTATTCCATTGTTTTGTTTTGTTTTTTTGTTTTTTGTTTTGGGTACAAACCTAGCAGAGCTCAGGACTTACTCTTGCTTTTATGGTCAGGACTCACTCCTGTTAGTTCTCAGAGAACTACATTTGGTGTCCGGATTTATTGGAGTCTGTGTATTTGAGGCAAGCAAGTATCTTAACCTTTGTACTATCTCTTCAACCCTTTTCTTCTTAAATTTAAAGAATTCATTTATTACCTAATTATAGTGAAAGGGAGAACTTGGGCCACAGTGTGAATTTTTCAGTGGTTATTCAGGGCTCTGTGTTTGAGTTATTCTGGTGGTGCTCAAGGACATATGAAGTCGCAGGGGATTGAACCAGATTGGATGAATGAAAAACAAGTCACTTCCAGTTATTTCTCTCTGGCCTATTTTTAAATTACTAACATAGCATATTGGACTATATTGTGTTTCTCTTTCTGATGGTAAATATCTTAATATCTTAACATTTTATTCTTTAATAGTGATGTTATGAGCTACTTCATAATTTTTAAAGAATATTACTGTTATTTAGAAGTTTGCAATGAAAAAGGCAATTATATACTTAAAACTTTCATTCACTTATTTTTTCATAATTATACACATATAGATGTGTACTGTATACAGGAACTGTGTGTAATATGAAAAATTAATTATTCTTAAAAGGACAAATTTCTCCATTTTCTAAATGTCCTATGTAGTTAGGTTTTCATATCATTATCAATCATATGTCCATCTGATAATGGACATATTTAATGTCAGGGGCCCACTGGGCTCCCCAACAATACCAGGGAACAAGTTCCCTTCTACCTCTGAAGCTGGTGGGGAATGGATGAAAATCAGGAATCCAGCACAGTTTTAAAAGGGTTTACTCTCACACGTTCTGTTATATAATCCAACAACAGGAATCCAACAGCAGGAAAAACCCGATTTAGGTTTCTAGCTGGGCCCCAGCTACATGTAGGTTTAGAACCTAGGCCAAGATGGCGGGTACCACATGTTAAGGCCCAACAGGGGAAGAAAACAGGGAGGCAGAGAGCAGAGGGAGAAGGCGAAAAAGGCAAAAGACAAAAAGCGCAAAAGGGGGTACAGCTTTTATAACTTTTCGATTCAGATCACCCTCACCAATGAGGAAACAGTTGGGTCAATTCCCCTAATGTAACTTCTCCCAGGACCTCATTTAGTACCATTGAAATGCTAATGTTGCCCAGCCAAGGCTGCAGGTCCTTGGTAGATGGGGGAAGGGCGTCTGAGATGAACTGTATCTCAGAAAACAAAGGCATGCATCTTTACCAAGGGATATTCTACAGCCAGGTGTATATTTCTCCAAGCCTTCACAATAGTCTCTTCTTTACTGCATAATCGTTTTGTATATTATCCTTTAGGTTCATTAAAGAGCCACAGGTGCTTGCTTGAAGACAAACAGCATTTCTCTTTGGTCTAATTACCTAGAGATCCAAAGTGGTCAGGTAAATATACGGGTAAGATCTAGCTAGTCCCATGATGATTGTGGTAGCAATTTATACCAGCTAACATAGAATACATGGTAAGATATACTGCCACATTCAAACTGTCCTCCTGCCCTTCCTCTACAAAGAGGCAACCCCATGCAATATGCAGAAGCTCTGGACAACAGTGCACTGCTACAGTTTAAGAATTTTTTCCCAGTTTTCAGTGTCTATGAACTTCTCTTGTCTGTTATAATATTAATTTTACTCTTTCATCTTTAAACATTATAGAATTGTATTCTGTGGAACTTCTCTATCTTTTCACATCAGGCCTACTTTGTAAGTTCTTATATCTTTTATTGAATGGGTAAGTCAAGTTTAGTTTTAGGTTGTATTGACATTTATCTTTCAATACTTTTATTAAATTTTATCCATTATTACTGCAGAAACATTCTTACTTTTTTTCTGCTCAAGTTCCTATTTCTATTACTAAAAAGCTCTAGGATTATTAAAGCTTCTTAAAAAGCCCAATATTTTCAATTTTCTCTTAATATGTAACTAAGTCTTCGAAGTCTTAGTTGGATGAACTTATTTATTACAAGTCACTTTGACTTTTAACTTTTATTAGTGACTGATTCTTCAATTAAAAGATAATTCTAAATTTTGGGATAATAATTTACTCTTTCCTCTTTTCACACCATTTCCATTTATCTATCTGGGTCTTGATTTTTTTGTATATGTTAATGCTTTCCATTGTTATTTCACATGTATTCTCAAGAAATAAAAGAATTTATTTCCTTAGTTTTTATACTAAATATTGTTTTGTATTTTCTTTGACATAGAAGCAGAAATGTCATGTGCTATAAAACCAATAGGTGCAGCATCCAACAAAATACTAAAGCAACAGAATCATGAATAGATATCTATACATTAAAAATGTTCATAAAAATGATAAAGAAACAAAGAAGTATATGTGGCTCAGTGATAGACGGGAAGATCCATGTCTTCCATGAGGAAGACCTGGGTTCAGTCCATAACACTGAAAAACGAAAAGCAGAAAACAGGAGTAGAAAAAGCAGGAAATAATATACCCAGAATAAAAAACACAATTTAAAAAAAAATCCTATTTCTAGAAGCTTTTATGACTTAGATCAGTCTGTCTTTTAGTTCTTTAAGGTTTGAGGACTTCTTTGTTGAGTGGGTTTATAACAGATACATGCATTAAGGCTTATCTTCTAACACAGATTCAGAACAGAGGTGTCTTTCAAGGTAAAGAAGAGGAAAGTTTCTATTCCACAGTGCAAAAAAAGTTAAGGTGTCATCTGTTCCAAAAATACCAATTATTTCTCTTCATATTTTGTTACATTATGGTATTAGTAGGACATTTTTTGGAAAAATAAAAGTTTGAGATAAAAATAATTATAGAAATAAAATTTTAGGTAACAGATGCAAATATATTTGAATACATTTTCTATTTTAGCTTTATAAACAAATTCTTTTCCTACCAAGCACCAAACCTTTAAGGATTTTTCAATTTCCTCATAGCCAGTCCCCTACTGAGAACATTTTACCTTTCACCTGATAAAGAGAATGAGACAACGAGAGTTTGTATTGTACTATTGAAGAACAAGATAGCTGGATTAGACTCATTTATTACTTTGAGACAACAAAAAAAAAACTAAAGTCAATATCATCACTGCTTAACTAACAATAAAACCAGAGATGAAATAATTTTTTTGTGGAATGACAAAATCACCTGAAAGGAAATTTGTCAAAGCAGAGTGTGATTCTGAGCTACAGAAAATATTCAACCAACACAAATTACTGATGGCAAGAGCTTAAGGAAAGTATAAAGAATTTATTTTAGTTGCTGAAAATGTCTTCATCTATTGCACTCTAATGTCTTGTTGTGTATATGGCTGATAAGGTTATCAGAAGTGCAAGACTGAAGTGTTGATTTTCTCTAAGTCTGCATTACCGTTTTGCTGTGCATTATATTGTAGGACTGAAGAGAAATAAAATATGGCCATCATTAAAAACCCCTTTCTACATAATAAGCACATACTGAAGGGTTATCATCAGATGTAGGTATGTAATTGGATAAATGTTTCAGTGCCTTCTGCTGCCTCGTCAAGGTTATAAACAAATGATAAGTATGCAACATGGATCTATGAATATATTCTGAGATCCACTCCTTTGGAAAACATTCAAACTCAACAAACACAAATATAATGCACAATAATATTTTTACTGTGTACAACTATCAAAAGTATTCACTCCTTGCAGTGCATGCAATCATTTCCGGTCCAATCTAGTTCTAACCTTCCTTCTAACCAGCACATAACAAACTTATGGATTTGAAGCACACCACACACTGGGGCAGGGGCAATAGCAGAGCGGGTAGGGCATTTGCCTTGCATGAGACTCACCCGGGTTCGATCTCCAGCATCCCTTATGGTCCCCTGAGCCCTGCCAGGAGTGTTTCCTGAGCACATAGCCAGGAGTAACCCCTGAGCATTGCTGAGTGTGACCCAAAAAAGCAAATCAAAAAATAAACAAACAAACAAAAAAAGTGAAGCACATTACACACGTTCCAAATTATAGCCTGCTGGCAAGCCGGTGCCTCCCTTTCTGCTGTGGTTCCATGCCATTATAGTACGAAAGATTGCTCCAAGCTAGGCCTCACTTTCTGCCCTATTACAAACAAAGCATGAAGTCCTAGACACCTGTTAGGCCTGAGAGAATACTGTGCTCCTAGTTAACACGGATGGGCACCTCAATCCCTGGCGGTTCCTTGTTGCAGGACACCTAAAAGCCTAGGCCTCTGCATCTGCCCTGGATTGCCTCCTGCAGGTCACTTCATAGATAGGAGGGTAGTCTGAATGTGGCAGTTTATCTGACCATGTATTTCTGTACTGGCTGGTATAAATATTCTCTCATGCTACCACAATCATCGTGGGACTAGCTAGATCTTACCAGCATATTTGCCTGACCACGTTGGATCTCTAAGTAATTAGAACAGAGAGAAATGCTGTTTGCCTCCAAGCAAGCAAGCATGGCTCCCTGATAACTCAAAGGCAACTAAAATACAAAACTACCGTGAAGTAGAGCGAGACTCTTGTGAAGGCTTGGAGAAATATTTAACTGGCATTAGTATTAGTCTTTGGTACAGAGACATGCCATCTCAGAAACCCCTTCTCTACCCTATAAAGGCAATTCCAGGCAGATCTTGGCTCAAGACATTAGGTGAGGTGCTGGGAGAAATTACCTGAGGGCATTTGACCCTTCCTGCCAGGGGAAGTTACATTTAGCTTATAGCTTCTCCCAGCTCTGCTAGGAGGCTTTGAATTACCTCTGGGTCCTTGTAAACAACCAGATGGACTCCTGAAGTTGCTACATTCTATGGAGCTGTTTTCCTGTTTTCATCTCTAGATAGCCCAGCCCAGAATGGGCTGGGCTGGGAGTTGTGGTGGATTTCTAGCTATAAAATAAGGTGCAAGAAGAAAGAATTGCTCTCTTTTTTTTTCCCCCTTTTTGCCATTTCAGCTTCCCTTGGCGTTTTGCTTCTCCGTCCTCTCCATCCTCTTCTCTGTTGGGCCTCAACACGTGGTGGCAGCCATCTTGGCCTACACCTGGGTGGGGCCTCGCTGGGAACCCAGAGTCCGGAGGTTTTCCCTGCTCTTGGATTGTATATTGGAACCTGTGATAGTAAAGCCCTTTTTTAAAACTGCATTGGATTCCTGAGTCTTCATCCATTCCCGCCGGCCCGGAGGTAGAAGGGAACTCGCTTCCCGGCACTGTCGGGGACCCGGCTGCGCTCCCGACAGTTCCTGGTGATTATAACCCCTGGTTTGGCCCATGATTGCTCAATGATAGTGTCCTTGTTACTGTTGGTACTAAAGAATGGTTTACCCCATGGTTTAACCCCATGGTTGCTGTCAAGACACAAAGGTCCACAGTAAATTCACTTTTCCCAAGTATGCACAACCATAACCCTGAAGCTACTGCCAATGTCCACAAAACCAAGTCACCAAATCACCATAGTGCTCAAATAGTAAAAATTGCAATACCTTAGTAATAAAAAATTACAATACCCACAATTGCTGAAACTTGTCTCCACAGCTGCCACCCAGGAACTAAATTTATGGTTTCCTGAAACTACTCATGACTACTCTACTTCACCTCTGCAGTCCACATAAACTGTGGCCGTAAATGCACATTGTCATATAGCTGCGACATCTATGTGAACATAGAGCCTTAGCCACTACCAGTTACTGTGAGCAAGAACTACCAGTTGTGGTTCAGGCCCCCAGGGAGAATCACACACAAGGAGGAAACAATCCATACACCCACTGCCACCCACCAGGTTAGTAGATCAAGATAAGGACCTTTGGAAGACAAATAAAATAGAACTGTTGTACGTTTGTTATAAATAGACCAAGGCAATGGGCAAACTCAAGTGAATTTAAACCCTTGGATACTGACATCAAATGGAGGTCACCAAAGGAGAGAAAAGAGAGTTGCAAGAGGGAGTCCAATGAACAGTGGTGAAAAGATACTAGCCATATGGTTATGAAGCATGGTGTGGTGAAATTTATTTGAAGTTGTATGAACCTTTATTGTTATTACTTATTCATAAACCATTGTTACCTCAATAAAAGAAAATTTATAAACTAGAAGTAATTTTTTTTATTAATTTAGTACTTTAATGGAAAAGGGCTTAAGATAAAGAACTAATACCACATTATTTTACTACCCTATATTATAACATAGCTCTGTGTGTATAGCTGTGTAATCATAAAATGATTGATACATAATAAAGTGTTTGATATGAATCTTAAATCTAGCCCATATTTTCAGGAAGGTTGCTACTTTTTTAATATTTCCACTTTCTGTTCTAAATGCACTCACAGAGAATAATATTTATAATTCATGCTTTTATTTGTTCCATACTTCCATGGTATGGATATAGCAGAGGTCGGCATGTGGGAAACCCATGAATGCTATCTGGCCTAATAAACAATTCACAAGTTATTCTTCTCAAAGGAAAAAGAAAGTATGTTTATAGGGTAATTTTTTAAGAGGAATGATGTGTTCTCAAACTGCTGGAGGTGATGTCAGCACCTGGCAGATTGAACTGATAGATTAAAGAAAGACAATTATAACACTCCACAGGGATGATAATGAAGGCAAGAACAAGGTTGCTAATATTCTCATGAATGTGGAATCACCTGATATGTAATGACTTAATAGGGGATTGAAGACAACAGATGTTAAATTTAAGAACATTATGATAATGAAATTCAGGGCAAATAAGTCAATTGTTTTCACTCTAAAAGTATTTCTTCTTCAAACTAGATAACATTAGTTCAAAGTGGAAAGGAAGTTTCTTTTTAAAATATTCTGAATGTAATCCAACCTGAATGCAATTTCCTTGTAGTTACTAACTCTGACTATAATATACTTTTCAAAAATTTGAATTTCTCAGATTTACCCTATGGATAGAATTAAAGAAAATTAGAGGTTAGATACTGGGGAAAGAAACCAAACATATAGATCAGAGTATTAAGGCGCACATGGCATTTGGTCAACATGGATTGATCCCGGCACCTCAGGATGACCCACTGGGTCACTGATCACTGATCAAATCACTCACCCCCTTGGCAGAGATTCAGTAGATGACGCCCTGGGCCTCCTGAACACTGCTTGGGAGACATCACATTTCCCTCTTCCCCATCCCCAAAGCACAAAAACAAATAAAGAAAATGGAAAAACTGGGGAAAATAAAGCACTTCAAACAATTGAACACATTGTTTTAATGTCTGCTAGGAATGGGATTAAAAAGAGCTGGGATAAAAAGTAAATCTAATTGTTGAAAATACCTTAATTTGTGCTGGGGTAGGGGGCACAAGGTCATTAGTAATTCAGTATATTTTGAAGACTGTTGTTCTAAAGCAGAGTGGCTAAAACTGTAGTTTTAGTATACTTGGTCTCAGATTATAGCCATGCCACTTATCAGCCAGATGTGTTTGAATTATTTTCCTGTAGCCACTTGAAAATTTTTCCTTAATGTCAAAATGATGCTTTAAAAATAGTTAATTTCTAAGGTTGATGGAAAAATGATGAAAGATCCTGGATGTTATATACTCAACATGGTTGCTGTCTAGCACACACTTAAGAAATGTTATGGTGGATTGTTTACTAAGATACCGCAATGAATAGGAATAATCCTTGCTTAATTATTTTACTTTGAAGATATTCTTTTTATGGGAAATAGGTAGTTAATAGTAGGTGCAAACTCTTCTCACATTTATAAAGAAGCTATTCTATTATTGTGATGACTCTATGTCTAAATATGATTTTGATGTCCAAGAGATCTCACAGCAGGTAGGACACCTGCATTCTATGTGGATGACTGGATTTGATTTTCAGCACCACATATGGCCCACCAAGACGAGCCAGGAATGGTAAAAATTGCTAGAAATGGCAAAAATAGCATTTACTTAGTAGTGAAACACTCCAGTTCTTTTCAGTTTATTTTTAGTAAATTTATTATAGTACCATATTTACAAGTTGTTCATTATACATTTGTTTTAGGCCTCAAATGTTCCAACAATTCCACCACCAATTCCATTACCAGTGTGATCTTCCCTCCACCAATATCCCTAGTTTCCCTAGCTGCAAAGTAGATTCAGGCACCTACTAGCTTTGCTGGCTAGTCACCCAGAACACTCATTTTCTACCTACGAGGAGTCATTATGGTAAAGCAGCGCAAAATCCGTCAAGCTCTACGATTTAGAGTTATTAATACCGATGGAGTCACACCAATACTTGATGAGCTATCTAGCCTCTCTGAAAAGGAATTTCATAAGCAACTATTAAAGATGTACAAGGAAAAAAAAAGAAACAATGGAATACAAACTCAGTAAAGTACTACAGAGAGTGAGAGCAGAATTGAGTAAATTTCAGACCAAAGTACAAGCAGGAAAAGCCAGATATTAAAAATAAGGTAAGTGAACTAGAAAAACACAGGGGAAGGCCTCCAAAGCAGAGTAACAGCTACTGAAGAAAGAATTAGTGATCTCGAAAGCGAGGTTCAGAGATTCTGGAGACAACACCAGAAGATGGAAAAAAAGACTCACAATCAACGAAGCAGACTACCAGAGAAAATCGGGATGAAGCCAAAAGGAACAACATACCCATCATTGGGGTGCCAGAAGGTCAAGAAGAAAACCCTGATGAAGAAGAAGCTATCAAAGCCATCATCGCTGACAAGTTTCCGAACTGGAAGAAAGCATACTCCCAGATACAGGAGGTCGAGGATACCAGCTAAAGAAACCCCAATAAGAATACTCCAAGACACATCACTTATTAAATAATAAAAAGCGATAGACAGAGATAGAATACTGAAAGCTAGCAAGATCAAAGAAGGAAATCACATACAAAGGAGCATCCCTGAATTTACAGCAGACTTCTCCAGATGAAACACTCCAAGCCCGAAAACAATGGTGGGATATAGTGAAAAAGACTCAATGAACTCAGGCCTCACCAAGAATTCTTCACCAAGCTAGACTTACTTTCAGATGTGAAGGAAAGATACACAACTTCATGGATAAACAACAACTCAGAAAATTCCATAGACTCAAAACCAACTCTAAAGAAGGATTAGAAGGGTCAATTGAAAAATAAGACAACCCAAAACCACAGCAAGGTTAAACAGAAAGATGGCACAAAATCCAATGACAATAAATCTTAGCTCCACGTCAACGATCTAAATGTCACCAATTAAGAGACACAGGGTGGCAAAATGGATTAAAAACTAGATCCAACATTCTACTGCCTACAAGAAACACCCCTAGAATAACCAGAGCAAACGCGAGACTCAAAGTCAAAAGGCTGGAAGACCATTCTCCACATAAACAACCCCTCCAAAAGGCGGGTGTGGCCATACTCGTATCTGACAATATAGATTTCAGGCTGAAAAGTTCAAAGGGGACAATGAAGGCCATTTCTTATAATTAAGGGGTATGTATACCAGGAAGAAATCACACTAAGCATATATGCGCCAAGCGAGGGCCAGCAAAATACTTAAAACGACTATTAATAGACCTCAAAGAAGACTTACAGTAGCTACAATAATAGTCGGAGATTTCAGCACGCCTTATCGACTATGGATAGATCGACGGGGCTGAAACTCACCAGGGGAAATACTGGACCTGAAGGGAAGAAATAGAAGAAAGAGAGCTGATTGATATATGCAGGGCTTTTCATCCCACAAAAGCTGAATACACTTTTTTTTCCAGTGCACATGGAACATACTCCAAGATAGACCATATACTGAGCCACAAAGCATACCCCAACAAAATAAAAAGATTGAAATTGTGCATCGACTATCTTTTTTCAGATCACGATGCACTGAAAATAGTAGTGAACCATACACAAACAGGGAGCTAAACCAAACACCTGGAAACTAAACAGCTCACTGCTGAACAACAAATGGGTCATGAGAGAAATCAAACAGGAAATCCAAAGATTCCTAGAAACAAATGACAATGAGAGATACCAACTATCAGAACTTGCTGGGACACAGCAAAAGCTGTGTTAAGAGGAAAGTTCATAGCTCTGCAAGCATTCATCAGAAAAGAAGAAAGGGCCCACATAAATAACCTGACCTCACAGCTGAAAATATTAGAAAAAAAGACCAACAAGGGAAGCCCAACCCAGGCAGAAGGAAGGAAATAGTGAAACTTAGGGAGGGAAATCAACGACCTGGAAACCAAAAAAAACAATCCGAAAGATTAATGAAACCAAGAGCTGGTTTTTGAAAAATTAAACAAGATCGACAAGCCACTGGCAAGACATATAAGGACAGGGAAAGAGAACCCAAATAAACAGAATCAGAAATGAAAATGGTGACATCACAACAGAAAAAACAGAAATACAAAAGATCATCAGAGGTTATTTTGAGAACCTGTATGCCACAAAACATGAGAACCTAGAAGAAATGGATAAATTCCTGAAGTCCTATAACCTCCCACGATTGAAACAAGAAGACCTCAATACCTAAATAAGCCTATCACCACCGGGAAGTTGAAACAGTAATTAAAAGTCTGCCCAAACACAAAAGCCCAGGTCCAGATGGGTTCACTGGCGAATTCTACCAAACCTTTAAGGAGGACCTACTGCCAGTCCTGTTCAAGCTCTTCCAGGAAATAGAAGAAACAGAAACACTCCCAAACAGCTTCTACGAGGCGCATATCACCCTGATACCCAAAGCAGGGAGAGACAACACAAAGAAGGAAAATTACAGACCAATCTCCTTGATGAACACAGATGCTAAGATCTTCAACAAAATACTAGCAAACAGAATCCAAAGACTCACCAAAAAGATCATACATCATGACCAAGTAGGATTCATCCCAGGAATGCAAGGATGGTTCAACATTCGCAAATCAATCAACATAATACATCACATCAATAAGAGAAAAAATAAAAACCATATGGTCCCTATCGATAGATGCAGAAAAAGCATTTGACAAGATCCAGCACCCATTCATGATTAAAACCCTCCAGAAAATGGGAATTGAAGGAAGCTTCCTCAAGATAGTCAAAGCCATCTACCAAAGCCCACAGCGAGTATCATTCTCAATGGGGAAAAAATTGGGAAGCCTTCCCTTAAGATCAGGAACACGACAAGGTTGCCCTCTCTCACCTCTTTTATTCAATATAGTACTGGAGGTACTCGCCATAGCAATCAGAGAAGAAAAGGACATTAAGGGCACCCAGATAGGCAAGGAAGAAATCAAGCTATCATTATTTGCAGATGACATGATATTATACCTAGAGAACCCTAAACTCTCGACCCAAAAACTCTTAGAAACAATAGATAGGTATAGTAGAGTGGCAGAGTACAAAATCAATACCCAAAAGTCGGTGGCTTTCCTATACACAAATAACTGAAAGAGAAGAAAGGGATATTAAGAAATCGATTCCATTCACAATTGTGCCACAGAAAATCAAATACCTAGGAATCAGCACAACCAAATGTGTAAAGGACCTATACAAAGAGAACTACAAGACACTGCTTCAAGAAATAAAAGAGGACACAGGAAATGGAAACACATTCCCTGCTCATGGATGGGGAGAATTAACATTGTCAAGATGGTAATACTCCCTAGAGCTTTGTACAGATTCAATGCGGTTCCTATAAGGATTCCCATGACATTCTTTAAAGAAATTGACCAAACACTTCTGAAATTCGTATGGAATAATAAGCCCCCACGGATAGCTAAAGCAATCCTTGGGAAGAAGAAGATGGGAGGCATCACCTTTCCCAACCTCAAACTGTACTACAAAGCAGCAGTAATTAAAACAGCGTGGTACTGGAATAAAAACAGACCGGTGGACCTATGGAATAGAGTTGAGTATCCTGACACCCACCCTCAAAGACATGATCAGTTAATCTTTTGATAAAGGTGCAAAGAGTCCAAACTGGAGTAAGGGAAAGCCTCCTTCAACAAGTGGTGCTGGGGAAAACTGGACAGCTACATGTAAAAAAAATGAATTTGGACCTGTGTCTAACACCTTGCACAAAAATCAGTTCAAAATGGATTAAAGATCTCAATGTCAGACCCTGAATCCATAAAGTATGTTGAAGAAAATATAGGAAAAACCCTCCACGACATCGATGCTAAAGACATCTTCAAAGGTGAAACACCATTAACAAGCAACTAGAAGAAAATATAAATATATGGGACTACATGAGAACTGCAGAGCTTCTGCACCTCGAAAAGAAACAGTGACCAAGATAGAAAGACAGTCCACGGAATGGGAAAGAATATTCACCCAATACCCATCTGATAAGGGGTTAATATCCAGGATATATCAGGCACTGGTACAGCTATATTAAAAAAAAAACAGCCAACCCCATTAGAAAATGGGGGAGAGGAGATGAACAGAAACTTTGACAAGGAAGAAATCCGAATGGCCAAAAGGCATATGAAAAAATGCTCATCATCACTAATCATCAGAGAGATGCAAATCAAAACAACAATGAGATATCACCTCACACCCAGAGAATGGCCCATATCCAAAAGGTTAAAAAGCAACAAGTGCTGGCGTGGATGTGGGGGAAAAGGGGACTCTCATACACTGTTGGTGGGAATGTCGACTTGTACAACCTTTCTGGGAAAACAATATGGACATTCCTCCAAAGACTAGAAATTGAGCTCCCCTTTGACCCAGCCATACCGCTCCTGGGAGTATACCCTGGAAAGCCAAAAAGCACAGCGGAAACACAATCCGCACTTTTATTTTCACTTTGCAGCACTGTTCACAATAGCCAAAACCTGGAAACAACCAGTATGCCCGAGAACTGATGACTGGATAAAGAAACTGTGGTACATCTACACAATGGAATACTATGCAGCTGTCAGGAAAAAATGAGAGTTATGAAATTTTGCTATAAATGGATGGATATGGAGAGAATCATGTTGAGTGAAATTAGTCAGAAGGAAAGAGAGAGACATAGAATGACTGCATTTATTTGCATGGCATAAATATACTAGGTGATCTTACCAAAAGTGGAAATTACCACAAGCGGGTGGGGAGTCAGAGGTTGGTTTAGATAGAGAAAAGGAACATGAGTGAATAAATGTCTAAAGTTCTGATGCTAACATAGAACTGAGCATTAAATACAGACAAAAAAATGCAAATGATGGCTTCTAAGTATGACGTAAGTGCAACCCACAATGTGTGGGAGAAGGGAGGAGAGAGAGAGAGAGGAGAGGAGAGGAGATAAAGAACCTGCCATTTAGGCGGGATGTGGGAGGGCGGAGAGGTGGGGACATTGGTGGTGGCGGAAATGGGCACTGGTGGAGGGGCGGGGTTCTGGAACACTGTGTGACCCGAAACCCCCAAGTGTGAACAACGTTGTAATTGTATATCTCACGGTGGTATAATAAAATGTTTAAAAAAAAAAAG